>CM060922.1:546186541-547436541 GCA_030737875.1 Allium sativum
TGAATCGCGACATCATCAGTGTTCATTTTTGAGTTCTAAGTGACGGATTACTACAAAAGGTTTTGTTTTTGAATTGTTTGAAGGAATAAGTTGTTTAGAAATTCAAAGGTTTTGAATTGGCATTATGATTTCAAATTGATTTGAAATTTACCCAGGAATTTGAGTTCTGGAATTAAAATTTAACTAATGAAGTTAAATAAAATGAGATGGTAAAAATAAATTGAAATTTAACTTGAACTGAGTTAAATAAAATTGAATTGGATTTGAGAAAATCTAGAATGGAACCAAATTGATAAGTCAATAATTTGGAATTTGATATTGGGGTTCGAATGAAATTCGATTTGGATTTGAAGTTATGAACTGATTGGAATTTGATTGAGATAACACCGGTATATGCTGAGTTGATAGCATATGGAAGTGATAGAGTGGATATGCCCGACAAAAAGGTACCAGCTTATATTTTATATGGATATGAGATTTTTGAGCCGAATTGGCAAGCCGCTTGGCTGTTTGATTTTCTTTTTGGTTGAAGGAGGCCTAGAGAGGCGAGTTGTGATTTGACGTATATGCCGGTACAAAGGAGACGCTGGCGAAATTTTCCGAAAATTTAAGGTGTTAGAAAATTTTCAGAATTTTTGAAAATTTAGTTAGTCGGAATAAATTAATATTTTAGTCGATATTAATTGGTTCAGTTGAAACCGAAGACAAGAGGTAAACAGATAAATTTTAACCCAGTAGATAGGGTCGTCCACTACCTTAGCAATTTCGAGGACGAAATTATTTTTAGGGGGAAAGATTGTAACGACCCGCATTTCTGATCGTTGAATAATTAATTTATTTAATTATTTAAATATCGTTTTGGCGATATCGATAACTGGAATTAAATAATATTGAATATTTAATTGATAATTATAATATAATAATATATTATAATGTCGAAATAGTCAAAATAGCTGAATTCACAATATAGTGTGAATTGGATTATATATAAGGAATAATTCAGTTTGGAATTGAATTTGAATAACGAATATATTTTATGAACAGCAGTTTGAACGTATAGTTTATAATATAATTATAAACTAGCTCGAAATGGCACTGCAGTTCGTAAATTGGCGATTCGAACTTCATCTGAATGTACAGGGTTCGTTTTAAATCGGATTTCTATGAAACAAGAAACGTGTGGAGCTGGTATAGTATATCTTTCTAGTGGAATAGAAAAATCAGGATTTCGTCGTGTAGATTTTGAGATATGTCCAAATCAAATTTTGAAATAGTCGCTATAGAATCGTTTATCGACCGTATCGGTTTATTCGATATAACTAGAGATCGGGTTTGAATTGAGACAAGGTCCTTTTGGGAAATAGCGATAATTTAATTTTTAGAATTTTACTGTAATTTTTAGTTAATTAAATAAGCAACTTTTTATTTGGAGTAGGTTGCACCCTATATCGATACCTTGGGGTTTCACAATATGAGTCTAACTACCGGTATTATTATATTTCTGAAATCGAGGAACCTTGCTCAACACAACAATACCCTTATTTCTGTTGATAGCAAGCCGTAGTGAACGGAGTTTTATAAAATGGGATACTACACTATATTCCTAACTTAAGTATGTAGGGTTGGTTTTTGTATATATATATATATTCATTTACTTTAATATAATGAAAACTCGTACGGGCCTCCCAAAAATATCTCAAATCCTTTCCAAGGCCAAGACTTGGTCCCTAAAGCACCACGTCCCTTCTTTTGTGTGAACGTTTTTCTGTCCACCAGTATTGCACCTTTGGTTTGACTATATAATACCCTTACTTATTTCCCAAAACTAAATCTCAGTTTACAGCCGCCGATTATTCCTCCACTATGAATCTCGATCTTCATAAATTAGCAGAAAATACAAATAAAATCCCTAAAATGTTCAAGCTTATAGATTCGAAGTCCTCTAGCCTTGCTCTCCGTCGCAGTATCAATTCTGAAGTGTTCGAACTTCCTTCGAGTTCGCTGAAAATCCAAAGGCAGTGCCTAGGGTTCGGTGTAGCAGGAAATCGGGAGAGCTATTCGAGGTTTTGAGGGCGTCTTTGAGTTTATAACGTTGTATAGCTCGAGTTTGTAGCGGGTGGTGGGGTTCCGTTCGAAAACTTGTCGCACTGTACTGTGCATTTCAGCGGAGCTGGTGAAAGTCGCGACAGGAGGTGAATATCGAGTGTTTCGAAATGGGGATGGGATGATTGAGTTGGAGATGAGGAGTTTAGCCATGATTTTTGTTTGATTTTAAAACCAAGTGTTGGTGTAGAACTGATGGATTAAGGGGTTGAAGTTTGCGTTAATGGTGAAGGTGAGGAGCGGGTTTTCTGAGGAGTCCACAAGCAGGTTACTGTTCTGGTATGAGGAAGAGTAGTATTTCGTTGTTGATTTATGAAGTAAAATGGGTAACAGTAAAATACGGATTAGTGAAATGGTTAAAGCTTAATTGTTGAGTAATGGTAAATACTGGAGAATGGCCTTGTTTACGGGTCTGGAAGGAGAGCCAAGTTTGAAAGCAAAAGTTGAAGTTGCATTGAAGTGTTGGAGGGAACCGGGACATAAGGGAGAAATATAAAGGGCGAGTGTATGGATTTAAATAATGGGAGCATATAATTGGTATAAACGTGAAGGAGAACACACTATAAAACTGGGTGGTATCCATCTTGAACACGGTGGAGTCACTTTGGAGCTTTGGTGTGATAATACAGAGAAGAAGAGAGCGGTGGGTTTGTTTTCTAGTTGGGCCAGGTTTGGGAAGAAGG
Organism: Allium sativum; assembly: GCA_030737875.1. NCBI lineage: Eukaryota > Viridiplantae > Streptophyta > Magnoliopsida > Asparagales > Amaryllidaceae > Allium > Allium sativum. The sequence goes on from CM060922.1 coordinate 546,189,328, forward strand.
GGGTAAGGCCCGATGGAATTTGAAGATGGGCCGGAAGAAATAAAGGTTAAGACCCATTTTAAAAGTTTGAACCTATGTTTTATTTAAATAAAATTGTATGTTAACTTGTAAATATCGTAACCTTGTCATACGAGAAAGAAAGCCTGCGAAACCAGATCCGATAGTATCATATGGACAAGGACAACTTCCTGGAACTGATCTCCAGTGAATTGGAGCTGGGTACAATTTTTAGCGAAATAAGTTATCTGATCCGAATCAACTATCGATTTTCGTTATTTAACGATAACGATAAAAGTGAGTAAAACTCACTAACTCTCCTCAATTTATATTTAAATATAAATTGTACTTTATTTATTGACTGCTGTATATTGATTGTTAAACTGGATTGTTAAATACATTTGATTGAAAACGTAGTTATAGTTAATCTATGTACTGTTAATCAAATATGGTTCTGTACAGTAGGATATTTCATTTCAAAATGAAATATGATTTATATTATATTGTGTAAACATCGGTGGATGCAGGGAGACATGTTGGAGGAATCCGACTGGATTCCTCAACAATTATTTTACTGTTTTCATATATTGTATTATATGATGTGTTATATAATCTATTCTAGATTATGTGTGTTAGAATGATATTAATCATTGTTATTCGATATTTTAAATATCATAAGAAACCCTGAGTTGTGAAATGGAATATTTCAATGTATATTGAAATAAATAGAATAAAAGGAAATTATTTATAAAACGAACACGGTTTTATAAAAGGAAGTATTTATAAAACAAATAGAGTTTTATAAAAGGGATATTTATTTAGAAAATAAATAGAATTGAAAAGGAGAATATTTATTTAGAAAATAAATAGAATAAAGGAATATTTATTTAGAAGGTAAATAGAAGTTATAAATAGGAAATATTTGTAACGGTAAATAGAAGTTATAAATAGGAAATATTTGTAACGTTAAATAGAAGTTATAAATAGGAAATATTTGTAACGGTAAATAGATGTTATAAATAGGAAATATTTGTAACGGTAATTTGAAGTTATAAAAAAAGGGGATAGTTGTAAAGGAAAATAAACGTTATAAAAAGGAAATTGACGAGATATAAAAGATATAATCGAATAGAGTTAAATCGAATTTAGTATTCGAAGGAGCTAATCGAATTTAGTTATTTGAAAAGAGTTAATTGAATATTAGTTATTCAATTAGAGATAATCAAATAAAGTTAATCGATTAAAGATAATCAAATAAAAGTTAATCGAATTAGTCGAAGTAAGTTAATCGACTATTAGTTAGTCGAATGTTAGTTAAGCAAATAAGAGTTAATCGACTATTAGTTAGTCGAAGATTTAGTTAATCGAATATGGTATTCGATGTTAGTAAATCGAATATGGTATTCGATGTTAGTTAATCGAATATGGTATTCGATGTTAGTTAATCGAATATGGTATTCGATGTTAGTTAATCGAATAGTATTCGATGTTAGTTAATCGATTATGGTATTCGATGTTAGTTAATCGAATATGGTATTCGATGTTAGTTAATCGAATATGGTATTCGAAGTTAGTAAATCGAATATGGTATTCGAAGTTAGTTAATCGAATATGTTATTCGAAAGGGGTTAGTCGAGTCGAGTTAGTCAAATAGAGTTAATCGATTTGAGTTAACTAGTTAGAGTAACTAGTTAGAGTTAATCCAAATAATATGCCATTTAGCACAACTGCTAGCGTAATTCGCAGGGCTGCAGATAGCCTAAGGCGGTCGGATGTTTCCTGAGGGAATCAGGCATAACCGTTGTGATCGCTGCGATCTAGAGTCAAGCGAATGGAGTTAATCGAATATTAGTTATTCGATAGGAGTTAAGATAATCGAGTTAAGATAATCGAGTTAAGTTATCGAGTTAAGATAATGGAGTTAAGATAATCGAGTTAAGTTATCGAGTTGAGTTCATTAAGTTAAGTTAGTCAAGATGAGTTAATCCAAAGGAGTTAGTCGAATATTAGTTATTCAAATGGAGTTGAACGGAGTTAAATAGAGTTATCGAATATTGGTTATTCGAATAGAGATAAATAGAGTTATCGAATATTGGTTATTCAAATAGAGATAAATAGAGTTAGTCGAATATAGTTTATTCGAATAGAGATAAAAGAAAGGAATTATCGATTATAGTTTAATCAAAAGGAGTTATCGATTGTAGTTTAATCGAAAGGAGTTATCGATTTTAGTTTAATCGAAAGGAGATTATCGAATATATAGTATTCGAAAGAAAGAGATCGAATATAGTTTATTCGAAAGAGAGAGATTTCGAATATAAGTTATTCGAAGAGAGATAATCGAATATAGGATATTCGAAGAAGAGTTAATCAAATAGAGATTACTCGAAAGAGAATTATACGTCGAATTCAATTATATCGAATTCGAGAAAGTAATATTTACTTTCCGGTTTTTAAATCAAGAGTATACACTAATAAATTAGGGTTAGATTAATTATTCGAATTAAAGAATAAAAGTTATAATTGAAGTTAAATATTTCGAAAGTAGGGATTATAACGTTATTGTTATAATCAATGTTTTTAATAAATAAGTGGATTCGTAAATTGAATCCGAGAGTTACGTGGGGAAGTTGTTAAAGGTTTAAAAGATAAGCTGTTACTATTTCGAAGTTATAACGTTGTTCAGTTAAGGTCTGAGAGGTAATTATACCCCAACTTGATTGACTTCCTTCTTAACTAAGGAATGGTAAGGTTTGATAGTGAATGATGGTTAAGTGAATTCAGTAAATGGTTTGAGTTGGCATAGCGATATTTGTTTAAACATCAGTTTAAATCCAATAAAGGAACTTTGGAAATGTTTTCCAAATAAGAAATCAGAAATGTTTTCTAATGTAGAAAACAGGAAATGGAAATGTTTTCCATTTTTAATAAAGTATATTTTCTAAAATTAGAAAATAAGAAATTTAGAATATAGGGGAAACAGGAGATAAGTAAATGAATGAACTAAAGAGATAAATGTTAAATAATGATTGGTTGATATAATTTCCGTCTGGAAATAATATCGTTGTTTGCACACGAGTTTTTCTTTGATAGTTAAATCATAGACTATCAATGTTTTGACCATTTTAACGTTGTTAATATGGAGAGACCGGTTGGATTATTATCCAAAGAACCACTCTGTATTGGCATAAGCGTTGCGAATCATATATGCTGAATATATTGAAGACGGAGTAAAGTGCAAGGGCTGTTGTATAAATCTTAGATAACAATGGACTAAGATGGATGTACTGAATAGTGCCTTCGGTTTCGTTCAGTCCCAGAACGAACGTAAATGGACGAATGTCTGACAAAGTATTTCCAATGATCGAATGGGTTGGTCTGTATAAATATATATGGTTGCAACGGATTTATCCCTTAGCATAACATCCATGATATTTGTATAAACCAACTAATGATTTACGGATCTGATAATGTGGCATTCAAAGTGATCGTATTATAAATGAATGGAAAGTAAGCGTAGCTTCAAGCCTCACATCCGGTAAATGACAGAAATCGGGCAGGCAGAATGGCTAAGTCGGTCGCACCGAAGTAGGGTGTATAATCACCTATCTAGAGAATATTCATTTGCTTCTTTTAATCTATCAATGCTGTCCCATATATATACGGGAAACGGTTGCTGATCCCAACCGTTGGTGATGTACATTCGATACACTCAAGCGAAATGAGTGGTCGGTCATGTGTGGCTGAGTTGCAAGATGTTCTTGTTGAACTCCAGTGTATCGTTCCTAGAGTACACTGATCGGAAGGTGGTTCCATACCTTGTCATAGTTGGAAATCCATTACCCAATACGTGCTTGCGGTTTTGATTGTATACTATATTTGTAGAACGCGAGATGAAAACGTTTCTGCTAGATTGTTATCTAATTGTATTTAGACATTATTATAATATCAGAATGATATTGTTTACAAAGTTGTTGGATTCTCATAAGGGAAAAACCCGTTCCGCTATGCGGCGTGGTCTTATGAGATATCGTTTACTTGTTCAAACTGTTTTAAACTGTTTTACTCATACCAGTCCCATGACTGACCCGGAGTTTACTTTGTTGTTTTCCCTAAACTCTTGGGTGCCTAAATTTGTACGGGCAGTCAAGTAGTCGGGATTTTACAGATACACTTGGAGAGCTTGGAGCAGGAGGCTTCAGGATTCTATAGCTATTATTATTTCCGCTGTTGTTGTAAGTGCTGCACTCTGATAAGTGCTATTGTATATATAACTGTTTGTATTTCAAAAGTTAAGTTATATTTTATTCGTTCCGCTGTGAGATTCGTGTTTACTCTGATGATGATGTTCTTCTTCTTCTTCTTCTTCTTCTATTCTATAAGTTCTACCTTATCTATCCTCACCCTCTATCTTCTTTCTATTAGTTTCTTGAATTTCTAGTTTAAATTGGGGTTGGACTTGTGTTTTTGGTCAGCTCAAATTGGACCGGATTTTCGGGTCACTACAACGTGACTGGACATAAATTTTGATGTGTGCCTTTTAATTCTTATTGGTTATTTTTAATCGATTCACCGTTTAAAAGGCAAAAGGGGGGAATTGATTGTTGTATTCCAATGTGTGCCTCTCAATTTGTTATTTGTTATATGGGTGTAAAGTAGAACAATGGTCTTTTCTATTGCCTACTGAACTGCAGGTCCAACTAACTATTGTTTGTTTATATGTTACTTCTTTTTGTATCATTGCAATTTATGGCAGTAATAACTTTTTTACTTAAATGCCACAAACTTTGGGCATCTGAACTGTTCATTGTATTGATTTGTACCTGATGAGTGGAAGAGTAACGGATTATCGTATATCCAGTATGAAGTAACTGTTGTCCATTTAAACTTAATGTGAAATATTGGATTATAGCAGAACTTTTTTTATTCCTCAAATCATATAGAGCGTTGTAGCGTCAACAGTACAAAGTGAATGAGAAATAAAAAAATTGGACTATGTAAAGAACAGGAACTAAAATTTCTAAATATCATAATAATCTTATGTATTCAATAATGACAGATCAACATTGGTGTGCACTTCTTGCGTTTTAAGACCCAACTGAATGTGTTGATTTAACGCTGATACCCAACTGAATGTGACAACACCTAGCATCAACACCCCCTTGCACTGATAAATGGTTCATCTTTCTCACAGCCTTGCTTGAAATTCCAATATCGGGATGCACCTATTTCAACACTTTGGAAATGTAGATCTTGTAAGTATCAGTAGAATATAAAATCTAAACAAATCCAAGAGCAATTAGCATCGTTTTAAGCTATTGTAAGCCATCTCATATGCATGAATAATTTCTTACTACACATCTTGCATAATGTAAGGAACATGAGCATGATCTTATTCGTTGTACCTGAAACAAATGTGGCAGGTTGAGTTATTATATGTACATAATGACAGGGTGCATTAATATTTGTTGTTAGCAAAAAAAATTATTGCATTGAGACTAATAACATGCAGCCATATTCTATTGATAATAATAGCTACAAATAGTAGGAGCATAATGTGAATAGCACTAAGCTACTTTTGAGGGATAACATTAATCTAAACAACAAAATCATTAGCCGTGTAATGTTATATAGAATAATACTCAAATAACTTTATAATATGTAACAGCATGTCAACATTCATTAAATTCATTGAATGTTGCTAAAGATCTTACTTATGTAAACATAAGAAAAAAAATCTAGTATTAAGTAACCGAAGAGTGTTTAAAATCTAGTTACAAATTTTTAATAGCTCAAAAAAATAGTTAAGTTGAAAAACTATTAATGGCCAAAACCTTCAAGTAATGCAAGCACAGTTTATTTGTTGAAACATCATAGGCTTCAGGTTATAGAATATTTGCATTAAGTATAGCATATGGAATAATCGAGAATAGTCGTATATAATAAGCAAGACTTTCAGGAGGTATGATCTCTAACTTAAGAGCGATACACATGCACACACAAACATACATCCACACAAACTAAATGCATGAGATTGAACCTATGGAGTCAAAATATGCTTAATGGGGAAGATTATCGCAAATAAATTATTTGCAAAGGTACCATATAAGTAAATGCTTATTTTAGTACATATTTCTCTACATTTGGAGAAATAACCAAGAATATTGACATGAATAAGTGGAAACTATAAAGTGGGTTCATAATTATATTTTGGCATTAGTATGTGAATCCTCAGATTTTTTTTTTGGTAGCTGCAAAAGTGTAAAATTTCTATTCCCTAACTAACTAAAAACCCAACTGGATTAATATCAATCACAAACTCATGAAAATACTTGGTTTATGTCATCAAGAAAATTTTCAGGGATCTTGTATTCAAAGTTGATGAAAATAGTAAGTGGCAATCAGGTACAATATTCAGTGCATTAAACCACATGTAAACAGAAGAAGGTTTCAGCCTGTCCGTATTCTTTCTACGTTCATATGATAATTTGCTCAGTGGAACATGTAGAAAAGGTTAATAATCCAAATTTAAATTGGTTTAGAGGAAGAATATGGGAACTTTGAACTTGGTATGTTTTCAACGATTAACATGTGTTAACGTATAACCGAATAAACTTAAATTCACAAATATGAAACTTATGACAACTGACAATATGGTAGAACATAAAATTTTATGAGGTGATATATATTTTCAATATATGTCTGTTATTAAAAGTAGTTCGATTAGACAAATTAGTTACGAAGGAAACTTGTTTGGGAAAAAGAACAGCAGTGGGTTTATTTTACAAAAAAAAAGCAAGTAATAGTTTTTGTCTGAACTAAAGATAATGAAGAATATAGAAATAGGCAGGTATTTGATGTTAAAAGCAATAGATAATTGGATTCATATACTGTTTCATATATAGGGGTTGTTAAAATCCACCTAACTTTAACTAATGAGAATAAAAGCCAAGTAAAAGAACAATAGTTGGTCAAGATGTATATATGGTTAAAATCCTAAAAAACATAAATGAGCAAGCCTTATTATATACGAAAATGTATGGAATGATAACAAATTTTACACACACAGTAAATTAAAGGTAATAAAGAAAGGCTTCATTTTCTCAAATAGAATATAACCATTGTCATAATTAGAAAATGTGAATGTGTGTTAAATAGCAGTAAATATCTTTGGAGTAAAAAGGTGAAAAAATAAAAGCTAAAACTCAAAAAACATTGGAAAAGGGTGTCTCCATCAATCTTTTATTATACTATGATAACCATGTATAAGACTTCATATTGGGAATGGGAAAAATAAATTAAAAATTCATTCATAAAATACTATATAAGATATCACAGAATGTAAAACCCAAAATAATTACACTACTACTTGTACATTATAAAATTTCAGATATTTTAAAATAGTTCAGACAGCGAACGACAAATGCTTGGTCTGGAAATATGTGAATCGACATATAAATAACCATGTATAAAACAATCTTATTCGACAACTACTGCATCAATTTTAAACGTGTAAAATAAAAGTTGAAAAATATGACATGTGAAATGTCTTTGGAGGTAAATAATAGTCGCACGCCTTAAGTGCAAAAGTATCCTACAGGCAACCTAGAAGCCATAAAATAAACATTTTTTTTCTTTCATCTTCTATGTGCAATACATGTAATCTAGCAGAAACTGATAATCAAAATTTTATTCCAATATTTTTTAAGATATGCATGAAAAAATACTCTAGGCCGAAAGAAAGATATAAACGATAAGTCATTGAACATAAATTAGTCAATTTCAAATTATAATATTACAAATTCAAATTCAGGATAATTTTGAAAACTTTCTATATAAGACTTTAAGTGCTTACAGTTCAACATAAAACGTGATCCAAAAGAACCATCAATCGAAATGCAATGAACATTAAAAACAATCCTAAAAAGCATAAATGAGCAAGCCTTATTAAATACGAAAATGTATGGAATGATAATTTTTTTAACAAACACAGTAAATTAAAGGTAATAAAGAAAGGCTTCATTTTCTCAAACAGAATATCACCATTGTCATAATTAGAAAATGTGAACGTGTGTTAAATAACAGTAAAATATCTTAGTAGTAAAAAGGTAAAAAAAAAAAAAAAAAGCTAAAACTCAAAAATCATTGGAAAAGGGTAGGGTGTTTCCATCAATCTTTTATTATACTATGACAACCTTGTATAAGACCTCATATTGGGAATGGGAAAAATAAATTAAAAAATCATTCATAAAATACTATATAAGATATCACAGAATGTAAAACCCAAAATAATTACACTGTTGGTGGTACATTATAAAATTCCAACTATTTTAAAATAGTTCAGACAACGAACGACAAATGCTTGGTCTGAAAATATGTGAACCAACATATAAATAACCATGTATAAAACAATCTTATTCGACAACTACTGCATCAATTTTAAACGTGTAAAATAAAAGTTGAAAAATATGACATGTGAAATGTCTTTGGAGGTAAATAATAGTTGCACGCCTTAAGTGCAAAAATATCCTGCAGGCAACCTAGAAGCCATAAAATAAACATTTTTTTTGCTTTCATCTTTTAGGTGCAATACATGTAATCTAGCAGAAACTGATAATCAAAATTTTATTCCAATATTTGTTAAGATATGCATTAAAAATACTGTAGAACGAAAGAAAGATATGAATGATAAGTCATGTAACATAAATTAATCAATTTCAAATTATAATATTACAAATGCAAATTTAGGATAATTTTGAAAACTTCTTATAAAAGACTTTAAGTGGTTATAGTTCAACATAAAACGCGATCTAAAAGAACCATCAATCGAAATGCAATGAACATTAAAAACAATCTTAAAAGCTTACAACTACATTAATCCTTAATGAATATCAATCCAATTTTGAGTTAGCTTGCTATAATATTGAACGCGTCCATCCATTAAGGTTCAAATGATAGCATATGCAAGTTTTAATGGTCCACTGCATTATTTGCTCAAATTTTGACATGCATAATTAGTTTCTAATTTTGAAAACTAAAGGAATTTTTTTATACATTTTTAAAATAATGTTTTCTGTACAACGCATGGTCGATTATATATGCAAAACTGGTAAATGATTTAGCATATTTTGAAATTAAAGCAAAGGATAACAAATTATACTTGGAAAAGCATGATCATAAATATAAATTCAGGATTAACTTGAAAAGATTTCCATAAATTATCCTTTTTATCATAACGCTCCACATAAAAGAGATCTAGATCAGTTAATGTATGTAGTATTTATGTTATGTTAAAATCCACTTTCCAATGATAGACTAATATGAAACAACCGACATTAAAAAAATATACAATATATGTAAAAAAGATAATAAAACTACATTATCCCGAATGCGTAATTTTTCAGGTTCACATATGGGCACAAACCAACTTACTTCTTGAGATAAACTATAATACCCATGAATTCATCTAAACCTCTAGATCTCATATCACAAGACAGCCAAACTTTCAAGGTCAATCAAATTATTCACTTGTTGGAACCACGATGTATACTGAAACATGTATCTGATTCTGCAGGAAGGTTACTGTAAATGTAGGTAAAATGGACCAATTCGCACGATATTTGATAAAGTAAACTACAACAGAAAATAGATCTTCGGAGACCAAATTCCAAACAAAATAGTCGATGTCAAATACATATAAAATAAAAGTCGACAAACTTAGCAATATTACCTCGAATTTGAAAATCTATCAGTAATAGCTAAAAAAAGATAGAATTACCTTGCTTTGTAATAAAATCTATAAATTGGACCTAACCAAACAAAATCCGAAAGCTAGAGCACAAAATCCAAAAACTAGAGCATACACGGAGAGGATATTGGTGGGAATTAGGAAAAATCGGATGTAGCCACAATCCGGGTGGAGAAGGGAAGGAAGATGGTGAAGGAGATGCCGTTAGATCTGGATGTTTAGGGACCTTTTTCTTCCGTATCTCGCATGAGATACCGAATAAGAGGAAAAGGTAGGAAGGGAACGCGGTTGAATAGAGTTTTTTCGTAGTAGTTGGAGAAGGCAGAGAAAGTGGGATGTTTTCTTTTTTGTATCAGGTGAAAAATGGGGAAGGTTATAGAAGGGGGAAGGCGAAAGGTATTTTTGGGAGCGGCTGTAATAAGTGTGCGTATGGAGCAGAAGGCTACCATTCGATCTGGGCAGCAGACACTTGTCAAAATCTTGTATTTTTGAAAAAGACTGGAACTGAAAAGACTTGAGAGAGAGAGAGATTGTGCTTTCATATAATATAATAGAAATATTAACATTTTTATTTAACATATATATATATATATACACATATATGCAGAATTTGTATACAGGAATTAATACTAAAGACGGTACAGTTTAAGAGCTTTAAGAGATTCAGAATTTAGAGTAGGTTCAAGACTCATAAGTAATCAAGATTTCAAGAATAATATTTTTATAGAGTCTAGATTTTGTAAGACTCCAAAAAGCACTCCAGGTTCAATTTCAAATTCAAACTCAAATTCAAATTCTGATTTTCAATTCTATCCTCAATCCTCTCTATTTTTCTTTTCTTTTTTATCCTCAATATTATCTATTTTGTTTTCCTATTTTATTCTATTTTCATTCTTCTTTGATTTCCAAACTTAAGTGTTATATATATATACTTTATATACATTTTATATAGTTTAAAACCTTATAATTTTCTAAATATATTTATATAGTTTAAAAATATATTTTCATATGTTTTTCTATCATATAATATTGATTTACAACATTAAAGTCGACATAGCAAAATATGCATATCGACATATAACAGCTATTTTTCTAAATTAAAGGGAAGTGTCTTTTCATTATTTGAAACGCTTCAGAACCGTTGCAACCCTTCGTAACCTATAAAAAGAGGTTAAATCCGAATTTTTTAACATCTCTTCTTCTCCATCTTCATCTCTTTTCATCCTACCATTATTCTTAATCATTTTTATGGTTTTTACACTTATACTCTACCGAATTCAATTCTATTTTGATAAAACTTCTTCTCTCTACACTTTACACTATCTACTCTCTAAATCAAGTGCTATTGAAGAGTTATAAGGCTGTTTTGTAATTGGTTGGGTTGAATAAACCTTGTTGTGAATTAAAGAGGAGTCGGTGTGTCCTTAAGAGCCGTGAAATCAAGGAAATAGGAGTCGATGTGTTCTTGTGAGCCGTGAAATCAAGAAAGTAGGAATCGGTGTCTCCTTGTGAGTCGTGAAATCAAGGAGGGTGTAATTGACTATTGAAAGAGTAATAAAACTCTTCACAACCCAGCATTGTGTGGGACTGGACGTAGGAGTAATCCGAACCAGTATAAAATCCGGTGTATTCTTTCCTTTTCTGCATTTTTGTTTTTGTTTATTTTGCCTCTATGTTTGAATCTGTGTCTGTGTTTATGGCAATTGATTCATCCCATAGTTCTCTCTAGTTTTTAGTTTTGTTCAAATTTCTACAAACAATATTCACCCCCCTCTAGTATTTGATTTGCCTAAACGATCCATTCCGCAGTCCCTAACAATTGGTATCAAAGCAAGGTCTTTAAAAAAGTTCATAATTTGATTTTTGAAAATTTGCTAAAATGGCAACCAACACTGGTAGCAATAATAGTTCTTTTGTAGAGGGTCAATCCACTGTTAGACCACCACTGTTTAATGGTAGTAATTATTCATATTGGGCATGTAAGTAGAAAATTTATTTAGAGTCTGTAGGATTAGACACATGGAATAGTACACAAAAATAATTATGTTGAACCCACAACTGCATTTACACAATGGACAAATGAACAAAAGGCTGCTGCACAGAGCAATTCCAAAGCCATGAATATGTTATTTTGTTCATTAGGTAAAAATGAGTTTAATAGAGTATCAGTATGTAAAACTACTTATGAAAGCTTGAGAACTTTACAAGTTACTCGTGAAGGAACCAGTAAAGTTAAGCAGACTAAGATAGGAATGCTAGTCAATCCATTTGAAATATTTAAAATGAATGAGAATAAGCCTATTTCTGATATGTATTGCAGATTTCAAGAGATAGTGCATTAAGTAACAACATTTGGAAAAACTTATTCTGAAGCAGATCAAGTTAGAAAAATATTAAATTCATTAACTCAAGAATGGGATAAGAAGACTTTGGCTATAGAAGAAGCAAATGATGTCAATGAAATGAAGATCAAAGAGTTACTTGGGAATCTAATGTCATATGAAGTTCAATTACAGAAAAGAAAAGAAAATAGATCATCTGAAAACACTACAACAAAATGACCCTATTACAACGGTGGAACACCGTTGTAATATACATTTTACAACGGTGGGCTAACCGTCGTCTATTAAGAAGTTGTAATAGACTAATATCTTTAACAACGTTTTTGCACCGTTGCAACACCGTTGTAATATGTATATTTTACAACTTTTTTCCACTGTTGTAATTGACATTTGGGTTTTTAAAAAAAATATCATTTGCAATTGAAAGGAACAATACACTAAATACGGCAATACTCCATAAGCAAATCATATATTACAGATATTTGCAAACTAATTTATTAAAATACTTAAATATTTAGTATTACAAACAATAAGTTTTAGACAACATTTCATGCATTATTACATACTATCTGAACAAAATAAGCCTCTAATAACATCTCCAGTTCATCAATGTTAGGCTTGAACGCCATATAGCTTCCATGACGGCTGCTTCCACTCTCATCCTTGAATTCTTCATCTCTGAAGATAAAACAATGCAAAATAATGTCCATATAGCTTAACAAGATTAAAATAACTAAACTTGTTCTTCCGTTTATCTAACCATTTGCTTTTTGTGTAGAAAAGTCAAATTCGTATAAACACGCATGGATTGCACATCGGAAAATCAAAAGAGAAACGATTTCAAAAGTAAAAGCAGCATATACCGAACTGAATTTGGAATGCCTCTTTCCATGTTACTGTACTGGGAATGAAATTACCATTCCAACATAGACTATTCAACATGTAGGCTTCTAAAAAATTTATCCAGTAAAAAAAAGAAAAAAATGTGGAGGGAATACAACATGTATATTAGCATATACAGGGAATCTTCCTAACAACAGTTACACTCTGTATATTAAAGTATTAAAGTAGAAACAACATAATGTCATTCAACTATCGAATAAAGAAAATGAAGTTTGTTTATCATCTAATAAAATAAAGTCCTTACCTCCTCTTCCTTAAATACAACCGCATCTTCACATTCGCCGTCTTCGTACTCACCATCGTCTTCTAGTTGATTTGCATACAAATTACGACGAATAAAACTGGAATGATGAGATCAGATCCACGAGTGACAAACTGTACTCAATTTCAGATCAACGGCGATGCCAATCTTAGCAACCAGGCTATATATTTGCATAACAAAGAAAAAAGAGTTAAATTTCGGCAGCAGTAACTAGACATCATATTTATTAAAAGATGAAAATGATTCAGGTTCCTAATATAACATTACAATTTCATACAGGTTCCTAATATAACCCTTAAAATCGATTCAGCTAGAAAGTTCAGAAACCATATTTACATATAAGCAAGCAAACAGTTTAACTGCTTATATAACAAAAAGATAATTATTTTTATCTTTTCCCAAATCTCATTCAGTTCATATTTTAATAGCAAGAAGACTGTACATATAAAAATATATAAATAATTCTTGAACTCAGCTTACAGACTTCGATTTCTATTTGAAAAGTGAAATACACTCACATTCAATTCGGTTTCGTGCTTCCAGACTTCGATTTCTCTCTGTGGTTCCTCGATTTAGGCTTCGATCTCCCTAGACCTGCCGTTGTTTCCCTCTAGAATCCATCTCTCTCACGAATCGGTTCTATTTGATGCGAGACGGTGGATTGATTGATTTCCCCCCAATTTTTATCAGCTAGGGCTTCGGCCAATTTTTTTTTGTAGTGAACGAGAGAAATGAATTGAGGGTCGGCCGATTGTTTTCTAGGTTAATTTATTAGGGCTGTGATCTTGCTAATTCCAACTTTGCCCCTTAGGGTTTTTCTTTATTAGATCCATACAACACTTAACCCATTTTACAACATTTAGATCCATTTCCATGTTATACAAAATAAGCAATAGACGTGTATATTTTGTCAACAATTTTAACCATGTACAAATTTGTATATATTCATCATATACGTACAAATGATCTATTTATTTATTCATTTGTTCATTCACCCCAAATATATATTTAATTATAATCAATATTATTTTTGAGTCACAAAATTTGGGTTCTCACACAATTGCTAACTATAATTATGAAATATTAAATACAAAATGTTACTTCTTAATTGTTAATGTCTTGTTAATTCTAAATTATTAAATATTTTATTAGTTATTGATTATTAATTAATTATTAGTTTTAAATATTAATCATTTAAAAATAATTATTAAACACTAAATATCACTTCAAAAGTATTAATGTTTCGATTAATTACGATTCTTAAGTATTAATATTGAGTATATATTATAATGTATTCATTTTTATTAGAAATTATTATCACTAATAATTATCAAATATTAATAAATAATAATAATTATGTAATATTAACTATATTTTTTAATTATTCTTCTTAATTGCTAAGTATTAAAAATTACGGATTGATTATTAATTATTACTTCCTAATTGATTATTAATAGTAATTATTAGTTATTAATTATAAATAATCAATATAAATGTATTAAATATTAATTATTAGTTGTTAATTATATTAAAATATAGACATATATTACAACAGTCAAAAAATAAAAGTTGTGATAGGCTTTTATTACAACTGTCAAAGTAACACAGTTGTTAAAAATAAGTTTATTACAACTTTTCTGGAAAAAGGTTGTAAAAAACATTTATTACAACGGTGGCTTTTACCACCGTTGTAAAATTAAAGTTGTAATATGATGTTTTTGCTGTAGTGAAAGAAATCTATTGCACTGGAAGCAACAACAAATGATTCTGACTCAAGTACCGAAGATGATGAAGAAACAGCACTCATGACAAATCATTTTAGAAGATTTCTAAAGTATAGAAGGAAGGGTTATAATCAAGCAAAATTAAACGATGGACGATGTTTTAACTGCAATAAATCAGGTCATATAAAGAGAATGTGTCCATATCCAGACAAATCTACTCAACAACCGGATAACTCAAATTCATCAAAGAAAAGAAAGAAAGCATATGCAGTAACGTTAAATGGTTCAGATTCGTCGTTAAGTGATGAAGAACCAGAAACCGAAAATACAAATACATTATTTACAACAATTCAGAGTTCAGAAAATCATGAAGAAAAAGATCAAAAAATATGGTATGCATTAATTACATTTTAATTTTATTTGGTTGAATGGTTGCTTTGTTTGTTTGCTATAGTTTGAATTTAAAACTTTATAAACTATTTGAAATTTGAATTTTGAAATTCAAAATAATAATATAATATTAAATAACCAATAAATTAATAAAATAAAATTGTTTGTATGTTCATTAGGATTAGAAGTATTTCAGGAAATCAGTAAACCTGAAATATAAATCGATAATTTAATTCAAAGCTTGACAATCCAAAATTCTTTTTGAAATAAGTACTGTATGTCAACATACAGAAATATACATGTCGACATATACAGTAGTTTTGAAATTTAAAATTTTGAATTTCAAAAGTTTAAACTTTCAAACTTCCCTCCAATCTTTTCACCAACTCCCAAGGTCTAAAAATGTGTTCTTTCAAGCTGAAAAGTTGTGCCTTTTCAATTCATATTCATTCAATTCATATCTACTCATTCTCTATATATATCCATCCTTTCTACCTCTCATTCACAACTCAAAACAACTTTCTTCATATCTATCCTCCTCAAAACCATCATATCAATGGCTTCCTCAAGTTCATCTCAGAAATTGAAGATAACCAAAACCATAAAAGGTTATCTTTACAATGACAAAGAGGCCATTAAAACCTATGGTGACTATTTAGCAAATGCTAATGTTAACACGGGTGCTTTCGCCGTCTTTAACGACTTTCCATCTTATGATCTCGTTTCTCTTTTTCAACACAACGAAATCTTGAGTCTAATTGACTCTCATGATAACGACGAAGTGTGTTATCCCAAACTCGTGAAGATGTTCTACGCAAATCTCAACCGCGGATTTTATGAAGGCAATGAAAATCAAATTTGGTGTAGTGTCAAGGGAACTCAAATTATTCTCGACGCCGATCTTTTAGGGGAAATTCTAAATTATAGAAGTGAAGGCACTGATTTCTCAACTTTCGCCATCGATGAAACCGATTAGGAAACATATCACGATATTTTCAAAGATGGTGCTCCAATGGATTTCAAAAATTGTTTCTTTCGTCCAAAAATAAGAATCGTCAACCTCCTCCTTCAACACACCGTCACTCCCCATTCTGGAAATTACAACAATCCAACTCTGAAAGTCCAAAAGGCTCTCTTTGCCATTGTGGGTAATTATCTTATCAACTAGGCCGATATGATTCTAAATGAATTTAAGCCCATAGATGTATCTTCAAGGTATAACACTCTCTATTATGGTGTTTATCTCACTCACATTTTCAAATACTTTTGAGTTGATCTTTATGGAGAAGAATTTGTCCTTAGGAAAGTGTTTGACGCATCAAACATTCATCTCATGCAAATTCCTATCACTTTCAAACCTTATAAGACATATGAGGCCAAACAAGCCCGATTGCAACAAGAACAAGATCCAATGGAAGTCGAAGAAGAAGAGACTTCTATGGAAAGCATTGAGTATCCAACCTCAATTCGTAATCTCAAAGACACGATTATTCAAAATCAAGTGAAAATCGTCAAAAACCAAAAGAAGCTTAACAAAAAGTTTAACAAAAAGTTTTCCAAAATATCCAAATTCATGGTCAAGATAGGAAGAAATCTTGGAATTTCATCTTCTTCATCATCATCTGAAAACTAGGTCATCTAGTTTAATCTATCTTTATATATTTCCTTGTAATTGTTTTCGAATCTCGTATTTAAGTGTGTCTTGTTTAATTGGATGTATTTGCTTTTTATTAAGCAATATATGGAGTTTTATTTCTGTTTTAATCATCTTTATATTTCTGAAAAATCATAAAATATTACAAGAAGTTCAATATAATTCAAAATTTTCAAAAACTTACTATAGTATGTCGACATGTCAAAACATGTATGTCGACATATAACAGAAAAAATTTCAAACTTTTTCAAATTTTAAAATTAAATAACCACTCGTGTCCATTCAAAATCCAACGAATTCAAGACCCTATTTAAGTACATTTCTTCCAGAAAACTTCATTATTCCATTAATCATTTTTCATCAAATCCATGGCAAATTCTATCCATAATCTAAGTGAAAATCTACAAGAAACTCCCAATTCGTTCAAAAACATTCTTTCTATCATTCTACGAAATCAGCATCATCTTGAATCGAGTCAAATAAAAATGTTCGAGCAACAAGAAAAGCACTTTGATGCAATGCGATGGCTAATCTCTTCTCTTTTCAGAGATGAAGAAAATAATCTTGCAAAGGCTCCACCAACCAAAAATGAGAAGTAATTAAGAAGGATCCTATCTTTGGAGAAGATGGTTGGGTTGAAGTTCCAAGAGACGTTTAGTTGTTGGTACAATTTGATTAATTTGTTTTCATATGGTGTGGTGTGAATTAGATTATATTGTTTGAAACTTGTACAAATTAAGACATATGGTATGATTTAGTTTGGATTGGTTTGTATATATATTTGATAAACATATGTAATAATACTTAGATTGGTGTGTATTTAATAATCATATTAAGTATTATTCTCTTTAGTTTATTAGATTGAGGGGGAGTATTCTAAATAGTTATTAAATTTAGGGGAAGTATTTTTTAGGAATATTACTTAGATTCTACAGTTGTTTAACTTAGGGGGAGTATCTTTAATCTTTCTTTTTGATAATGCCAAAGGTGGAGAAATTATAAGATATAGGCATAGTTTTATAGAATTCCTATAGACAAGGGGAGTATAAGAAGATCATCATCAAACATGTATATACAGGTATGATATTTTATAAATTAAGTTTGTCATCATCAAAAAGGGGGAGATTGTTGGAGAATGGAATTTTGATGACAACAACCTTATTTCAATTATCATTGATTATAAAATATATATTAACATTTTTATTTAGAATATATATATGCGAAATTTGTATACAGGAATTAATACTGAAGACGGTACAGTTTAAGAGATTTTAGAGATTCAGAATTCAGAGTAGGTCCAAGATTCATGAGTAATCAAGATTTCAAGAGTTCAAGAATAATATTTTTATAGAGTCTAGATTTTGTAAGACTCCAAATAGCACTCCAGGTTCAAATTAAAATTCAAACTCAAATTCTGATTTTCAATTCTATCCTCAATTCTCTCTATTTTTGTTTTCTTTTTTATCCTCAATCTTATCTATTTTGTTTTCCTATTTTTATTCTTCTTTGATTTTCAAACTTAAGTTTTATATATATACTTTATTTATATTTTATATAGTTTAAAACCTTATAATTTTCTAAATATATTTATATAGTTTAAAAATATATTTTCATATGTTTTTCTATCATATATATTGATTTACAACATTAGAATTTTATTCAAGAATTTTCAGAATTAATTTTATATCAAAATACTTGAAAAATACTTTGAAAATAAAATTTACACATAGCTATATCGACATAGCAAAATATGTATGTCGACATATAACACCTATTTTTCTAAATTTGTAGGGAAGTGTCTTTTCATTATTTGAAATGCTTCAGAACCGTTGAAACCCTTCATAACCTATAAAAAGAGGTTAAAACAGAATTTTCTAACATCTCTTCTTCTCCATCTTCATCTCCTTTCATCCTACCATTATTCTTAATCATTTTTATGGTTTTGACACGTATACTCTACCGAATTCAATTCTGTTTTGATAAAACTTATTCTCTCTACACTCTCTACTCTCTGAATCAAGTGCTATTGAAGAGTTATAGGGCTGTTTTGTAATTGGTTGGGTTGAATAAACCTTGTTGTGAGTCAAAGAGGAGTCGGTGTGTCCTTGTGAGACGTGAAATCAAGGAAATATGAGTCGGTGTGTTTTTGTGAGCTGTGAAATCAAGAAAGTAGGAATTAGTGTCTCCTTGTGAGTCGTGAAATCAAGGAGGGTGTAATTGATTATTGAAAGAGTAATAAAACTGCACAACCCAACGTTGTGTGAGACTGAACGTAGGAGTAATCTGAACCAGTATAAAATCGGTGTGTTCTTTCCTTTTCTACATTTTTTGTTTTTGTTTATTTTGTCTCTGTGTTTGTGTTTGTGGTGTTTGATTCATCCCATAGTTCTCTCTAGTTTTTAGTTTTGTTTAAATTTCTACAAACACTATTCACCCCCCTCTAGTGTTTGCTTTGCCTGAACGATCCATTCGGCAATCCCTAACAATAATGAGTTCTTCCACATGTCTTTCGCCACGTCAAATACTTATACATTGTCAAAATCTACAAACTCCCCTTCATCATCTTTCGATATGTCAAAATTTTCAACTCCTCCTTCAATCATAGTGTTTCTTGCGGCCTGTCATAGCAGAAGCCTACGTGCGAATACCAAATTTGAATTGTAACGATTTTGTAGCAATATTGTCCGTATGCCCAATTAGATCTTGTTTCGTATTATTGTTTTGACCTCCGGATTTGGTCACGTTAGCATATGATCTGCGCCTCATTCTTACCTCCTGCCAACCTTCATCAGCCTCTTGATTTTCTTTTTCGTCGTATTTGAACTGCTGCCGCCATTAGGGTTTACAAACGCCATTAGGGTTATTCAATATAAATAGTTATATTTGTATATATATATATATATATATATATATATATATGTGTGTGTGTGTGTGTGTGTGTTATCTACGTATGTGAAAGAGAGAGTTATTGTTCTTCAATATTTAGTAGTTAATTGTCATTGTTGTACAACATTTTTTCGTGCGATTTGACAAGCCATTAATCAAATTGATTACCATCTTTTGTTTGTCTTTTAGTTGATAGTTATTGGTAATGATTGGTTATTGTTAATCCGATAAAATGTCTAGCCTTAAGAGTAATGATGCGCTCACGAAAGCAGCGGATCAACTCGGCATTGAGGGCCACTTTTGGGATACCCCACCCCTAACACAAATTCCAATATGGGATTTTACAGAAGTTTCGACAAGTGTAAATAACACTACAGCCATATTTTTCTAGGAAACTACGAGCGTCATCCAATAGAATTCTAAAAGGGTGTGTTTGCAGTAAACGGTGACATGACATTTTAGTAGGGTATTAAAATGGGTCATTTGAATGGTGTACGCGTTAAGATGTCAAGCAGGATATTTAAACGGAGTAATTAAGGAGAAAAAAATATGAGTTAAACAGGTTAAATAAAGAGGCAAACAAAAAAAATTAACTATTGACGTCGGACGCTACCAATTTGTTTTTGATCTTTCAAAGAAAAGGGGAAAATTGCTCGAATTTGATTTCGGACGTATCCTAAAGTTGAGGGTAGAACCTACTTATGAACGATACATAAATTATGTTTTGTGAGACGATTTTTACTCGTTTAATAATACTGGGTATTGCTAATGACACACTATTTTTGTATAAGAGATGTCCATTTTTTAGGATTTTATTATTATTACCAAGGGGTGTGCTCTTACAAACAATCCTCCCATAATAATACGGTATGGTATGACAAAATTGTCCCTTTAATTTCCAGCAAGAGATAACCGTTTATATAACTAATTTTCGATCATATAATACCAAATACAGTGATGTGAAATGACCACCTTTCATTGTTTCAACATGTTGAATTCGGTCAAATACCACCGTATTTTAGGGTAATTTTGTTCGAAAATTTGAATTTTTTTTCTATCTCGAGTTAACATTTTACTGATTCTAAAGTGAATGGTGTGTCCTTACAAAATGAACATCCCTTATCCAAAGGAACATAGCATCATTAACATTTTAGCACCACCCTTTTTTAATGCAATGTCTGCTTTGTTTTCTTAATTTCAATTGTTTTTCCGCTAAATGCTAAAACCTGGCGATTGCCTCTAATCCTGGCCGTCCAACCACAGGACACACTTTCCGTCAACGTACATACGCCGGTGAATTCTTCAGTTTCCTTCCTCATCTTCAATAGCAATTCAGCCAATATCTTCTTTCTCGTTTTTTAAACACTCACTTTGTAGGGTTAGGGCTTTTCTTCAATTCTACAATGACAAGGTCCAAAAAAGGCGAAAACAAATCACCATCTACCTCTTGCAAAAACTTAGCCCCTACAAAGAAAATCAACAAACCAGAAAAAAGCAGCGAAACTACGAGGGAAGAGAGAAAGAAAGAGAAAAGTAGCGGCTTCATATTCATGTGCAATAAAAAGACGAAGGCCGAGTGTTACAGGCACACAGTTTTCGCCATGCCTAGAAATAAGCTAGATCTAGTGGAAAAAATTAAGCCTGGGACGAGGTTGTTTCTGTATGATTTTGATCTGAAATTGTTGTATGGTGTTTATAAAGCTGCTTCCAATGGTGGATTGAATTTGATTCCTGAAGCTTTTAATGGAGCTTTTCCTGCTCAGGTGAATTTTTAAATGAATTTGATTTTTGGTTGGATGTGTCATAACTTGATTAGTTGATAGATGTTAACTTGATATTGCTATAGCTAAAATGATCATGTGCTGTCTATATACATGTCATGGAAAATCAAAGTTACAAAACACTAATGCTTTGGATGAATTAGAATCAGTACAATGCTTTAATTGAATGTATTTGCATTGTTGCTCTGGTTGATATTCATATTTTATCTTCTTTATACCATATTTAGCGTGTTATTGATGAAGATATGGACCTTTAATTCAATGTTGAGTAAAATACTTGCGTTTTTACATGTAGCATGTAAATGGTTTTTTTTCCCATATGTTTGTGAAAATATCATGTCCTATGTGTTAGGATAACCTTTCATA
Source organism: Allium sativum (assembly GCA_030737875.1). Taxonomy (NCBI): domain Eukaryota; kingdom Viridiplantae; phylum Streptophyta; class Magnoliopsida; order Asparagales; family Amaryllidaceae; genus Allium; species Allium sativum. Next base: position 546,211,381 of record CM060922.1, read on the forward strand.
TAATTATTCTGACTGTTGTTTTTTAACTTAGTTTTAATACATGCCTTTAAAACTCAGATTAGTATCTTTTGTTTATGTTAGCACTGACATTATATGACTGTTACTGATGGTCATTGACTTACTGATGATAACTACTGGTGATAAGGTAAAGCTTCTGGACTTTTTATGCTCAGACTTGAATATAAGTCAAGATAAATGGTGATAGTCATTCATGTACCAGATAGCTATCCTTTAAGCCTGCCATTAGGCACTACTGTTATATCATGCATATGTATTCTATTTATATCAGTGTGTGTGTTTCATCCTTTAGTGTTAATTTATTTTACATGTAACTAGGGCACATCTAATGGTCTATAATGTGTAAGTCACTACCCACTATTTGTTTATAGTGACCAGAAATTGATTTGTTTTTTATTAAAAAAATGCAATGCTTCAAAATTAAGTTATATAAAAAATGAACTGACATAGTTTAAGATACACGTATGGTGTGGAATTTGTTTATGCCTTCTCTTATACGACTTTGCTTTGTTGGAATTGTTTATATAAGTTATAGTTTATTTTGCAATCTGTATATTAATGGTTTAATGGGCTTTCTAAGAATAGAAATTCTCGTTAATAGTTAGTAAGTGCCTGGTAGTTAGTTTGTGATAGATGACACTTGTTTGTAATTCAAAGCCGTCAAGGCGGAAAATTCCCAGGTTGGTGTATGGTGTGATTTTTCTTCTTCTGCATAGTGTTTTTTCCGCTGTCTTAAGCATGGTTTCTATAAAATTGCACTAAAAAATTCTACTAAAGTTGATTTTTTGACTTAAAAATATTGCATGTAGATGCAATATCGATAAAGCATCACTGATACATTTCAAACTAAACCAACTCAAGAAGTCCCAACTTAAATTTGCAATGAAATACTTGATTGCAATTTAAAACATAATACTCTATCTTAAATAAAAGATCTAAATTTTCAAATTTCCAATCACTCGTTGAGATCAAAGTTATCATCCCCCCATACCCTTCAAATTTTATTCATAACTAGTATGTAGCCCGTGTCGATGACATGAGTATAAAATTTATTTTATTCATATTATGTGCCACTATAATTTATATTTGTATATCTATATAATAAAATTACTTGGTAGACAAACAAAGAGACAAAGAACGCTTGAGATTTAATATTGCAATATATCTGATGGTTATTTATTAACCAACTTATCACTATTAACAATTTGGACAATAAATAATAAATTCATCTTAAATCTCGATCTAACCGCTTCCCAATCGTACTACGTGATTCTAACCCACTAACCACTTACCCTTGCATTTTATCTTCTATGTCTTCCATGTCTTTTTTCTCATATCCCACATCCAATTATGCGTTTACGGTTTGAAATTACTTGGTAGTTTTGCGATCCATGATTAAAAAGAGTATTTCCTATTTTATTTGGTTATTTGATACCTTTTCATTCCTCCATCTACGACCACATATTTTCTATTCAAATCCATCTGTTTTAGCTTCATTATTTTCTTCTTTATTCGAATTTTCTGTTTTGTGTGCTTCTGTCGGTAATTAAAAAATTAAAATGTGAGAATTTAGATACTTAATGTAAATTGCAATTGTTTTGTCTTTATGTTGCTAACCAAATCACTGATTTATTTTGCAGTGTTGTGATCGTTTCCGAAGTTCTTCCAGAAGCATTAAATGTTTGGTTTCTGTTGCAAATTTGATTGTGACATTGACAATTCAATTGTAATTTAATGAATTAGCAGCAAAGTTCTTTCTTTTTCAATTTTTTTTTTTGATATAATCAGATGCACGTTCGACGGATCAAAGAAGAGGGGGGAGCCTCTCGCTGGTTTTTGGAATTCGACATCAGGAAGTATTTTCACACCATCGACCGACATTGAAGCAGTTCTGAATTAAAACAAACATAGCCTACATAAAAACAACAATAAAAAAACTGGAAAAAAGGAACTTTGCTGCAAATTCGTTAAAATTGCAACTGAAATGTCCATGTCACAATCAAATTTGCAACAAAAACCAAACTTGATGCTTATGGAAGAACTTTGGAAAAGTTCACAACACAACAAAATAAATCAGTGATTTGGTTAGCAACATAGAGGCAAAACAAATGCAGTTTACGTCAAGTATCTAAATTCTCAAATTTTAGTCTTTTAATTATTGATAGAAGCACACAAAATAGAAATTTTCTAATAAAGGAGGAAGCAATGAAACTAAAACAGATGAATTTGAACAGGAAATCTGCGGTCGTAGATGGAGGAATGAAAAGGTATCAAATAACCAAATAAAACAGGAAATACCCTTTTTAATCATGGATCGTAAAACCTGCTAAGTAATTTCAAGCTGTAAACACATAAGTGGATGTGGGATGTGAGAAAAAAGGCAGGGAAGACATAAAAGATAAAATGCAAGGGTAAGTGGTTAGTGGGTTAGAATCACATAGTACGATTGTGGAGGCGGTTAGATCGAGGTTTAAGCCAAATTTATTATCCGTTGTCCAAATTGTTAATAGTGATAAGTTGGCTAATAAATAACCATCAGATGTATACTGCAATATTAAATCTTGAGCGTTCTTTGTCTCTTTGTTTGTCTATCAAGTAATTTTATTATATAGATAGATAGATTTTCATCCTCATTTGAATTATAATCCAATACCTCATCATTCACATCTTCATCTAAAAAACATCTTCATTCCCAATGTAGGTAAATTTTATGCTAGAAATTGAGTTTGACATTTTTTTGTCTTCCTTTTGACCTGCTAACATGTTGGTGTTGTCTAATTGTGTGTGCTCTTTCCTAACTTTAGATAGTTGTTGCACAATAACCCTTGTCAATGTATCTTTTTTCAAAATGAAATCATATTTTGTATTTGAATTGTTTTTCCATGGCCAACCATCCACTCATCTGAATCGTCTATATTATCTTCTAAAGTAGGATCAACCAATCCATTCATTTGAAACTGTCCTTCAACATTTGATTGTATTTAAATCAAGGTTTAATGTATCAGCTGGTAGTCCGAAATTTCGGGTGTACCGTACCGGTATCGGTTAACAACGAGCCGAAATTAGGATTTTATTTCGGTCTCGGATTTCATGAAAAAAGAAAATGCACATCAAAATAAACCTAGATTAAAGCAGCAAAATCAAGAAATCTGAAAAGAAAAGGGCAAGCCAATTCAAATAAAGGTTCAATCAGACTATAGAGTGGAACTTGATTACACAGTGGAAGTACTCGATTTTTCTAGCTATAAATTAAATCGAAACTGATCGAAGAAATCACGAAAAGATTACAGTGGCTTGTTCGACAAGAGTACCTTGTCTGACAACATCGATCAATCTCTTGATAGAAGCAGTGCGAAGGCGAATTGTGCGACGGCGAAAGCGAGCTGTCATGGAACTTAGCAGTGAAATTTTTATTTTCTTCTTGATTCCATGTGGTATTCTTTCGTTTTTTCTTCTTTTGAATGGCTCAGGTGCATGTGTAAACTGCTAGCTAATAAATCAACATAGATGGGATGTTTTATGTGGGTTGCTTCGTTTGGACTATGAGTCTATTCTCTAATTTAATGTAACAGTAGACTTGACAGTGAAATTAGTTCACATGTATTTCTCTTGTAATAATTTAACGTAACAACATTGATTTATTTTGATAGGTGCGGGTTTGATAAGTTGCAATTCTCATAAATCAGAGAGGGTACTATGTTTTTGTATGTTGTATTCGATTACTTTATAGACCATATTTTATATATTATTTATTGTTGTCACAAATTTATTAACAAACCACTGAAAATCGAAATTTGGACTGAAATAAAACCGAAACTCCCGAAATTATCCGAAATTAACGACATTTCAAATGACTGAAATCGCGACCGAGCTCTCGAACCTTGATTTAATAAATATAAATTTCTACTGTCTTTTATACTAAAAGTTTATTTTGCATTTGCTATGCAGTTAAAAAAGGGGAAATATACTAGTTATGTAATTCTAAACTATACACCAACAACATAAATATACAACTTAAACAATTCTTATGTGCTTGAAGATTCTCTAGTTTCTCTCATAACCCAATCAACAACCGATAAGGCTTAAAATTTTGTTGCAAACTTTTACAATGTAGGAGCCGAAGTATCATATAAACTTCGTCACTTCGTTGAAAGGTCAGTCATCCACTCATCTGAATCATCTACATTATCTTCTAAAGTGGGATCAACCAATCCATTCATTTGAAATAATCTTGCTTTTGATTGTATTTAAATAAATATAGATTTCTAAAGCCTTTTATAAGTTTATTTTGCATTTGCTATGAATCTAGTTAAAAAGGGAAATATATTAGTTATGTAACTCTAAACTATATGCTAGCAACGTAAATAGACAACTTAAACAATTCTTATGTGCTCAAAGATGCTCTAGTTTCTCTCGTAACCCAATTAACTACCACGAGGCTTAAACATTTTGTTGCAAACTTTTACAATGTATGAGTTGCATTACCATATAAACTCCGTCATTTTGTTGTTAAACATTAATAAAGTTACAAACCAATCAGTCAAGGTTTTAAATCTTGGATTTTGGTCGTGTCCTGTTTTGATAATTTTACACACAACATTCCATATCAGATGGAAATGTTGGTTGAAATCAGTGTATTGCAGGTGTACATCTCGGATTCACATCTTGAATTTTGAAAATCTATTATGATGTAATTTAACATCTAAAATTGACATTTTAGAGATTTTTATGTTAATTGTTATTCGAATATAATTTTTGTAACATATATAGTTTACATAAGATAGTAGTATTATGTTTTCTTTTTTCAGTAAATAGGTAACTAATTTTTTTTGATTGCATGAGTTGAACTCATGGAAATATTAAAAATAGAAAACAATATCTATTTGTGCTTGCTTGTTGAAACATAAAAATAGAACTAGAGGATTAATAAAATGTCTTTAGTGTGCAATTATATTAGGATCTACGTAAGAAGAAAAATAAGTATGTAAATAAAAAACATAACCTCGTATGAGATCTTATATTGAGATTATTCCTTAAATTTTGCTTGAAGACTTAATATGTTGAATGAGATGAATGTCAGATAAAATTAAGAACAAAATTTACTTTATTTTTTCACTAAATCTCATCTAGCTCATGTTTGAAAATAAAATTCCAAACAAGATATCAGGCAAGGTGAACGAGAAACAGTTCAATTGATATCAATAGCAATAAACTTGAAATTCGTAGAATCTACAACTTAAAATTTAAGTTCTTAATCTTATGAATGACATTTCTTACCAAGGGATTTGGTATGTTTTGACTTGATCATGAAATCAATACCAATTTTCCCTTCTGTTTTCATATATAAAGGCAATTCATTTGTAATCTTCTCTTGATCATCTTCTGGAAGTAGTCTTTGAATGTGTATGTGTGTGTGTGTTTAGCTTTTTCGTCATGCTCAATGGCGTTGTCTCTGTAGATATATTTTCTTTTTGCCCATTTAAAAAATAAAAATCAGTGGATGATCATGTAGCCATGTACAACTATGACTAATAAATAATGGCATGACATTAAGTAAAAACGACTAAGTTTATGTTTTATAATTTGTAAATATAAACTAAGTTCACTTTAATACGTAAGTATGTTTTATAAAATTTAGTTTCAAAAATAGTAGTAAATAATAATTAAGTTTAATGAAAAAACTTGCTTTTGTTTTATAATTTATTAATATTAATTTAGTTTTTATATTAACAGCTAGTTTCGTTGGTTGTAGAATTATGGTTATGGATCTTAAGTCTAATTTAATATTAAAAGGAAGTGAATAGTGTTTTCTAACTTGTGTGAATCTTTTTAAAAATCTCTTAATATTGATATTGAACAACAAAGTAGCAACACATAATTATACTAATAAATAGACACAGATGCAATTACAAATGAATATAAATGAAGTAAAAATAGCGAATTAGAGATATTACACTAGTTTTTGCAATTGCTTGTGTAGGTTTCTTTTTATAACGTCAATTACAAATGAAGTAAAAAGTAGTGAATTAGAGATATTACACTAGTTTTTGCAATTGCTTGTATAGGTTTCTTTTTATAACGTCAATCTCTAAACAAGATAAAGCAAACTCAAATACAATCTCGATTTCAAAGCTCACACCCTTCAAATTTTATAAGCTTCGAGTATACTCACTTAATTTGAGCGGTATTATAAGCTTCGAGTATACTCACTTAATTTGAGCGGTACAAGCTTATCCACTTGATTTTCTAGCTATGAGTACATCCACTTGATTTGAACATGCTACAAGCACACCCACTTGGTTTAAGGGCTACGAACACACCCAGGACTATTTGAGTAGAGTTGATAGTTTTTCCAAAGTTAAATTCTTGATCTTTGGACACAATGAATCTTATAGCCTCTTGAGTAGTGCTTTGGTTTTGAAATGAGAGAGATGGTTAAAAATTGAAAGTAAATAGTAATGAATCAATACAACGAAGTTTGAATTAATTTCATATGATTTTGAATAGATTTGAATATATTTCCACTGAAAATTTCAAGAGAGTAAGAGGAGAGAAAATATGGAAGTAGTTATTAAAAAAAATTTGTTTGAACTCCCCTTTATATGGTAAATAAGCAGATGTGTCATGTGTCCATGTGTGAAAAGTTGCGACGAATAGATATTTCTATTCAGTATTTGAAAAAACCGGCGACACATGTATCAATATACCATAGGTTCGTATGTCAACATATGCACGTGTAGCTTGAAAATTTTATTTCTTTTTAAAATGTTTTGAGAATCATATACTTTGTAAAACGTTTTGGTACTTGATAAAATAGTTTGAACATAATTTGTAAATATTTTTAACTTTGAATTTTTTAATAACATATATGAAATATATTTTGAATGATATTCAAATATGACATGTAAAGTTTTTTTTAATATACTTTAGTTAGAATATAAAAGATGTTCTGAAATTTATTTTGATAAAAATATTAATGATATTTTGAAATTTATTTCGGTTAAAAATACAAAGATATTTTGGAAATAGAAGATAGAGATCAAAGAATGCCATCCGAACTTTAATAACATATGCTATGACTCTATATACAAAACTTGTAGTCTTAAATCTTCATATCTTAGTCTTTGAACTCTTGAGTCGTCATGTCCATCTCTTGAATCTTTATATTTAATTCTCGAGTCTTTATACTGTGTAGTCTTCAATTCAATATTTATCTAATATCATATATACTATAAATTATAGAACTTGATAAAAGTAAAACATTAACATTTGTATTTTATATGATTGGGTTTTTGTCATCAAAATCAATAATGGAGGTTTTGACAAGTTTATATTTTAAAAATATAAAGTTTATGTTTATAATATTCTATTTTCGAAAGTAAAAATAAAGAGTAATTAAGTTTAATTAAAAAACCTATTTTTTTTTACATTTTATAATATATAAATATTTGCTGTGTTTAAACAAATAAAATCTAAGTTTATGTTCAAAGAAAAAACTAATTTTATGTCTTGTAAAATTTTAGTTTTGAAAATAGTAATAAATAAAATTAAGTTTAGTCGAAGTACAACGTTATGTTTCATAATTTATAAATGTCATCCTCAAATAACATTTGACTAAAAGATTAAGCAATGTGCCGTTGTTCTGTCCGTCCACCCATCTGTCATAATAGAGCAACCATACCTTAGGTATTGCTTAGGTGACTTAGGTCACTCATGTGTATATTTCAAATTCTTGTCCAATAATGGAACTTTCATTTCCATGATAACAAGAGGCTTCATATTATTCCCTTACCTACTGATTGCATCTATTATGCCTTCAAATGTATCCATACAAGCTATATTGAAAGCAATACCGGTTTAATTAAAAATAGTGAGTAATATATTAATTATTTTTAGCTCTCGTTTCTTTATCACGAGCATCATTTATACTCGTTTGTCTCATAGCAGGTCCTCCATTTCAATTGGTTGATCTCATATTCGTATTGCTCGTGTATAAATCCATTGGACCTTTTGAATGTTTTGTTGCCTATTCCTCACATTCCAACCATTTCCACTAATATTCATTGCCTGGTGCAACTTCTTCATCATCATCTTCGCGAACTATAATTTCTCCAATCATTACTTGCATTAGCTTGAAGAACATTCGTCATTTAAGCTTGTTTCTTATTCATTACTTTTGTAAACTCATCATAACATTTGGTGGAATTTTGGATCAAGCACTTGCATATTTAAATCCCTTGGTTTGATGTTGTTTTGCTCTAAATATTTCTTCCATTGTGAGTTTGGAACAAAACATTGCACTATTATATCTGCATCTGTTGAGAAGCCATACAGTGCATCCTTTATGTTTCTATACTAATCATGCTAGAAGAAGAATCTCATGCATAAGGTTAGCATCCACGACATGGAAAGAAAAAGTGCAAAAGAAAATATTAATTTGGTTATAATTTAAAATGAACTGTAATTTATTTATCTTTTGAGTTTGAAGCTTTTATTAAGACATCGAGTTCCCATTTTCTTATTTCTATTGATGTATTTGTTTAATGCATTTCCATGTAAACTCATCATAACTTATGCTGGAATTTTTGATCAAGCATTGGTATATTTAAATCCCTTGGTTTGATGTTGTTTAACCCTTACCATTTCTTCCGTTGTCGGTTTGGAAGAAAACATACAAGTTGCACTATTAGGTTATCTGCATCTGTTGAGAAGTCATACAGTGCATCCGCTATGATTTCTATTCTAATCATGCTAGAACAAGAATATCATAAATAACATTAGCATCCACGACATTGAAAGAAAAAGTGGGAAAAAAGCATTAATTCAATTATAATTTAAAATGAACTATAATTTATTTATCTTTTGAGTTTGAATCTTTTATTAAGACATTGAGTTCCTTTATTGTTTTACTATTAATGTATTTGTTTAATGCGTATGCATTTCCATTAATAAGTCATACGTTTACTCTTCAGATCACTTTAAAAAATAAAAATATTTAAAGCATAATGTAAAATTTGAATTTTATTTAAATCAATTAAAAACTTTGAATAAATTCATTTCATTTTAATTTATACTCTTAAAATTTTAAACTTTGAATTTTAATTTTAATTTGAAATTAAAATAGTTTCGGATTTCGTTCAATCAAAAAAGCTAGTTTACAATTAAATCTAAATTTAAATAATCATATAAAAATAACGTATGTACTTCACGGTTTCAATATTCAGTATTAGATAGGTTTTAGTTTTTTGATCAAACATTGAAAAAAATTGATTCAAATCGGTTTATATTTTATATAGTTTTAAATTTTGAAATATACTAGATTAAAATTAATTCACACAAGTTTATATTATTATTTTTATATAGTACTAACTTCAAGGCCTAGAAGTGAGAAAAAATACCCTAGTATTCAACGAGAGCTTGGCAAGATGGAGCTGAGGAGTTGGATGCTAGGAGGTGAAGGCGACATTCGGCATAAAATAACTCAAGTTAGGCGGCGTCTTAAGTTTGAGCTTGGCGGCGGATGACAGATTGAGTTCGGAAGATATTTTTTCCCCTTATTGTCTGATGTTGATGTCGAGGTATCAAATTTGATGCCCTAATTTGATCGATATATTTGCCAAATAACCCAAAGATAGGATCTATTTTGGCTGAAACCCTTTTTTTCCTTAAATGGATATCATATAAAAAAGCGCCTTTTCTACCGCTTTGGGATTCAGACTGCGTCAAACACTGATGGCACCAGCAAGCCAGAAAAGTCCTAGGTTGGCGTTTAGTGTTTTCTGGCACCTAAACATGCCCAGGCAAGGCTTTGATAACTTTGCTGAATCTACCATTTAGTCTACTATTTTCGGAACTCAAATGGACCGTAATGTCACTTTCCTCTTTTGTATTTGGGCTTTCACATACCAAGTTAAATGAAACAGGTTTATGAACTAGAAAAAAAAGCATTATGCATGTATTATCAAAAATCAAATAGCTCATATGAAATTTGTAGGAAGTCGGTGGTTATATGTTTTTAAGATTACAAGTAGGTATTTCTAGCTATTTTTTATTGAGTATGGTGGTGGGAGAGAGCGCCAGCATCCATATAATTTTATTCTACACTTTAGAAAGGAGCTGCCAACAAATCTAGTTAGTAGCAAAATCCTTTGGTACAATGACCCAAAAAAAAAAAAAAAGAAAAAAAAAAAGGGTTGTGAAAATGGGTGATCCTCCTGTGGAGAGCATCCATATAATTTTATTCTACACTTTAAAAAGGAGCTGGAAAAGAAAAATAAAATAAAATATCGAAAGTAATATACTAACCAATAGAAATACCAATAGGAAACCATAACATCTTCTGGAGGACAAAATGCACAACAATAGCCTATAGCATCACTGTCTCCCTAAAACGTCCAGAGCTATAAGCAAGGCCAAGGGCACAACAATTTAATTAATGGCAGTCAATTACAATAATCCAGCATCCACTCTCCATCAGCGTACACAGTCCAGTCTTCAACAACTACAATAACAGGAAACCGAATTCGTGAGACGAGAACATGTATATAGGTACTTAAACCTTTATATACGTATATGTATGCTAGAAAAGCAAATGGAGGCCATAAAGAACGAAGGAATTAGCTATCAATTAGTAGTGTCTGAATAGTGTGTCCACTCTTCATTAGAAATGTTTATCGGGTCGTTGCTGACTGTTATGTTGTGTCAACGATCGATATAAGTAATTTTGAACTTCAAAATATAGAGGCATTCTTTTACTTTTTGAATAAATTTCATAAAGGATATATTTTTGGCAAATTTGTAGTTAAGATTTGAAGCCCAATGATAGCTAAAACGTGCAATAACGTAAATTAGGTTATTTTAAAAGAACGTTAACATTATTAAAGGTACGTTGGTTCGTTTTTGAACATGGATACCAACAAGTAATGTTGAAGATAACACAAAGTAAAATTTTAGTATATTTTCGAAATCGGAGTTTGTCATGTTGAAGTCAAAGATATTAAGAGTGCTCACATTGTTAAAATTGGGTTAAGGGTTGTGCAGTTAAAGCGCTCAGTGGATTCAATACAGCGGATGTGCAAAAGTCGCAGTGGGAATATAGCGGAAATAACGGGTTATATTAATAGCGGAATATAAAGCGGAAAAGATCTTTTCGAGGTTATTTGTGAAAATCATAGCGATAGAAATCTACTTAGGGATACAGCGGGGTTATAACGGGGTAATAGCGGAACATTAACTACATATAACAAGGGAACTTACAATCTATATGGGTTATGTTTTTCTAGTTTAAATTGGAAAAGACACCCTTTTCTGATCTTGAGAGCATTTTATTTAGAGTGATTTGCAAATGATACAAGTTTAAACACGTGAATATAATTATTATTGACTCAAAAAGTTTAGCTGTAAAAGTGAACTTTTTAAAGGGCAGCTTGAGCTAAATGGTTGATGTTTCAGTGGTTTAGTTGGTGTTCGAAAGAAAACTTCGCATAATGCAATTGTTTCAAAGATCTTTATTGAATCTGATATTTTTAGTTTTCCAATTTACCTTTTTCCTTCTTCTCTTTGAATGTGTTACTGTGTTATTGTTGTCTACGTGTTCATTTTTTTGCATGTGTATGCATGCCCATATGGTTGCAAGTAAAAATATTTGCTACTACAATACTAGATAGTATACCAGAATTGCAGAGCAATTCTAAATAGTTCAGATAATGAACAATCCAATCAATCAAAATGGGTTTGGGTGGACTGAATTGTAATTTATAATTTGGATAAAGTTTATAAGTTGCTTGCCTCCTTGGTATGATTGAAAAACACATTAGACATAAACTGTAGGATATTTGCAACACTTTCTCCTTGTGGCAAAGTTTTCGAAATGGGGTTCAAATCGTAATGTTCAAATCGTAAATTATTGATTATAAAGGCCCATATTTGAAGGTTTGTAGATTTCGACATTTGAACTTATACATCTAAACCACATTTTCTCGCTTGTTCCATTTTTATTTTGTTTAAAACATATTAAAAATAAGAATTCTTTATCCAAATAAGTATATTAATTATAACAATATGAAATGAACTGTTTTCTCAGTTGTGGTTTTAACTGAGTTCGAATCATAGTATAAACCAAATCGTAAAAATATGAGAGATCTGATGCCAAATGGGATTCGAACAGTAACATTTAAAGATTTTTGGTAACAGTGCTTGTAAAATTACATGCAAGTAGTTTCATAGCCGTGAGAATCTTTGCTTATGTAATGAATTTTAAAGTAGTATGTGTTACACAATCAAATCATATCCAAAATATACTTAAGAAGCTATCTGGGTGTAGCAAAGCTTAAATCTAATCATCAGAGGATGTTCAAATGTTTTTATCTTTCAAAAATGGATATGTTTTTAATAGGTAATGGTGTAAGAAATCTCAATTTGGTTGAACACGGAGTTTAAGGATTGATTTTTGATGTTGACACCTAATGATTTTTTGGGTTTTGAGGGTGGAGAGGTGGGTGGGACGTTTTTTTTTCTTTTTCTGTGGGGGTGTGGGGAGGGTTGGGTTAGGCGAGGCGAGTGAAAAAATTGTTGTCTCAAATCTATGAACCTCAGTTGCAGTTCCTTTGTTCCCCTTTTCTTCCCTTACTCTTTGTTTACTTGTTAACTCATTATGTTTATTTCAATGCATCCTTAGGTAAAATTTAAGATTGACAGGGATTGTCTTCCCTTACCCGAGCGTACGATTAAGGAAGCAATACCAGAAAATTATAATTCAAGGAACAAATTTGAACCCGATCTCAATTCCAAACAGGTAAGGCTTTTGTTTATCTTTCTCACAGAAAGGGATAGTTTTGGCGATCTTCTGGTAATTTTAGTGGTCTTCTCTTTTACTTCCTATAACCTGCAAAGTTGGATTATGATATTTCCTTCATTCTACGCGCGCGCGCACACACACACATATGTATATATGGGAAATTCTGGTAATCGCACACACACACATATGTATATATGGGAAATTCTATTTGAACACAAGATCTAGACACAATTGGTGACACAATGAATTTACACCATTGGAACACCCCATGAATTCCACTCTTCCATATAAAGACAAAATGATCTAATGGTTAAGATTGTGTGTTCTCTAATTTGTCTAATTTTGTGTCTAAATAGCATCTCCCTATATATATATATATATATATATATATATATATATATATGTGTGTGTGTGTGTGTGTGTGTGTGTGTGTATCCTAGTAACACAGTTGCAGATCAAATCAGAGTATTTCATAGACACTTCGTATGTTTGTTTACACATATTCCACTGCTCTTGACTCCTTGTATTGCATAGATAACCTCTTCTCCCATTAGTTCGCTAAACTAACTAATTCTCTAATATTGCTAACCACTTCACCGAGCACCTTCATCTATTATTGTACATGTATTTGAAACTATGTCAATGTTCATTTATTACTCTGTAATGCAGAAGATGTGGGTTTATCAATTATCATATATCAAATTCCATGATTTTTGTATCACTAGGTTAAATAGCTTCACGTGTAGTCTGTACATGTTTGAACATAAAAGCATAAGGCTCAGTATACACGTGGTACTCCATATTTGTTCGTTCGAATATGGTCTGGAAGGGTTTGGTTAGTGAATTATTGTAACATGAATTTACAGCTTGGAACTTTGGTTGTATACGTAATCCAATACATGGACACAGGTTAACAAGTTGATATCTCTTTTTGAGTCATATACCAAGAAAAATCGATCTTCACCTCCCCCTGCTCGTGCACCTGCAGTCGAGAGCAGACATGCTCCTTCCAATCTTGTATCGCTGCCGCCCTCTACTTCAAGAATGTCAAAAGAAGAATTGCCTCCGCCTTTGGATGACCGACTTATACCTAGAAGGTATCTTCCCTCTACTCATTTGCCTTCTTCTCAAGACCACCATCTTGGCCCTACGGGTGAAAGGTATATTTTTTCTAGAAGCGACCCTCATCACTTAGTAGCACATTATGGACACCTCCAACCTTCTGCAGTCCAGCCTCGCTACTCCAATGTTCAAGCAGAAATTTCACGCGATTATCCAGAGCATCAATTTCGGTCTGACGGGTATGTGATATTTCATTATTAACTCATTTGAAATTGAATTTGTATCAGCACAATGCTGAGTTATTTTAATTTTTACTTGCATAATGACATAATATCACGATTTGTCAAATGGGGTTTTGTACTGCGGGTCTTTATTTTTGATCGCACTCCAAAATTCCTCTGCTTATTTTGCACATGCATCAAATGCCTTTTGTGAAAATAGAATAAAAATAAGGACTTGATCTGCATATTTAAATCACAGGGCAAACACTTTCTATTTTGTTTACTGAAGTACTAAAAATAGGGTGCCCCGAAGTAATTTGGGTCCTTACAATTTTGGTTTTATGGATGTGAAATTAAATGAATGCTATCGTTAACTAGAAAGTAATTTTATAATTGCTTTTGTTTAACCAAAAAAGAGGGAAGAAAATTATTTCGTTTGCCTACTTTAAAATGTTGCTTTTCAATAATCAATATGGAACCGTTCATGGTTGATGTATACTATTAGTAAGTTAAGCACTTTAATGAAGCAAAATCCTCATAATCACCAAGCCATGAATAATTTAAATAATAATTTATTTCATAATTTAAATTTGATTGTTTTAGTATCATGGGAATCAAATATTTTAGGACCCTAAACTGTTGGTTTGTTGCGTTGTGGTAAGATCTTGAGATTGGAAGCCAGTTTCTAATTGAATCTTTCCATTTGCATCTATTTTGGAATAAAAATACTAAGATATTTACTTGAACCTAAGTTTCAAATTTTGCGGTTATCGATACAAAATAAAGTTGAAACGGTGGAGCGAATTAAGCTCAAGGTTTAATTGAAACAGCAGCACCGAGCTCAATCACAAATATATAAATTTTAACTACGGAAAGTAAACTCGATTCTTTTGTCCAGTCAAATTTCACTTAATAATCTGTATGGAGTTCCCAAAAAAGTAAAAAAGATAATGTATATCAAAATTTAAATCCTAAGATTTAAAATTCAATTTAGTTTTGAAAGTTGAGCTTCTGGGATTACAATATCATTCTCGCCTGATCTCATAAGATCAACAGCCGTGTTTGCTAATCTGCATTTTTCTTCATCAGCCTTGCTTACAGGGCACCAGTGAGCGACCCAAACGCAAGTGGTCAATCAAGAGACTACTATCAGTCTCTAGTCCGAAGAGAAAGCGGCAGTACCGTGCCAGTAGCAGCAGACGATGAGGTGTATCAGCCTAGGCTTCTAACTGTTGATTCTAATCTGTTTCATCAGCCACAGCACCCTTCTGCTGCGTATTTTCACGCCCCGCAGCAGCAGTATCCTCCTAGAGATGTTCCGGTTTCTGCTCGCTATTCTTTTGAAGGCGCTGCTCCATATCGAAGATAATTTTTTGTTTTGTTTTACATCATGGTTGTAATATGTGGTTGAATGCCGAGTTCTTAATTTGTATTTAATTATGTATTGCCTACAGTGTTCTGCCACTTTTGTGGATCTCTTTATTTGACTCCGCTGGAACTGTTCCAGTTAATAGCTCTTTTGAACAATTGTACCTTTACCTTCACTGTTCATTGATGGATGCTCTGCTCCTATTATAAAAGCTTGTTTCTGAAGTTCGTACTAGTTCAAACATCTTGTTGGGTGAGTAGACGATGTAGGTGTTGGAACATGCTTTGTACACGTGATCTATTTCTTTATTTGTTATCCATACACTTTTATAGGATCATTGCCAGGTTTCGAATTAATTATGTAAATCATATTACTTGGGTAAGTAAAAGTATTATGAAGATATCAATGAAAGCATCGTAGCTCGAGATTTCAGGCAGAATATCAAGATGAGTTCTGATTCAATTTGGTAGTGCAGTGAGCACGATAATTTGAACGGGGTACTTCAGATGATGGTCATTATATATCAAAACGATGTTATGTTTGCTGGTCAAACAAGTATTGAAAGGTCACAAATAAATAAAAAAAAAAAAAAAATCCACCACTCAGAATGCAAAAGAAGTAACTAAGCACACAAATTTTTATATTAGTTTGGCAAGTTCTGGTTTACGTCTACTTAAAGTAATCATTTATTATGTTGTAGATTACAAGTACAGCTGATTGTTTGTATGAATGTTGAAAGAAGAAAATATTGTCTTTAAGGAATGACAGAGCTTCTGTGTAGAGAAAAGTAGAAAAGATCCTCCTTCAAGGATATGGTCCCCTATTTACGACTAAAGAAAACGTCAGTTCTACCAAAGACCTCGGGAGGGGCTCACTAAAGAAGGATGACCAAGCCCTAGAAGTGGGGCTCGGATCCGCATAATTTATAGGATCGGTACTGATTGGGGGGGGGGGGGGGGGTAGGATCGGTACTGATTGGGGGGGGGGGGGAGGGGGGAGGGGGGGGGGGGTTACACCTAATCAACTGCGACCCCAATGTTGTTCCGTTGCTCATGTGTCTGGCTTCTTGGGTCATCCTCTGGTTTTCTAGCTGAGAATGTAGTTTGAAGTTTCAGGTATAAGTTCGTACGCTTTAGATCCATGCCGATGCCGATTTCTGTCATTTCCAGAGTCTTTTCCACGGTTATCCGATTCAAAGTGTTATTCAAGTAAGTGCAAATGTTCGTAGTTTCATATCTTTGTCAGTACTCGATTTTTTGAGCACTTCAACCATTTCTCCAAGCTGCCAGTCTTGATAGTTGACTAATCCATGTATCCAATTCAGATATATAACGATCTTGTAAAAAAGCGGATTAACACTTGTCCTTAAAAACATATCTTTTTGTAATAAAATAAAAATAAAGGTTTTTTTCTACCTTTATAATTCCTTTTTCAAGAAAATATTGTCAATGACAAAGTTATAGGCTTTTTAGTCGTAAGGACTACCCGGTAAAATTTTATTCTGCAGCATTAATGAGACGACCCGAACTTCCCCGTGAAGGAAAGCACAGATTGAATTGAGGACAAGACGAATCAGAACACAAACAGAAGAACATTTCATTGCTTATTACAACAATTCATCAGAATACAAGAATATACAGAGTATGAATAAATATTACACATTTAATAAATACCAGAGATTACAATACATTACATAACAGCGGAAAATAATATAAAACACAACTGAAAGAGATATACGGATGCAGAGCTTTCCGGATATCGTTCCAGCTGTAAACCAGGATCCTGTGAATATAAATCCGCAAAACCAAAACTACTTGCTGCCCGTGCGGAAAATAGGGGCACCCAGAGTTTAGGTTAAAACAATAAACTTCAGGTCAGTCATGTGACTGGTGTGAGAACTAAAACAATTATTTAAAACTTTACTTTAAATTAGATATATCAAGCGACCACGCCGTATAACATAGAACGGGTTTCCTCCCAAGAATACCAGTGCAAATAACAAAACAGCGCAATGCTTTTTGGAAAAAAATGAAGCTATTATAAGACCCAGGTCCCATCACACAATGCAACGCAAGCCGGAGGATAGAGTTTTCCCTTATAATAGCCAAACATGGTTGGTACGTTAAAAACAAATCATTTGATACTATTATAAGTGTATAGTGTCAAAACAATTTCAATCATAAGTATCAATCATAGACGACATAAGTGCCCCATACCACTATGTCGCCATATATAGGTTTACAATCAAAACCGAAATGTCACGTATTGGAAGTTGGATTTCCGTCTATGAACCGAGGCAAGGGATCGTCCGCACCGAATTCGAGACTGTCTAGCCCGAGTCTCAGGAACAGAACGCATCGTCCCTTGGAGCGTCAGGGCTGGTCCACCGATGTGGATTAAAATACCTGAACACTGCGTTTCCCCGCCCTTTGGGGCGTAAATGAGCCAAATGACTCCATCGGCTCCACATAGTCACCGATATATCCAAGGCGCCTCGCAATCCAACAAACACACAGGTGAAAATAATATAAATGTCAGGGCTGGTAGGTCACTGATACCACCCTAGCTAGAAGGAAACGCATGCCCTCCCCGAGGTCCTCTCCCGTTTCTGGTTCACAACCGGGGTGTGAGGCTCGCGAATCAACGCTACACAAAGCTATGCCATACAGGCCGTGCTTTGATCATCAACCACAAGACTCTGCTTTTCAACAGAATCCTTGATCATTTGCATCTTAGCATGCCACACAGGCAAACCACTCCATGCAACCAATATCCGTCAATCACACAGAATGATATCCAATGTCAGACACACAGTCCATTTACAAGTTCGTTCTGGGTCTGAACGAAACCGGAGGCACCTTGTACCTCGCCTATCCATCGATCTCTAAGTACGTCTGGCAATCACCAACTGATTCCCTCCTCTTGGGTGTACAGCCCAATCAAGATCTTCAGTAATCATCCAAACGATGTGAAGACCTCCGGTCTTCGACCACCGTCTTCATTCTCGACACATCTTCGAATCAGTTATTCAGAATGGGATAAACCCAGTCTTTCTGAATAACCCGCGTATATAATAAACAAGTGTTACACAAACACAACATACGCCTTATTCCAATTCAGAATATTCTTTTATTCAAATATTCTTATACTTTGGGAAAGGTTCCCATTAATTTTATCAAAGATAAATTCCTTAAATTTATTCTTTAATCTTCTTTTGAATATCAATTTAAACCAAATTATGGTTTATCCAAACTAGTCGGGATTAACAAACCTTACCGAAGTAATCATTTGTTTTAATTTCCCAATCCTAACCTATTCATCCCATGAAGTAAAACTGGTAATACTTCATATCTAACACCACGGTGTTATCAGTAAATTCAATTACCTTTTCACGTTCAAATCTAATTAAAGATTTAACTATCGCCTGGAGCAAAACTGGTGATACTCCATTCTCGATCTTTTCAATCTAATTAAAGATTCATTAAAACTGCACTTGGTTTTAATCTTCCCAAAAATCAATATTAATGATTGTTTGACTTGGGAAATCATATCCTGTCTTTAACTGGGTTAAAGAACAAGTGTCATTTAAAACACCGTTCACGATAAACCCAAAAATCAATTCGAATTCAATTCCAATTAAATACCATTTAATTGGTACACTTCATTAAATCTAAATAAAAAGATTTAATCTTTTTCTCAACTGGTTTTAAGAACAGTGTTAATGAAGACACCATTCACGACAAACCCAAATCCCATTTGATATTAAATACAAGGCTCTGAATAGAAAATATATCGGCTTATATTCAATATCAAATTCTACGACCAACAAATATCGTGTTGGAAATAACGAAATAAATATATCTTTCAAATTTCCATAACAATATCTGTATAATCACGAAATCCAACATCGAAATATTCCAAAGACAATTTCGATTCAAATCCATTCCAGTTCAATTATTGGAAATTCTGGTTACTTTTAAAACCCTTTCAAATCCAATTTATGTATTTCAAAAATAAATGGATTATAACTCTAGTTCAAAACTATTTCATTTCGATAAAAATCTATCTTTATCTTTTCAAATATGGAATTTTTCATCCCAATTCTTCACAAATCATTCTTATGATTTTACACAAATTATTACTATTTTTAATAATTTTATCAAGGCTCGTACAGTCGATTTCCATCAACGGCCATCGAACTGCACTTACAGCGACCTTTTCCAAATTTGATTTGGACATATTTCCAAATCCAACCGTTAGATCCCTAATTTCTTGTATTCGTTAGAAAGCTCTTTTCGATACGAATCCAACGGTTCCGGTTTTAGGAGAATCCGACGGTCGGATCTCCCGTAATATCCATTCGAAGTCAATGATCGAAATTCGCGAACTGCCGCGGCGCGTTCTATTCAGGCCATTTAATATATTTAATATATATTATATATATTTCGTCAATTTCCTTTTAAAACGTATTTTATAAATCGTTTTAAATTCGTTTTCAAAACGATTTCAACTTTATATTCAATTTCAAATCAAAATTGAATATTCCATATCATCGATATACAAATGATAATATTTTCGAAACGTTATATTTTGAAATCACTTCCTTTTCTATATTCATTATAAAAAGCGAATATAATCGATATAAATATCGTTCGCGTCAAAATGGCGCATATCTAACCAACACGGCTTTATATATTTCAATAACTTCGTTATTCTGTTCAACAAATGAATATTTTCTTCAACACATGAATTTTCTTTTATTCAACACATGAATATATATTTTAGTCAACACATGAATTTTCTTTAATTCAACACATGAATATTCTTTTTATTCAACACATGAATTTTCTTTTATTCAACACATGAATATTCTTTTATTCAACACATGAATATTCTTTTATTCAACACATGAATATTCTTTTTATTCAACACATGAATATATATTTTATTTTCTAAATTGGAATGAGACCCACTCAATTACCATATAATGTTATTTATATGGATTCTATACAATACAACACATGTATATAATAGCAATGATAAATAATCAACCATCATCCAAAGTGCACTATACAACTGCATAAGCATTAAATATAAATAATTAACGCTTACACAGTCTGTCAACCAATCAGTCGATATACTACTAATCAATTGGGATTAGTGTACGTCAATATCATCCCAACACCCGTGTGGGTTTTCAATCAATCAAACACATATTTTATTTGTGCAGTTGGACGATGTGTAAAATTTATCGTCCCAATCTATGTCAGTCAAATAGGTGTACATAAACAAATCATTCTGATTTGTAAATGAATATCTATTTTATTCACATCAACGTTAAAAATTATATTTTAAACTATAAAATATTTTATTCCATTTCACATCACACAATCAACTTTCACAACACATCAATCAAACAAGCAAGTCATCCATGGTCTGTGGACGACGGATGTCGGGTGCTGCTAAGCACCGTCTGCATCCTAGTATATATTTCAACTAGAAAACAAAATAAAGTGAGAAGTTCTCACCCTTTAGGTAATCCAAACGTCGCGACTCTTCATATGTAGGATATCTTCGTCGCTTTTCCCACGAGATCTGTTCAACACCGTTTGTGTTAAAAATTATATTTTTAACAATGCTACTTCCTATATAAAGACTATATTTTTATACCATTGCTTCGTATATAAAGTCATATTTTTCTCTCGCCATTCTCTATATAAAAATCACACTTTTATATATAAAGATCGTATTTTTATATCTCTACTACATATGAAAAAAATCACTCCTTTACACCGCTACTTCCATGATAACAATTATATTTTTATCGCTACTTCATATATATAAAAATCGTATTTTTATCGCTACTTCATATATATATATATATATATATATATATATATATAAATCACATTTTCATATCGTTTCTATATATATAAAAATCCCGTTTCTCATTCGCTAACTTCATAATAAAAATCTCATTTTAATTATATCCTTTCATGTATAAAAATCAAAATTTTACCATATTAAAAATCAAATATTTATGGTATTAAAAATCATATCCTTACGGTATTAAAAATCATATCTTTACTTCGTTAAAAATCTAATCTCTTTCATTCTAAAAATCAAATCTTTCTATGATTAAAAACCGAATCTTTCCATTGTTGTTCGCATTATAAAACTGAAAGAAAAATATATTTTTATATTCGTAAAAATCATGTCTTTCTTGTTCATTAAAAATCATCATTCTTGTTCATTAAAAATCATGCTTTCTTTCACAAAAATCGTATCTTTTTAAATAATAAAAATCAAACCTTTTTTTATAAAGAAAATTTAAATCTTTTCATATCTAAAAATCTCATCTTTTTAAAAGCAAAGATCATATCTTTTTAAAAGCAAAGATCATATCTTTTAAAAAGCAAAAATCATATCTTTTGTTTATTTATTTAAAAATCACTTCATGTATAAAAACATAATCTTTTAAAGAATAAAAATTTAATCTTTTACCTCACAAAAATATGAACTTTAACATCATAAAAATATGAACCTTAACATAATAAAAAAATCTAAACTTTAACTTCATTATAATAATAAAAACTCAGATTTTAAAATTAAAACTTACAGCGAAATGGGAAGGAGGGGGGTTCAGTGCACTGCAACTGGTCGGAGGGGGTCTGGTGCGCGGTTTGGTGGGGCTCGGGCGCAACGGGGTTCCTCAGCGGTGTTGGGTGCTGCTGCTAGGGTTACAAACGAGTTTGGGGGGATTTAATCGGTGTAGAGGGTTGCGGAGAGGCCAGCATGGCCGGAGGAGATCGAGGAGGGGGTGATGCCTGGGGAAGAGCGAGTGGCGGCAGGCCATGGTGGCCGATGGAGCAGCAGCGCGATGATCTTCCGGCTCGCGTTTTTTTCTTTTTATTTGATTTGGAAAACCAGTGGGGGGAGGGGGGGTTGACCAAGAATGGGGAGAGAGAAAAGGTTAGGTGAGGGTATATACTTTATATATTTAATTTATTTTAATCCAAAAAAGTAACTTTTTATTTCGACCTCCAAACGAGACCCACCGACTGTCGTCCCTAGCTAATTACCCCCACTCTGAATGCAATGGATATGTATCGTAAGCTGATTCGATCGTTTCGATCAGTTTCTGCCAAAATCAAAATATAAATCCATATATTGAATTTGAACGCACATTTCGATTTACCGGGCCACATACTAACTCTAAAAATTCAAGAAAAATTATTTCTAGCTTCGTATTGACTAGGGCTGCACAAAGTATGGGTTGAGTCGGGTTGGACCAAATACTACATCCGACCCGCATAAGTATGGGTTTAAGGAAGTTCAACCCGTATCCGACCCTATATGATGTTGGATATGGGTTGGGTTAAAGTATGAGTTGGGTCGGGTTTAGTAGGGTTGGGTTGCTTGAATATAATAAAAAAATGAGAGTAGAGAGAATTTTTTTAAAAGTAGTGTTAGACCAAAAAGTGGTTCTAACACCCAAACTGATTAAAAGCAAAAATGAAATGAGATAAAAATAAAAATGAACACACAGGATTTATAGTGATTCGGCGAAGAAATGCCTACGTCCACTTGTTTTTCACTATTTTCAATGATTCAGTTGCAAATACAATGAAATTCTCACTTGATCTCTCTCACAACTCACTCACAATCACTCAATTGTTTGAAAATAAATAATGAAAGAAGATTTGGATTTTCCGGGAGTGCTGGAATTCGAGTTATGAAGGTAGTTGAACTCTCCAAGTGCCAGAAAAAAGATCCTTTTCTTTGTCTCCAGACGGGGTATTTATAAGTGTGAACTTGCTCAAAACCCGATCCGGATCGGAGCCACGTGTCGTCCATCCCATTAGCCTCGGGTTTGGATGAATTATTGTGTTGACAACGCACCAGAGCAATGAACGTTATGGGTAGGAACTGGTCATAGCCGATCCGGATATCCAGGCGCTTTTGCTGGAGAATGATATGGAAAATGGGCTCGGGTCGGAGACACACATATAAGGGGTTCGGATCGGGATACCCGATCCGACCCGGATTGGCTTGGAGGCAACGCTCTTTCTTCTTTAATCTGCTCCGCTCCGCTCCGACCTATCTCTGTAGCAACTGGGTGGCTTTCCGATCCATCTTGAAGAATACTGCCCTCCGATCCGAACACGCGCTCTCCGCCTTCAAAAGCAATAGCTCACCGATCCGAACAGGAGATTTTATCCGCTCCGAACCGATACGTTGCTTTGACCCGATCCGAACGATTGCAGCTGTCCGATCTAGGCTGTAGTGTCTTCTCCGATCCGAACCGAAGTCTTCTAATTAAAAATGCTCTTCAATGTCTGATATCTTGACTTTGTGTTGCCTAGTTCACAAAGTAGGCTAACACTTTGCCCCCTCAAAGGATGCTTCTGTTGGAAACGGAGCATGCTTTGATTGCTGTTGCACGACGCCTTCATCTTTCCCTTTGAATTCACACGCCAAGCTGTTGTACTGCATCCTGTTCGGTTCGGATTCCGACCCGAACGGATTTCTGGTTCGGGTTCCGACCCGGACGGATCTTCTTCTTCCTATACTCTGCAATGGATTAGTGGGCCAAGCTGCGTCATTGGGCTTTTCGAGCCGGTCCGATCGGGAATACGAATAGTCATCTTGTTTTTTATATAAATTCACTTCACTTTTCTTCTTTTCTTTCATTCACTGCTCTTGCCCAACCGAACCGATTCCACATCGAAGCCCTAGCCTTTCCAAGAAATTTCAAAATTCTCGCTTGAATCTTTGAATCAAGTACATAGGTAGTCTTGTAGTCTTGAATCTCGTTGCCATAATTGTTTTTAATTTACATTCGCAGTTAAGTTGAACGATTCGAGCAAAGTATTTTGACTTTTTCCATCGCCACGGCTTCCTTCATCCTCCGCCTTCGTCGTTGATGGCGTCGACGCCGTTTCGAGGCGTTGGTGGAGGGTGTTGAGTTTCTTCGTTGAATACTTGAGTGCTTAAGCACTTGATTTTAATTAAAGCTTGGGATATCGAGTTGGGTTCGCTACCTAAGAGAAGGAAGAGGAAGGAAATTGAAGGAGATCGGTTCGGGTGGGGGAACAGTAGGAGAAAAAGGAAAAGAGAGAAATTCACAGAATCGGACCGGGTCGGAGCAACAAGGCAGAGAAATGGGACTTAACTTGTTTGACCGGGTCGGATCAGACTTATGAATAAAATGGAGGTCAAGACTTATGCGCTCGGATCGGACCGGGTTGTGAAACAAAAGAGAGAATAGGTGCATGGTTATTCAGATTAATCCGACCCGCCCCGAAAGTCAATCCCCGAACCGATCCGAATTTATCTCTCAGAGTGTGAGCCTTTGCTCATCCGATCCGAACCTGGTGTCTGTATCTGAACCGAAAACTACTCAATCTAAAACACAAACTTTCGTCCAACTATTTAAAAGATATTACTTCCAACTTCATGAACAGTTAGGATAGTGCCTTGCGGACATAAATGAACATTTAGAACTACTCTGACTATCACTTTCTCTTCAAAGTTTCGTCTTACATTGTTGCACTTTTACTTTGCATTTCTCACATTCGCTGCACACATTTTAGTTCACACACATACACAGGGGGGTACGGGCTAATTTACTCTAATCCGTGCTATTGCTTCTTCAATAGTTCTATGACAATGAGGCCCAGACGCTCTTCCAGACTAGCTGAGAGGAAAGAAGCCCCGGAAACCTCTAACAAAATCACTCTTGAGGATATATCTTCTCCTTCGGATCCAGAATGGGACAGCGAAGGTCCAGACTACGGGGTTGGAAGTCGAGAAAGCAACGAGGTGTCTTCAGAGAATGAAGTTTCTCTAGGTTTCGAGGAGGAAGGAGGGATTGGTGACGATCGAGCCCCTGACGAATTTGAATCGGCCATTATATTGGAATCACCTCCAGACTCCGTTGAATCAACAATCGACAACGATCGACTTATCCGAATTTGCTTAAAGTACGGGATAATGAAAAGGGACACTCTAGTGCCTTCACGCTCTGACCGTCCCCACAACCCTCCAGAATGATATATGGCGGTCACTCGATTGATGTGCATGGTCGGCGCCATTCCTCCATTCTCTCCCTTCATCGTTGACTTTTTAAGACAAATGCGGATTACCCCCATGCAGTTGCATCCCAATTCATATGCCTATTTGCATACCTTGTACATAGCATATCGTGAAATCTTAGGCATAGAGCTCACGTTCGATGACGTTCACTTCTTCTATAATTTCAAGCATCGGACTCGAGAGACTCCATCTTTCTGCTACTTTGAGTCAGTTCCAAAAAGGAAGATAATCTCTGCACCATTCAGCAGTAAAGCTGGAGATTCCAGACTAGAATGGTTCTACGTGAAGCGACAGCCTGGATGCGCCAGGAGGTGGACAAAATCAAGTAAAGCACTGATTTTCTAAATCCGGGCTCTATACACTTGAATCATCACCTTGACTTGTTTTCCTTTTTATTTGCAGTCGACAACCCCAAACAGATATCAGATCAGGTGTTCTTTGACCGGATGCACTGACTTCTTAATGGCGATCAGAAGTTCTTGACTATCGACGAAGCCCTTAAAGACGAATACCTTCACTTTCATGGGCTGTTATCTGTTTTCTGTAGCATTGGTCATGGGACGGTTCCATACGCATACATTCCCCTAGTGGAGGTAGTCCCAGAGACAGGAGAAGGCTCAGGAGTTCCTACAGCGCCTCTTCAAACTTCACCTTCTCCATCTTCTACACAAGATGATGAATTGGCTAATCTGGCCGAAAAGCATCGTGAAGGATACATTGCCCCCGAGGAAACTACTTCTCTAGAAAAGTCAAAATCCTCCCAAGAGTCACCACTTCATGCTTCCGAGGGGGATGTCCCTAGTACTGATGAGCAAATATTTCAGGGTTTGGGGGATCTCCCCTTACCTGAGACTATATACACTTCAGAGGATTTCAGGAAGGATCCTTTAGTCTTCACCTCTTCTGAAGAGACCACTCCCGCTAAGGCCAAAGAGCCTGCCCGTACTAGTCTAGCTTCAGACTCGGGTTGGTTGGGGGGAAACACACCACTTAGGATACACTTTATATAACGGCATTAGCATTCATTGCACCTCTTTCCTCGTGAATCCATTAATTCTAAATTTCGTTCGTTTTATCGTGCAGGTACGATGTCTCGATCCTACTACGATATAAGAAAGCTTCGTCGCAACATGTCCAATCCTCCTCAGGATGTCGAGTATGATCGCCGGGATGATCGTGGTAGGGAGGAGAGAAGACCTTATGATCCCTATCGTTCTCGACCCTCACGTTCCCGCTCACCAGTTCGAGCGGAACAAGAGAAATATAAGGGCTATCAAAGCCGCAGGGAAGAGGACAGACCACCATCTAAAGACTCCACTTCTTCCCATGAAAAGCGCAGCAGAGAGAGAACTCCTCCAAAAGAAACTGGGTCTCGAAGCAAGCACAAGGTCCCTGCTACTAAACGACGTAGGACAGACAAAGAGACTACTGAATCCTCTTCACACAGGGACACCGAATTATCGATCCCCGCTCCTCCCCCACTAGATGCGGAAATTGCAGTAAAGCGGGCATATTTGGTGGAGCAATTTCCCGAGCACTACTTCGAGACTTTGACTTTTTTACCTGCTCTTGAACCTGTTTCTTCTAAGTGGGCAGATGAGGCCAAAGCAAAGATTGATGCGGTGGAAAAATAATATACTGAGATGTTCAAATATTCACGCAATCTTTCTAGAATCATCCGCACTCTAATCACAAATACTGATTCAATGCAAAAGACCGCGGAGGAGGATGCTAAGGCCTTAAAAGCTCTAGGAAAAGATTTGGAAGACACTCAAGCTCAGCTAGCGGTCGCTCAAAGGGACGCTTCTAATTTCAAACAACAATTCGAGGACATGCAAAAGCGTTATCACGACTTGCTTGAATCTCACACTCAGGAGCGTTCTGAATTAAAAAAGCAAGCTGACGAGGCCAAATCAGAAGCTGCTAAGACACGCCTTGCTTATGCTGAGCTTGAACGGAAAAACGCCGAGTTAGCAAAGAGGAGTGCTGAATTAGAAAAGAAGAATGCCGACTTGGCTTCAAAGCTGTTGGAGGCAGAGAACAGGGCTGCCCTGGCCGAGGGCAATGTGGAGTGTGCTATTAAATCTGCGGAGGAAGCCCGCAAGCAACTATCAGAGGCGGAGGCTGATATTCAGGGTTTCGGCGAACTAATGATTGAATTCTTCGCACATATTATTCGTCGCCGAAACATTTCTTGGATCGAGGACTATCCATCCACTCTAGGTCAAGTATGGAATCAGATCGTCGAGTGGGAAAAAGAGGAACTTAAGGTCGATTCCCTCGATGAAGATAAACTAATGGAGAAATACTTGAGGGATGATGAACCGGAGCACCTAGCTGAAGGGCGCCGCCTTATTGCTGAGGCCATGGAAGAAGAGAGACGGAAGTATAAACAAAAAACTGTTCTCGAAGCTGGTTCCTCTTCTTCTGCCCCTGAAACTTCTGAAGTAGAGGGGTATGATCCTGAAAATCCGGGAATTCCCCGAACAACTCTGCTATCCCCTATTCCTGAAACAACACCAGAGGTAGTAGCCACCCCCGCAGAAAAGTCCTCGGAAGGTATCCCTACCTTTTCTCCTCAATTTGCCAAGGCTATTTCTACCTTTCGCCACGCGATTGAACAATCGATGAAAGACCCATTGTTTTCGCCTGAGTTGATAACTGTTGCTTCTCATTCTGTAGGTGTTGAATCATCCGTAAAGACAGATGTGACTCAGGGAGCCACCGCTGGGACAAAGCCCGCAGATAAGGCCAAAAAAGGGGAAGACAAGGCTGCTTCTATAGACTTGGGAGAAGGAAGTGAGCCAACTAAGGTCGCCACTCCCCATGATGAAGAAATGATAGCAGCTTTAAAGGACGATGGCGGAGACGGGGGGCATGAAGAGGAACCAGAAGTTGCAATAGTCGGGGAGTCAAAAAATGTTGATGATGTTACCTTGGCTGCAATGAAAGCCGATCAAGACAAACGCTTGCAATTAAAAGCTGAAGAGCTAGACCCCGAAGTCCTCAAACCCCTCGCAGTCGTGGATGCGGGATCAAGGTTAGTTGTTAAGCTCTCAACTAGATCTATTACAGAGGAACTCGCTAAAAAATCTTCTCTTGATTCCAGCGCCCCGCCTTCCGGGAAGAAGTCTACTGGCTCCAGCACCGCATCTTCAGGAAAAAAGAAGTCAAAGCGAATTTTGACGGAGGCTGAGAAAGAAGCAAAGGACGCGGAGAAAGCCGCCAAGAAATCCAAGGCTCATTCAAAATCTAAATAGTGGATTGCCTTGTATCGTTTTAGCATTTAGCGAACCGATAATTGCTGCTACAAAAGTAGCTCCTGCACTTTCTTTTTTAGCTATTTTCCTGTACAAATTCATTCATTTGTAAATAAAATAACTCATTTTTTGCAATGTTTGCTTGTTAGTAGTTCTGCAGTTATGTAAAAATGCATGTCTATAGTTATGAAACGAAGTTGTGGAGGGGGGAAATATGCGTATACATACGTGTCCCCAGTAAATTCCCACAAATTATTTAATGCTTAATCAAGCAATCTGAATGCTCCCGATTCTCTGACGGGATAGCACTTCCTGTGTCGTCAGTACCTGTCGTTTTTTCTGGCATTTCTTTTATACTCTCTCTCTTTCTCTTGAGAGTTAGAGTTCGAGCTCTGTCATCTATTTATTCCCCGGTCTTTCAACGGAGAAAGATTTCTTTCTCAGCGCTCAGTCGGAGACGCCTTTATACTCTCTTTCTCTTTGGAAAGTTAGAGTTAGGAGGAGAATTTCTTTTTCAGCGCTCAGTCGGAGACGCTTTTATACTCTCTCTCTCTCTGGAGAGTTAGAGTTAGGAGGAGAATTTCTTTTTCAGCGCTCAGTCGGATACGCTTTTATACTCTCTCTCTCTGGAGAGTTAGAGTTAAGAATGTCGTTTTCTCATTCTTTTATGTCTTATCGCACAAATAGTCGTTGTGCTTCTTTTTATGTCTAAACTGTTTTCAACCTTTTTAGGCTGTGAGTTATCCTGTATCTTATAATCACAACAGAATAACTGACAAATGTATATATGTAATGCATAAAAGTAAATAACACACAGTATTTTTATAGTGGTTCGGCTAAGTCGTAGCCTACATCCACTTTATAGTTCTTCATTCATATCGTCAGATTTTCCCAAGGCAAGTCGTGCCTTATTACAGAGTTCATAAGAAAAATAACACAAAGTACAGCATTTCTTATCCAAATATCGCATTAAGTGTTGGGCATTCCATGCTCTGGGGACTTCTTCTCCATCCACGGTCGTTAACTTGAAGGTTCCTTTTTCAAGTTTCCGTTGAATGACAAAGGGTCCTTCCCATTTTGGACCAAGGTGAGGAAGGGATGGAAAGACTCTTTTTAGCACCAAATCTCCTGGTTCAAAAGTCCTGAGGCGAACTTTTTGTCGTAATAGCGTGCCATCTGACGCCGATGTCTTGCCGCACGCAAATCTGCTTCGTCCCTTTTCTCTTCGACTTCATTAAGAGACTCAAGTAAAAGTGCCTGATTTGTCATCGGGTCATAATATGTCACCCTGTGGGAAGGAACTTCTAGTTCAACCGGAATTACAGCTTCTAAGCCAAAGGAGAGAGAGAGAAAGGGGTATGACCGGTGGCCGTTTTAAATGTTGTTCGATATGCCCACAAAGCTAGGGGCAATTCATCAACCCACTTTGCCTTTGCACGCTCTAATCGTTTCTTGAGGATGGATTTTATTACTTTGTTTATTGCCTCTACTTGCCCATTCGATTGCGGATAGGCAACTGCAGTATATCGTTTGTCTATCTTATACTTCTGGCAGAAATTTCTGAATTCAGTACTATCAAATTGGGTTCCGTTGTCAGTTATAATCGTCCTTGGGATCCCGAACCGGCATATAATATTTCTGACCACAAAACTTATCACCATTCTTGTTGTGATCTTGGTCTAGGGCTCAGCTTCCACCCACTTCGTAAAATAGTCCACGGCCACTATTGCATACTTAGCTCCTCCTTTAGCAATTGGTAGAACTCCAATGATATCAATTCCCCACGTGGCAAATGGCCAAGGACTCACCATTGATTTAAGTTGGGTCGATGGAGCCCTGGGGATTTTGGCGAATCTCTGGCACTTATCGCAGCGTCGTGAATAATCAGCTGCATCTTTATTGATCGTAGGCCAGAAGTATCCGTACCACAATATCTTCTTTTCTAAAGTTTGACCTCCTGTATAATCTCCACACTCACCTTCGTGCACTTCTCTTAGTACACGCTTGATGTCGTCGTGTGCTATACATCGTAACAGGGGCATAGAAAATCCTTACCTATAAAGAGTATCATCTTGTATGACATATCTGGTAGCTTTGCGAACTACAGCTCTTTTCTCACTCTTCTTTGATGGGAGTGTCCCATTCTTAAGGAAATTCTTAATTGGAGTCATCCACGACTCCTTCTCTGGTTCCGCTTCAAAAGCGAATTCAATTTCCATTGACTCAAAGCTTGGCGATTCCAACGTTTCAATTGGAATTATTTCAGTCTCTTCTGGATTGTCAGAACTAGCCAGCTTTGCCAGCCTATCCGCTTTCTGGTTTTCAACTCTGGGAATGTGTGTTATGTTGTACCGCTCTAAGCTATTCAATGGCTCTTTCACTTTCTTGAGGTAGGCGATAAGTCGAGGTCCTCGAGCCACAAATTCCTCTCGCACTTGGCAAACAACAATTTTAGAATCACAAAATATATCTAACATTTTTACTCCGAGGTCTTTAGCAAGCTTCAGCCCGGCAATCAGGGCTTCATATTCAGAGTCATTGTTAGTCGCCGAAAATTCTAATCGCAGGGCGTAATATAACGACCGTCCTTCGGGAGTGACTAAGACGATTCCAGCTCCGGACCTTCGGTCGTTCTTGGCTCCATCTGTATATAGTTTCCACGGATCTATTTTTAACTCATCCTCGGACTTAACCACTCTATCATCGACTACCTCCTCCTCTGGAATGGTGAACTCCGCAATAAAGTCTGCTAGAGCTTGCCCCCTGATTGAATTTCGTGGTTGAAAATTCAAATCAAACTGACTTAGTTCTATGTTCCATTTGATCAACCTTCCCGATGCTTCGGGTCTCTGCAACACCTGCCTTAAGGGCTGGTCGGTGTATATGGTTATTGGATGAGCTTGGAAATAGTGACGAAGTTTTCGGGATGCGATCAAGAGGCTGTAAGCGAGCTTCTCAATTTTTGGGTAGTTGCGCTCTGCCGCTGCTAATTTCTTGCTTACATAATACACTGGCCTTTGTATTTTGTCTTCTTCTCGAACCAGGGCTGTGCTAACGGCGTGAGCCGAGACTGCCAAGTAAACAAGCAATTCTTCGTAATCTACGGGCTTTGATAAAATCGGCGGTTTCTCTAGCAGTTCCAATAGATTTCGAAAGGCCTCAACACAGTCCGGAGTCCACTCGAAGTTCTTCTTTCTTCTTTTAATCAAATCAAAAAACGGAACACATTTGTCTGTGGCTTTGGAGATGAATCTACTCAGCGCCGCTACTTTCCCTGCAAGACTTTGGACGTCTTTAATTCTCCTCGGCTCTTCGATATTTCTAATCGCTGCTATCTGGCTAGGGTTGATTTCTATTCCTCAGGAACTCACAATGAAGCCAAGGAACTTTCCCGATGCCACTCCAAATGAGCATTTCAGAGGATTCAATTTCATCCGGTACTTTCGTAGGATTCCAAACATTTCCGCCAAGTCTTGCGTATGGCTGGAGGACTGCTTCGATTTGACAAGCATATCATCCACATAAACTTCCATAGTTCTTCCTATTTGATTATAAAACATTCTGTTCACCAAGCGCTGATAAGTAGCTCCAGCGTTTTTCAATCCGAATGGCATTACAACATAACAATATAATCCCAAATTCGTAATGAAGCTCGTATGTTCTTGGTCTGGTACGTGCATAGGAATTTGGTTATATCCAGAATATGCGTCCATGAAAGAGAGAAGTTCATGACCTGCTGTCGAGTCTACAAGCTGGTCAATCCTGGGAAGTGGGAAACTATCTTTTGGGCAAGCTTTGTTTAAATCTGAAAAGTCAATGCAAGTCCGCCACTTTCCGTTTGGCTTCTTTACTAAGACGGGATTCGATATCCAGTCGGGATATGTCGAATCTCGAATAAATCCATTCTGCTTCAACTTCTCTACTTCCTCTTTGAGAGTAGCCGACCTCTCTGGGCCCAGCATGCGTTTGTTTTGCTTCACAGGCGGATGCTTCGGATTTACATTCAATTTGTGACTTATAATGGATGGCAATATCCCACACATGTCAGCATGGGTCCAAGCAAACACGTCTAAGTTTGCCTTCAAGAAGTCCGTTAGTTCTTTAGCTCGACGTGGATCCAATTGAGAACCAATCTTCAAAACTTTTGTCGGATCAGCTTTATCAATGGGAATTTCCACTGTCGCTTCATTAGGAGTTGCATTCCTAGCCTCTGGTTCCTCGTCTTTTCTGGGATCCAGGTCTTCGGGCGTTCCTTTGGGCAACTCCTTTGGGGTCAATCTCTCTAATTGCTATGCCGAGCCCCCTTTTGAGGGAGACGAGGCATCTTTACTCTCAACGTTAAGTCCTTTCATCAACATCTTTAATTCGGCCACGTAGTAGGCCCGTCCGGAAACTTGATCCCCTCTCATTACTCCAGTTCCGGCTTCGGTTGGGAACTTAAGTAACAAGCACCAAGGGGCGATACAAACTCTGAATTCAGCAAGGGCAGGCCTCCCCAAAAATGCATTATAAGGCGAATCTACGTCCAATACTACGAACTGAAGCATCCGCACTCTTCTACGTTCTCCTTGCCCCAGGGTCACGGGCAACTCTATGTATCCCATGGGAGCTGTCGACGCCCCGTTGAAGCCTCTAATCCATCCTTCACATGGCTTCAAATCTTCAGATTCAAGCTTCATCTGATCAAATGACTTCTTGAACAAAATATTAACGGAACTTCCGTTGTCTACTAATACCTTATGGACCAAGGCCGGCCCAATGGTGGTAGTAATAACCAACAGATCATCGGTGGGTGACTGGATCCCAGTATTGTCTCGGCTGCGAAATACCACGTCGTCAAACATGGTCTTCTGTTGTTTTATGGGGGTGATATCTTCCAAATCATCACCTTCATTCACGTCTAGATGCTTGGCAGCATTTACATATTGATCCATTGATCTGAAACTTCGGATTGCTGGGTGAGGTCCGCCTACTATGGAGTTGATAACAATTCCTTTACCTTTCTGCTGTGCTGTAGGCTTGGGAGCAGGTAGAATCTGTTTTGGAGCCTGCTCTCCTTGCCCCCTGTCCCTCGGGGCAACCTTGTATTCATCCAACTTCCCTTCACGCAGCAGCTTCTCAATCACATCCCTCAAATGCCGACATTCATTGGTTGAATGCCCATGAGTTCCATGAAACAAACAAAATTTCCCTGTCGCCATTTCTTTCTCGGTCGAATCACGAGGTGGCGGTCTTTTGTACTGTAACACATTGTACGTATCCAGGTAAATATTTTCCAGGGTGTCGTTCAATGGTGTATAATTCTCGTAGTTCTGGAATCGGGGTCTTTTGTTAGGATCACTTCCCCTATTTCTGTCTCTTCTGTTACCGTTCGGATTACGGTTATTGTTGTTGTTACCCCCGCTTCCAGCATTGCTGTTTCCACCCTTGTTTCCTACATTTACTTCAACCTTGCCAGAACTTTCCCCAGACTGCTTCACGGCGATATTACTCTGCACATTCTCCTTTGAAGCCGTCTCAGACTTTCTCTTTCGGTTTGCCCTGGCCTCCTCTCGCCTTAGATAAATATCGGCTTTTTCGTAGAATATCTCCCTTGTGGAGGGTGTTTTCCCAGAAAGGTAATCTCCAAACTCAGATTCAGGATCGACTCCTTCCTTCAATGCCATCAGAATAGTGGGCTCATGAGGGCCACTGACCTCAGTCACAGCTTGGTTAAAACGGTCAAGATATGCCCTCAAAGACTCTCCTGGTGCCTGCTTGATTCTCGATAATTCAATAACACTTTTGGACTTTCGGGCATGGAGTCGGAACTGGTTCATGAAACGCTCGCTTAGTTCCTTGTAATTCGAAATCGAACGAGGAGGAAGTCGGGTAAACCAGAACAGCGCCACATCTTCTAAGTAGATTGGGAATGCTTTGCACTTCACTTCATCAGGGGCAGCAGCAGCATTCATGAGCCACGAGTATCGCATCAAGTGCTGTCCCGGATCAGTCCTTCCGTTGTACTTGTCCATCTGTGGCAAGTTAAAGCGTCGGGGAAATTGGAAGTCGAGGATATCGTCGGTGAAGGGAGTATGGCTTCGCTCAATGCCATAATCTTCATTTGTATAGTTCCGGCTCTCGGACATGATCTGGCGAACCATTGCCTGCACATCAGCATTAGTTAGGGGCAGCTCAGGTTCCCTGGCCCTAGTATCCGAGTTCCTTCTCGGCTCTTGTTCAGGAGATGCCCTTCTTCTTCGGGCTGCCTCTGCTCGATTCCGTTCCCTGCGCTCCCGGTCGATCTCGGGAGGAGGGGACTGGAGTCGTTGCCCCCGAGTGGGGTCATTGTTTCCTAGCGCTCGTGCAATATCCTCACGAGATCCCAAAGATCCAAATGTCAGCTGCTCCACGTTCTGAGGTCGTTCGAGCGGCCTTCGTTCACGGGGCCGCTCTTCCTCGGAAGATGAAGATTGATCCACTAGTGTATGACGAACCGGTGATGGAGTTCTCTGTCGACGGAGTTCACTAATCTCCCGACTCATGAGCCTCATATTTTCCTGCATCATGAGATTAGTGCGCTCGTGAACTTTCATAGCCTCCCTTGTGCTCTCAAGCATGTCAAGTAAGCGTGAGAAATCTCCTTGAGTGATGGGCGCAGATGGATTGACCTGATCACTAACCCTGGTGGCTGGAATCGGAGCATTCATAGGGACTCGAGTAGATGTTCCAGCTTCACCAAGCATCGGGTCGGATCGGAGGTAGGAGGTCGGGTCGGTTCGGAGCTGAGGGGCCTGGTCGGATCGGTACGTGGCAAGCTGCTCGGGTCGGTTCAGATTGGGGGAATGCACTGCTTCAGAATCTCCTACCCGGATCGGATCGGAGCTTTCCCCCTGTTGGCGGCTCGGATTTCCTGCATTGGTTCTTCCTGCTGCTGAACTCTGCCCCCGAGACCTTGTTACAACCGCATTTTGCTGATCTTCGCCAGCTCCATTTCCTCGAACAGACTGAACTTCTTTGCCTTTTCCTTTGGCCATGACTCTTTGACAATCACTTCAACAAATATAAAAGAGCGGAGAAACTTAAGGATTAACTTCTTTGAACTCAACGATCCAAAAAGTAGAAAGAAATCCCGGAAAATAAAGAATTTAGATGAGGTTTCTCAGTGAAAGCACCAAAATGTTAGACCAAAAAGTGGTTCTAACACCCAAACTGATTAAAAGCAAAAATGAAATGAGATAAAAATAAAAATGAACACATAGGATTTATAGTGGTTCGGCGAAGAAATGCCTACGTCCACTTGTTTTTCACTATTTTCAATGATTCAGTTGCAAATACAATGAAATTCTCACTTGATCTCTCTCACAACTCACTCACAATCACTCAATTGTTTGAAAATAAATAATGAAAGAAGATTTGGATTTTCCGGGAGTGCTGGAATTCGAGTTATGAAGGTAGTTGAACTCTCCAAGTGCCAGAAAAAAGATCCTTTTCTTTGTCTCCATACGGGGTATTTATAAGTGTGAACTTGCTCAAAACCCGATCCGGATCGGAGCCACGTGTCGTCCATCCCATTAGCCTCGGGTTTGGATGAATTATTGTGTTGACAATGCATCAGAGCAATGAACGTTATGGGTAGGAACTGGTCATAGCCGATCCGGATATCCAGGCGCTTTTGCTGGAGAATGATATGGAAAATGGGCTCGGGTCGGAGACACACATATAAGGGGTTCGGATCGGGATACCCGATCCGACCCGGATTGGCTTGGAGGCAACGCTCTTTCTTCTTTAATCTGCTCCGCTCCGCTCCGACCTATCTCTGTAGCAACTGGGTGGCTTTCCGATCCATCTTGAAGAATACTGCCCTCCGATCCAAACACGCGCTCTCCGCCTTCAAAAGCAATAGCTCACCGATCCGAACAGGAGATTTTATCCGCTCCGAACCGATACGTTGCTTTGACCCGATCCGAACGATTGCAGCTGTCCGATCTAGGCTGTAGTGTCTTCTCCGATCCGAACCGAAGTCTTCTAATTAAAAATGCTCTTCAATGTCTGATATCTTGACTTTGTGTTGCCTAGTTAACAAAGTAGGCTAACAAGTAGTATTAAAATATTCAGCATAATATATCAGATTTTTTCTAGCATAATGCATTTAAAAATAACCGATTCATTATAAGATAAATTTTATTAAAATTTCATTGTAAAACACATCATATAAAATTAATTTACTATATAGTAGAACAAGTGTTTCATTTTAAGATACATTGAAATGCACTTTAAAATATATTTGCCAAATTCTTTCTAGTTTGGATTGAAATGAAATATGTTTTTTTTTGTAGATTTACTATAGAATACATAAATATTATTCTAGGATTATACTATTCTAATTTTAAGTAGACTGGTATTAAATTAGTTTTTTAATATGGGGTTGGGTTGGGTTAAAATAAGGTTGGGTTGAACAAAATATCAAACCCGACCCGTATGTAGTATGGGTTACATATTATAACCCATATCCGACCCGAACTAGGATAGGTTAGGTTTATGTGGGTTGGATCGGGTTAGTGGGTTGGGTCGGGTTGGATATGGGTTATGTGTAGCCCTAGCATTGACGATACAGTCCTAACAAAAATAATTTCGTCAATTTCTGAGACCGTTTGCAAAATGGCTATTTTTAAGGGCTAGAATTCCATAACAACTATTTTGAATTTTCATCTGGGCATAACTTTTTATCCCCGCTATGAAATTTTGATTTTTCAGATTCGTTGGAAAGATGTTCTCAAATAGTTTCTAATATTTTTGGTTTCGCTAAAATCCAGTTTATTTTGAATCCTGTACATTCATTTGAAATTTGAAATCGAATTTTCGAACTACCGCGCCATTTTCAATTCCTTTTATAAACAAAAATAAATATTTATCTTCTAACGTCGATTCAAATAAATATATGCGTTCTAATTCTATTCAAATTAAATTTATTGTCATTATTATTTAAAATAATCCATTTTAGATATTCAAAATTCATTAAAATTGCCAAAATTTTAAATTGGCTCGGATTTCCGGGTTATTACAATCTCCCCCACTTAAAACTTTTCGTCCCCGAAAAGGAACGAAGCTGAAAGTTGTTTAACTAATCAACTCAACTTTCATTATTTTAATTATGGCTTAAGTTCTTCAACTTTTCAGCTTCTAAGAACTTTTCAAATATTTCAAAAATTTGGCTAACACCCTAAATTTTCGAAAAATTTCGCCATAACCTCCCCTGCACCGGGAGCTTCGGGATATTTCAAATAGCCTCCCATGGCCCTCACCAATCCAAAAAGAAAAAGAAACAGCCAAGCTGTAACACCCCGCATTTTGAAGTATAATTAAAAATGAAATAAAATATATGAAAATATGCTTATGATAGGTAAATAATGGTGATGCATAAGAAGAATTAATTAATACATGAAAGAGAAGAAAAATTAGTTCGATAACGGTGTGTGTAACGGAAAAGATAGTAAAATGAGGATAATTAATTTAAGAATCAAGAATTAGGTAAAATGGACATCACCATTGCGTTCCTCTCGAAATTTTACATGAAATAGAGTCCGAGTTTTCGAAAATCGGAGTCCGGATGAAGAAGTTATGGCCTGTAGAAGATTCAGAAGGTTTCGGTCAGCACAGAACTGGGCAGGTCGACCTGGGGGTCGACCTGGGAGTCGACCTCCCCCACGGGGGTCGACTATAGTGTCGACCTCCCCCCTACAGGTCGACCTGTTTCGGTCCAGAACACGTTTTTGAAGCCTAGGGACGATTTTTGATGGTCCGGATTGGTTTTAGAGTTAATCTGATGGCTGAAATGAGTTCCTACACCTATAAATACACCCTAAGACCTAGCCTTCTCTACACACAATTGTATTCTGCTTCTTCTCTGCCTCTGTTCTAAATAAAAATAAAAATGGCGTCGCTACTCTGCTGGAATCAAAACTAGAAGCTAATCAACATCAACCTAAGCAACTCAATTCAAATTAGAGATTAAAGCTTCTGCAACGATTCTACAACAACTAAAGTTCTTTCTTTAATCCAATCAAGGCAAGTACAGTTATTTTCCGATATAAACGTTAATTCTGATTGTGACATGTATTGTAAATCTGAATCTGAGGTTATATCTGTTATGTTCTGTTTAGATCTATCTTATTTTGTATCTATTTCCTCTTTCTGTTCTGTAGCCAGGCTACCACGAGCCTGAGCCAATCTCATAAGAGATTAACCTACGCTAAATTGTTTGGGACAATAAAATGAATGATGCATAAATTGGGCATGACCAATAGGTGACTGATTTGAGGAAAGAACATGGACTGTAGTTAGAACATAAATTTGAGACATATGACTGGACATGTTGTATTTATAACATAAATGGGTATTGAACATATGATTTGTGATAAAAAGAATATGGCTTAGGTATAAAGATTTACATGAGAGTAGGGTATCTATTAATGTAAATAAACACCTAAGTAAGGGATCTTTGGGATATATGACATGCATAGTAATCGATGGTTATATTTGGTATATGATCATAGTGTGAATCATGACAATTATTTAGGCATGCTTTGGCCAAATTTAAAATTAGGCTAGATATGTTTGTGAAACTTTAAGGAATGATTAAATCTGTTATATTTGCCTAATCTGCTAGTTCTGCTATATTGCTTAATCTGCTAGTTCTGCTCTACTGCCTAGTCTGCTAGATTTGTTCATCTGCCAAATCTGTCATCTGCTAAGTCTGTTGAAAATGCTAGATCTGCTAGTTTGCTTAATCTGCTAAATCCGTTAAGTCGCCTAATCTGAAAAATCTGTTATCTGCAATATCTGTTGAGTTGATATAATTAGTCCGCTATTAACATAATCTGAATTGGCTATAGTTATGAATAATTGACATGTATATTAGGCGTGGGTATAAATGGTAAATCATTAATTAATTGGCCGCAAAGATAAACATGGCTAACTCGAGGTTAGAATGAGTTTGCGGCGTAATTCTGCCCGGAACCGCCCGGCATATTCCAGTGGTCGCAAACAATAGGTTCTAATGTGAGAAGTTAGTCATAACGTGCTTGAAACCCGAGGTTAGACTCAGTTTGCGACAGAAACCTGCCCGGAACCAACCGGCCTAACCAGTAGCCGCAAACTGTCAGTCTAATGTGAGAGGTTTGGGCATTAATATTTAGTTAATGAAAATCTGAGATAATTATGATGTCTAAAACGTGTTGGGTAAGGTTAAACCAATTGGACCAATGAATCTGATAAACCCGTTTCGTGAATCCGTAGGCCCAATACAAAGTTAGATAATGTGTAACCAGTTAATCTGTAAGTCTGTTAATCTGTAACCCGTTAATTTGTAAGCCTGTTAATCCGAACATCTGATCCGTTAGTCTGAAAACTTGTTAACTTGATTGTCTGATCTGTGAACTAGTTGATCTAAACTTTGTATGTCTGAAACTTGTAGACAAGTTAAGCTGAAATCTGTTAGTCTGGGGACACAAGGTTAGGAGGGGAATTACTTGTGTCATCTATTGTTTGGGACCCATATTAGTCAGTAACCCTTTCTAGTATCAAAACTTTGATCCAACAGTAAGTAGGGTCCGGGCACGCTTACTGAACTAATTATAAGCGGTTCATCTGATAATGGCGAGGGGTGTTGATGGTGCGTTCCAACCGGGTCATGTGCGTGCATGGATCCCGGTCTGCCTCTGAGGATGTAAGACGCCGTGAGATATGTAAATAGGTCTGTGCTAATTGGTTGTCACTTTAGGGAGTGATACACCCTACTGTGGGGCCGACACAGGATATTTATGTATTAGGGAGCCGATCGCTTGGGGTAGGGTTTTGGGGTACACTTAGTTCTATCTGTTTCTGTTAGTACCGTCTGTTTCTGTTGGGTGGTAACACCTGTCTGTTTCTGCGTGGTACCGTCTGTTCGGGTGGTAAAGGCCCATTACTAGTGTACACCTAATTCTACATTCTGTTTCCGTAGGGATTAATCTGTTTCTGCTTCTGTCTGTTTCTGATCGGGTAGTAAAGGCCCATTATTAGCGTTCTGTTTCTGTTAAATTATTCTGTACCCGTTTCTGTCTCAGTTTAGACATTAGGGTGACACCTAATTCTGATATACTAGTATTAGTGCAGAGAAGTGTAAAACAATAGCTTATATCATTCTGTTCTTCTGTTATATCTGTTACACCTGTTACAGTTATCTCTCATCCAGTTTTATTTTCATTTCATGTTATTATTATCTGTTCATAACTGAAAATCACTGGACTTGCCAGACTTTTTGTCTGGCCCTTGTTGTTTCGCCTCCTTTCTTCCGTTTCCCCCCAGGTTATCCAAGGAGGGAATACTTTAGCTTGATCCGGATTTCTTCTGCTTGAAGTGCTTAAAGTATGGCTTGGCTCTGTATAGCTTCCGTTCTATGAGGATTATGATTTTAAACTATGCATTCTGAAGGCTTTTGTACAAGACTGATATTTTGTACCTGAATTCTGATAATGTGATTTGAAAGGATGTAACCAAGTTTATTTCGGTTTCTGTTGAAATAAAGTTATAAAATTTTCAAGTACTATTTTATCTGTCTTGTAAGTTTCTGTTCTATTTACTAAAATGCTCCACCAAATTTAAGGCATTCCCATTGTGAGTGATCTTAACGGAGGTGGGGTGTTACACAAGCGGCTAGCCAATCGGCTCATGTAACAACCCGAAAATCTGGGCCAGTTTAAAAATTTTATTTTGGCAATTTTAGCGAATTTTGATTATTTAAAATGAATTATTTTAAATAAAAACGACGAGAAATTTATTTTGCATAGAGTAGAACGTATATATTTATATTCGTCGTGGTTAGAATATAAATATTTATTTATATTTATAAAAGGAATTGAAAATGGCGCGGTAGTTCGATAATTCGATTTCAAACTTCAATTGAATGTACCGGTGCAAAACAAACCGGATTTTAGCGAAACTGAAAACATTAGGATCTAATTGAGAATATCTTTCTAACGAATCCAAGGAATCGAAATTTCATTGCGGGAATCAAAAGATGTGCCCAGTTGAAAACTCTGAATAGTCGCTATGGAATTCAGGCTCTAAAAAATGGAAATTTTGCAAACGACCTCGGATTTCGACGAAACCACTTTTGTTGGGTCCGTGATGTCAAATTATTGCTAGATTCCAAATTTCATAATTTTTCAAATCAATATGTGAGCGTGGCAAAGGAAAACGCGTTTTACCAGTTTTAGTTGATTTTAATCGACTGGAAAATGGCCATTTTTCCAACGGTCTCAGAATTCGACGAAATTAGTTTTGTTAGGACCGTATCGTCAATACGAAGCTAGAAAATATTTTTCTGGAATTTTTAGAGTTCGTACGTGACCACGGTAAATTGAAGTGCGCGTTCAAATTCAATATATAGAGTTATATGTTGATTTTGACGGAAACTGATCGAAACAGTCGAATCAGCTTACGATACATATGCCATTGTGTTCAGAATGGGGGTGAAACGCTGTGGATGACAGGCGGTGGGCCTCGTTTAGAGGTCGTATGAAAAAGTCAACTTTCAGAAATTAAATAATTAAAATAACTAAAAATAAAACCCCCTTTTCCCTCTCCTATACCTTGCCCCCCCCGTTTCATCATTCAGAAAGAAAGAAAAAAGAAAGAAAAAAACCCTAAACTAATCGTGCCGCGCCTCCCCCCATCGGCAACGCCACCGCGCTATCGACCCCCCTCCTCCTCTACGTGATCGACCCCCCTCCTCCTCTGCGCGATCGATACCCCCCCTCCTACTCTGCGCGATCGAGACCCCCCTACCCTGCTGCCGACCGAAGACCCCCCTACCCTACTGGCGACCGAAGACCCCCCCACCTTCCAGCTCCGACGCAGCAACCTTCGAGCGATTTAAAAGTGAGTTTTCTATTTTATTTATTATTCAACTTTATTTTCAGTTTGTTTTTCTTTTTCGCATTGAATTTATTTTCTAGTTTTTAGAAGAGGAAAAAAAAGATGGAATTTTTTTTGAAGAAAAGAAAAATATAAAGAAAGGATTTCTACATAAGGAAAGGTCGGATTTTTATAATAGAAAAGATTAGATTTTTAAAATAGAAAAGATTAGATTTTTAAAATAGGAAAGATACGATTTTTAGCGTTGTAAAACCAGAATTTTTATCCATATAATAGCAGAGTAAAAATTCGATTTTTATATATTGAATAGCGAAGTAAAAAATTCGATTTTTATATATTGAATAGCATAGTAAAAATTTGATTTTTATATATTGAATAGCGAAGTAAAAATTCGATTTTTATATATTGAATAGCATAGTAAAAATTCGATTTTTATATATTGAATAGCATAGTAAAAATTCGATTTTTATATATTGAATAGCATAGCAAAAATTCGATTTTTATATATTGAATAGCGAAGTAAAAATGTGATTTTTATATAGGTAGAGAATACGGGCAGTGAAAGTTGACAAAAAGCGAAAACAGCGAAGATTTCTACAAATGAAGAGTCGAGGGATTGGATTAGATATTCTGTGAGAACTTCTCACCTTTAATTTTATTTTTCAAGTTATAAATATATACTAGGATGCAGACGGTGTTTAGTAGCACCCGACACCCGTCGTCCACAGACCATGGACGGCTTGTATGCTTGTTTGTTTGATTTTGCTATGTAGTTGATTGTGTGAAGTGATGTGAAATGAAATAAAATATTTATATAGTTAAAATATTTTATAGTTAAAAATAGAAATTTTAACGTGTATATGAAATGAAATAAAAATAAACAAATCGGACGATTTGTTTATACACACACATTTGACTGATATTGATTAGGACGATAAATTTTACACATCGCCCAACTGCACAAATAAAAATCTGTGTTTGATTGTTTGAAACCCCACACGGGTATTGGGATGATATATAACATACACTAATCCCAATAGTTAGTTGTATGTCGATCGATTGATTGACAAACTGTTATAAGCGTTGAATATTCATATTTGATGCTTATAAAGTGTGGAATGCACTTTGGATGATGGTTGATTATTCATCGTTGTTATTGTATACATGTGTTGTAGAAAATCCATATAATTAACATTATATGGTAATTGATTGGGCCTCATTCCAGTTTCAAAATAGAAATATTTGAAATAAAATATTTGAATAGAAATATTAGAAATAGAAATATTTGAATAGAAATATTTGAAAAAGGAATATTTGAAGTAGAATATTTGAAAATCGAAATATAAGAAGTCGCGTTGATAGATTGACGCCATTTTGACGTGAACGATATTTATATCGATTTTATTCAAATTGAAGTGAATATTTAAGTGAATTGAAATTCGAATTTAATTGAATTGATTTGAAATTCGAAATAAACTGAAATGGTTTGAAATTCAAATAGAATTGAAATAGAATTGAAATCGTTTTAAAATGAATTCGAATAGAAATTGAATAGAAATGAATTTGAATTGAAATTGAATTAATTTGAAATTCAATTTGAATTGAAAACGAATGGAAATTGAATTAAAAATCGTTTTGAAAAGAAAATCGACAAAGTATATATTATATATATTAT
This sequence comes from Allium sativum, assembly GCA_030737875.1. Classification (NCBI taxonomy): domain Eukaryota; kingdom Viridiplantae; phylum Streptophyta; class Magnoliopsida; order Asparagales; family Amaryllidaceae; genus Allium; species Allium sativum. The sequence continues at coordinate 546,255,779 of CM060922.1, forward strand.
ATATATAATATAATGGCCTGAATAGAATGCGCCGCGCCGCGGCAGTTCGCGAATTTCGACCATTGACTTCGAATGGATATTGCGGGAGATTCGACCGACGGATTCTCCTAAAACCGGAACCGTTGGGTTCGTATCGAAAAGAGCTTTCTAATGAATATTAGAAATTTGAAATCTAACGGTTGGATTTGGAATTATGTCCAAATCAAATTTGGAAAAGGTCGCTATAAGTGCAGTTCGATGGCCGTTGATGGAAATCGACCGTATGGGCCTTGATAAAATTATTAAAAATTTCAATAATTTGTGTAAAATCATAAGAAATGATTTGGGAAAAATTGGGATGAAAAAACTCCATATTTGAAAAGATAAAAATAGTTTTTTATCGAAATGAACTAGTTTTGAACTAGAATTATAATTCTATTTATTTTTAAATAAATAAATTGAATTTGAAATGGTTTTGAAAATAACCAGAATTTCCACTGATTGCATTGGAATGAATTTGAATCGAAATTGTCTTCGGAATGTTCCGATGTTGGATTTCGTGATTATACAGATGTTATGGAAATTTGAAAATATAGATATATATATACATATATATATCGTTATTTCCAATACGATATCTGTTGGTCGTAGAATTTGATATTGAATATAAGCCGATATATTTTCTATTCAGAGATTTGTATTTAATATCAAATGTGATTTGGGTTTGTCGTGAACAGTGTCTTCATTAACACTATTCTTGAACCCAGTGGAGAAAAGATTAAATCTTTTTATTTAGATTTAATGAAGTGTACCAATTAAATAATATTTAATTGGAACTAAATTGATATTGATTTTTGGGTTTATCGTGGACAGTGTTTTTAAACAACACTAGTTCTTTAATACGATAATTAATGGAATGTGGTTTTGGGTTTATCGTGAACCGTGTTTTAAATGACACTGATTCTTTAACCCAGTTAACGATTAAAACTAAGTGGAGTTTTAATGAATCTTTAATTAGATTGAAAAGATCGAGAATGGAGTATCACCAGTTTTACTCCAGGCGATAGTTAAATCTTTAATTAAATTTGAAGGTGAAATGGTAATTGAATTTACCGATAACACTGTGGTGTTAGATATGAAGTATTACCAGTTTTACTTCATGGGATGAATAGGTTGGGATTGGGAAATTAAAACAAATGATTACTTCGGTAAGGTTCGTTAATCCCGACTAGTTGAATCGAAATTCAAAAGGATAGATTAAAGAATAAATATAAAGAATTTATCTTTGATAAAATTAATGGGAACCTTTCCCTATGAATGTGAAATTTAGAAACTAACTGTCGGTTAGCTAAGCAGAATGGTTTCCTGGATATTGATCTGATGTTGGTTTCGGCCTTCGGGGTTAATATTTGGGGAATTATTCTCTTGATTAATTTACGGTTAGTGACTGATGAATTGGAATGAGGCGTATGTTGTGTTTGTGTAACACTTATTTAAAATATACGCGAGTTATTCAGGAAGACCGGGTTTATCCCATTTTGAATAACTGATACGACGATAAGTCGAAGATGAAGACGATGGTCGAAGACCGGAGGTCATCACATCGTTTGGGTGATTACTGATGATCTTGATTGGGATGTACACCCAAGAAGATGGAAACAGTTGGTGATCGTCCAGACGTACATGGAGATCGATGGATATGCGGGGTACTAGGTGCCCCCGGTTTCGTTCAGACCCAGAACGGACTTGTAAATGGACTGTGTGTCTGACATTGGATTTTAGTATGTGTGATTGATTTCTATTAAATATATATCTGTTTGGCGGCGGAGAATTTATTCTCTTGCTTAACGCCCTTCTCTGAGACGTATGAGCTCAGGGGTTATATATTGATGGATATCAAACGCATGGAGTAAATGGCCTGTGTGGCATGCCTAAGTGGCAATTGATCGAGGCTTCTGTTGAAAAGCAAAGTCTTGTGGTGATGATCAAAGCACAGCCTGTATGGCACAGCTTTGTGTAACATGAATTCACGAGCCTTGCACCCCGGTTGTGAACCAAAAACGGGAGAGGACCTCAGGGAAGGCATGCGTTTATTTCTAGCTAGGGTGGTGTCAGTGACCTACCAGCCCTGACATTTATATACTTTTCACCTGTGTGGTTGTTGCTGTTGTGAGGCGCCTCGGTTACATCGGACGATCCGGGTCCGATGGAGCCATTCGTTAGCTCATTTACGCCCCAAAGGGTGGGGAAACGCATGTTCAGGCATTTTAATCCACATCGGTGGACCGGCCCTGACGATCCAAGGGTCACTCGAGCTCTGATCCTGAGGGGCGGGCTAGAGCATCTCGAATCGGTTGAGGACTATCTTTTGCCTTGGTTCATAGATGGAAACCCAATTTCCAAATACGTGACTTTGCGATTTTGATTGTATAACGTATATATGGAGACATAGTGGTATGGGGCATTCATGCCGCCTATGATTGATACTTATGATTTGAAGTTGTTTTATGCACTATACACTTATAATAGTATAAAATGATTTCTTTTAAACGTATCAAGCATTCTTGGCTATTATAAGGTAAAAACCCTATCCTCCGGCTTGCGTTGCATTGTGTGATGGGACCTGGGTCTTATAATAGCTTCATTTTTCTTTATTTAGCATTGCGCTGTTTGTTTTATGCACTGGTATTCTTGGGAGGAAACCCGTTCCGTGTTATACGGCGTGGTCCCTTGACTTACCTAACTTTAAAAAAAAAGATTAATAACTGTTTTAGTTCTCACACCAGTCACATGACTGACCTGGAGTTTATTGTTTTAACCTAAACTCTAGGTGCCCTTATTTTGACATGGGCAGCTAGTAGTTTTGGTTTTGCAGATTTTTATTCACAGGATCCTGGTTTACAGCTGGAACGATATCCGGAAAGCTTTGTATCTGTATATCTCCTTCTAGTTGTGTATTGTATTATTTTCCACTGCGATGTATTTAAGTGTAATTTAAATCTCTGATATTTCTGTGTAATATTCATTTATACTCTGTGTATTCTTGTAATCTGATGGATTGTTGTAATATACAATGGAATGTTCTTCCGTCTGCGTTCTGATTTGTCTTGTCCTCAAAACAATTCGTTCTTTCTCCTCTTCGGAGACCGGGGAAGTTCGGGTCGTTTCATCTCATAAAATAATCAAAAACCCAAGAAATACAATAAACATGTACCTATTTGTCGGGCAAACAATTTTATTCCTCTTCTCTAGCCTCCTTGCTATGACCTGTTCAATGTAAGTACATGTATATGCATGCATGCGACTAATTTTCAATACAACTCACTATTTGATACAATTTGGTTAAATGGTTCAAATTTTAATTAATCAAGCAATAATCAAACAACACAATCAGCAGTCAATTAGTTGATTATCTTTTCAAATTCATAACTTGGATACATAGTCAAAAAATCACATTTTTGGTGCTAAATCACAGCAATAGACCCTATCTAATTTTGGTTCTCACACCAGTCAATTGGAAATATATAGATATCCCACTTTCGAAACTCGAACACAACACTGATGATGGGTACCATCATCAGAATCATTCCTGGGCGACTACAGTGTGATTCTATATCTATCCAGTATATTAAAACTTCAAATACATGCGGATCAGACGTATACGCAAAATCTTTATATACTTGATTGTCCAAATCAATACAAATAAATATTCAAATACGAATAATAAATTTAATTTTTCAAAACAAAACTTGTTTTCATTTTAAAAATATACTCTTCACACTCGTTCTAGGATACTATTAATCCCATCTCTAACGAGTCATTCCCATTGGATATTACTAATCCATTTTCTGATGAATTCTTTTGTTTGGTTCTAATATGCCTTGTTCTCGAGCTTTGTAAACCAAAGCTCTGATACCAGCTGAGACGACCCGAACTTCCCCGTGAAGGAAAGCACGGATTGAATTGAGGACAAGACGAATCAGAACACAAACAGAAGAACATTTCATTGCTTATTACAACAATTCATCAGAATACAAGAATATACAGAGTATGAATAAATATTACACATTTGATAAATATCAGAGATTACAATACATTACATAGCAGCGGAAAATAATAAAAAACACAACTGAAATAGATATACGGATACAGAGCTTTCCGGATATCGTTCCAGCTGGAAACCAGGATCCTGTGAATATAAATCTACAAAACCATAACTACTAGCTGTCCGTGCGGAAAATAGGGGCACCCAGAGTTTAGGTTAAAACAATAAACTCCAGGTCAGTCATGTGACTGGTGTGAGAACTAAAACAATTATTTAAAACTTTACTTTAAATCAGATATATTAAGGGACCACGCCGTATAACACAGAATGGGTTTCCTCCCAAGAATACGAGTGCAAGTAACAAAACAGCGCAATGCTTTTTGAAAAAAATGAAGCTATTATAAGACCCAGGTCCCATCACACAATGCAATGCAAGCCGGAGGATAGGGTTTTCCCTTATAATATCCAAACATGCTTGGTACGTTAAAAACAAATCATTTGATACTATTATAAGTGCATAGTGTCAAAACAATTTCAATCATAAGTATCAATCATAGACGACATAAATGCCCCATACCGCTATGTCGCCATATATAGGTTTACAATCAAAACTGCAAATGTCACATATTGGAAGTTGGATTTCCATCTGTGAATCGAGGCAAGGGATCGTCCTCACCGAATTCGAGACTGTCTAGCCCGAATCTCAGGAACAAAACGCATCGTCCCTTGGATCGTCAGGGCCGGTCCACTGATGTGGATTAAAATGTCTGAACACTGCGTTTCCCCGCCCTTTGGGGCGTAAATGAGCCAAATGACTCCATCGGCTCCACATAGTCACCGATATATCCGAGGCGCCTCACAATCCAACAACCACCTAGGTGAAAATAATATAAATGTCAGGGCTGGTAGGTCAATGACACCACTCTAGCTAGAAGGAAACGCATGCCCTCCCTGAGGTCCTCTCCCATTTCTGGTTCACAACCGGGGTGTGAGGCTCGCGAATCAACGCTACACAAAGCTATGCCACACAGGCCGTGCTTTGATCATCAACCACAAGACTCTGCTTTTCAACAAAAGCCTTGATCATTTGCATTTTAGCATGCCACACAGGCAAACCACTCCATGCAGCCGATATCCATCAATCACACAGAATGATATCCAATGTCAGACACACAGTCCATTTACAAGTCCGTTCTGGGTCTGAACGAAACCGGAGGCACCTTGTACCTCGCCTATCCATCGATCTCCAAGTACGTTTGGAACGATCACCAACTGATTCCCTCCTCTTGGGTGTACAACCCAATCAAGATGATCAGTAATTATCCAAACGATGTGAAGACCTCCGGTCTTCGACCACCGTCTTCATCCTCGACACATCGTCGAATCAGTTATTCAGAATGGGATAAACCCGGTCTTTCTGAATAACCCGCGTATATAATAAACAAGTGTTACACAAACACAACATACGCCTCATTCCAATTCATAATATTCTTTTATTCAAATAGTCTTATACTTTGTGAAAGGTTCCCATTAATTTTATCAAAAATAAATTCCTTAAATTTATTCTTCTTTTGAATATCAATTTAAACCAAATTGTGGTTTATCCAAACTAGTCGGGATTAACGAACCTTACCAAAGTAATCATTTGTTTTAATTTCCCAATCCCAACCTATTCATCTCATGAAGTAAAACTGGTAATACTTCATATCTAACACCATGGTGTTATCAGTAAATTCAATAACAATTTCACGTTCAAATCTAACTAAAGATTTAACTATCGCCTGGAGCAAAACTGGTGATACTCCATTCTCGATCTTTTCAATCTAATTAAAGATTCATTAAAACTCCACTTGGTTTTAATCTTTCCTAAAATCAATATTAATGATTGTTTAACTTGGGAAATCATATCCTGTCTTGAACTGGGTTAAAGAACAAGTGTCATTTGAATCACTGTTCAAGATAAACCCAAAAATCAATTCGAATTCAATTCTAATTAAATACCATTTAATTGTTACACTTCATTAAATCTAAATAAAAAGATTTAATATTTTTCTGAACTGGGTTTAAGAACAGTGTTAATGAAGACACCATTCACGACAAAACCAAATCCCTTATGATATTAAATACAAGGTTCTGAATAGAAAATATATCGGCTTATATTCAATATCAAATTCTACGACCAACAAATATCGTATTGGAAATAACGATATAAATGTATCTTTCAAATTTCCATAACAATATCTGTATAATCACGAAATCCAACATCGAAATATTCCAAAGACAATTTCGATTCAAATCCATTCCAATTCAATTATTGGAAATTCTGCTTACTTTTAAAACCCTTTCAAATCCAATTTATTTATTTCAAAAATAAATGGATTATAACTCTATTTCAAAACTATTTCATTTCGATAAAAAATCTATTTTTATCTTTTAAAATATGGATTTTTTCATCCTAATTCTTCACAAATCATTTCTTATGATTTTACACAAATTATTACTATTTTTAATAATTTTATCAAGGCTCGTACAGTCGATTTCCATCAACGACCATCGAACTGCACTTACAACGACCTTTTCCAAATTTTATTTGGACATAATTCCAAATCCAACCGTTAGATCCCTAATTTCTTGTATTTGTTAGAAAGCTCTTTTCGATATGAACCCAACGGTTCCGGTTTAGGAGAATCCGATGGTCGGATCTCCCGTAATATCCGTTCGAAGTCAATGGTCGAAATTCGCGAACTACTGCAGCGCGGTGCATTCTAGTCAGGCCATTATATATAATATATATATATTATATATATTTCGTCGATTTCCTTTTAAAATGTATTTTATAAATTGTTTTAAATTCGTTTTCAAAATGATTTCAACTTTATATTCAATTTCAAATCAAAATTGAATATTTCATATCATCGATATACAAATGATAATATTTTTAAAACGTTATATTTTGAAATCACTTCCTTTTCTATATTCATTATAAAAACTGAATATAATCGATATAAATATCGTTCGCGTCAAAATGGCGCATATCTAACCAACACGGCTTTATATATTTCAATAACTTCGTTATTGTATTCAACAAATGAATATTTTCTTCAATACATGAATTTTCTTTTATTCAACACATGAATATATATTTTAGTCAACACATGAATTTTCTTTTATTCAATCAATCAAACACATATTTTATTTGTGCAGTTGGGCGATGTGTAAAATTTATCGTCCCAATCTATGTCAGTCAAATAGGTGTACATAAACAAATTGTTCTGATTTGTAAATGAATATCTATTTTATTCACATCAATGTTAAAAATTATATTTTTAACTATAAAATATTTTATTCCATTCCACATCACACAATCAACTTTCACAACACATCAATCAAACAAGAAAGTCATCCATGGTCTGTGGACGACGGGTGTCGGGTGCTGCTAAGCATCGTCTGCATCCTAGTATATATTTCAACTAGAAAACAAATTAAAGTGAGAAGTTCTTACCTTTTAGCTAAACCAAACACCGCGACTCTTCATATGTAGGAAATCTTCGCCGCTTTTCCAACGTGATTTGTTCAACACCATTTGTGTTAAAAATTATATTTTTAACAACGCTACTTCCTATATAAAGATTATATTTTTATATCATTGCTTCGTATATAAAAATCATATTTTTCTCTCGCCATTCTCTATATAAAAATCACACTTTTATATATAAAGGTCGTATTTTTATATCTCTACTACATATGAAAAAAAAATCACTCCTTTACACCTCTACTTCTATTATAAAAATTATATTTTTATCGCTACTTCATATATATAAAAATTGTATTTTTATCGCTACTTCATATATATATATATATATGTATATATATATATATACATATAATGAGACGACCCGAACTTCCCCGTGAAGGAAAGCGCGGATATAATTGAGTACAAGATAAAATAGAACGCATACAGAAGAATATTTCATTGCTATTACAACAATTCCATCAGATACAAGAATATACAGAGTATAAATGAATAAATTACATTCGACAAATATCAGAGATTACAATAAATTACATAGCAGCGGAAAATAATACAAAAGCACAACTAGAAATGACACACGGATACAGAGCTTTCCGAGCATCGTTCCAGCTGTTAATCAGGAGCCTGTGAATATAAATCTGCAAAACCAAAACTACTAGCTGCCCGTGCCAAAATAAGGGCACCCAGAGTTTAGGTTAAAACAATAAACTCCAGGTCAGTCATGTGACTGGTGTGAGAACTAAAACAGTTATTATCTTTATTTTAAATCGTTAGGTAAATCAAGGGACCACGCCGTATAACACGGAACGGGTTTCCTCCCAAGAATACCAGTGCATAAAACAAACAACGCAATGCTAAATAAAGAAAAATGAAGCTGTTATAAGACCCAGGTCCTATCACACAATGCAACGCAAGCCGGGGGATAGGGGTTTCCCTTATAACAGCCAAAGAATGCTTGATACGTTTAAAACACATTATTTGATACTATTATAGGTGTATAGTGTCAAAACAATTTCAATCATAAATATCAATCATAGACGGCATGGGTACCATATATCATGTCGCCATACTAGTTCTACAATTAAAACCGCTATATCACGTATTGGAAATTGGATTCCGTCATGAGTCGAGGCAAGGGGCAAGCTCCTCTCCGCGTTCGAGACACTCTAGCAAATGCCTCGGGACCGCACACAGCAATCCCTGGATCCTCCAAGACCGGTCCTCTCTTACTTTTGAGGATTGGCAATTCCTGAACACACGTTTCCCGATCCTTACAGACCTATATCCGAGGCGCCTCGTATCCAACAACCACACAGGTGAAAAGTATATAAATGTCAGGGCTGGTAGGTCACTGACACCACCCTAGCTAGAAAGAAACGTCGTGCACTCCTTGGGTCCGTATCCCGTTTTTGACTCATACCGAGGTGTGAGGCTCGCGAATTCACGTTATACACAAAGCTACACCACACAGGCCGTGCTTTGATCATCAACCACAAGACTTTGCTTTTCAACAGAAGCCTTGATCAATTGCCACTTACGCATGCCACATTGGCAATTCACTCCATGCGACTGATGTCTATCGATATACAACCTCTGAGCTCGTACGTCTCAGAGAAGGGCGTTAAGCAAGAGAATAAATTCTCTGCCGCCAAACAGATGTATATTTAATAGAGATCAATCAACACAGAATAAAATCCAATGTCAGACACACAATCCATTTACAAGTTCGTTCTGGGTCTGAACGAAACCGGAGGCACTTTCCTCGCATATCCATCGATCTCCAAGTACGTCTGGACGATCACCAACTGTTTCCCTCATCTTGGGTGTACAGCCCAATCAAGATCATCAGTAATCACCCAAACGATGTGAAGACTTCCGGTCTTCAACCACCGTCTTCATCTTCGACATCTCGTCGAATCGGTTATTCAGAATGGGTATAAACCCGGCCTTTCTGAATAACCTACGTATATAATAAACGAATGTTACACAAACACAACAAACGCCTCATTCCAATTCAGAATATTCTTTTATTCACAAAATCACATTATTAGGGAAAGGTTCCCATTAATTTTATCCAAGATAAATTCTTCTAAATTTATTCTTTGATCTTCCTTTGGATATTATTTCAAACTAGTCGGGATTAGCGAACCACACCGAGGTAATTATTTATTTTATTTCCCAATACCAACCTATATATCCCATGGAGAAAACTGGTAATACTCCATATCTAACACCACGGTGTTATCGGTAAAATTAATTACCATTTCACGTTCAAATCTAATTAAGGATTTAACTATCGCATTGGAGCAAAACTGGTGGTACTTCATTCTCGATCACCTTTCAGATTTGATAATTTAAATTATCAATTCACATTTTAATCTAATTAAAGATTCATTTAAAACTCCACTTAGTTTTAATCTTCTCAAAAATCAACATCCTGCTTTTAACTGGGTTAAAGAACCAATGCCATCTAAAACACGATTCACGATAAACCCAAATCATATTTGATATTAAATACAAGGCTCTGAATAGAAAATATATCGGCTTATATTCAATATCAAATTCTGAAACCAACAAATATCGTATTGGAAATAACGATATAAAATATATCTTTCAAATCCCCATAACAATATTTGTATAGTCACGAAATCCAACATCGAGATATTCCGAAGATAATTTCGATTCAACTCCAGTCCAATTCACGTATTGGGAATATTGACTATTTTTAAAATCACTTTCAAATTCAATTTATTTATTTCAAAAATAAACTGATTTTAATTCTAGTTCAAAACTAGTTCATTTCGATAAAAATCTATTTTTATCCTTTCAAATGTGGAATTCTTTGGCCCAATTTTTTCCCAAATCATTTCTTATGATTTTACACAAATTATAGATATTTTTAATAATTTTATCAAGGCCCGTACAGTCGATTTCCATCAACGGCTATCGAACTGCACTTACAGCGACCTTTTCTAAATTTGATTTGGATATAATTCCAAATCCAACCGTTAGATTTCAAATTTCTAATATTCATTGGAAAGCTCTTTTCGATACGAACCCAACGGTTCCGGTTTTAGGAGAATCCGACGGTCGGATCTCCCGCAACGTCAATTCGAAGTCAATGGTCGAAATTCACGAACTGCCGCGGCGCGGCGCGTTCTATTCAGGCCATTATATATATAATATATATATATATTATATATATTTCGCCGATTTCCTTTCTAAAACGTATTTTATAAATCGTTTTAAATTCGTTTTCAAAACCATTTCAACACTATATTCAATTTCAGATCGATTTGATTTCAATTCAATTCGAATTCATTTCAATTTAATTCAATTTGAATTTAAATTCGTTTCAATTCAATTCAATTTATAATTCGTTTCAATTCGAATTTACCTTCTATTTGATTCAATTCGAATTCGTTTCAAATTGATTTCAATTCAATTTCAGTTCGTTTTAAATTTCATTCAAAACGATTTCAATTCGTTTTTAATTCAATTCAGTTCGATTCAATTTGAATTCATTTCTATTTTATTCGAATTCAAATTCACTTTCTATTCAATTCAATTTGAATTCATTTCAAATATTAAATTTTGAAATCATTTTTCCATATTCATTATAAAACGAATAAAATCGATATAAATATCGTTCGCGTCAAAATAACGCATCTCTAATCAACACGGCTTTATATTTTTCAAAAACTTCTTTATTCTATTCAACAAATGAATATTTATCCCATTCAACACATGAATCTATATTTCATTCAACACACGACTAATCTCAACACATGAGTACTGTCAACATATCACTATTTTTGTTATGTAAAATATTTTATAAAATATTGGTATCTATCGTTTGATTTTAATCAGACTCCATCGTAAAGTAGATTCTAATATTAAATATGATAAAGATGTGAATTTTATTATTAAAATATTTTACTCAACACATGAACATCGTCAACACATGACTATTTTTATATTCAACACATGAATTTTCTTTTATAATATTCATTATTTTCCCGATTGGAATGAGGCCCAATCAATCACCATATGATGTTAATTATATGGATTTTCATACATCACACGTATATAATAGCATTGAAAAATAATCAACCATCAACCAAAGTGCACTACACTATATAAGCATCAAATATAGATATCTGACGCTTATAACAGCCTGTCAATCGATCGATCGACATATTTAATCAATCAAGATGAGTGAACATCAAATTTCATCCCAACATCCGTGTGGGGTTTCAAACAATCAAACACAGATTTTAGTTGTGCAGTTGGGCGACGTGTAAAATTTATCGACCCAATCGATATCAGTCAAATCAGTGTATATAAACAAATCGGCCGACTTGTTTATAAATATTTATTTATTCACTTTCACGTTAAAAATTATATTTTTAACGATAATATATTTTATTCCAACGCATGAATTTTTATTCAGTTCATTTATTCAAATAAAATGATATTTTTATTTTTCTAACATATTTTAGAAAATTTCGGCGGCATAACGGCACGATACTAGAAACGGGACAAGGCCTAGCCTTATCCCCGGACTAGTGAAGGCCCACGTCATTCACACATCAATCAATCTATTCCATTTCACCAAACAATTCAATTCCAACCAAATAATCTAATCAACTACTCAACCAAACAATTTAACAAACAAGTCATCCATGGTCTGTGGATGACGGGTGTCGGGTGCTACTAAACACCGTCTGCATCCTAGTATATATATATAACTAGAAAAAGAAATTGAAGAGTGAGAAATTCTCACCAATAGCTATCCAATCATCTCGACACTTCATTTATAGAAGTCTTCGTCGTTATTGCCTTTTTGTCGCTTTGTTGCCCGAAGCCACTATATATATAAAAATCGAATTTTTACTTCGCTATTCAATATGTAAAAATGGTATTTTTACTACCTCGCTACATGGATAAAGAAATTCCATTTTCACACCGCTACTATATAGATAAAAATTCTATTTTCACATCGATGTTCATATAGTAAAGATTATATTTTTATCACGCCATTCTTCATATAAAGATTTCGCCTTTTCAAAAATAAAGATTTTACCTTTTCAAAAATAAATATTTCGCCTTTTCAAAAATAAAGATTTCGCCTTTTCAAAAATAAAGATTTCGCCTTTTCAAAAATAAAGATTTTACCTTTATAAAAATCATCACTTTATTTCAATGTATATATAATAAAAATCAGATTTTTATTTCGCTACATGTACAAAGATGATATTTTTATATCCTATATCTTAGAAAAATCATATTTTTACTCTTTTTATAATATAAAAATTTCGCCTTTCTCTATATAAAAATGATCAAACTTTTTCACTCTATAAAAATATGATTTTTCAAATATAAAAATATTAACTTTCTTAGAATAAAAATCTCTATTTTCTTATACTAAAAATCTATTCTTTTTACTTTCAAAAAACATAACTTTTTATCATTAGAAATCTAGTTTTTATATGCTAAAGAAATCAGTTTTTATATGCTAAAGAAATCAATTTTTATATGCTAAAGAAATCAAATTTTATATTAAAAATCATTACAAAAAAAAACTGAAATAAAATAACCAAAATAAAATAAATACTCACAGTTATTTGAAGAGGAGAGGCGCAGGGGGTCGGGGACGACGCTGGTGGTCGGCGGCGGCTGTCAGGAGGAGGGGGCTGTCTAGGTGCTAGCGCTGGAGGGGGGTGCGCGAGGTAAGGGGAAGAGGAGGACGAGGTGGAGTTGAAGAAGGGGAGGCGGAGCTGTGGCAGGCGGTGGATCGGAGGGCGCAGGGGCTTGGGGTGCGGTAGAGGAGGAAGGGGGAGATCGGAAGTGGGAGGCGGTGCAGCTCCGCCACCTGCGGCGGCGCGTGGTCATCGGGGAGGGGCGGCGGCTCCTCCCCGCTTCGTCATCTTCTCTCTCTTTTCTTTTTCTTTTTTTTGTTCAATTGAAAATGAACGAAAGCGGGGGGGGGGGGGGGGGGGCAAAGAGAAGTTAAGGGAGGAAAGAGATTTTTTTTCTTTTATTATTTTAATTTCAAAATGTTGACTTTTACATACGACCTCTAAACGAGGCCCACCGCCTGTCATCCATAGCTAATTACCCCCATTTCGAACACAATGGGATATGTAACGCAGGCTGATTCGATCGTTTGAATCAGTTTCCGTTAAATTTACATTTAAATCACTATATTGAATTTTAAACGTACATTTCAAATTACCGGGGTCACATACTAACTCTATAAATTGCAGAAAAATATTTTCTAGCTTCGTATTGACGATACGGTCCTAACAAAACTAGTTTCGTCGAATTCTGAGACCGTTGGAAAAATGGCCAATTTCCAGTCGATTAAAATCAACTGAAACTGGTCAAACGCGTTTTCCTTTGCCACGCTCACATATTGATTCGAAAAATTATGAAATTTGGAATCTAGCAATAACTTGACATCACGGACCCAACAAAAGTGGTTTCGTCGAAATCCGAGGTCGTTTGCAAAATTCCCATTTTTAAGGGCCTGAATTCCATAGCGACTATTCAGAATTTTCAACTGGACATATCTTTCGATTCCCGCTATGAAATTTTGATTTTTCGGATTCGTTGGAAAGATATTATCAAATAGATCCTATTGTTTTTAGTTTCACTAAAATCCGGATTGTTTTGCACCCGGTACATTCAGTTGAAGTTTGAAATCGAATTATCGAACTACCGCGCCATTTTCAATTCTATTTTATAATTATATATAATTATTTATATTCTAACGACGACGTATATAATATATACGTTCTATTAATATTCAAAACAAATTTCTCATCGATATTATTTAAAATTATCTATTTCAAATATTCAAAATTCGCTAAAATTGCCAAAATAAAAATTTTAAACTGGCCCAGATTTTCCGGGTTGTTACAATCTCCCCCACTTAAAACTTTTCGTCCCCGAAAAGGAACAAAGTCGAAAGTGGTTTGATTAATCAACTCTACTTTCGATCTGGCTTTCATTCTCCAACTTTTCAATTTCTGAGAATTTTCAAATTTTCAAAAATTTGGCTAACACCCTAAATTTTCGAAAATTTTCGCCATAACCTCCCCTGCACCGGGAGCATCGGGGAATTTCAAATAGCTTCCCCGGTCCTTCAGATCTCAAAAAGAAAAGGAAAAAGCCAAGCGGCTAGCCAATAGGCTCATAAAATCATCATCACCCAAACAAAACAGTAAATTATGTAGTAAACATGTACCTATTTGTCGGACAAACAAATTTTATTCTCTGCTCTAGCCTCCTTGCTATGACCTGTTCAATGTAAGTATATGTATATGCAAGCAATTGCGACCAATTTTCAATACAATTCAATATTTGATGCTATTAGGCATAATGGTTCAAAATTATCAAACAATTAAACAAACAACACAAACATCAATCAATTAGCGAATTAGAGTCTCAAATTCATAATTTTGATACATATACAAAAATCATGTTTTTGATGCCAAATCACAACAATAGGCCCTATCTAATTTTGGTTCTCACACCAGTCAGTTGGAAATATATAGAAATCTCACTTTCGTCGCACGAACATAAATTCTAATGATGGAGCTCCATCATTAGAATCATCTCCGGGCGATTAGAGTGTAATTCTATATCTATCCAGTATATTAAAACTTCAAATACACGTTTGCAAGGCATTTATGCAAAATCTTTATATACTGGACTGTCCAAATCAATACAAATAAATAATCAAATACGAATAATTGATTTAAATTTTCAAAACAAAATTGGTTTTCATCTTGGAAATATACTCTTCACACTCGTTCTAGGATACTACTGATCCCATCTCTAACGAGTCATTCCCGTTGGATGTTACTAATCCAGTTTCTGATGAATTCATTCGTATGGTTCTAATGTGTCTTGTTCTCTGAGCTTTGCAAACCAAAGCTCTGATACCAAACTGAGACGACCCGAACTTCCCTGTGAAGGAAAGCGCGGATAGAATTGAGTACAAGACAAAATAGAACGCATACAGAAGAATATTTCATTGCTATTACAACAATTCCATCAGATTGTAATAACCCGCAAAATCTGGGCCAGTTTAAAATTTTTATTTTGGCAATTTTAGCGAATTTTTATTATTTAAAATGAATTATTTTAAATAATATCGACGAGAAATTTATTTTTAATAGAATTCGAACGTATATAATATATACGCCGTCGTTAGAATATAAATATTTATATATAATTATAAATAGAATTGAAAATGGCGCGGTAGTTCGATAATTCGATTTCAAACTTCAATTGAATGTACCGGGTGCAAAACAATCCGGATTTTAGTGAAACCAAAAAAATTATGATCCAATTGATAATATCTTTCCAACGAATCCGACAAATCAAGATTTCATAGCGGGAATCAAAAGATATGTCCAGTTGAAAATTCTGAATAGTCGCTATGGAATTCAGGCCCTTAAAAATGGACATTTTGCAAATGACCTCGGAATTCGACGAAACCACTTTTGTTGGGTCCGTGATGTCATATTATTGCTAGGTTTCGGATTTCATAAATTTTCGAATCAATATGTGAGCGTGGCAAAGGAAAACGCGTTTGACCGGTTTCAATTGATTTTAATCGACTGGAAATTGGCCACTTTTCCAACGATCTCAGAATTCGTCGAAACTAGTTTTGTTAGGACCGTATCGTCAATACGAAGCTAGAAAATATTTTTCTGGAATTTTTCTAGTCAGTATGTGACCCCAGTAATTTGAAATGTACGTTTAAAATTCAATATAGTGATTTAAATGTAAATTCAACGGAAACTGATTCAAACGATCAAATCAGCATGCGATACATATCTCATTGTGTTCGGAATGGGGGTAAAACGCTATGGACGACAGGCAGTGGACCTCGTTTAAAGGTCGTATGTAAAAGTCAACTTTTTAATAAAATAAAATAATTAAATAAAAAAAACCCTCTTCTCCCCTATACGTTCTGGCCCCCCCCCCCCGTTCACAAAGAAATTTAGAAAAAAAAGAAAAAAAGGGGGATCGAGCGATTGACGGAAGGGGGGAAACCCTTGCCGCCGCCAGAGGTGGCGCAGCCCCCCTTTTTCGCCGTCCTCCCTTCTTCTTCCTCCTCTTCCCCAAACCCCGTTCCAGCCTCTTCCCCCAATCGCGAAGCCCCACCACCGCCTGAAAGCCACACCGCCGGCGCCGCCCGTCTTCCCCTCCTCAGTCGACGACCGACGCGGCCAACCCCCCCCCCCCCCCCCCCCAGCGAGCTCCTCTTCTCCGACCTTCAAAAGAAAAAAAAGTAGTAAGTATTTTATTTTACTTTTATTTTTATTTTAAAGTCTAAAACTGATTTTTTAAAAGAGATTAAAAACTGATTTTTAAAAGAGATTAAAAACTGATTTTTGAAAAGTTTGAAAAACTGATTTTATTTTAAGATTTTAAATAGAAAAAGATTTGAATTTTAAATGGAAAAAGATTAGAACTTTGAAAGGTGAAAAGATAGGATTTTTATATGTTGAACTTCGAAATAAAGATAGGATTTTTATATGTTGAACATCGAAGTAAAAATATTTTTTTTTATATTATAGAAAGACTAAAAATATTATCTTTATGTGGTAGGGATAATAAAAATATAATTTTTTATATAATATAGGCAATAAAAATTCGATCTTTATTATGTAGGAAATATAAAGACATGATTTTTATAAGGTAGAAGTATTGAAAATAAAATTTCTATGTAACAGAGACAATAAAAAAGAAAACTTTATTTTTATAAAGGCGAAAACTTTATTTTTATAAAGGCGAAAACTTTATTTTTATAAAGGCGAAAACTTTATTTATGAAAGGGCGAAATCTTTATATAGAGAATAGCGTTATAAAAATATAATCTTTATCTATATAACATCGTCGTAAAAATTCGATTTTTATATATTGAATAGCATAGTAAAAATTCGATTTTTAAATATATGAAGTAATTATAAAAATATGATTTTTAAATTGAAAGTGAATAAATAAAAATGTGATTTTTATTTTATATACATCAAAATATAAAAATGTATGATTTTTATATATGTAGTGGCTAGGGGCAACAAAGAAGAAGAAAAGGCAAGAACGACGAAGATCTCTACAATGAAGTGTCGTGAAGTTGGATAGCTATTGGTGAGAACTTCTCACTCTAAATTCTCTTTTTCTAGTTATATATATATATATATATATATATTTATACTAGGATGCAGACGGTGCTTAGTAGCACCCGACACCCGTCATCCACAGACCATGGATGACTTGTTTGTTTAATTGTTTGGTTGTGTAGTTAGTTAGATTGTTTGGGTTGATTTGAATTGTTTGGTGAAATGAAATTGATATGATTGATGTGTGAATGGCGTGGGCCTTCACTAGACCGGGGATAAGGCTAAGCCTCGTCCCGTTTCTAGTATCGTGCCGTTATGCCGCCGAAATTTTCTAAAATATGTTAGAAAAATAAAAATATCATTTTTATTGTATAAATGAACTGAATAGAAATTCAAGTGTGGAAATAAAATATTTTATCGTTAAAAATATAGTTTTTAACATGAAAGTGGATAAATGAATATTTATAAACAAATCGGCCGATTTGTTTATATACACTGATTTGACTGATATTGATTGGGTCGATAAATTTTACACATCGCCCAACTGCACAAATAAAATCTGTGTTTGATTGTTTGAAACCCCACACGGGTGTTGGGATGAAATTTGAAGTTCACTCATCCTGATTGATTAAATAGGTCGATCGATTGATTGACAGGCTGCATAAGCGTTAGATATCTATATTTGATGCTTATACAGTGTAGTGCACTTTGGTCGATGGTTGATTATTTTTCAATGCTATTATATACATGTGTTGTATGGAATCCATATAATTAACATTATATGGTGATTGATTGGGCCTCATTCCAATCGGGAAAATAATGAATATTATAAAAGAAAATTCATGTGTTGAATATAAAAATAGTCATGTGTTGACGATGTTCATGTGTTGAGTGAAATATTTTATACAATGAAATTTACATCTTTATCATATTTAAGATTAGAACTACTTCCCAGTAGAAGTCTAATTGAAAATCAAACGATTGATACCATAGTTTTATAAAATATTTTACATAACAAAAATAGTGATGTGTTGACAGTACTCATGTGTTGAGATTAGTCGTGTGTTGAAAGAAATATAGATTCATGTGATGAATGAGATAAATATTCATTTGTTGAATAGAATAAAGAAGTCGTGAAAAATATAAAGCCGTGTTGATCAGTTTTGCGCCATTTTGACGTGAACGATATTAATATCGATTTTATTCAAATTGAAGTGAATATTATAGCAAATTCGAATTGAAAAGAAAACGAATTCGAATTGAAAAGAAAACGAATTCGAATTGAAAAGAAAACGAATTTGAATTGAATTGAGAACGATTTCGAAATGAATTGAATTGAAAACGATTTCGAAATGAATTGAATTGAAAACGATTTCGAAATGAATTGAAAACGATTGCGAAATGAATTGAATTGAAAACGAATTCAAATTGAATTGAAAGCGAATTGAAATGAATTCAAATTGAATTGAAATTTGAATTGAATAGAAATGAATTTAGAAACGAATTTATAAAGAAGAATTCAATTTTGCTTTGAATTGAAATGGAAGTTGAAATTGCTTTTGAAACGAATTTTAAAACTATTTATATAATTCGTTTTAAATGGAAATCGACGAAATATATATTATATATATTATATATATAATATAATGGCCTGAATAGAACGCGCCACGCCGCGGCAGTTCGTGAATTTCGACCATTTATTTCAAACGGACATTGCGGGAGATCCGACCGTCGGATTCTCCTAAAACCGGAAACGTTGGGTTCGTATCGAAAAGAGCTTTCCAATGAATATTAGAAATTTGAAATCTAACGGTTGGATTTGGAATTATGTCCAAATCAAATTCGAAAAAGGTCGCTGTAAGTGCAGTTCGATGGCCGTAGATGGAAATCGACTGTACGGGCCTTGATAAAATTATTAAAAATATCGATAATTTGTGTAAAATTATAATATGTGAATTGGAAAGAATTGGGCTGGAAAATTCCACATTAGAAGGTAAAAATAGATTTTTATCGAAATGAACTAGTTTTGAACTAGAATTAAAATCAATTTATTTTTGAAATAAATAAATTGAATTTGAAAGTGATTTTGAAAATAATCGATAATTTCCAATACGTGGATTGGACTGGAGCTGAATCGAAATTATCTTCGGGATATTTCGATGTTGGATTTCGTGACTATACAGATATTGTTATGGGAATTTGAAAGATATATTTTATATCGTTATTTCCAATACGATATTTGTTGGTTTCAGAATTTGGTATTGAATATAAGTCGATATATTTTCTATTCAGAGCCTTGTATTTAATATCAAATGTGATTTGGGTTTATCGCGAATCGTGTTTTAGATGACATTGGTTCTTTAACCC
Organism: Allium sativum; assembly: GCA_030737875.1. Classification (NCBI taxonomy): domain Eukaryota; kingdom Viridiplantae; phylum Streptophyta; class Magnoliopsida; order Asparagales; family Amaryllidaceae; genus Allium; species Allium sativum. The sequence continues at coordinate 546,275,844 of CM060922.1, forward strand.
AGTTAAAGACAGGATATTGATTTTTTGAAAAGATTAAAGCTAAGTGGAGTTTTAATGAATCTTTAATTAGATTAAAATGTGAATTGATAATTTAAATTATCAAATCTGAAAGGTGATCGAGAATGGAGTACCACCAGTTTTGCTCCAAAGCGATAGTTAAATCTTTAATTAGATTTGAACGTGAAATGGTAATTAATTTTACCGATAACACCGTGGTGTTAGATATGGAGTATCACCAGTTTTGCTCCATGGGATATATAGGTTGGGATTGGGAAATAAACTAAATAATTACTTCGGTGTGGTTCGTTAATCCCGACTAGTTTGAGATGATATCCAAAGGAAGATTAAAGAATAAATTTAGAAGGATTTATCTTTGATAAAATTAATGGGAACATTTCCCTAAGAATGTGATTTTGTGAATAAAAGACTATTCTGAATTGGAATGAGGCGTTCGTTGTGTTTTTGTAACATTTGTTTATTATATACGTGAGTTATTCAGAAAGGCCGGGTTATACCCATTCTGAATAACCGATTCGACGAGATGTCGAAGATGAAGACGGTGGTTGAAGACCGGAAGTCTTCACATCGTTTGGGTGATTACTGATGATCTTGATTGGGCTGTACACCCAGGATGAGGGAATCAGTTGGTGATCGTCCAGACGTACCTGGAGATGGATGGATATGCGAGGAAAGTGCCTCCGGTTTCGTTCAGACCCAGAACGAACTTGTAAATGGATTGTGTGTCTGACATTGGATTTTATTCTGTGTTGATTGATCTCTATTAAATATACATCTGTTTGGCGGCGGAGAATTTATTCTCTTGCTTAACGTCCTTCTCTAAGACGTACGAGCTCAGAGGTTGTATATCGATGGACATCAGTCGCATGGAGTGAATTGCTAGTGTGGCATGCGTAAGTGGCAATTGATCAAGGCTTCTGTTGAAAAGCAAAGTCTTGTGGTTGATGATCAAAGCACGGCCTGTGTGGCGTAGCTTTGTGTATAACGTGAAATTCGCGAGCCTCACACCTCGGTATGAGTCAAAAACGGGAGACGGACCGCTGGGAGAGCACGACGTTTCTTTCTAGCTAGGGTGGTGTCAGTGACCTACCAGCCCTGACATTTATATACTTTTCACCTGTGTGGTTGTTGGATATGAGGCGCCTCAGATATAGGTCTGTAAGGACCGGGAAACGTGTGTTCAGGAATAACTAATCCTCAAAAGTAAGAGAGGACCGGCCCAGCCGATTCCAAGGATCATAGTGGGGTCCTGGGACATTTGCTAGAGTGTCTCGAACGCGGAGAGGAGCTTGCCCCTTGCCTCGACTCATGACGGAAATCCAATTTCCAATACGTGTATTGCGGTTTTAATTGTAGAACTAATATGGCGACATGATAGATGGTACCCATGCCGCCTATGATTGATATTTATGATTTGAATTGTTTTGACACTATACACTTATTATAGTATCAAATAATGTGTTTTAAACGTATCAAGCATGCTTTGGCTGTTATAAGGGAAAACCCTATCCTCCGGCTTGCGTTGCATTGTGTGATGGGACCTGGGTCTTATAACAGCTTCATTTTTCTTTATTTAGCATTGCGCTGTTTGTTCTATGCACTGGTATTCTTGGGAGGAAACCCGTTCCGTGTTATACGGCGTGGTCCCTTGATTTACCTAACTTTAAAACCAATATTAATAACTGTTTTAGTTCTCACACCAGTCCCATGACTGACCTGGAGTTTATTGTTTTAACCTAAACTCTGGGTGCCCCTATTTTCCGCACGGGCAGCTAGTAGTTTTGGTTTTGCAGATTTATATTCTCAGGAACCTGGTTTACAGCTAGAACGATGCTCGGAAAGCTCTGTATCCGTGTATCACTTTCAGTTGTGTTTTGTATATTTTCCGCTGCGATGTATTTAAATGTAATCTCTGATATTTATCGAATGTAATTTATTCATTTCTACTCTGTATATTCTTGTATCTAATGGAATTGTTGTAATAACAATGAAATGTTCTTCTGTATGCGTTCATTTGTGTGTTGTTCTCAAAAGTATCCGCTCTTTCCTTCGCGGGGAAGTTATGGGTTCTTTCAGTTGGTATCAGAGCTTTGGTTTACAGAGCTCGAGAACAAGACACATTAGAACCATACGAAAGAATTCATCAGATATTGGATTAGTAATATCCGATTAGAATAACTCGTTAGAGATAGGATCAGTAGTATCCTAGAACGGGTGTGAAGAGTATATTTTCCAAATGAAAACAACTTTGTAATAAAAATTTAAATCGTTTAACGTATTTGAATATTTATTTATTTTGAATATGGGCAATCCAATATATAAAGATTTCGCGTATACGCGTCATGAACGTATATTCGAAGTTTTAATATACTGGGTAGATATAGAATCGCATTCTAGATATCCGGGGATGATTCTGTTGATGGTGCATCATCATCAGTATTCATATTCGAGTTTCGAAGGTGTGATTTCTATATATTTCCATTAGACTGGTGTGAGAACCAAAACTAGTATAGTTAGAACACTTTGTTGTGAATTGGCATCAAAAACAAGATTTTCAGTATATATATCAAAATTTATGAATTTGAAACTCTAATTCACTAATTGGTTGATGTTTGTGTTGTTTGTTTATTTGTTTGATAATTTTGAACCATTTAGCCTTATTGAATCAAATATTGAACTATATTGAAAATTGGTCGCATTTGCTTGCATATACATATACTTACATTGAACAGGTCATAGCAAGGAGGCTAGAGCAGAGAATAAAATTTGTTTGCCCGACAAATAGGTACATGTTTACTACATAATTTCCTGTTTTGTTTGGGTGATGATGATTTTGTGAGCCTATTGGCTAGCCGCTTGGCTTTTTCTTTTTCTTTTTGAGATCTGAAGGACCGGGGAAGCTATTTGAAATTCCCCGATGCTCCCGGTGCAGGGGAGGTTATGGCGAAATTTTTCGAAAATTTAGGGTGTTAGCCAAATTTTTGAAGAATTTGAAAATTCTCAGAAACTGAAAAGTTGGAGAATGGAAGCCAGATCGAGCGTAGAGCTGAATAATCAAACCACTTTCGACTTTGTTCCTTTTCGGGGACGAAAAGTTTTAAGTGGGGGAGATTGTAATAACCCGCAAAATCTGGGCCAGTTTAAATTTTTTATTTTGGCAATTTTAGCGATTTTTTATTATTTAAAATGAATTATTTTAAATAATATCGACGAGAAATTTATTTTTAATAGAATTCGAACGTATATAATATATACGCCGTCGTTAGAATATAAATATTTATATATAATTATAAATAGAATTGAAAATGGCGCGGTAGTTCGATAATTCGATTTCAAACTTCAATTGAATGTACCGGGTGCAAAACAATCCGGATTTTTGTGAAACCAAAAACATTATGATCTAATTGATAATATCTTTCCAACGAATCCGACAAATCAAGATTTCATAGCGGGAATCAAAAGATATGTCCAGTTGAAAATTCTGAATAGTCGCTATGGAATTCAGGCCCTTAAAAATGGACATTTTGCAAATGACCTCGGAATTCGACGAAACCACTTTTGTTGGGTCCGTGATGTCATATTATTGCTAGGTTTCGGATTTCATAATTTTTCGAATCAATATGTGAGCGTGGCAAAGGAAAACGCGTTTGACCGGTTTCAATTGATTTTAATCGACTGGAAATTGGCCACTTTTCCAACGGTCTCAGAATTCGACGAAATTAGTTTTGTTAGGACCGTATCGTCAATACGAAGCTAGAAAATATTTTTCTGGAATTTTTCTAGTCAGTATGTGACCCCAGTAATTTGAAATGTACGTTTAAAATTCAATATAGTGATTTAAATGTAAATTCAACGGAAATTGATTCAAACGATCAAATCAGCATGCGATACATATCTCATTGTGTTCGGAATGGGGGTAAAACGCTATGGACGACAGGCAGTGGACCTCGTTTAAAGGTCGTATGTAAAAGTCAACTTTTTAATAAAATAAAATAATTAAAAAAAACCCTCTTCTCCCCTATACGTTCTGCCCCCCCTCCCCCCGTTCACAAAGAAATTCAGAAAAAAAAAAAGAAAAAAAGGGGGATCGAGCGATCGACGGAAGGGGGGAAACCCTTGCCGCCGCCGCCAGAGGTGGCGCAGCCCCCCCTTTTTCGCCGTCCTCCCTTCTTCTTCCTCCTCTTCCCCAAACCCCGTTCCAGCCTCTTCCCCCAATCGCGAAGCCCCACCACCGCCTGAAAGCCACACCGCCGGCGCCGCCCGTCTTCCCCTCCTCAGTCGACGACCGACGCGGCCAACCCCCCCCCCCCCCCAGCGAGCTCCTCTTCTCCGACCTTCAAAAGAAAAAAAATAGTAAGTATTTTATTTTACTTTTATTTTTATTTTAAAGTCTAAAACTGATTTTTTAAAAGAGATTAAAAACTGATTTTTAAAAGAGATTAAAAACTGATTTTTAAAAGAGATTAAAAACTGATTTTTGAAAAGTTTGAAAAACTGATTTTATTTTAAGATTTTAAATAGAAAAAGATTTGAATTTTAAATGGAAAAAGATTAGAACTTTGAATGGTGAAAAGATAGGATTTTTATATGTTGAACTTCGAAATAAAGATAGGATTTTTATATGTTGAACATCGAAGTAAAAATATTTTTTTTTATATTATAGAAAGACTAAAAATATTATCTTTATGTGGTAGGGATAATAAAAATATAATTTTTTATATAATATAGGCAATAAAAATTCGATCTTTATTATGTAGGAAATATAAAGACATGATTTTTATAAGGTAGAAGTATTGAAAATAAAATTTCTATGTAACAGAGACAATAAAAAAGAAAACTTTATTTTTATAAAGGCGAAAACTTTATTTTTATAAAGGCGAAAACTTTATTTATGAAAGGGCGAAATCTTTATATAGAGAATAGCGTTATAAAAATATAATCTTTATCTATATAACATCGTCGTAAAAATTCGATTTTTATATATTGAATAGCATAGTAAAAATTCGATTTTTAAATATATGAAGTAATTATAAAAATATGATTTTTAAATTGAAAGTGAATAAATAAAAATGTGATTTTTATTTTAAAGACATCAAAATATAAAAATGTGTGATTTTTATATATGTAGTGGCTAGGGGCAACAAAGAAGAAGAAAAGGCGAGAACGACGAAGATCTCTACAATGAAGTGTCGTGAAGTTGGATAGCTATTGGTGAGAACTTCTCACTCTAAATTCTCCTTTTCTAGTTATATATATATATATTTATACTAGGATGCAGACGGTGCTTAGTAGCACCCGACACCCGTCATCCACAGACCATGGATGACTTGTTTGCTTAATTGTTTGGTTGTGTAGTTAGTTAGATTGTTTGGGTTGATTTGAATTGTTTGGTGAAATGAAATTGATATGATTGATGTGTGAATGGCGTGGGCCTTCACTAGACTGGGGATAAGGCTAAGCCTCGTCCCGTTTCTAGTATCGTGCCGTTATGCCGCCGAAATTTTCTAAAATATGTTAGAAAAATAAAAATATCATTTTTATTGTATAAATGAACTGAATAGAAATTCAAGTGTGGAAATAAAATATTTTATCGTTAAAAATATAGTTTTTAACGTGAAAGTGGATAAATGAATATTTATAAACAAATCGGCCGATTTGTTTATATACACTGATTTGACTGATATTGATTGGGTCGATAAATTTTACACATCGCCCAACTGCACAAATAAAATCTGTGTTTGATTGTTTGAAACCCCACACGGGTGTTGGGATGAAATTTGAAGTTCACTCATCCTGATTGATTAAATATGTCGATCGATTGATTGACAGGCTGCATAAGCGTTAGATATCTATATTTGATGCCTATACAGTGTAGTGCACTTTGGTCGATGGTTGATTATTTTTCAATGCTATTATATACATGTGTTGTATGGAATCCATATAATTAACATTATATGGTGATTGATTGGGCCTCATTCCAATCGGGAAAATAATGAATATTATAAAAGAAAATTCATGTGTTGAATATAAAAATAGTCATGTGTTGACGATGTTCATGTGTTGAGTGAAATATTTTATACAATGAAATTTACATCTTTATCATATTTAAGATTAGAACTAATTCCCAGTAGAAGTCTAATTGAAAATCAAACGATTGATACCATAGTTTTATAAAATATTTTACATAACAAAAATAGTGATGTGTTGACAGTACTCATGTGTTGAGATTAGTCGTGTGTTGAAAGAAATATAGATTCATGTGATGAATGGGATAAATATTCATTTGTTGAATAGAATAAAGAAGTCATGAAAAATATAAAGCCGTGTTGATTAGTTTTGCGCCATTTTGACGTGAACGATATTTATATCGATTTTATTCAAATTGAAGTGAATATTATAGCAAATTCGAATTGAAAAGAAAACGAATTCGAATTGAAAAGAAAACGAATTCGAATTGAAAAGAAAACGAATTTGAATTGAATTGAGAACGATTTCGAAATGAATTGAATTGAAAACGATTTCGAAATGAATTGAATTGAAAACGATTTCGAAATGAATTGAAAACGATTGCGAAATGAATTGAATTGAAAACGAATTCAAATTGAATTGAAAGCGAATTGAAATGAATTCAAATTGAATTGAAATTTGAATTGAATAGAAATGAATTTAGAAACGAATTTATAAAGAAGAATTCAATTTTGCTTTGAATTGAAATGGAAGTTGAAATTGCTTTTGAAACGAATTTTAAAACTATTTATATAATTCATTTTAAATGGAAATCGACGAAATATATATTATATATATTATATATATAATATAATGGCCTGAATAGAACGCGCCGCGCCGCGGCAGTTCGTGAATTTCGACCATTTATTTCAAACGGACATTGCGGGAGATCCGACCGTCGGATTCTCCTAAAACCGGAAACGTTGGGTTCGTATCGAAAAGAGCTTTCCAATGAATATTAGAAATTTGAAATCTAACGGTTGGATTTGGAATTATGTCCAAATCAAATTCGAAAAAGGTCGCTGTAAGTGCAGTTCGATGGCCGTAGATGGAAATCGACTGTACGGGCCTTGATAAAATTATTAAAAATATCGATAATTTGTGTAAAATTATAATATGTGAATTGGAAAGAATTGGGCTGGAAAATTCCACATTATAAGGTAAAAATAGATTTTTATCGAAATGAACTAGTTTTGAACTAGAATTAAAATCAATTTATTTTTGAAATAAATAAATTGAATTTGAAAGTGATTTTGAAAATAATCGATAATTTCCAATACGTGGATTGGACTGGAGCTGAATCAAAATTATCTTCGGGATATTTCGATGTTGGATTTCGTGACTATACAGATATTGTTATGGGAATTTGAAAGATATATTTTATATCGTTATTTCCAATACGATATTTGTTGGTTTCAGAATTTGGTATTGAATATAAGTCGATATATTTTCTATTCAGAGCCTTGTATTTAATATCAAATGTGATTTGGGTTTATCGCGAATCGTGTTTTAGATGACATTGGTTCTTTAACCCAGTTAAAGACAGGATATTGATTTTTTGAAAAGATTAAAGCTAAGTGGAGTTTTAATGAATCTTTAATTAGATTAAAATGTGAATTGATAATTTAAATTATCAAATCTGAAAGGTGATCGAGAATGGAGTACCACCAGTTTTGCTCCAAAGCGATAGTTAAATCTTTAATTAGATTTGAACGTGAAATGGTAATTAATTTTACCGATAACACCGTGGTGTTAGATATGGAGTATCACCAGTTTTGCTCCATGGGATATATAGGTTGGGATTAGGAAATAAACTAAATAATTACTTCGGTGTGGTTCGTTAATCCCGACTAGTTTGAGATGATATCCAAAGGAAGATTAAAGAATAAATTTAGAAGGATTTATCTTTGATAAAATTAATGGGAACATTTCCCTAAGAATGTGATTTTGTGAATAAAAGACTATTCTGAATTGGAATGAGGCGTTCGTTGTGTTTGTGTAACATTTGTTTATTATATACGTGGGTTATTCAGAAAGGCCGGGTTATACCCATTCTGAATAACCGATTCGACGAGATGTCGAAGATGAAGACTGTGGTTGAAGACCGGAAGTCTTCACATCGTTTGGGTGATTACTGATGATCTTGATTGGGCTGTACACCCAGGATGAGGGAATCAGTTGGTGATCGTCCAGACGTACCTGGAGATGGATGGATATGCGAGGAAAGTGCCTCCGGTTTCGTTCAGACCCAGAACGAACTTGTAAATGGATTGTGTGTCCGACATTGGATTTTATTCTGTGTTGATTGATCTCTATTAAATATACATCTGTTTGGCAGCGGAGAATTTATTCTCTTGCTTAACGTCCTTCTCTGAGACGTACGAGCTCAGAGGTTGTATATCGATGGACATCAGTCACATGGAGTGAATTGCCAGTGTGGCATGCGTAAGTGGCAATTGATCAAGGCTTCTGTTGAAAAGCAAAGTCTTGTGGTTGATGATCAAAGCACGGCCTGTGTGGCGTAGCTTTGTGTATAACGTGAAATTCGCGAGCCTCACACCTCGGTATGAGTCAAAAAGGGAGACGGACCGCTGGGAGAGCACGACGTTTCTTTCTAGCTAGGGTGGTGTCAGTGACCTACCAGCCCTGACATTTATATACTTTTCACCTGTGTGGTTGTTGGATATGAGGCGCCTCGGATATAGGTCTGTAAGGACCGGGAAACATGTGTTCAGGAATAACTAATCCTCAAAAGTAAGAGAGGACCGGCCCAGCCGATTCCAAGGATCATAGTGGGGTCCTGGGACATTTGCTAGAGTGTCTCGAACGCGGAGAGGAGCTTGCCCCTTGCCTCGACTCATGACGGAAATCCAATTTCCAATACGTGTATTGCGGTTTTAATTGTAGAACTAATATGGCGACATGATAGATGGTACCCATGCCGCCTATGATTGATATTTATGATTTGAATTGTTTTGACACTATACACTTATTATAGTATCAAATAATGTGTTTTAAACGTATCAAGCATGCTTTGGCTGTTATAAGGGAAAACCCTATCCTCCGGCTTGCGTTGCATTGTGTGATGGGACCTGGGTCTTATAACAGCTTCATTTTTCTTTATTTAGCATTGCGCTGTTTGTTCTATGCACTGGTATTCTTGGGAGGAAACCCGTTCCGTGTTATACGGCGTGGTCCCTTGATTTACCTAACTTTAAAACCAATATTAATAACTGTTTTAGTTCTCACACCAGTCCCATGACTGACCTGGAGTTTATTGTTTTAACCTAAACTCTGGGTGCCCCTATTTTCCGCACGGGCAGCTAGTAGTTTTGGTTTTGCAGATTTATATTCTCAGGAACCTGGTTTACAGCTGGAACGATGCTCGGAAAGCTCTGTATCCGTGTATCACTTTCAGTTGTGTTTTGTATATTTTCCGCTGCGATGTATTTAAATGTAATCTCTGATATTTATCGAATGTAATTTATTCATTTCTACTCTGTATATTCTTGTATCTGATGGAATTGTTGTAATAACAATGAAATGTTCTTTTGTATGCGTTCATTTGTGTGTTGTTCTCAAAAGTATCCGCTCTTTCCTTCGCGGGGAAGTTACGGGTTCTTTCACAGATACAAGAATATACAGAGTATAAATTAATAAATTACATTCGACAAATATCAGAGATTACAATAAATTACATAGCAGCGGAAAATAATACAAAAGCACAACTAGAAGTGACACACGGATACAGAGCTTTCCGAGCATCGTTCCAGCTGTTAATCAGGAGCCTGTGAATATAAATCTGCAAAACCAAAACTACTAGCTGCCCGTGCCAAAATAAGGGCACCCAGAGTTTAGGTTAAAACAATAAACTCCAGGTCAGTCATGTGACTGGTGTGAGAACTAAAACAGTTATTATCTTTATTTTAAATCGTTAGGTAAATCAAGGGACCACGCCGTATAACACGGAACGGGTTTCCTCCCAAGAATACCAGTGCATAAAACAAACAACGCAATGCTAAATAAAGAAAAATGAAGCTGTTATAAGACCCAGGTCCTATCACACAATGCAACGCAAGCCGGGGGATAGGGTTTTCCCTTATAACAGCCAAAGAATGCTTGATACGTTTAAAACACATTATTTGATACTATTATAGTGTATAGTGTCAAAACAATTTCAATCATAAATATCAATCATAGACGGCATGGGTACCATATATCATGTCGCCATACTAGTTCTACAATTAAAACCGCAATATCACGTATTGGAAATTGGATTCCGTCATGAGTCGAGGCAAGGGGCAAGCTCCTCTCCGCGTTCGAGACACTCTAGCAAATGCCTCGGGACCGCACACAACAATCTCTGGATCCTCCAAGGCCGGTCCTCTCTTAGTTTTGAGGATTGGCAATTCCTGAACACACGTTTCCCGGTCCTTACAGACCTATATCCGAGGCGCCTCGTATCCAACAACCACACAGGTGAAAAGTATATAAATGTCAGGGCTGGTAGGTCACTGACACCACCCTAGCTAGAAAGAAACGTCGTGCACTCCTTGGGTCCGTATCCCCTTTTTGACTCATACCGAGGTGTGAGGCTCGCGAATTCACGTTATACACAAAGCTACGCCACACAGGCCGTGCTTTGATCATCAACCACAAGACTTTGCTTTTCAATAGAAGCCTTGATCAATTGCCACTTACGCATGCCACATTGGCAATTCACTCCATGCGACTGATGTCTATCGATATACAACCTCTGAGCTCGTACGTCTCAGAGAAGGGCGTTAAGCAAGAGAATAAATTCTCCGCCGCCAAACAGATGTATATTTAATAGAGATCAATCAACACAGAATAAAATCCAATGTCAGACACACAATCCATTTACAAGTTCGTTCTTGGTCTGAACGAAACCGGAGGCACTTTCCTCGCATATCCATCGATCTCCAAGTACGTCTGGACGATCACCAACTGTTTCCCTCATCTTGGGTGTACAGGCCAATCAAGATCATCAGTAATCACCCAAACGATGTGAAGACTTCCGGTCTTCAACCACCGTCTTCATCTTCGACATCTCGTCGAATCGGTTATTCAGAATGGGTATAAACCCGGCCTTTCTGAATAACCCACGTATATAATAAACGAATGTTACACAAACACAACAAACGCCTCATTCCAATTCAGAATATTCTTTTATTCACAAAATCACATTCTTAGGGAAAGGTTCCCATTAATTTTATCCAAGATAAATTCTTCTAAATTTATTCTTTGATCTTCCTTTGGATATCATTTCAAACTAGTCGGGATTAGCGAACCACACCGAGGTAATTATTTATTTTATTTCCTTATCCCAACCTATATATCCCATGGAGAAAACTGGTAATACTCCATATCTAACACCACGGTGTTATCGGTAAAATTAATTACCATTTCACGTTCAAATCTATTTAAAGATTTAACTATCGCATTGGAGCAAAACTGGTGGTACTCCATTCTTGATCACCTTTCAGATTTGATAATTTAAATTATCAATTCACATTTTAATCTAATTAAAGATTCATTTAAAACTCCACTTAGTTTAAATCTTCTCAAAAATCAACATCCTGCTTTTAACTGGGTTAAAGAACCAATGTCATGTAAAACACGATTCACGATAAACCCAAATCATATTTGATATTAAATACAAGGCTCTGAATAGAAAATATATCGGCTTATATTCAATATCAAATTCTGAAACCAACAAATATCGTATTGGAAATAACGATATAAAATATATCTTTCAAATCCCCATAACAATATTTGTATAGTCACGAAATCCAACATCGAGATATTCCGAAGATAATTTCGATTCAACTCCAGTCCAATTCACGTATTGGGAATATTGACTATTTTTAAAATCACTTTCAAATTCAATTTATTTATTTCAAAAATAAATTGATTTTAATTCTAGTTCAAAACTAGTTCATTTCGATAAAAATCTATTTTTATTCTTTCAAATTTGGAATTCTTCGGCCTAATTTTTCCCCAAATCATTTCTTATGATTTTACACAAATTATAGATATTTTTAATAATTTTATCAAGCCCCGTACAGTCGATTTCCATCAACGGCTATCGAACTGCACTTACAGCGACCTTTTCTAAATTTGATTTGGACATAATTCCAAATCCAACCGTTAGATTTCAAATTTCTAATATTCATTGGAAAGCTCTTTTCGATACGAACCCAACGGTTCCGGTTTTAGGAGAATCCGACGGTCGGATCTCCCGCAACGTCAATTCGAAGTCAATGGTCGAAATTCACGAACTGCCGCGGCGCGGCGCGTTCTATTCAGGCCATTATATATATATATATATATATATATATATATATATATATATTATATTTCGCCGATTTCCTTTCTAAAACGTATTTTATAAATCGTTTTAAATTCGTTTTCAAAACCATTTCAACACTATATTCAATTTCAGATCGATTTGATTTCAATTCAATTCGAATTCATTTCAATTTAATTCAATTTGAATTTAAATTCGTTTCAATTCAATTCAATTTATAATTCGTTTCAATTCGAATTTACCTTCTATTTGATTCAATTCGAATTCGTTTCAAATTGATTTCAATTCAATTTCAGTTCGTTTTAAATTTCATTCAAAACGATTTCAATTCGTTTTTAATTCAATTCAGTTCGATTCAATTTGAATTCATTTCTATTTTATTCGAATTCAAATTCACTTTCTATTCAATTCAATTTGGATTCATTTCAAATATTAAATTTTGAAATCATTTTTCCATATTCATTATAAAACGAATAAAATCGATATAAATATCGTTCGCGTCAAAATAACGCATCTCTAATCAACACGGCTTTATATTTTTCAAAAACTTCTTTATTCTATTCAACAAATGAATATTTATCCCATTCAACACATGAATCTATATTTCATTCAACACACGACTAATCTCAACACATGAGTACTGTCAACATATCACTATTTTTGTTATGTAAAATATTTTATAAAATATTGGTATCTATCGTTTGATTTTAATCAGACTCCACCGTAAAGTAGATTCTAATATTAAATATGACAAAGATGTGAATTTTATTATTAAAATATTTTACTCAACACATGAACATCGTCAACACATGACTATTTTTATATTCAACACATGAATTTTCTTTTATAATATTCATTATTTTCCCGATTGGAATGAGGCCCAATCAATCACCATATGATGTTAATTATATGGATTTTCATACATCACACGTATATAATAGCATTGAAAAATAATCAACCATCAACCAAAGTGCACTACACTGTATAAGCATCAAATATAGATATCTGACGCTTATAACAGCCTGTCAATCGATCGATCGACATATTTAATCAATCAGGATGAGTGAACATCAAATTTCATCCCAACACCCGTGTGGGGTTTCAAACAATCAAACACAGATTTTAGTTGTGCAGTTGGGCGACGTGTAAAATTTATCGACCCAATCGATATCAGTCAAATCAGTGTATATAAACAAATCGGCCGGTTTGTTTATAAATATTTATTTATTCACTTTCACGTTAAAAATTATATTTTTAACGATAATATATTTTATTCCAACGCATGAATTTTTATTCAGTTCATTTATTCAAATAAAATGATATTTTTATTTTTCTAACATATTTTAGAAAATTTCGGCGGCATAACGGCACGATACTAGAAACGGGACAAGGCCTAGCCTTATCCCCGGACTAGTGAAGGCCCACGTCATTCACACATCAATCAATCTATTCCATTTCACCAAACAATTCAATTCCAACCAAATAATCTAATCAACTACTCAACCAAACAATTTAACAAACAAGTCATCCATGGTCTGTGGATGACGGGTGTCGGGTGCTACTAAACACCGTCTGCATCCTAGTATATATATATAACTAGAAAAAGAAATTGAAGAGTGAGAAATTCTCACCAATAGCTATCCAATCATCTCGACACTTCATTTATAGAAGTCTTCGTCGTTATTGCCTTTTTGTCGCTTTGTTGCCCGAAGCCACTATATATATAAAAATCGAATTTTTACTTCGCTATTCAATATGTAAAAATGGTATTTTTACTACCTCGCTATATGGATAAAGAAATTCCATTTTCACACCGCTACTATATAGATAAAAATTCTATTTTCACATCGATGTTCATATTGTAAAGATTATATTTTTATCACGCCATTCTTCATATAAAGATTTCGCCTTTTCAAAAATAAAGATTTTACCTTTTCAAAAATAAAGATTTCGCCTTTTCAAAAATAAAGATTTCGCCTTTTCAAAAATAAAGATTTCGCCTTTTCAAAAATAAAGATTTCGCCTTTTCAAAAATAAAGATTTCGCCTTTATAAAAATCATCACTTTATTTCAATGTATATATAATAAAAATCAGATTTTTATTTCGCTACATATACAAAGATGATATTTTTATATCCTATATCTTAGAAAGATCATATTTTTACTCTTTTTATAATATAAAAATTTCGCCTTTCTCTATATAAAAATGATCAAACTTTTTCACTCTATAAAAATATGATTTTTCAAATATAAAAATATTAACTTTCTTAGAATAAAAATCTCTATTTTCTTATACTAAAAATCTATTCTTTTTACTTTCAAAAAACATAACTTTTTATCATTAGAAATCTAGTTTTTATATGCTAAAGAAATCAGTTTTTATATGCTAAAGAAATCAATTTTTATATGCTAAAGAAATAAATTTTTATATTAAAAATCATTACACAAAAAAAACTGAAATAAAATAACCAAAATAAAATAAATACTCACAGTTATTTGAAGAGGAGAGGCGCAGGGGGTCGGGAACGACGCTGGTGGTCGGCGGCGACTGTCAGGAGGAGGGGGCTGTCTAGGTGCTAGCGCTGGAGGGGGGTGCGCGAGGTAAGGGGAAGAGGAGGACGAGGTGGAGTTGAAGAAGGGGAGGCGGAGCTGTGGCAGGCGGTGGATCGGAGGGCGCAGGGGCTTGGGGTGCGGCAGAGGAGAAAGGGGGAGATCGGAAGTGGGAGGCGGTGCAGCTCCGCCACCTGCGGCGGCGCGTGGTCATCGGGGAGGGGCAGCGGCTCCTCCCCGCTTCGTCATCTTCTCTCTCTCTTTTTTTTTCTTTATTTCGTTTAATTGAAAATGAACGGAAGGGGGGGGGGGGGCAGAGAGAAGTTAAGGGAGGAAAGAGAAATTTTTTTCTTTTATTATTTTAATTTCAAAATGTTGACTTTTACATACGACCTCTAAACGAGGCCCACCGCCTGTCATCCATAGCTAATTACCCCCATTCCGAACACAATGGGACATGTATCGCAGGCTGATTCGATTGTTTGAATCAGTTTCCGTTAAATTTACATTTAAATCACTATATTGAATTTTAAACGTACATTTCAAATTACCGGGGTCACATACTAACTCTATAAATTGCAGAAAAATATTTTCTAGCTTCGTATTGACGATACGGTCCTAACAAAACTAGTTTCGTCGAATTCTGAGACCGTTAGAAAAATGGCCAATTTCCAGTCGATTAAAATCAACTGAAACTGGTCAAACGCGTTTTCCTTTGCCACGCTCACATATTGATTCGAAAAATTATGAAATTTGGAATCTAGCAATAACTTGACATCACGGACCCAACAAAATTGGTTTCGTCGAAATCCGAGGTCGTTTGCAAAATTCCCATTTTTAAGGGCCTGAATTCCATAGCGACTATTTAGAATTTTCAACTGGACATATCTTTCAATTCCCGCTATGAAATTTTGATTTTTCGGATTCGTTGGAAAGATATTATCAAATAGATCCTATTGTTTTTGGTTTCACTAAAATCCGGATTGTTTTGCACCCGGTACATTCAGTTGAAGTTTGAAATCGAATTATCGAACTACCACGCCATTTTCAATTCTATTTTATAATTATATATAATTATTTATATTCTAACGACGGCGTATATAATATATACGTTCTATTAATATTCAAAACAAATTTCTCGTCGATATTATTTAAAATTATCTATTTTAAATATTCAAAATTCGCTAAAATTGCCAAAATAAAAATTTTAAACTGGCCCAGATTTTCCGGGTTGTTACATATAAATCACATTTTCATATCGTTTCTATATATATAAAAATCCCATTTCTCATTCACTAACTTCATAATAAAAAACTCATTTTAATTATATCCTTTCATGTATAAAAATCAAATTTTTACCATATTAAAAATCAAATCTTTATGGTATTAAAAATCATATTCTTACGGTATTAAAGTTCATATCTTTACTTCGTTAAAAATCTAATCTCTTTCATTCTAAAAATCAAATCTATCTATGATTAAAAACCGAATCTTTCCATTGTTGTTCGCATTATAAAACTGAAAGGAAAATATATTTTTATATTCGTAAAAATCATGCCTTTCTTGTTCATTAAAAATCATCATTCTTGTTCATTTTAAACAACAAAAATATATTTTAAATCGTATCTTTTTAAACAATAAAAATCAAACCTTTTTTTGTAAAGAAAATTTAAATCTTTTCATATCTAAAAATCTTATCTTTTTAAAAGCAATGATCTTATCTTTTTAAACGAAAAAAATCATATCTTTTAAAAAGCAAAAATCATATCTTTTGTTTATTTATTTAAAAATCACTTCATGTATAAAAACATAATCTTTTAAAGAATAAAAATTTAATCTTTTACCTCACAAAAATATGAACTTTAACATCATAAAAATATGAACCTTAACATAATAAAAAATATAAACTTTAACTTCATTATAATAATAATAAAAAATCAGATTTTAAAATTAAAACTTATAGCGAAATGGGAAGGAGGGGGTTCAGTGCACTGCAGGTGGTCGGAGGGGGTTTGGTGCGCGGTTTGGTGGGGCTCGGGCGCAGCGGGGTTCCTGAGTGGTGGTGGGTGCTGCTGCTAGGGTTTCAAACGAGTTGGGGGGGGGTGTGGTTTAATCGGTGTAGAGGGTTGCGGAGATGCCAGCGTGGCCGGAGGAGATCGAGGAGGGTGTGACGCCTGGGGAAGAGCAAGCGGCGGCAGGCCATGGTGGCCGATGGAGCAGCGGCGCGGTGATCTTCCGGCTCATTTTTTTTCTTTTTATTTGATTTGGAAAACCGATGGGGGGGGGGTTGACCAAGAATGGGAGAGAGAAAAGGTCAGGTGAGGGTATATACTTTATATATTTAATTTATTTTAATCCAAAAAAGTAAATTTTTATTTCGACCTCCAAACGAGACCCACCGACTATCACCATAGCTAATTACCCCCATTCTGAATGCAATGGGATATGTATCGTAAGTTGATTTTATCGTTTCGATCAGTTTCTGCCAAAATCAAAATATAAAACCATATATTGAATTTGAACGCACATTTCAATTTACTGGGGCCACATACTAACTCTAAAAATTCTAGAAAAATATTTCTAGCTTCGTATTGACGATACGGTCCTAACAAAACTAATTTCGTCAAATTCTGAGATCGTTTGCAAAATGGCTTTTTTTATGGGCCAGAATTCCATAGCGACTATTCTGAATTTTCAACTGGGCATGACTTTTTATCCCCGCTATGAAATTTTGATTTTTCAGATTCGTTGGAAAGATATTCTCAAATAGATTCTAATATTTTTGGTTTCGCTAAAATTCGGTTTATTTTGAATCCTGTACATTCATTTGAACTTAGAATCGAATTTTCGAACTACCACACCATTTTCAATTCCTTTTATAAACAAAAATAAATATTTATCTTCTAATGTCGATTCAGATAAATATATGTGTTCTAATTCTATTAAAATTAAATTTCTCATCGTTATTATTTAAAATAATCCATTTTAAATATTCAAAATTCATTAAAATTGCCAAAATAAAAATTTTAAATTGGCTTGGATTTCCGGGTTATTACAATTAAATCTAATTATTACACTTTTTCTTCTTCTTTGATCTCGTCAGTTGCTCTATTCTCCCTTCTTTGACCAAGATATTCTACTTCATCGGCTCCATTGAACTTAACAACTTTCGACGAATCTTTCGACCATCGCCAATCCCAAACCTTAAAATTTCGATAAAACTAAAAAATAAGGTAAACGCGGGTTGCAAAAGTTACAAATCTCAATTTTGACAAATAGAAAATGATCAGAGACTACCAAGATGCTCGACAAATTAAAGCGACTTCATCCTTGCAAAGATTAGCCACTCCGATTCATTCAAGCTGAAACAAGCATTGACCATGTCCTACCTTTTTATTCCTACTACCTTCACCAGTAATTAGTAGGGGAAAATGAACATGGGTTATATTACATGATCCATTCGATGATCATCAAATATCAACTAAAGTATGCTAGTGTCAACCATTCATTTTAATATATATTTTTGTATCATTTTTCTAATTAATCTCAGTATCAAATTTTAGGTATCAGTTTTACAGTGTGTAGTTTTTAGGTATTGATTTTACAGTGTATATGGTATTGGAAATTAGCTACAATTTTTAGGTATTAGCTTTGAGTTAACATTTAATTAAATATTATTTTAACATTATTATTTGTAGGCATTTTTCACCTTTAGCTATGCGTATAGTATCTCTTGAAAATATGGATAACTGGAAACAGTGTTGATGCTAACACGTATGAATTTGAAGAAGCACATTCTTAATTTTATGAAACTAGTGGTGATATTACTATGAATTTCTCGAAGAATAATGCTTTTAATAATTGGACTGATTTGCTCATAAAATGGAAAGGAAGATTTGCATACTTTCAAAGTAAGCAAAACGGATATGGTGTATGGAAACGATATAATCACAATAAGCATAATTGTCATGGTCCTAGGAGTATATGAACTTTTTGAGACTTATACTTGGTTGTATGTGTATTTGGGAAAATATATGTAAATGAACTTGGTCATATAACTATATTGGTATAACACATACTGATATATACATTGATTTGCTCTTTGTAACTGAACTTGGTTATGTATTATCACTTCTAGTTAATTAACATGCGCTGGGAATACATATATTGCACAAGAAATGGTGAGTTGTTTTTTTATGTTTGTCAACTTGTTCAAAAATTTATAGTTTAGTACCAGTTTTTAGTATGATTAGTGCCAGGTTCAAACATGTGAAACTTTAAGTATCAGTTTATGCATGATATTAGTATCATCTCTAGGTATTACGAATTATTGTTTTTTACGTGCTTGTAATATTAGTTTTAGGTATAAACATTTATAATATTAATTTTTGTTTTCTATTAGTGTAACACCTCGAAATTAAGCGTTAGTCAAAATAGATATTTTATTAGATTTAAAAAATGGAATTTGAGCAAATAATGGAATTTGACAACGGAACTTACATCGTTACATTCGTGACAAAATTATGATCAACTTTCATGCTTAGAACTTCGTGAACGGAGTTCGTATAAAGAAGTTGCGGATGAAATATGAATACAGATGGAAAATAAAATATAAACAAATATAACATTAGATCCCCATTACTCTCCCCCCGTCCTACCATCATGAGGTCGACCTAAGCAGTCTATCGGGAGATCGATGTAAGTGTCGACAACTTGATCGACCTGCTGGTCAATCTCAGCAGGTGGCAGCTAAAATGTTAAGTATTATATATTTATGTTGATGAATGGATTTTATTTAAATTAAATCTAACAGTACTATATATTTATATTGATGGATGGGTTATATATTTATGATTTTGAATATGTCAGTATTTCTTTTTTTTAATTATTTAGGCAAAATTACAAGAGTTATAATAAAGAACCTTTTATAAGATTTCGAATCGCAGCAAGACTGAATACAAAAAGTTTGTTCTAGTTAGTAGTTTGAGCTAGAATGTAAAAGAATTAGACTTTATGATAATTAGTGCCTACATATATGTTGTGCTAATATATACATACATACATATGTATGTATGTGTATAATTACATTATTATCTATCCATCCAAAAATAAGTACATATTATGCTATTATTATTATTATTATTATTATTAATAATAATTTGGTAAATGTGAATTATAGGTTTGAATTTAAATGTTTTTCATCTATGACGGGTACATGGTAATATTTTTCGTAATGAATAATAATAAATACTTGTAACCTTCATATTAATCAACAATAAAAGTGGAGTTAATTGTTGTAATTGAAAAGGTTACAACGAACTTATATGAGAATTAAGATTGTGAGCATGAATATTTTGGAGAAATAAACGGGATAATAAATGTTAAAAGGTTACAAATTAAAATGAGTAGGGAATAAATGTTGTAACTCCAACTAGAGAAATCAATATAATAAACTTACATAAGTTTTTTTTTGGCAAGGCCAATAAAATTACATAAGTTATCTGTATGTATATATAAGAATTGATAAATTAATAAACAATAAAATAAATGAGAGTTACAATAAATAAAAATAATGAAATTAAATAGGACTGAAATTAATGACATTTATAGGGTGTCTATCGCCTTAGGAAAAGTGGTTGTTATGGTCATTAATGACATGTGACCATTGTGGTAATTAATTGATTTAATAGGGAACTAGGTAGTAAATACTGTAGTTAATACTAAGTAAATAACCTTAGAGTTGTGAATCTTAGGAAAATTATCATAATCTTATTTCTATTTTAATTCTAGAAACAGTTTCTTTAATTAATATAAGAATCAGGTTTAATAGGTTAACGATGAGAGATCGGTTGCGTTATTCGATAGAAGTCTGCACTTTCCAGTAGTCAGATATATGTACAACTGTGTGATATATCATTAACCATAGGAACCCATAACAATAATTATTTTTGCTGAAATACCCCACCTCTGTTAACGTCACTCATAGAGGGAATGCCTTAACTTCGGTGGAGCATTATAGGTAAAAGATGCAGATAAATTACAAGACAGACAAATAAAGCAGCGGAAAATAAAGTTATTTTATAAACAACTTAATTCAGTTAAGCTTTTACAACAATTTCCTCAATCATACTTAAATGTAATACATAGAACTTCTGTCTTGATTTAAAAACTTCCAAGAATAAAAGAAGCATAAAAACAATGAAATTCCCCAATAAAGCATGAACTAGCCATAGTAGTGGAAGAGAGAGAGAGAGAGAGAGTCCAAAGCGATACACCAACTAATCTTCAAGCTTGGAAAGAGAAGAGGTCCAAGTTAGGCTGAGCTATACCCTCCCTGACTACCTGGGGGGGGGGGGGGGACGGAAGAAAAGAGGCAAAAAACAAACAAGGTCAGACATAAGTCTGGTAAGTCCAGTGATCTTTCAGCAAGCAAACAAGATAAAGGATCATGACATGAATAAATCGAAAATAGGACAATACCATAAAAACAAGGTAACTAAAGACAAGATAAGTGCAAGGTGAATTGAATGCGCTTCTACTTTTTCTCTGCTTCGCTACTACTCTGTTAATCTGATTTCTATATTTATCTCTGCACCACCTAACTAGTGTCCCAATTAGTAATCTGTATAAAATGATAATCGTGATCCCAACCCCCCGTAATTGTGGTAGCCTTCAGGTGTACATCTATCATGAGGATTCCACCTCAATCAGCCTAATTGCCATGAACATGTTAGATGTACCCTTACTACCCTATCGATCGGCTCCCTACTTGTATTCATGTTCCATGTGTCTGTGTCAATCGACCCTCTCTTGCATGTAGATACCCTGTGCTCGTCCCACCATAAGGTGCATCAATCCTTATGATAGCGACCCGACACGATTTAAGATGCACAGTGTATAACTACTGGTACCCAGTGCCTGCTTTTTCCCACTCCAGAGAACGTGCACGCCCGTAAACCGTCGGAACCTACACTGATGTACCCCTGCCGCTGCTTTGACCGCTTTTAGTCAGCCCAGTAATCGTGCCCCACCCTGCCTAGTTCAGGGTATCGTGATACATCCATGTGGGTTACTGCTGAAATGGGTCCCCGTTACCAGGGTTTCTTACTGGTTAAGTTTATGGGCCTATATTTACTAATATTACCCACCAACCCGATATGTACTTAACCCTCCCATCGATTCAAGCATTTTTGATAAACGGTTAAATTTTGTGGGCATATATGTACTAATATTACCCACCTACACGAGGTGTACTTAACCCTCCCATCGATTCAAGCATGTTTATTTAATAGTTAAGTTTTGTGGGCCTATATTTACTAATATTTCCCACCAACCCGATATGTACTTGACCTTTCCACTGATTCAAGCATGTTTATTTAATGGTTAAGTTTTGTGGGCCTATATTTACTAATATTACCCACCAACCCGATATGTACTTAACCCTCCCGCACATTCCGTCATATTGGTTAAGTGTTGTCCGTTCATGTTAACTTAACCCACTCATTCATCATGTCATGTTGGTTAAGCATTTCCGATTAACTTGACCCTCCTTACTTATCATGTTGGATTGGTTAAGTGTTTCCTATTAACTTAACCCCGTTCATTCATCAAGTTATATTGGTCAAGTGTTTCTTGTTAACTTAACCCCACGTATTCATCTTGTTGTATTGGTTAAGTGTCATCAATCAATTCAAGTTAACTTAACCCACCTACGTGTCATGTTACTTTGGTTAAGTGTTTCCTTCTTGTGTTAACTTAACCCTACTACAAATCAAGTTATATTGGTTACGTGTTGCCCTCTTATTTTAACTTAACCATTCCGTAAATCAAGTTATATTGGTTAAGTGTTTCTAAATTTACTTAACCTCACCCACTTGTCTAATTAACATGTTATAAAGGTTAAGTGTTCTAAATTTACTTAACCTCACCCACTTGTCTAATTAACATGTTATAACGGTTAAGTGTTCTAAATTTAATTAAGCTCACCCACTTGTCTAATTAACATGTTGTAACGGTTAAGTGTTCTAAATTTACTTAACCTCACCCACTTGTCTAGTTAACATGTTATAACAGTTAAGTGTTCTAAATTTACTTAACCTCACCCATAAGTTTAGTTAACATGTTGAATTGGTTAAGTGTTTCCTTAATTGACTTAACCCTACCAATCTTGACTTAGCTTTATTAAAGCACCAACCACTCACATTAGACAGGTATTGTTGTGGTCACTGGATATGCCGGTCAGTTTCGGGAAGTTTTACACCACAACTCAGTCTAACCTCGGGTCCTTTTTGGGCTCAATGCACTAACCACCCACATTAGACAGGTATTGTTGTGGTCACTGTATGTGTCGGTCAGTTTCGGGCAGTTTTACCCCATAACTCAGTCTAACCTCGGGTTAGGCATATTCGTCTTTTCTAAATTTACATATTTCTTATTTATGACAAATTCCGTATGTAAATTATTCCCAATTTAATTATGCCATAATTATCCTTTTAATTATGCTCACAATTAATGGTATACTAAATATACCATTTCATGAACCAATCTATGCTGTGTAATTTTTCATGTTTATCCTACATATTTACATATAAATTATAAATCAATTATTGTCATGGCCCACTTTACTTCTAAATCATGTTCAAAATTTTAGGTATATAGATTATACCATTTTCATGCCACTTATCATGCTTATGTGTCAAACATGCCAATTACATGTAATTTCATGTTTTCCCCAATGTTACCCCCGTTGTACGTTCGCAAAATTACATAGAATGTTAGGCTCGATATTTTAGCCTAACTTATAAAACAAAAAGGTGAAAAGAGGAACTTTGCAACATTCCAACATCATATAAAAGTATGGATCTAACTACACATATGTCACATGGATTTGGCATAGAACAATATACTTTTAACTATGAACTTGCAAATTTGATCTATGCAACATGAACCACAAGCATATAAATTTTCATAAAACTATACAAGTCAAACTTGGCATGTAGTGGTGAACTTGCCAATTAGATCTATCATAAAGTCATATGGATCTAACATATAAAGTTGCAGATCTAAACATATAAGGTCGTAGATCTAAACATGTATGCATAATGGCTCTAAACAATTAGGCATAAACGACATGACTTAGCCTAAATCTTGTATGTATCATAATATCACCAAACTTACATATGATAGTTTCATTCCCAAATTCCTATACAACATCATAGGTTTACTCACCAATTTCCACATAACATGATAGGTTCGATAGACCACAATAGTTCATAGGCATATATGGTAGAATAGACATGAATAAACATGAATCAGCATCACATACAACTTGATACAATTCTATTTTACAATTCATTACAAATCATGTCTTTAATTTATTCACATCTGAAAGATAACTACACTTACAATCAAAAGGAAAAACTTGATTTCAGGGATCTGTATTCTGAAACTGAATTGCTCGCCTTTGATGTAGATCGTTGAATTCTCTTAGTTGAATTAGATTAGATTTAATTTGACTTAGGTTTTAGTGGAGGCTAGGTTTAGATGAGAGTGAATAATAGAATTAGGTTTTAGGTTTAAGGTCCTTATATAGTTGTAGAGAGTGTTTTAGGACCATTAGATTAACCCTGAACCATGAGAACCAATCAGATGCCACATCTGCCTTAGAGCGAATCGGCCCATGGGTTGACAACCAAACACCCTGAATCAACCCCTAGTCGACCCAGAGGGGTTCAGGTCGACCTCAAAAATGGGTCAGTTCGGTTATTCTCCCTCCCGATTCGCTGCTTTGAACTTTTTTGCATATTTATTTATTTAATTTATATATATATATACATATATACATATATATATATATTTCTCATATGCATACAAACTTCAAGGCTTAATAACTTCTTCGTAAGGTATCCGTTTTATGCAAACCAAATGTCTATCTTGACCAAAATTTTGAGACGAACGTAATAGCGCAACCCATTTCACTTAATTCTTCTTCTAAAAATTAAGTGTTCTTGAATTTGTTAATTTTAATATTCTCAGAAAATTCGGGGTGTTACATTCTCCCCTCCTTGAAGGATTTCGTCCCCGAAATCTTCAAGTTAAGAAGAATGCATCCTAACATCCAATCATCCATCTATTCATCCGTCATCAACAAGCATCCATTGTTCTTAAATGACTTCTAATTCCATATGAACATATGCAGAGTGTGTGTATATGTCTCTTATCTAGTGCAAAATCAGGCGGTCTACTGATCTAGTTGACCTCCTTAATGCGAATCATGAGAGTGTCATGCGTTCAATATGTATGCAAATATCCCTTATCATATAAATACTATATGTGTGCATATTCACTAATTCATATGCAACATCCATATGATAACACATCAAGTGTCAATCCATATACCAATACATTCATATGCATATGCAATATGAAAGTGACTGAGTCGATCTAGTGCCTAATGTGTGTATATGCATCCACGAGCAACCACTAGCAAACACTTGCAACCATCAATCATAACATGTCTCAAACACATGTTTTCATCCATTGGCTTCTACCTAATGATCGAGGATAGGACTGAGAGGATATATTTGAAAGATAAAGACTAACATGCAAATAAATATTACAGAAAAAGAAGAATCAAGCATATACCCTCAAAAAGGGTATGATGCGCGTATCGAGTCTTCAGTCTTCTAAGTCGCATCTTCTTGAGCTTCATTCCACTGTACCTTAGCTAATTTAACTTCACGATTGTGAAGCTTCTTGACCTCCATTTCCAAAACCCACTAGTAAAGATAGGAACTCGATCCCTTACTATGCTAGAGGGTATCCAATGTAGTCGAACTATATTTCCAAGATAAACAGATGTTAACCATGATACCAAGTGTATATACTAAGATGATTAGAGGTCTCTCCTCTACTTAGCTTATCCATTATGTCACAATCTGAGGGTCGACATCTCTCACGCAAACCATCCTAGTCGAACTTGACATCCCTCAAGTACATGCCCCAAAGGCCTAAACCAATATTAGACAAGCACCCAAGGAATACCTCCTCCGAATTTGGACGATCTATGTGAGATGATACTAGCAAAATGACCAAACAATTGAGCACTTAACCGACTCTAGCTATCCTCGTCAATCTTGCTCCAAAACTATTGTTGATCGCACAACCGGCTATGCATTGTCAACTAGATACATGTGGAAGTCTACCTCATGTTTTAGGGGACAAACCCCTAACCTTAATCCAAAAACATATGCATACTCATGGACTACTCCAATGGATTGAAAATCGTCGATAAATACATAAAGCGATTCTAGGTAGCTAAGACAAACTGATCCCTTAGGATCGCACGAAATCTCGAGGGTATTCCCGAGGCAAGTCGAAAGTCTAACTATCCTCCTTTCACAATTACTAGCTAACTAATCCATGCCTATAATCAACCCATAGCCCATGAAACCAAAAACATAAGTATCTCAAATCCTTACAAACCAAAGATAAATGAGCCGAACCACAAATTGGACTTGAGACAATAATGGGATCTTCTACTATACAAGTACTAAGGTGCATAGACTCAACTATTGAAGCAGATATAAACGAATGCGAAGCGAAAAATCAAAAAGAGTACTAGCAGGATGATCAAGAAGAAAAACTAAACTTTTTAACAGAAACCTTACTACCTCTCTCTCAGGTATGCTGGTGGTTAGAGCATGCACTTGCCTTCCGAAAAATCCTGTCTTTTGTTCTTGCCCTTGCCCTTAATTATACAACCCGTTATACCAAAATAAAGATACTTCTTCTTGTTTTAGGTTTTACTATTCTTTCCTCCCCTCCTTTGTGAACCAAGTCCATATCCATGAGTTCTTCATCCTTGTGTTGTGCTCCTTAGCCAAAATCCCTCATTCTCATCTTTGCCATCCTTGTGTAACTTGTTGACAGGTCTTTTGAAAGCTGCCTCCATCGCACGGAAAATCCAACAAAGCTCGAAAGAAAAATTAGCCGTAGGTGAAACTACTGCGGCTATAGACGGAAGTTGGGCGGTTATTTGCCCTTTAACAAGTGTCGTGGTCTCATCAAGCCTACGGAACCATACCGCGATGAGGTTACCTCCCAGAAAGCCAGGAGCCCCGGAGACTCAGGAAAGAAGGAAACAAGGATTCAAAAAGAGGAACAAAAAGATAGTGCATTTGGCTTTGGGGAATATGCCTTTAAAACAAAACTTTTCTTTTGAAAATGCTTCTTTTAAAACCATTTTGAAAATAATTTTTCAAATCTTTTATCTGATCCGGTAACCTTCAGCTCTGATACCAAGTGAAACACCCCACCTCCGTTAAGGTCACTCATAGAGGGAATGCCTTAACTTCGGTAGAGCATTATAGGTAAAAGATGCAGACAAATTACAAGATAGACAAATAAAGCAACGGAAAATAAAGTCATTTTATAAACAACTTAATTCAGTCAAGCTTTTATAACAATTTCCTCAATCATACTTAAATGTAATACATAGAACTTCTGTCTTGATTTAAAAACTTCCAAGAATAAAAGAAGCATAAAAACAATGATATTCCCCGATAAATCATGAACCAGCCATAGCAGTGGAAGAGAGAGAGTCCAAAGCGATACACCAACTAATCTTCAAGCTTGGAAAGAGAAGAGGTCCAAGTTAGGCTGAGCTATTCCCTCCCTGACTACCTGGGGGGAAACGGAAGAAAAGAGGTGAAAAACAAACTAGGTCAGACATAAGTCTGGTAAGTCCAGTGATCTTTCAGCATGCAAACAATATAAAGGATCATGACATGAATAAACCGAAAATAGGACAATACCATAAAAACAAGGTAACTAAAGACAAGAAAAGTGCAAGGTGAACTAAATGCGCTTCTGCTTTTTCTCTGCTTCGCTACTACTCTGTTAATCTGATTTCTATATTTATCTCTACACCACCTAACTAGTGTCCCAACTAGTAATCTGTAAAAAATGATAAACGTGATCCCAACCCCCATAATTCTGGTAGCCTTCAGGTGTACATCTATCTTGAGGATTCCACCTCAATCAGCCTAATTGCCATGAACATGTTAGATGTACCCTTACTACCCTATCGATCGGCTCCCTACTTGTATTCATGTTCCATATGTCTGTGTCAATCGGCCCTTTCTTGCTTGTAGATACCCTGTGCTGGTCCCACCATAAGGTGTATCATTCCTTATGATATCGACCCAACACGATTCAAGATGCACAGTGTATAATTATTGGTACCCAGTGCCTGCTTTTTCCCACTCCGGAGTACGTGCACACCCGTAAACCATCGGAACCTACACTGACGTACCCCTGCCGCTGCTTTGACCGCTTATAATCAGCCCAGTAATCGTGCCCCACCCAGCCTAGTTCAGGATACCGTGATACATCCATGTGGGTTACTGCTGAAATGGGTCCCCGTTACTAGGGTTTCCTATTAGTTAAGTTTGTGGGCCTATATTTACTAATATTACCCACCAACCCGATATATACTTAACCCTCCCATCGATTCAAGCATTTTTGATAAACGATTAAATTTTGTGGGCATATATGTACTAATATTACCCACCTACACGAGATGTAATCAACCCTCCCATCGATTCAAGCATGTTTATTTAATAGTTAAGTTTTGTGGGCCTATGTTTACTAATATTACCCACCAACCCGATATGTACTTAACCCTTCCACTGATTCAAGCATGTTTATTTAATGGTTAAGTTTTGTGGGCCTATATTTACTAATATTACCCACCAATCGATATGTACTTAACCCTCCCTCACATTACGTCATATTGGTTAAGTGTTGTCCGTTCATGTTAACTTAACCCACTCATTCATCATGTCAGGTTGGTTAAGCGTTTCTTATTAATTTGACCCTCCTTACTTATCATGTTGGATCAGTTAAGTGTTTCCTATTAACTTAACCCCGTTCGTTCATCAAGTTATATTGGTCAAGTGTTTCTTGTTAACTTAACCCCACGTATTCATCTTGTTGTATTGGTTAAGTGTCATCAATCAATTCAAGTTAACTTAACCCACCTACGTGTCATGTTACTTTGGTTAAGTGTTGCCTTCTTGTGTTAACTTAACCCTACTATAAATCAAGTTATATTAGTTAAGTGTTGCCCTCTTATTTTAACTTAACCTTTCTGTAAATCAAGTTATATTGGTCAAGTGTTTCTAAATTTACTTGACCTCACCCACTTGTCTAATTAACATGTTATAAATGTTAAGTGTTCTAAATTTACTTAACCTCACCCACTTGTCTAATTAACATGTTATAACGGTTAAGTGTTCTAAATTTACTTAACCTCACCCACTTGTCTAATTAACATGTTATAACGGTTAAGTGTTCTAAATTTACTTAACCTCACCCACTTGTCTAATTAACATGTTATAACGGTTAAGTGTTCTAAATTTACTTAACCTCACCCATAAGTTTAGTTAACATGTTGAATTGGTTAAGTGTTTCCTTAATTGACTTAACCCTACCAATCTTGACTTAGCTTTATTAAAGCACCAACCACTCACATTAGACAGGTATTGTTGTGGTCACTGGATGTGCCGGTCGGTTCCGGGCAGTTTTACACCACAACTCAGTCTAACCTCGGGTCCTTTTTGGGCTCAATGCACTAACCACTCACATTAGACAGGTATTGTTGTGGTCACTGGATGTGTCGGTCGGTTCCGGGCAGTTTTACACCACAACTTAGTCTAACCTCAGGTTAGGCATATTCGTCTTTTCTAAATTTACATATTTCTTATTTATGACAATTTCCATATGTAAATTATTCCCAATTTAATTATGCCATAATTATCCTTTTAATTATTCTCACAATTAATGGTATACTAAATATACCATTTCATGAACCAATCTATGGCATGTAATTTTTCATGTTTATCCTACATATTTACATGTAAATTATAAATCAATTATTGTCATGGCCCACTTTCCTTCTAAATCACGTTCAAAATTTTAGGTATATAGATTATACCATTTTCATGCCACTTATCATGCTTATGTGTCAAACATGCCAATTACATGTAATTTCATGTTTTCCCCAATGTTACCCCGTTGTACGTTCGCAAAATTACATAGAATGTTAGGCTCGATATTTTAGCCTAACTTATAAAACAAAAAGGAGAAAAGAGGAACTTTGCAACATTCCAACATCATACAAAAGTATGGATCTAACTACACATATGTCACATGGATTTGGCATAGAACAATATACTTTTAACTATGAACTTGCAAATTTGATCTATGCAACATGAACCACAAGCATATGAATTTACGTAAAACTATACAAGTTAAACTTCTCATGTAGGGGTGAACTTGCAAATTAGATCTATCATAAAGGCATATGGATCTAACATATAAAGTTGTAGATCTAAACATATAAGGTCATAGATCTTAACATGTATGCATAATGGCTCTAAACAATTAGGCATAAACGACATGACTTAGCCTAAAACTTGTATGTATCATAATATCGCCAAACTTACATATGATAATTTCATTCCCAAATTCCTATACAAAATCATAGGTTTACTCACCAATTTCTACATAACATGATAGGTTCGATAGACCACAATAGTTCATATGCATATATGATAGAATAGACATGAATAAACATGAATCAACATCACATACAACTTGATACAATTCTATTTTACAATTCATTACAAATAATGTCTTTAATTTATTCACATTTGAAAGATAACTACACTTACAATCAAAAGGAAAAACTTGATTTCAGGGATTTGTATTCTGAAACTGAATTGCTCGCCTTTGATGTAGATCGTTGAATTCTCTTAGTTGAATTAGATTAGATTTAATTTGACTTAGGTTTTAGTGGCGGCTAGGTTTAGATGAGAGTGAATTATAAAATTAGGTTTTAGGTTTAGGGTCCTTATATAGTTGTAGAGAGTGTTTTAGGACCATTAGATTAACCCTGAACATGAGAACCAATCAGATGCCACATCTGCCTTAGAGCGAATCGGCCCACGGGTTGATAGCCAAACACCCTGAATCAACCCCTAGTCGACCCAGCCGGGATCGGGTCGACCTCAAAAATGGTCCGGTTCAGTTATTCCCCCTCCCGATTCGCTGGTTTGAACTTTTTTGCATATTTATTTGTTTAATTTTTATATATATCTGTATATATATTTTTCTCATATGCATACAAACTTTAAGGCTTAATAACTTCTTCATAAGTTATCCGTTTTATGCAAACCCAATGTCTATCTTGACCAAAATTTTGAGACGAACGTAATAGCGCAACCCATTTCACTTAATTCTTCTTCTAAATATTAAGTGTTCTTGAATTTGTTAATTTTAATATTCTTAGAAAATTCAGGATGTTACATTTGCGTAATGCGAAATTATCCTAAAGGCTTACTACAAGTATTGAGGTATTAAGTGGCTGCTGGGTCTGCCTCCCTTCTAAAAGAAGAAACCTTAAAGGAACAATTTAGTAGTGTAACCTGCTTTGGAAGTTAAGGTCTTAAGTAGCTAGATCCGCCTATTTGGGGACCAAGTGATTGGATTCTCCTTGGCCTTTTGAAAAATAAGGAAAGAGTTGTAGGATCCACCTTTGTAAGGTATTAAGTGACCATATATCTCGCTTTTTTTTCTAATAAGAAACATTAATAGGCTGATTGGGTACCAATTCAGAAATCCTTGAAACTGTCTGCTTCCTTTAAGTAGTAAGTGATTGGGTTAAAGTCTGCCTTGGGATGAGGTATCAAATGATTGCCACAAAATTACCAAACGTTTTCCTATCCTGTAGAAAGTATTAATTGACTTGAGGATTTTCCAATAGGGCCAGCTAAATAGTAACATAGGAGTCCGCTAGGGAAGGTCTTAAATGGCGGTTAGTCGTCTACCTATCACGTAGGTAATAAGTGTCCGCTTAGCATCTCTTGCCTTATGCAGGGTTGGGATATGAGAACGATGGAAGCCTTAAATTAGTAGAACTTAATGTCCATTAATTTATAATAACATGATTAGTAAAACACCTAATAAGATATTAAATGATCAAGGAATCCGCCTTATGTATTATATTGTGAGTGAGGCTATAATTGGCCATTTAACTTGCCTCTTTTGTTAGTATGGTATTGAGTGGTCAGGAAGCCCTCTCTTAGTTTTGATATCAGTTTGTATGGTGGTTTAAAGGCTTCATATACACACACAAGTTCTATCTAAGTATATTATAATAATCTATCTTTGGGAAGTGTTCCCTTGGATATGATAGTTAATCATTGTGCATAATCTTTGCAAGGTTAGGTTAAAAACACTAATATTGTTAGATATATAGTTTGGGTGAAACAGTATGCATTTGTATATTATGGATAGTGCTATACATTTTCTACTCACCAGAACTTGTTGTTTTGACCCCCTCTCCTCATAATAATTCTCAGGTAGACCCCGTTCTCCACATAACAATTCTTAGGTATATTTTGAGGAAGACTGGTCTTTGCAAGTGTTCAAGTTTGGTTTTCTCTTCTTGTTCTTTCATGCTCGATATTAATGCGAGATTCACTATTGATGTAGTTACCTTAGTTGATACTTGTGCTTATTATTTGCAGGTACCATATTTACATGATTCATGCTTGTATGTGTTTGAATTTCAATTACTGTCGAAATTCAGACCTAGAAAAATATGGGGTGTTACAATTAGTGTCATTTTTATATGATAATTTTTATTTCCTTTCTAGTTTTAAAGTGATTCAATGATTTGTATGTTGACTTGTCATATGCAAAACTATGAGCTTAAATGTCAATATATTGAGTATGTTACAGTGAAATATAGCCGAACATGAATCCAAATTAAACAACTACTGGACATGATTTTGCATTGCTTTAGTATTAGTTTCTTATACATGACAGTGATAGTAAATGTAATCACACTATAGATCACAATATTATGCCTAATAGTTACCGGGTATCATTTTTGTATATATGTAGCCTGTAGGTATCATTATTGTTGAAAATAAAATTTACAAAATGACGAAGGGTGGATTCGAATTAAACCGTTATTAGACATGAATTGGCATTATTTTGTTATCACTCCTTCCACGCATGATAGTGAATTACATAATTAAATATATAGATATCATATTATGTCAAACACCTAATGGGTATCCATTTTGCATATCTATGAGTATTTTTTTAACAACATTTGAAATAATTTATGATATATGCAAATATTAGTTTGAATCAAACATCCATTGGATACAATTTTTCATTATTTTGGTATCACTTTTTTGCCATGCATGGTTATGAACTAAATAATTGAATTTATAGTACATCTTATTATATAACATATCAATTGGGTATCGTTTTTATATGTATATAGATGCTAGATATCAGTTTTACAATATTTTTATTTTAAAATATAATCAAGTAGGAATTGGACATCAATTATATATATATGTGTGTGTGTGTATATATATATAT
This sequence comes from Allium sativum, assembly GCA_030737875.1. Classification (NCBI taxonomy): domain Eukaryota; kingdom Viridiplantae; phylum Streptophyta; class Magnoliopsida; order Asparagales; family Amaryllidaceae; genus Allium; species Allium sativum. The sequence goes on from CM060922.1 coordinate 546,309,214, forward strand.
ATGTATGTATGTATGTATATACATACATATATATATATATATATATTATATATGTGTGTGATATCAGTTATACAACAAAGCATGGATTTCAACCATACATCTAGTAGGTATCATTTTCACATTATCTTGTTATCACTATCTATTTATCAAATATTTTGGCCTTGTTAATCTTTTACAATATATACAACTATTTAGATGCACCAATGTTTGCATTTTCGCTAGTTTTATAATGTAATTAATGTCAAGATACAAATATATGTTGATCTGCATTTTTATATAGAAAACATCAAATAAATATTTTCATCCATTAATTTGAAGCTTTAACTTTGTCATCATTTACACGATTCGATCCCCTCCATTTCTACTCATTTTCTTACTCATTCTAACTTCTTTTTCCCTCAATTCTATTCTTATTAGTTTGTTTATAGACTTAAATATTCTTGTTATTAATTTAAGTATCTTTTTTTAATCAATTTCAGTTGTAGGTTTTAGATATCAGTTTTATAGAACATAGGTACAATTGTTTTTGTTAATTTTAGGGGCATATTTTAGGCATCAGTTTTACAGACTATAGTTATGATTTTTGACAAAAATATGTCATTTTTAATTCTATAAAAAAATGAACTTATTACAGATTAAATATTATGATAAATGAGTTAAATTAGGGTTTTCTTACTATCATATATACACTAATGTTGACTAGTGATTTATTATTGAAGTCTATAGTTGTTATTATTTTTGTTAATTTCAATAGCAGATTAATGTATTAGTTTTTATATTTTGTAGGTATCATTTTCGACAAAAGTGTACTTTTTTGTTTTTGATTGTTGACTTCGATGAGGATCACTTTTAGATACCATTTTTTTAGCATCATTTTTGTAATATTATAGTGCCGATTTTTTCTCTCCATGTTTTATCTATTTGAATATTTCTTTCTATTTATATTGAGATATATAATAATCATTACATTATTATTTGTACCATCTTCATTGTTTTTCATTAACAAATCTATCATGAGTGATATTATTAGATCCATCATCTTCTACCAAAGAAAAAAAGTTTGCTTTAGCATGAAAAATGACAGTGGAAAAATAGGACTTGGAGAATTAAACGATAGTGCTAATTATGGAGTTGAATATGAAGTTGATAAGGCGAGATGAGTGGAAGAAGAAGATGAAAGTTGGCAGATATCGGGAGATGGAGAAGTATGACAAGGTTTGAGGAGCGGATATCATTTTGAGAAATAGTGAAAATCCTTAAAAATGGAACGATTCGAAGTGTGCACGAACGTGGGAGTTTGGCTTATCCTTGAGAAAAAATCATGGTTGTCTTTTTGCATAATATTTTAAGATAATTTGTCCATTGGAATGTTTGCCCCTTCTTCTTTTTTGCTGCCTATAATGACTAATGAATTAAGTAAGAACTTTCAACTAAAACTATTTTTTTCTTTCTACTGGTTTTCTTTCTTACGGTTATATCTAGAAGAAATAGAAACTTAGATAAGTGTTTTATAAAAATATGTAGCAAAAGAAGATATCTAATTTAGCTCTTTCATGCTTATTATAACTAGTTATTTCAGTTTTTTGGCTGCTTTAACTATAACTCCATCTTTATTGATTGGATTGAACAAAATATGACTTATTTAAAATGAATTGAATGAACAACTTATTGAAAATAAACATTTCTCCTTCAGGTAGAATGCTTTTTTATAAGTCTAATGTATGCAGTCTCTCCGAATTGTCCATGAGTTCCGCAGTTGTTCTAGGACGATATTCAAATCCATGATCTTGCATGATCATTTATATAATTTATATAATTTATGTCCATTTTGAGTCCAAATATGCAAGTGTTCTAAGGTGATATTCACATTTGTCGCTTCACCAGGACGATACCGAAATTCATGGCATCTCTGAGTCAACCTTTGGCCTCTTCGTCCATACATAGTGATCATAGCCTTCCTATGCCAAGCACAGTCCACAGTGGGTAATCCTAGTTTTCTTGTGCCAAATGCAGTCTACACTAGGTGATACAAGTTTTCCCATGCCAAACGTAATACATACCCGTCGATCCATGGCTCCGCCGAGCACTTACCAAGTGTAGTCCACTTTTGATGACCGCAGCCACTCTGGGCTCTTGCCGAGCATAATCTCTACCAGACGATCTAATATGAAAACCTATTGTGAGAACATCCCTAACCTTATCAAGTATAATCCAAACTTGACCCCGGTTAAGCAGCAAACCCTAAAAATTTAGCCCGAACCTTACCAAGTGTAGTCCAAACATGACAGTCGTTCAAACGACTTTGCCATGTTCTGACAAAGCGGTCAGAACCTTATCAAACACAATTTGTACTTAGCGACCATTAAAGTGATTAAATTTGAAATTCATCTTCCAATTTCACACTTTATAGGCATAACATATACTCGAAATTTGACTTTATCAAAGTCTAAAAATCAAAATTTATTTATAATCCAAAAATCCTATGGATTGTCGCCATATCAGAGTGCGCCTAGAGACATAATTTTGATTCTGCACGTATCTAAGCAACTTAGCCATTTTGTTTCAATTCATTAAGTCAAAAGTCAAACAAATGGTTTATCATTGACTAAGAGCATGTGTAGGATCTCTCTGAATCCCGTACTTAAGTAAACAACTAAGCGATTTATTATCCAAATCCAATCCAAATCATCATTTAATGATGATTCTAGCACGTGAACTAAGTCTATGTTTTCTCCTATCCCACATGGCTGATGGCTTCTCCTTTTTCATCGCCATGATCTTACACCGAAGATAGTGCACTAATTATCCTCTTCGTACACACTCCTCTATCATATCTTTTAGGTGCCTGCACTTGTTTATGTCAAATCCATCCATATCATGAAACAAACAATATTTTCTAGATGTCTGCTCATGCCCGGTGGGTTCCCTCCTTGCTGGCGTTTGAAATAGAAGGCGTTCTCTAGTCTCCATGAAAATCATTTCCAAATTATCATTCAAGTTCGTATGTGAAGAGAATCTGGGTTCTCTCCTTTGCTTTCTTGATCATCCATATCCATCCTTCTTTATTGATACCCAATTTCTTGTTTTCCATCCTCATTTTAGTAAGTCGATTCTAGCTTCTAACCTGTCATGCTTATCCAATTTTCCAGCTCAAATTAGTCATCATCTCCTCATGGGAAAAAGAATTAATTAAAGAATAAATTAGCGAATTGAGTTAGGAATGATTGGATTAACCGGGGTAAATGGGAAACAGGTGAACATGTGTTAAATAGGTATGAAATGAAGTGTATGAAGATTATAATTCGAGTGCTCGACATAAAGGTACACGTTTAAATTCCATATGAGATTTTATGTGCCGAATCGGCAAGCTCTTGGCTTTTTCAGTTTATTTTTGAATGGAAAGGGCCTAGAGAGGCATGTTAGAGTTTGAGCTATTGACCGATTCAAAGGAGGTGCTGACGAAATTTTCTGGAAATTTAAGGAGTTAGAATATTTTTAAGAAAATTTGATAATTAGAAATTAATATATCAATATATATAAAATTCGTTAAGGAAATGAACATAAAATAGGATTTTATAAACAAAAAGGAAATCTATAATTAAATCTAGTAAAAACAGAAAGAGAAATGAATACATGTTTTTAAAATGAATAACTAGTTTTTATGGTGCTAATTATTTGTGATAAGTAGTCTTGGACATTTTTAAGTTAAGAATGTTATTCAGTCAAGGTATGAGAGGTAGTTATACCCCAACTTGATTGATTTTATTATTAACCGATAAATAGACAGATTCAGTCTCGAAGATAAATGTTTGAATAAGATTTAGTGAATGCAGTATTTTGGGTTGTTGTAACAAAGTTTTACACCAAATTGTTTTTACCCAAGTAAGTGGAACTTTGGAAATATAATAATAAATATTTCCTAAGTATAGAAATGAATGGTCGTGAAAGGGAAATGAAATTGGAATGAAATCCAATCATTAGTAGAAGATATTTTCCAAGTATAGAAAATAAAAGAAGGCGATATATGGAATGTTTTTTGAATAGTGTAAGAAGCCAAGATGATTATTAAAAATATTTGTTTAACAAATGTTGATAAGGAAGTGGAGAAGTACTTTAAATTAATAAAATATTAATTAAGGGGCCAGTGATTGTTTGATGCTTTGAATGGATATTTGTTTTTCTTCGATAGTTAAATAACCGAATATCGAAGTATTTGCCAATATCGTTGTCAATATGGAGAAAACAATTGGATTATTATCCGAGAACCACTCTATATTGGCAATAGCATTGTAAATCAGATTATATGAAGACTAACCTAAGACGGAGTAAAATGCAAGGGACTAAGATGAATTAATGAAAATAGTGCGTTCGGTTTCGTTCAATCCCAGAACGAACGTATATGGATCAATGTCTAACAGAGTATTTCCAATGGTCGCAAATGTTGGTCCATACAAATATATGTATGGTGGCGGAGAATCTATTCTCTTAGCATAATATCTAAATTTATATTTGTGCAAACCAATTAGTGGTTAACGGAACTGACAATGTGGCATTCAAAATTTTATTGTACTATCAATGAAAAGTAAGTAATTGCAGCCTTAGGCCTCAACAACCGAGAATGGAAAAAATCGGGCAGGCAGCATGGCTAAGTGGGTTGCTCCCAATTAGGGTGTATTATCACCTATCTAGAGAAATTCATTTCATTCTTTATTCTATTAAATGTTGTCCCATTTGGGAAAATGCTTGCTGATCCCAACTGTTCGTGATATACATTCAATACACTCAAGCGAAATGATTGGTCGGTTATGTGTGGCATGGTTGCAAGATGTTCTTGTTAAATCCAGTGTATTCCTATCTAGAGATACACTATCAGAATGTGGTTCCATATCTTGTCATAGTTGGAAATCCATTATCCAATAAGTGCTCGAGGTTTTGATTATATACTACGTATGTAGAGTGTGAGATGCAAGCGTTCTGCTCAATGATTATTTAGATATGGTTGATAGATGCTATTATAATGTCAAAAGAGTTTTGATCTAAATATTTATCGTTTCTTTCAAAAGGATATTTGAAAGTTAAATAAAGTGTTTTGTATTCTCATAAGGGAATACCCATTCCATGTTATACGATGTGGTCTTATGAGATATCATTTATTTTCTCAAACTGTTTTAAATTGTTTACTCACACCAGTCACATGACTGACCTAGAGTTTATTTTGTTTTGTTTTACCCTAAACTCTTGGGTGCCCAAATTTGTACGTGTAATCAAGTAGTTCAGGTGTTTACAGATACTTGGAGGAGCTTGGAGCAGGAGGTTTCAATGTTATATAGTATTGTTATTTCCGTTGTGTTATAAGTGTTGTACTCTGATAATTGTATGTTATACAGTTAAAATTTTGTATTTCAAAAGTTATGATTTTTTTTTTTTTTTTTTTTTGCATTGCAATGTGAGATTCTGTGTTGTTATATCTGTTCTTCTTCTACCTTTTTCTTCTTTATTTTCTTAATAATTAGTATTTCTGTGCAATTTGGGTTGGACAGGTGTTGTATTAAGTCAACTCAGAATGTACAGATTTGCAGGCCATTACATTGTGTGTGTACATGTTTGTATATATGTAATATAACACTATATAAACAATATTTACATTTCACTTATTATAATTTTCAGTATACAGTTTCATAGTATTAGTTTAAGGGGGAGTTATTTAGTTTAGCTTAGTTTTTGTAGACGACAAATAGAGAGAATTATAAAATAAGTTAGATAGGCTTAGATTAAGGGGGAGGTGGTATATTAAGGGGGAGTTTTTGAAGTTAGGGGGAGTGGGAGTAGAACCAGAGTTTGGTGGAGTGCATTTTTAAAACATAGGTTGTCTAAAAGGGGGAGATTGTTAGTTCCTGAGATGATGGTTTTGATGACAATAACCTTATGACTTGTTATAAAATATAAATACTAATATTCTTATATATTTATATGCAAGTTAAATATATTAAGGTACTAAAGAAAGAAAACTGCACAGTATAAAGATTCAAGACCAATGAATACAAGATTGAAGAAATTAAGACTGAAAACTCATGAGTTTCAAAATTTCAAGACATTAAGATAAGTAATAAAATCTAGATCTATAACTTCATTATAGCAATAAAATCTTTATTCTAATTTTAATAATTGAATGGAATCCATAAACTTTTAAATAGCTTGTTTTAGATTTTAAAATATTTATTCAAGACTATCTTTTAAATCATCTCTCCTGGTATAAATATTTTAGCCTAAATCACAAAATTATATTTTAAGATTTTTTTTATATTTCGATTTGTAGTTCTTTTTATTATATATATATATATATATATAATATTTCGAAGTTGACTCCCTAAAGATCATTTAAAATATATCCAAACTGATTTACGGGTATTATAATTATTTCAATAAGTTTTAGAATAGAAATCATTTTAGGAAAAAATCGATTTTCAAAATATACATAGAAATGTCGATATAACCCATCCTCTCATGTCGACATGATGACGGTTAATTTCAAAAATCAAATGTCAAAAAAGTGTCTATTTGTCGTATCTCTTAGTGAATGGACATGGCTATTAATTTCCTATATATACCAAATTTTCTCAATGAATTTTTAATTAATTTTTCGTCCTTTCTTCACCCCTTCTTCGCCACTCTTGTTTTCTAAATATTCTTAGCAAAATTCTACCAAAATATTAAATGAATTGAACTTAGTTATCTCTACTTTGATTCTCTATCACTCTCTCTCTGTGATCTATAGGATCACTTGCAACCATCAGGGTCATATCAAATCTCTCAATCCATCAAAGCAACTTAAAATGATGTGACTGTGTTCGGTAAATTAGTTGGGTGTGACCGTAGCCTAGTAAAATTAGTTAGGTATTATTATAGCCCGGTAAATCAATTGAGTCTCACTGTATGTGACAATGAGGAATTGCGCTCGATCCAAATTGATCGCTAAATCGACCAAGACCGTTCGAAACCCATGATTGTCTTGAGAACACGACAAATTGGAACGCAAACAGAAGAACATTTCATTGTATATTACAACAATTCCATCAGAATACAAGAATATATAGAGTATGAATCAATATTTCACATCATAAAATATCGGAGATTACAATACATTACTACAGCAGAAAAATAATACAAAGCACAACTAAAAGAGATATAAGGATACGAAGCTTTCCGGATATCGTTCCAGTTGTAAACCAGGTTCCTGTGAATATAAATCTGCAAAACCGAAACTACCAGCTGCCCGTGCGGAAATAGGGGCAGCCAGAGTTTAGGTTAAAACAATAAACTCCAGGTCAGTCATGTGACTGGTGTGAGAACTAAAACAGTTATTTTTAAAGCTTTACTTTAAATCAGATATATCAAGGGACCACGCCGTATAACACGGAACGGGTTTCCTCCGAAGAATACCAGTGCATATAACAAAACAACGCAATACTTTTTGGAAAAATGAAGCTATTATAAGACCCAGGTCCCATCACACAATGCAACACAAGCCGGAGGATAGGGTTTTCCCTTATAATAGCCAAACATGCTTGGTACGTTAAAAACAAATCATTTGATACTATTATAAGTGCATAGTGTATAAAACAACTTCAAATATAAATGTATCAATCCTAGACGGCATGGGTACCATATATCATTTCGCCATACTAAGCTCTACAATCAAAACCGCAAAGTCACATATTTGGAGATTGGATTTCAATCTATGAATCGAGGCAAGGGATTGTCCTCACCGATTCGAGACTGTCTAGCCCGAGCCTCAGGAACAGCCGCAACTGCCCCTTGGATCATCAGGGTCGGTCCACCGATGTGGATTAAAATGCCTGAACACTGCGTTTCCCCGCCCTTTGGGGCGTAAATGAGCCAAATGACTCCATCGGCTCCACACAGTAACCGATATATCCGAGGCTCCTCGCAACAGCAACAACCACACAGGTGAAAATAATATAAATGTCAGGGCTGGTAGGCCACTGACACCACCCTAGATAGAAGGAAACACATGCCCTCCCTAAGGTCCTCTCCCGTTTCTGGTTCACAACCGGGGTGTGAGGCTCGCAAATTAACGCTACACAAAGCTATGCCACATAGGCGGTGCTTTGATCATCAACCTTAAGACTCTGCTTTTCAACAAAAGCCTTGATTATTTGCTACTTAGGCATACCACACAGGAAATTCACTCCATGCAATTGATATCCATCAATATATAACCTCTGAGTTCGTACGTCTCAAAGAAGGGCGTTAAGCAAGAGAATAAATTCTCCGCCGCCAAAGAGATATATTTAATAGAAATCAATCACACAGAACAAAATCCAATGTAAGACACACAGTCCATTTACAAGTTCGTTCTCGGTCTGAACGAAACTGGAGGCACCTTGTACCTCGCATATCCATCGATCTCCAAGTACGTCTGGACGATCACCAACTGATTCCCTCCTCTTGGGTGTACAGCCCAATCAAGATCATCAGTAATCACCCAAACGATGTGAAGACCTCTGGTCTTCGACCACCATCTTCATCCTCGACACATCGTCGAATCAGTTATTCAGAATGGGATAACCCCGGTCTTTCTGAATAACTCGCGTATATAATAAACAAGTGTTACACAAACACAACATACGCCTCATTCCAACTCAGAATATTCTTTTATTCAAATATTCTTATACTTTGGGAAAGGTTCCCATTAGTTTTATCAAAGATAAATTCTTTAAATTTATTCTTTAATCTTCTATTGAATATCAATTCAAATTAGTCAGGATTAGCGAACCACACCGAAGTAATCACTTATTTTATTTCCCAATCCCAACCTATTCATCCCATAAAGTAAAACTGGTAATAATTCATATCTAACACCATGGTGTTATCGGTAAATTCAATTACCATTTCACGTTCAAATCTAATTAAAGATTTAACTATCGCCGGGAGAAAAATCGGTGATACTCCATTCTCGATTATTTCAATCTAATTAAAGATTCATTAAAACTCCACTTAGTTTTAATCTTGCCAAAAATCAATATCAATGATTGTTTAACTTGGGAACCCATATCCTGTTTTTAACTGGGTTAAAGAACCAATGTCATTTAAAACACGGTTCACGATAAACCCAAAATCACATTCCATTAACTATCGAGTTAAAGAACAAGTGTTATTTAAAACACCGTTCACGATAAACCCAAAAATCAATTCAAATTCAATTCCAATTAAATATCATTTAATTGGTATACTTCATTAAAACTAAATAAAAAGATTTAATCTTTTTCTCAACTGGGTTTAAGAACAGTGTTAATGAAGACACCATTGACGACAAACCCAAATCCCATTTGATATTAAATACAAGGCTTTGAATAGAAAATATATTGGCTTATTCAATGTTAAATTCTACGACCAACAAATATCGTATTGGAAATAACGATATAAATATATCTTTCAAATTTCCATAAAAATATTTGTATAATCACGAAATCCAACATCGAAATATTCCAAAGACAATTTCGATTCAAATCCAATCCAATTCAATTATTGGAAATTCTGGTTACTTTTAAAACCTCTTTCAAATCCAATTTATTTATTTCCAAAAAATAAATGGATTATAATTCTAGTTCAAAACTAGTTCATTTCGATAAAAATCTATTTTTATCTTTTCAAATTTGGAAATTTTCATCTCAATTCTTCACAAATCATTTATTATGATTTTACACAAATTATTAATATTTTTAATAATTTTATCAAGGCCCGTACAGTCGATTTCCATCAACGGCCATCGAACTGCACTTACAACGACCTTTTCCAAATTTGATTTGGAATTTATTCCAAATCCAACCATTAGATTTCAAATCTCTAATATTCGTTAGAAAGCACTTTTCGATTTGAACCCAGTGGTTCCGGTTTTAGGAGAATCCGATGGTCGGATCTCCCGTAATATCCATTCGAAGTCAACGGTCGAAATTCGCGAACTACCGTGGCGCGACGCGTTCTATTCAGGCCATTTAATATATATAATATATATATTATATATATATTTCGTCGATTTCCTTTTAAAACGTATTTTATAAATCGTTTTAAATTCGTTTTCGAAACGATTACAACTTCATATTCAATTTTGAATCAAAATTGAATATTCCACATCATCGGTATACAAATGAAAATATTTTCAAAATATTATATTTTGAAATCACTTCTTCTCCTATAATCATTATAAAAATGAATATAATCAATATAAATATCGTTCGCGTCAAAATGGCGCATATCTAACCAACACGACTTTATATATTTCAATAACTTCGTTATTCTATTCAACAAATGAATAATTTCTTCAACACATGAATATTGGTTCTATTCAACACATGAATATTTATTCTATTCAACACATGAATTTATATTCTGTTCAACACATGAATTTTTATTCTATTCAACACATGAATTTTATTTCTGTACAACACATGAATTTTTATTCTATTCAACACATGAATTTTGTTTCTGTTCAACACATGAATTTTATTTTTAAATATTCCTTATTTTACAAATTGGAATGAGGCCCAATCAATTACCATATAATGTTAATTATATGGATTCCATACAACACATGTATATAATAGCAACGATAATAATCAACCATCATCCAGAGTGCACCACACAACTGCATAAGCATTAAATATAAATAATTAACGCTTACACAATCTGTCAACCAATCGATTGACATACAACTAAATAATTGGGATTAGTGTACGTCAGTATCAGCCCAACACCCGTGTGGGGTTTCAATCAATCAAACACATATTTTATTTGTGTAGTTGGGCGATGTGTAAAATTTATCGTCCCAATCAATATCAGTCAAATCGGTGTACATAAACAAATTGTTCGATTTGTAAATGAATATTTATTTTACTTCAACATATGAATATATATATTTTATTTCAACACATGAATATATATTTTATTTCAACACATGAATATATATTTTATTCCAATACATGAATATATATTTTATTGCAACACATGAATATATATTTTATTCCAACAGATGAATATATTTTATTTCAACACATGAATATATATTTTATTCCAACACGTGAATATATTTTATTTTAACACATGAATATATATTTTATTCCAACACATGAATATATTTTATTTCATTCCACATCACAATCAATTTTCAAAACACCTAAAATCAAACAAACAAGTCATCCATGGTCTGTGGACAACGGGTGTCGGGTGCTGCTAAGCACCGTCTGCATCCTAGTAAATATTTCAACTAGAAAACAAATTAAAAGTGAGGAGTTCTCACCTTCGGGTTCCACTCCGCCATTCTTTCCTTCTGAACTGTTTGGATTTGCACTAAATTCCAACGCAGTCTTCTCTACGCTGTTCATATATAAAAATCATATTTTTACCACTTCATTCCAATAAATAAAAATCATATTTTTATTTCTACTTCATATATTTTTACGATGCTTCTTTCTATATAAAAATTATATTTTTATATTTCTACTCCTTATATAAAGATCGAGTTTTTTACTTCAAATCTACATTATAAAAATCTGATTTTTACAACGCCACTTTCTATATAAAAATTATATTTTTATAACTCGTGTTACAAATAAAAACCACATTTTTGATCTTCGCTTTATTTCGCTAGATATATAATAATAAAAATTATATTTTTCATTTCAAAGCTATAAGTGTAAAAATCACATTTTTGATATGCTACCCATATATTAAAAATCAAATTTTTATAATGCCTTTCATATAATAAAATATCAAAATTTTATTATGCTATTCTATATATAAAAATATATCCTTATGATATTTAAAAAATATGACCTTTTCATAGTTAAAAATACAATCTTTTTATATTTACAAATCCCGTCTTTACTATTTTAAAAATCTTAACTTTTTATCGCTACTCGAATAAAATAAAAATCTATTTTTATTACTTCTCAAACTGATAAAAAAATATTTTTTAAAATATAAAAACTGATTTAGAAGAATATATATTTAACATATAAAAACTGATTAAAACTAAAAGTAAAAACTTACATTGAATTGGGAAGGGGGGGGGGGGCGTGCTGCTGTCGTCGGATCGTCGGAGGAAAAATGGGTTTTTGGGCGAGCTCTGTACTAGAGGAAAGGGGAGGAAAGAAGGGGACGGGAGGAGCTGAAGGGGCCCAGCGGCGCATTGGAGGGTTGCCGACGAAGGGGGCGGCAGTGCTCGGCATCTCGATTTTCACCGTGGCTCGAACTAGGCGGAGGGCTGATGCATCATGGGAGAATTAGGTGATGGGGATCGTCGGTGGCGGGGAGGGCGGTTGCTTGAAGGCGCGATGGTGGTTCGCCCCTGGAGGCGCGGTGGCGCGATCTGATCCTAGGTTTTTTTTCTAAATCGGCTTTGACCATGTGGAGACAAGGAGGGGGGACAGATAAAGAGGGGGGGTGCAATATATATTTTATATTATATTTTTTTTCTTCCAGAAAGTAACTTTAGTTTTCGATCTCCAAACGAGACCCACCGCCTGTCGTCCATAGCTAATTACCCCCATTGCGAACACAATGTGATATGTATCGTAATCTGATTCGATCGTTTCGATCAGTTTCCGTCAAAATCAAAATATAACTCTATATATTGAATTTGAACGCACATTTCACTTTACCGGGGCCACATACGAACTCTAAAAATTCCCGAAAAATATTTTTTAGTTTCATAATACGGTCCTAATAAAACTAATTTCGTCAAATTCTGAGACCGTTTGAAAAATGGTCATTTTCTGGTCGATCGAAATTGAGTAAAACTGTCAAAACACGTTTTCCTTTTTCACGCTCACATATTGATTCGAAAAATTACGAATTTTGGAATCTAGCAATAACTTGACATCACGGATCCAACAAAAGTGGTTTCGTCGAAAACCGAGGTCGTTTGCAAAATTTCCATTTTTAAGGGCCAGAATTTCATAGCGATTATTCTGAATTTTCAACTGGACATAACTTTTTATTCCCGCTATGAAATTTTAATTTTTCGGATTCATTGGAAAGATATTTTCATATAGATTCTAATATTTTTGGTTTCTCTAAAATCCGGTTTATTTTGAATCCTGTACATTCATTTGAATTTTGAAATCGAATTTTCGAACTACCGCGCCATTTCAGGCTCGTTATATAATTAAAATAAAATATTTATATTCCAACGTCGATTCAAATAAATATATACGTTCAAATTCTATTCAAAATAAATTTCTCGTCGTTATTATTTAAAATAAATCATTTTAAATATTCAAAATTCATCAAAGTTGACAAAATAAAAATTTTAAATTGGCTCAGATTTCCGGGTTATTACAATCTCCCCCACTTAAAACTTTTCGTCCCCAAAAAGGAACGAAGCTGAAAGTTGTTAAATAAACCAACTCAACTTCCATTATTTTCTTTATGGCTTAAGTTCTTCAACTTTTCAGTTTCTAAGAACATTTCCAATTTTTCAAAAATTTGGCTAATACCCTAAATTTTCGAAAAATTTCTCCATAACTTCCCCGACATCGGGAGCTTCGGGATATTTCAAATAGCCTCCCATGGCCCTCACCAATCCAAAAAGAAAAAGAAATAGCCAAGCGGCTAGCCAATCGGCTCATAAAATCATCCAAACCCAATAAATTTGTAAACATGTACCTATTTGTCGGGCAAACAATTTTATTCTTCTGCTCTAGCCTCCTTGCTTTGACCTGTTCAATGTAAGTACATGTATATGCATGCAAATACGACTATTTCAATACAACTCACTATTTGATTCAGTTTGGCTAAATGGTTCAAATTTTAATTAATCAACCAATAATCAAACAACACAATCAGCAATCAATTAGTTGATTAGCTTTTCAAATTCATAACTAGGATACATAGTCCAAAAATCAGATTTTTGATGCCAAATCACCATAATAGGCCCTATCTAATTTTGGTTCTCACACCAATCGATTGGAAATATATAGAAATCCCACTTTCATCACTCGAACATAAATTCTGATGATGAAGGTTCAATCATTAGAACCATCCCCGGGCAACTAGAGTGTGATTCTATATCTACCCAATATATTAAAACTTTGAATACCCGTGGATCAGACGTATATGCAAAATGTTTATATATTGGATTGCCCAAATTAATACAAATAAATATTCAAATACGAATAACTGAATTAAATTTTCAACAAAATTGGTTTTCAATTTTATTTTAAGAACATCACTCTTCACACTCGTTCTAAGATACTACTGAGCCTATCTCTAACAAGTCATTCTCATTGGATATTACTAATCCAATTTCTGATGAATTTTTTCGTATGGTTCTAATGTGTCTTGTTCTCGAGCTGTGTAAACCAGAGCTCTGATACTAAATATGACAACGAGGAAATGCGCTCGATCCTAATCGATCGCTAAATCGACCAAGACCGTTCGAAACCCCTGATTGTTTTGAGAACACGACAAATTGGAACGCAAACAGAAGAAAATTTCATTGTATATTACAACTATTCCATCAGAATACAAGAATATACAGAGTACAAATCAATATTTCACATCATAAAATATCAGAGAATACAATACATTACTGCAACAGAAAAATAATACAAAGCACAACTGAAAGAGATATACGGATACAGAGCTTTCTGGATATCGTTCCAGATGTAAACCAGGTTCCTGTGAATATAAATCTGCAAAACCAAAACTACTAGCTGCCTGTGCGGAAACAGGGGCGGCCAGAGTTTAGGTTAAAACAATAAACTCCAAGTCAGTCATGTGACTGGTGTGAGAACTAAAACAGTTATTTTTAAAGCTTTACTTTAAATCAGATATATCAAGGGACCATGCCGTATAACACGGAATGGGTTTCCTCCCAAGAATACCAGTGCATATAACAAAACAACGCAATGCTTTTTGAAAAAATGAAGCTATTATAAGACCCAGGTCCCATCACATAACGCAACACAAGCCAGAGAATAGGGTTTTCCCTTATAATAGCCAAATATGCTTGGTACGTTAAAAATAAATTATTTGATACTATTATAAGTGCATAGTGTATAAAACAACTTCAAATATAAATGTATCAATCCCAGACGGCATGGGTACCATATATCATGTCGCCATACTAGGCTCTACAATCAAAACCGCAAAGTCACGTATTTGGAGATTGGATTTCCATCTATGAACCGAAGCAAGGGGTCGTCCTCACTGATTCGAGACTGTCTAGCCTGAGCCTCAGGAACAACCGCAACTTCCCCTTGGATCGTCAGGGCCGATCCACCGATGTGGATTAAAATTCCTGAACACTGCGTTTCCCCGCCCTTTGGGGCGTAAATGAGCCAAATGACTCCATCGGCTCCACACAGTCACCGATATATTCGAGGCACCTCGCAACAGCAACAACCACACAGGTGAAAATAATATAAATGTCTGGGCCGGTAGGTCGCTGACACCACCCTAGCTAGAAGGAAACGCATGCCGTCCCTGAGGTCCTCTCCCGTTTCTGGTTCACAAACGGGGTGTGAGGCTCGCGAATTAACGCTACACAAAGTTATGCCACACAGGTGGTGCTTTGATCATCAACCACAAGACTCTTCTTTTCAAAAAAAGCCTTGATCATTTGCCACTTAGGCATACCACACAGGCAATTCACTCCATGCGATTGATATCCATCAATATATAACCTCTGAGCTCGTACGTCTCAGAGAAGGGCGTTAAGCAAGAGAATAAATTCTCCGCCGCCAAACAGATATATATTTAATAGAAATCAATCACACAGAACAAAATCCAATGTCAGACACAAAGTCCATTTACAAGTTCGTTCTGGGTCTGAATGAAACCTGAGGCACCTTGTACCTCGCATATCCATCGATCTCCAAGTACGTCTGGACGATCACCAACTGATTGCCTCCTCTTGGGTGTACAGCCCAATCAAGATCATCAGTAATCACACAAACGATGTGAAGACCTCCGGTCTTCGGCCACCATCTTCATCCTAGACACATCGTCGAATCAGTTATTCAGAATGGGATAACCCCGGTCTTTCTGAATAACTCGCGTATATAATAAACAAGTGTTACACAAACACAACATACGCCTCATTCCAACTCAGAATATTCTTTTATTCAAATATTCTTATACTTTGGGAAAGGTTCCCATTAGTTTTATCAAAGATAAATTCTTTAAATTTATTCTTTAATCTTCTTTTGAATATCAATTCAAATTATTCAGGATTAGCGAACCACACCGAAGTAATCACTTATTTTATTTCCCAATCCCAACCTATTCATCCCATAAAGTAAAACTGGTAATAATTCATATCTAACACCATGGTGTTATTGGTAAATTCAATTACCATTTCACGTTCAAATCTAATTAAAGATTTAACTATCGCCCGGAGCAAAACCGGTGGTACTCCATTCTCGATCATTTCAATCTAATTAAAGATTCATTAAAACTCCATTTGGTTTTAATCTTCCCAAAAATCAATATCAATGATTGTTTAACTTAGGAACCCATATCCTGTCTTTAACTGGGTTAAAGAACCAATGTCATTTAAAACACGGTTCACGATAAACCCAAAATCACATTCCATTAATTATCGGGTTAAAGAACAAGTGTTATTTAAAACACCGTTCACGATAAACCCAAAAATCAATTCAAATTCAATTCCAATTAAATATCATTTAATTGGTATACTTCATTAAATCTAAATAAAAAGATTTAATCTTTTTCTCAACTGGGCTTAAGAACAGTGTTAATGAAGATACCATTCACGACAAACACAAATCCCATTTAATATTAAATATAAGGATCTGAATAGAAAATATATCGGCTTATATTCAATATCAAATTCTACGACCAACAAATATCATATTGGAAATAACGATATGAATATATCTTTCAAATTTCCATAACAATATTTGTATAATCACGAAATCCAACATCGAAATATTCCAAAGACAATTTCGATTCAAATCCATTCCAATTCAATTAATGGAAATTCTGGTTTCTTTTAAAACCCCTTTCAAATCCAATTTATTTATTTCCAAAAAATAAATGGATTATAATTCTAGTTCAAAACTAGTTCATTTCGATAAAATTCTATTTTTATCTTTTCAAATTTGAAAATTTTCATCTTAATTCTTCACAAATCATTTCTTATGATTTTGCACAAATTATTAATATTTTTAATAATTTTATCAAGGCCCGTACAGTCGATTTCCATCAACGGCCATCGAACTACACTTACAACGACCTTTTCCAAATTTGATTCGGACATAATTCCAAATCCAACCATTAGAATTCAAATCTCTAATATTCATTAGAAAGCTCTTTTCGATACGAACCCAACGGTTTCGGTTTTAAGAGAATCCAACGGTCGGATCTCTCGCAATATCCATTCGAAGTCAATGGTCGAAATTCGCGAACTGCCGCGGCGTGGGCATTCTATACAGGCCACTTAATATATATATATATAATATATATTATATATATTTCGTCGATTTCCTTTTAAAACGTATTTTATAAATCGTTTTAAATTCGTTTTCGAAACGATTTCAACTTCATATTCAATTTTGAAACAAAATTGAATATTCCACATCATCGGTATGCAAATGATAATATTTTCAAAAAATTATATTTTGAAATCACTTCTTTTCCTATAATCATTATAAAAATGAATATAATCGATATAAATATCGTTCGTGTCAAAATGGCGCATATCTAACCAACACGATTTATATATTTCAATAACTTCGTTATTCTATTCAACAAATGAATATTTTCTTCAACACATGAATATTTGTTCTATTCAACACATGAATATTTATTCTATTCAACACATGAATTTATATTCTGTTCAACACATGAATTTTTATTCTATTCAACACATGAATTTTCTTTCTGTTCAACACATGAATTTTTATTCTATTCAACACATGAATTTTCTTTCTGTTCAACACATGAATTTTCTTTTTTAATATTCCCTATTTTCCAAAATGGAATGAGGCCCTATCAATTACCATATAATGTTAATTATATGGATTCCATACAACATATGTATATAATAGCAACGATAAATAATCAGCCATCATCCAGAGTGCACCACACAACTGCATAAGCATTAAATATAAATAATTAACGCTTACATGGTCTGTCAACCAATCGATTGACATACAACTAAACAATTGGGATTAGTGTACGTCAATATCATCCCAACACCCGTGTGGGGTTTCAATCAATCAAACACATATTTTATTTGTGTAGTTGGGCGATATGCAAAATTTATTGTCCCAATCAATATCAGTCAAATCGGTGTACATAAACAAATCGTTCGATTATAAATGAATATTTATTTTACTTCAACACATGAATATTTATTTTACTTCAACACATGAATATATATTTTATTTCAACACATGAATATATATTTTATTCCAACACATGAATATATTTTATTTCAACACATGAATATATATTTTATTCCAACACATGAATATATTTTATTTCAGCACATGAATATATATTTTATTCCAACACATGAATATATTTTATTTCATTCCACATCACAATCAATTTTCATAACACACAAAATCAAACAAACAAGTCATCTATGGTCTGTGGACAACGGGTGTCGGGTGCTGCTAAGCACCGTCTGCATCCTAGTAAATATTTCAACTAGAAAACAAATTAAAAGTGAGGAGTTCTCACCTTCGGGTTCCACTCCATCATTCTTTCCTTCTGAACTATTTGGATTTGCACTAAGTTCCAACGCAGTCTTCTCTACGCTGTTCATATATAAAAATCATATTTTTATCCCCTCATTCCAATAAATAAAAATTATATTTTTATTTCTACTTCATATATTTTTACGATGCTTCTTTCTATATAAAAATTATATTTTTATATTTCTACTCCTTATATAAAGATCGAATTTTTTACTTCAAATCTACATTATAAAAATCTAATTTTTACAACGCCATTATCTATATAAAATTTATATTTTTATAACTCGTGTTACAAATAAAAATCACATTTTTGATCTTCGCTTTATTTCACTATATATATAATAATAAAAAATTTATTTTTCATTTCAAAGCTATAAGTGTAAAAATCACATTTTTGATATGCTACCCATATGTTAAATATCAAATTTTTATAATGCCTTTCATACAATAAAAAATCGAATTTTTTATTATGCTATTTTATATATAAAAACATATCCTTTTCATATTTAAAAAATATAACCTTTTCATAGCTGAAAATACTATCTTTTTATATTTATAAATCCCGTCTTTACTATTTTAAAAATCTTAACTTTTTATTGCTACTCGAATAAAATAAAAATCTATTTTTATTACTTCTCAAACTGATAAAAAATATATTTAAAATATAAAAACTGATTTAGAAGAATATATATTTGACATGTAAAAGCTGATTAAAACTAAAAGTAAAAACTTACATTGAATTGGGAAGGGGGGCGTGCTGCTGTCGTCGGATCGTCAGGGGAAAAAGGGGGGTTTGGGCGAGCTCTGTACTATAGGAAAGGGGAGGAAAGAAGAGGACGGGAGGAGCTGAAGGGGCGCACCTGTAACGACCCGCATTCTACGCATTGAAGGATCATAGAATATTTATTTCTTTCACATACGAAGTCATATGGTCATGTAACTCTGGGAGACGACTAATGGGGTCATTTCCCATGTTCACGATTTTTGCCGATTTTTAAATGACAGTTTTGCCCGTAGCTGATACTATTTTGACCATAATTTTTGACTGGAAAGGAATTTTGACCTAAAACCACTTCCATTGGCTCCGGATGATGGTTTACAATTCCGTAGAGTTTTCATATTAGCCAAACGGACTCACTGTTTGGGAGATATGGCTGAAACAATTTTCTGATGGTGAAAAACAGCTTAAATGGGCTTAACCGGGTGATTAACAGCTAGGCCCAAAGGGGAATTTCGGGATTAGAAGTTTAAAAGGCCTGTTAGGGTTTGGAGAATACATTTTTCTCATTTTTCAGCTGTCACTATTCATTCCTCTTAACCTAGCCATGGCCTCCACTCTCTAAATCTCTTCAAAACACCTCTAAACCACTTTCTAATTGAAGATTAGCCTAATCAACATCCAATTAAGGAGGAATAGCACCAAAGCAAGGTTAGAGCTGCTGTGTTGCATTGGGAACAGTGCCAAACAGAGATTTATTTCAAATCTAAAAGTTAATTTGTGGCCAAGGTGAGTGATTTGCATAGTTCCTCACTAATTATGGTTAATTAAGGGTAATTAGTGATAAATAGCGAATTTATACATGTTAAAAATCTGGAAAAATATTGATAAATTCTGAAATATTGTTTTATACCTCTGTTAGAAATTTGGGTTGATTTGGTTAAGTTTTGTTAATCCTATGAATAGTTTTTCCTAAACATGCTTAAGGGAAAATATGGGATTTTGGCTATTTTTGATCCGTTTAACCATGTCATATTGTTGTTTTGGTGTTTGTGGTCACTTCTATTTGTTGCTATGAATGTATGGTATGCTTTGTAATTGATTAGAAGAGTTAGATTGGTCGAAAACGCCGTCGTATGGCGTAAAACATTCGCTGGAAAGAAGTTCAGGAAATTGGCTGAACCAGATCGGATCGCCCTACCTCGACTCGACCCAATCGTGACCATCAACCTACGAGTTGATCCACCCTTCCAAGAACCGTGTGGGGAAGAAATCCACGATCTGATGCCTGAAGAAGAGGTCCGACCTTAGGCGTCAAGGATGAAGTAGCCATGAATAGGTGCAGTGGCCACGACCCGACCAGAAGTCGCGATCCGACCCGAAGCAGAGATCACCCACGAACTGAGCTAGAGAAGGCACAGCGACTTGAACCAGTGGGAGCACCACGACCCGATCTGTACGGGGTTGATGACTGTGAACTGAACCGAAGTGTGGGGCTTGAGGCATGTGTCGCGAACTGAACCAGAAGAACAATCCGAAGTGAAGTGAAAGAGAAGAAGACCGATCCGGAGAAGAAGACTGAAACCCGAGATGCAAAGGTAGTCCAAATAGGAAGTTAGTACTCCGGATCCAGTTGGGAACCAACGAGTCGACTTCATGAGTTGGGCTTTGCCGCGGGACATGTGCTAAGAAGTTGTCGATATCTATAACTTTGGATCACTATGTGTAGGAGGTACGTGAACGGATTCAGAGCCACAGTGGCCTAGGTATGACTAAAGAGCTACAGACCAATGAAGTGGGGTCATTTGTAAAGGTTTGGTCATGACTCCATGTGGTAAGCTTAGTAGTAGCAGTAGTTGTACAAGTTGAACTCTGTCACTACTTCGATGGGTCTAGTGATTGACAGTGGTGGATATCGTATGCTTTACGCACTGAGTGAGAGATGTGAGGATGGTTGCTATGTTTGCCATCATTATGATATGCACACCCCACCCCCATATTCTTTACACCATATGTTAGTGGCACCTCAAAGTATTGTACGGTATGTAGTGCTAACTCTTTGGTTGCAGGTCCAGGTTCAGGTATGGTTTAGTATACCTGTTATTGTTTTGCTTAGCTGTTTATCGCTCATACCAGGCTTTTTGTCTGACCCAGAGTTTTATATCTCTTCTTATTACTATGGGTGCTCTCACGAGCAGACTAAAGACAGGTTATGTGGTATGCACGAGTAGCTGTACCGGAGACGAGCAGGAGGCTTCCACGTATTATATATAGATATTCTCCCTGTGTCGCTGCTGGTCACTACTTTGGGCATTAGTAGTGTACCTTTCCTTCCTTTTTTGCTTTAGAGGCAGTATTTTACAAAGTTGTAATAATGGTATTCGATCATAAGCTGTATTTGGATTTTCCGCTACTATGATGTTTAGTCGTCAGCTTATGCACTGTCTTACCTGTTTTATGTCAAAGTATGTTACTATTATATTTTATTCCATGCGCTGTGAGACATTATATAGGTTCTTTATTAGTTCATTCTCTTCTTTCCTTTCTTTGGTGACCGTTCCATGCTAGTCGGGCATGTGTACAACGCACTTTCGGAGGAAATGCCGGCTGGTGCGGGGCGGGCCATCACACTTGGTATCAGAGCTCTAGGTTGCGTAGTTAACCTAGGGAAAGACACCAGGGAGAGAGAGTATACGTATATGAGAGCATGTATTTTTGATTATTTTGGGTTTTAAAAGCTATATTATACTATTAGTATAGCTAAGGATGAAGTCGCACTGCACTAGCAACACTATGGAGATGGTTAATCGTTTTCTCTTTACAGATTGAACAATGAGATGATATGCAAGAGGTGCTGGTTGAGGAGCCAATAATGGGAATGCTGTTGACATGAGGACGATGTTTACTGACCTCATGAGGGAGATGCTTAGGGATGTGCAGAGGGCAGCTCCCAATGCTGGTAATGGTGGTGGTCCAATAGTGCAGACGCCTAGGGCCGATTTCGCCAAGCTGAACAAGGATTATGCTAGTCTTGGTGGGAAGCCGTTCCACGGAACAGAGTCGGCTACGGATGTTCAGGATTGGTTGGATAGCTGCGAGCGTATCTTCGAAGATTTGGGTATCGAAGATGCGATGAAGAGAAGGCTAGCATCCGGTCAGCTGCAAGGACGGGCAATGAATTGGTGGAATGCTATAAAGGCAGCTACTCCCAAGGATCATATTACTTGGGATCAATTTAAGGCTCGCTTTAGCGATAAGTTCATTCCAGCTGCTTAGAAGTCAGTGCTGTTTAAGAAATTCTTGGAACTCAAGCAGAATGGTAGAGCTGTCTCGGAGTATATTGCCGAATTCGACACTTTGTCGAAATATGCGTTATCCCTAATAGATACTGCCGAGAAGAAGAACGAGAAGTTCATAACTGGCTTGGATGGATACTTGGGCGAAAGTCTTATTAACCACATCGATGAGACGTTTGAATCGATTGTGGGGAAAGCATTGAGGTCAGAGAGTCTTTATCCTAAGTCGAAGACTGAGGTCGCATCTGCAGAGGAGCCAAAGCCGCAAGCAAGAGGTGGAGGCAAGAATGGTTCTCAGAATAAGAGAAAGCAGAATCAGACCAAGGACGACCAGAAGAAAAAGAATAAGAAGAATGTTGAGTGCTTCAGCTATGGTAAGAAGGGCCATTATGCTAGTAATTGTCGGGCCAAGCCAGTGGATAGGAAGTGCTTTAACTGTGGCCAAGTGGGACATCACAAGGACAAGTGTCTGCAAACCCCTAGAGAAAAGCAGATTGTGAAAGCATATGCTATCAATGCTGTTCCTTCTTCATCGAATGCCCCAACTGCGGTGGAGAAAGGAAAGAATGTCGTTATCCAAGGTATGCTTTCCATTTATGATGTTCCAGTTAGAGCATTGTTTGATACCGGAGCTTCCAATTCTTTCATATCTAGTGACTTGGTAGATAGGTTGGGATTGCCGCCCGAAATTGTCGATAAACCTTTAATAGTGATGAACCCGATTGGTGGTTCGAAAACCTTAACATGATTTGTCGTAATGTGGTCTTATCGAGTCATTGATGCATGTTTGTTTGTGATTGCTTTGTTTTGGGCTTTACTGGGGTTGGCATTATTTTGGGAGTCGATTGGCTCCAAAGATATGGGGTGGTGGTAGACTGTGATGACTTTTTGGTGACAGCTAGAGCGGATGATGGGCAGAGGGTAGTATTTGGTGGTCTACCTAGTGACGGGGTAATGGCTAGTTTTCTAAATTACCTCGACATCCCGCATAGTGAGTTGTCAGGTTTGCCCGTGGTTGGCCAGTATCCGGACGTTTTCGAGGAAGTGACCGGGCTTCCACCACACCGAGAGATTGAGTTCCGTATTGATTTAGTGAAAGATGCCAGACCTATAGCGATGCCACTTCATCGTATGGCACCAAGGGAGCAGCGAGAGCTCGGGGTGCAAGTCAGCGATCTTTGGAAGAAGGGATTAATCAGAAGGAGTGTTTCTGAATGGGGAGCACCTGTTGTGTTTGCTACCAAGGCAGATGGTTCCCTTCGTTTGTGTGTAGACTACCGCGAGTTGAATAAAGCGACGAGGAAGAACAAGTATCCTCTATCGCGGATAGATGATTTGTTTGATCAGTTGAGTGGCGCGAGAGTATTCTCTTAGTTGGATCTCACGACAGGTTTTCATCTGCTTAGAGTGGAAGATGAGAGTATAGCTAAAACGGCATTTCGGACGCCGTCTGGATTTTATGAGTGGTTGGTCATGCCATTCGGGCTGACCAATGCCCCAGTATATTTTGTGGATCATATGAATAGGGTATTCAGAGATCAGTTGAATAAGTTTGTCCTTGTGTTCGTGGTTGATATTTTGGTCTACACGAGGACAGAGGAAGAACACAAGGAACATTTAAGAATAGTGATGGAGGTGTTGAGAAAACACCAATTGAAAGCAAAGTTTCTAAGTGTCACATCTGGAGAAGGGAAGTGAGATTCTTAGGCCATGTTGTTTCAGAGAATGGTATTGCCGTGGATCCTGCGAAGGTGGCTACGGTACAAGATTGGTCTACGCCAAAGAATGCAATGACATAAGAAGTTTCTTGGGATTAGCTGGATATTATCGTAAGTTTATCCAAAACTTTTCCAAGATAGTAGCACCGTTGACTCAGTTGACCAAGATGAATCAAGCTTTCGTCTGGGACGAAAAGTGCGAGAATTCATTCAAGAGCCTAAAGGAAAAGTTGACATGTGCACCAGTGTTAGTCATTCCTAAGGGGAATGAAGAGATGACAGTATATACAGATGCATGTGGCACATGGCTAGTGCTGTATTGATGCAAGGAGGTAGGGTTGTAGCTTATGTAAGTCGGCAACTGAACCGCATGAGAAAAGATACCCTACCCATGATTTGGAATTGGCAGCGATCGTGTTTGCATTGAAGATGTGGAGACATTATCTCTTGGGAGAAAGATTCGAGTTGTTTACCGATCATAAATCGTTAAAGTATCTTTTCTCTCAAAAGGATCTAAATCTCCGACAGCAAAGATGGTTAGAATTCTTAGCTTCCTATGATTTCGATATCGCATGCACACCAGGAAAGGGCAATGCGGTAGCTGATGCATTGAGTAGAAGACATGCCAGTTTAGGGGCTATGTTTCTAGAATGGAAGCAACTGGAGTACATCGTTGGGTATTATTTCAGACCAAACTGCGAATTGGATCCAGAAATGTTAGCAAGTTTGACAATCAGACCTACTTTGATTGAGCGGATTGGTTCCACTCAGAGGGACGAAACCTATTGGAAATCATCTCAAAGTTAGAGATGGGAATCGATGAAGAGATGAACAAGTATGCGCTTGATCGAGATGGATGGCTTAGAAAGAATGGAAGACTTGTTGTGCCCAATGTCAATGGATTGAGAAATGAAGTGCTTAGAGAATGTCATAACTCAAAACTGACTATACATCCCGGTGGTAACAAGATGTACCGAGACATGAAGCAGACCTACTACTGGGAAGGGATGAAAAGAGACGTTGGGAAGTTTATATCTAAATGCATGAATTGCCATCTAGTTAAAGCTGAGCAAAAGAAGCCTAGTGGTTTTTTGCAACCATTAGAAATTCCTGAATGGAAATGGGAACAAGTATCAATGGATTTCATTGATGGGTTACCAAGGACTAGATCGGGCCATGATAGCATTTGGGTGATTGTGGACCGATTGACTAAGAGTGCAAGGTTTATACCCGTCAAGTCAAACAGGACGGCAGCTAAATTAGCGGAACTGTAAGTGGGTAGTGAGATTTCATGGAATACCCAAAGGCATTATGAGTGACCGAGATCCGTTGTTCACTAGTGGATTTTGGAAGAGCTTACAAGAGGCGTTAGGATCAGAATTACATCTCAGTACCGCGTATCATCCTCAAACCGACGGACAGATAGAGAGGGTGAATCGAGTGTTAGAAGATCTCTTAAGAGACTGTGTATTGGATTTCGGTGGATCATGGGATGATCATTTGCATCTAGTAGAATTTGCATATAATAATAGTTATCAATCCAGTATCGGTATGGATCCGTTTGAAGCTTTGTACGGAAGACCGTGCAACTCGCCGTCATGTTGAGTAGAAACTGGTGAGAAGTTTGTGCTTGGACCTGATGTGATAAGAGAAACTTCAGCTAAGATTAAGATTATCCAACAACGAATGAAGGCAGCCCAAGATAGGCAGAAGAGCTATGCTGATAAGAGGAGAAGAGAATTAAAGTTCTCCATTGGCGACTTGGTGTTTGTCAAGATTTCTTCGTTGAAGAGCGTGATACGATTTGGCAGGAGAGGCAAGTTAGCACCAAGATTTGTTGGACCATTCCCAGTTCTAGAGAAAATTGGGAATTTGGCATATAAAGTTGAATTACCAGAGAAGATGGCAGGAGTTCACAACGTATTTCATGTTTCCCAGTTAAGGAAGTTCGTACACGACCTAGATGTGACTATTCCACCTGATCAGTTGGATGATATCGAAGTTGAACCCGAGGCAGTTGGGAACCGTTAGCTTATGCGTATTGTTGGGAACGATACGAAGCAACTTCGAAGGAAAGTGGTGAATCTAGTCAAAGTTCAGTGGGGCGAGAATGAAAATGATTGTACTTGGGAGACAGAGGAGAGCATTAAGAAGATGTATCCAGAACTCTTCGCCTGGTAAGATTACAATTTCAATTTAGTCTTTCCGCATGCTAGGATAGGTTTGTTGTGTTTGTCTTGCATGATTGATTATTGTTTGTGGCTGGTAGGCATGCGGGATCCTTTGTATGTTTTGGATTACGGAATTTCGGGGACGAAATTTCTTAAGGGGGGAGAGTGTAACGACCCATATTCTATGCATCGAAGGATCGTAGAATATTTATTTCTTTCACATACGAAGTCGTATGATCATGTAACTTTGGGAGATAACTATTGGGGTCATTTCCCATGTTCATGATTTTTGCCTATTTTTAAATGACCGTTTTGCCCATAGCTGATACTGTTTTGACCATAACTTTTGACTGGAAAGGAATTTTGACTTGAAACCACTTCCATTGGCTCCGGATGATGGTTTACAATTCCGTAGAGTGGTCATACTAGCTAAACGGACTCACCGTTTGGGAGATATGGCTGAAACAAGTTTCAGATGGTGAAAAACAGCTTAAATGGGCTTAACCGGGTGATTAACAGCTAGGCCCAAAGGGAATTTTGGGATTAGAAGTTTAAAAGGGCTGTTAGGGTTTGGAGTACCTTTTTCTCATTTTTCAGCCGTCATTATTCATTCCTCTTAACCTAGCCATGGCGCCCACTCTCTAAATCTCTTCAAAACACCTCTAAACCACTTTCTAATTGAAGATTAGCCTAATCAACATCAAATTAAGGAGGAATAGCACCAAAGCAAGGTTAGAGCTGCTGTGTTGCATTGGAAACAGCGCCAAACAGAGATTTATTTCAGATCTAAAAGTTAATTTGTGGCCAAGGTGAGTGATTTGCTTAGTTCCTCACTAATTATGTTTAATTAAGGGTAATTAGTGACAATTAGCAAATTTATACATGTTAAAAATCTGGAAAAATATTGATAAATTCTGAAATTTGTTTTATACCTCTATTAGAAATTTGGGTTGATTTGGTTAAGTTTTGTTAATCCTATGATTAGTTTTGCCTAAACATGCTTAAGGGAAAATATGGGATTTTGGCTATTTTTGATCCGTTTAACCTTGTCATATTGTTATTTTGGTGTTTGTGGTCACTTCTATTTGTTGCTATGACTGTATGGTATGCTTTGTGATCGATTAGAAGAGTTAGATTGGTCAAAAACGCTGTCGTATGGCGTAAAACAGCCGCCGGAAAGAAGTGCAGGAAATTGGCTGAACCGGATCAGATCGCCCTAGCTCGACTCGACCCGATCGTGACCATCAACCTTCGAATCGCTCCACCCTTCCATGAACCGCTTGGGGAAGCAATCCACGATCCGATGCCTGAAGAAGAGGTCCGACCTGAGGCGTCAAGGATGAAGTAGCCACGAATAGGTGCAGTGGCCACGACCCGACCAGAAGTCGCGATCCGACCCGAAGCAGAGATCACCCACGAACTGAGCTAGAGCAAGAACGACGAACAAAACCAGTGGGAGCACCACGACCCGATCTGTACGGGGTTAATGGCTGTGAACTGAACCAAAGCGTGGGGCTTGAGGCATGTGTCGTGAACCGAACCAGAAGCACAATCCGAAGTGAAGTGAAAGAGAAGAAGACCGATCCGGAGAAGAAGACTGAAACCCGAGATGCAAAGGTAGTCCAAATAGGAAGTTTGTACTCAGGATCCAGTTGGGAACCAACGAGTCGACTTCATGAGTTGGGCTTTGCTGCGGGACGTGTACTAAGGAGTTGTCGATATCTATAATTTTGGATCACTATGTGTAGGGGTACATGAACGGATTCAGGGCCACAGAGGCCTAGGTATGACTAAAGAGCTATAGACCAATGAAGTGGGGTCATTTGTAAAGGTTTGGTCATGACTCCACATGGTAAGCTTGGTAGTAGCAGTAGTTGTACAAGTTGAACTCCGTCACTACTTCGATGGGTCTAGTGATTGACAGTGGTGGATATCGTATGCTTTACGCACTGAGTGAGAGATTTGAGGATGGTTGCTATGTTTGATTTATTTGCCATCATTATGACATGCACACCCCCACCCCCGTATTCTTTACACCATATGTTAGTGGCACCTCAGAGTATTGTATGGTATGTAGTGCTAAATCTTTGGTTGCAGGTCCAGGTTCAGGTATGGTTTAGTATACCTATTATTGTTCTGCTTAGTTGCTTATCGCTCAAACCAGGCTTTTTGTTTGACCCAGAGTTTTATGTCTCTTCTTATTACTCTGGGTGCTCTCACGAGCAGACTAGAGACAAGTTAGGTGGTATGCACGAGTAGCTGTACCGGAGACGAGCAGGAGGCTTCCACGTATAATATATAGATATTCTCCCTGTGTCGGTGCTGGTCACTACTTTGGGCATTAGTAGTGTACCTGTCCTTTATTTTTTGCTTTAGAGACATTATTTTACAAAGTTGTAATAATGGTATTGGATCATAAGCTATATTTGGATTTTCCGCTGCTATGATGTTTAGTCGTCAGCTTATGCACTGTCTCGCCTGTTTTACGCCATTGTATGTTACTATTATATTTTATTCCATGTGCTGTGAGACATTCTACAGGTTCTTTATTAGTTCATTCTCTTCTTTCCTTTCTTTGGCGACCGTTCTGTGCTAGTCGGGCATGTGTACATCGCACTTTCATAGGAAATGCCGACTGGTGCGGGGCGGGCCGTCACACCGCGGCGCGCAGGAGGGTTGCCGACGAAGGGGGCGGCGGCGCTCGGCGTCTCGATTTTCACGGTGGCTCGAACTGGGCGGAGGGCTGACGCGTTGAGGGAGAAGGAGGCGATGGGGATCGTCGGTGGCGGGGAGGGCGGTTGCTTGGAGGCGCGATGGTGGTTGGTTCCCCCCGGAGGCACGGTGGTGCGAGTTGATCCTAGGTTTTTTTTCTGAATCGGCTTTGACCATGTGGAGATAAGGACGAGAGAGAGATAAAGAGGGGAGGGGGGCAATATATGTTTTATATAATTTTTATTCCTTCCAAAAAGTAACTTTAAATTTCGATCTCCAAACAAGACGCACCGCCTTTCGTCCATAGCTAATTACCCCCATTCCGAACGAAATATGTATCGTAAGCCGATTCGATCGTTTCGATCAGTTTCCATCAAAATCAAAATATAACTCTATATATTGAATTTGAACGCACATTTCACTTTACCTGGGCCACATACGAACTCTGAAAATTCGCAAAAAATATTTTCTTGTTTCGTGTTGACGATACGGTCCTAATGAAACTAATTTCATCAAATTCTGAGACCGTTTGAAAAATGGTCATTTTCTGGTCGATTGAAATTGACTGAAACTGTCAAAACACGTTTTCTTTTGCCACACTCACATATTGATTCGAAAAATTACGAATTTTGGAATGTAGCAATAACTTGACATCTCGGATCCAACAAAAGTGGTTTCGTCGAGAACCGAGGTCGTTTGCAAAATTTCCATTTTTAAGGGCCAGAATTTCATAGCGATTATTCTGAATTTTCAACTGGACATAACTTTTTATTCCCGCTATGAAATTTCAATTTTTCGGATTTGTTGGAAAGATATTTTCATATAGATTCTAATATTTTTGGCTTCGCTAAAATCCGTTTATTTTGAATCCTGTACATTCATTTGAATTTTGAAATCGAATTTTCGAACTACCACGCCATTTCAGGCTCGTTATATAATTAAAATAAAATATTTATATTCCAACGTCGATTCAAATAAATATATACGTTCAAATTATATTCAAAATAAATTTCTCGTCGTTATTATTTAAAATAAATTATTTTAAATATTCAAAATTCATCAAAATTGCCAAAATAAAAATTTTAAATTAGCTCAAATTTCCGGGCTATTACACTGTACTCGAGAAATAAGAGTGGTTTATCTCGTGGCATTGGAATCGAAGGTTGTAATCTCGGAATTATATAAAAAAGAAATATAGACGAGAAATTGTATGGGAGTGGATGTAGGGTAACCTCGAACCAGTATACAATCTAGGTGTGTTCTTTCCTTTACTTCTTTTAATTTACTATTTGCATGTGTTTGAATCTATGATTGTTTCTGTATCTGTAAATTGTTAATTTCAAAAGATTTCAAAAAGATTCATTTAATTCATTAAACATTGTTCACCCCTTCCAGTGTTAATCCAGCCTTAAGATATGTAATCTTCATTCCTCATAGGTGAAACGAGCCGCAAATCCGTACTCTTTGAGTCGACTAATAACGCCACACATCCAACTCAAATTGCACAGAAACACGAATCATTATTAGAAAGAAGTTAGAGGATGAGAAATAGAAAGAAAGAAATATTAGAATAGGAGAAAACGAAGATCACAAACTCACAGCGGAACGAATAAAATATATTAGATAATATAACTTTGAAGCACAAATCAGTATTTGTATATACATACCATTATCAGAGCACAACGATTATCCCTGGAACAGTTATAAACACCTGTTTCCAGATACAACATAGTACACAGCGGAAAATATGATAGTCTATAGCTAACAGGTGAAGCCTCCTGCTTCAATCTCCTCCAGGTGAATCTGTAAAATCCCGACTACTTGACTGCCCGTACAAATTTGGGCACCCAAGAGTTTAGGGAAAACAAACAAAATAAACTCTGGGTCAGTCATGGGACTGGTGTGAGTAAACTCCAACCATTTGTTTAACTTTCAAAATCCTTTCGAAAGAAAAGATAATCGTAAGACCGATCCACCCATAAACACAGATGGTTTTTACCTTACGATAACCCAAAACATTTGATATCGAAATCTGGTGATATTATAATAGTGTCTACAACAAATAAATAGAATCTAGCGGAACGCTTGCATCTCACGCTCCATATATAATAAAAAATCAAGACCCGCAGGGCGCTTATTGGAGATTGGATTTCCAACATGACAAGGTATGGGACAACCTTCCGATAGTGTATCTCTAGAGACGAATACACTGGGTTCAACAAGAACATCTTGCAACCCGGCCCACACATGACCGACCACTCATTTCACTTGAGTGTATCGAATGTATACCACCGACGGTTGGGATCAGCAACCGCCTCCCGAAAAGGGACAGCATCGATAGATTTAAGAAGCAAAAGGAATTCCTCTAGATAGGTGATTATACATCCTAATGGGTGCGACCCACATAGCCATGCTGCCTGCCCGATTTTTGTCCACTTCCGGGTTGTGAGTCTTGAAGTATGAATTATCTTCCAGAATATCTAGCCACCATTCACTTTGAATGCCACATCGTCAGATCCATCGGAAATCACTAATTGATTCCCACAAAAATACTCAGATTGTTAGGCTAAAGAAGTTTCCCTTCTATGCCACTAACTTCGTACGTTTGAAGGAATCAACGTACGTAACCCCCTTTGGAAATACTCTGTCAGACACTCGTCCATACAAGTTGTCCTGGGTCTGGACAAACCGAAGGCACTATCCCGTAAACAGGATAGCCCTTGCATAACTCTGTCTTCAATTTTCTTCAGCATTAGTTGCTTCATAACGCTTACGCCAATACGGAGTGGTTTTCAGATATCAAATCTGATCCCGGTCTCTCCATATTGACAACGGAGGTATATAAAATAAAACTTTGATAGTCGGTGATTTAACTATCAAAGAAACATCCATACAATCAACGGTCCTATTTCCAAATGGAAATTCTATCAATCAAGCATCAAACAACACTGGGCCCTTTTATATTAGTTCTTTATTACATTATCATTTCCAATTTCCATTTTCCACCTTTCGTGTTCTTTCAAAGCTCTATTTTCTCTTCTGATTATTGGGAAAACATTTCCAATATATGTAATTCCTTTATTGAGAAAATATCCTTTACTCCAGTTAGAAAACATTTCTAAATCCTTTGAATTAACTGATGTTGTAAACATCGTTATCATAACTCAAATCATAAATCATTCGTTAACTAACGATATCACTAACCAACCCTTGCTATCGAGCCTTAACCATTCCTTCGTCCATAATGCAGTCAGTCAAGTTAGGGTATAATTACCTCTCAGACCTTAACTGAACGACATTCTTAACTTTGAAATAGTCAGAGCTCACAACTTTAAACCAAACATTGCTTACGCGACTCTCGGATTTGATCTACGAACACACCTTCTTTATAAAAATATTGATTATAACGGTAGCGTTATAATCGCTGTCTTCAAATGTGTGGTTTATAAAACATTGCTTTCAATAACAGCGTTAAAACCGCTGTCTAGCATTATAGAACACTTATTATAACCATAGCATTAAGATTGCTATTAAAACAGTTATTATAACGGCAGCGTTAAAATTGCTATTTAGATTTACCAAGACATTTATTATAACAGCAGCGTCTAAAATTGCTGTATAGATTTACAACATCTATTATAACAACAGCGCTAAAATCGCTGTTTAGTTTTATAAAAGCATTTCTTACAAAGACAGCGTTATGATTGCTGTTTAAAATTATAAAAGCATTTCTTATAACAACAGCGTTATGATTGCTGTTTTGAATAAAATACCGTGTGCGACGCACACGCTTCCGTTGTTCATTTATAAACTCTGTTTATTTTAAACAATTCAAGTTCTCCTTTAAACATATTTATAAACTATACATTCTTCTAACCACTTAATTCGATTTCTATAAATCCCCTTTTTATATACATTTTATTTGCAAAATATTTCCTTGTTTTAAACTATTTATTCTTTTATTTTAAGCATTTGAAAATCTTTCTTTAAACTTTCCTCTGTAATTTGCTAAATTCGGATCCATTTCCAAATATTGGTTTCAAAACCGATACTCACTTTCAAATATACACTCATATTTGAACTCACCTTTTAATTTATCCAATGGTTAATGATCCACTTAATTTATATCTTTATTTATAACATTTTTCTTGGTTTACCCAATGGAATAGGTTTCCATTTGCAACTAAATGAAAAAGAATTTTTTTCTAATTTGGAAATAAACTCTGCTTTTAAATTCCAATTTCTTTTTCACATTCGATGATATTTTACGGTATCTAAAATACCAGGTTCCTAAGGCCAGGGTAAACCAAACACACAAATTCAACCATGGATAATGTAGCATAACATATATCACCATCAAATAAAACAGTAAATAAAATGTTGAGGGATCCAATTGGATCCCTCCAACCTGTTTCCCTGCATCCACAGATGTTAGTAACATCAAAAATATCGCATTAATGAAAAAATCAATCAACGATGTGATTATATCAACCAATTTATCAACTATTCAACCAAGCAACCATTTCACATTATAAAATAATTTAAAACTCGTTTATATATAAAAATATAAACGAGAGGGAGTTAGTGAGTTTACTCACCTTGGTTCGCGGTTGATGATTCCGCCTTTTTGTTGCATCTACAATCAAACAAAGGTTTGATTTTATCACGAATTCCCATTAGCTTTGTTTTCAGTGGAATCAGTTCTGCAATGTAGATTTTGTTGTCGTGATTCTAGCGACTGACCTCGTTCAATTCTGTTCACGAATGAACGATGTATTGGTGTTACCAGTCTTGATTTAATTCAATATTATTAACAAAATGATTAGGCCACGTTTTACCCTTTGTCCTTGCTTGCCAGATATAAGTCTCGATTCCCTTTAGCCCCTCTTCAATATTTCACCGACCATCCCCCATGACTTCTTCTGTTTCTCTTTATTTTTATTTTTATTTTCCCTTCTTTTTATTATGGTTTAGCATACTGGTTCCCTTCATGTTCGAATTCACCAGAGCCAGAACCTTTTCATAATGTCTCTTCTTCACAACGTTGGACCCGTGTACCATAGCTCCAACTACTTCTTCACAATAACTTAACGTCAAACCCCCTTTTTACACAGACTTCACCTTGCAGTGCCTTCACGTACTCAATCCACTTCATTATCTGCCAACAGAATAAGCCACAAACTCATTATCTTTCAACAGCAAAATCCCTTGCGTGTTCATTATCTTCCAACAACCCAATAACATGAGCCACAAACCAACATTAATCTCCCTTATTACCTTAATCACGTTTAGGCAATTCAGGCTTCTCCAGAAAAACTCACGCACCACCCTGTAACCATGCCGTGACCATTTAAACGCCATCACCAAGACTTCTCACCACCGGTTATCCTTGTTGACCCGTTAACAGCTCCAGGCAAGATTCAATCTGCCTCGCAACTTCACCCCCATGCATACAGATGATAGAGTGATCAAAATATTTGCCAAACTCCTCTCCAGTCCTCCCGAAATCTAACGCAGAAAATCCAGTTCAACAGTGAAACATATCCACTGAAATCAGTCCGCATCCTCCATCCATTCTCAGCAAACCGCAATCTGCTCTTCACCATGTTGTTTCGGATGAACCCCCATTTCCTTGAACCTATCTTTGCCACCACCGGCTGTATAACTCAGATCCGCAACACCGCCCCGAGGCTCGACCCCCCAGCACCAACGATAACGCCAGAGACCCCATAAACCCGAAGCCCCAGAACTTTTAGATCGAACACAATAATATGTGTAGTAGTTGAGAGAGTAAACTCCGAGGATTCGAAATAAATGAACTTCGAAATTTAAGAAGGTTTGTTAAATTTTTATTTGATTTTGAACTTGCGTTTTCCCCCATTTTGTTTCGTATCTGGAAAGGAGATGGAGAAAGAGCATACCAGTATTTAAAAGGAGGAAACGCCTTGCTATTCACGGTGTGTCAACAGCTTGGAGTACACGGTTACTTGGTCCTCACGTTTACGTGGTTAGCACGTTGTTCATATTTTATTTTATTTTGATAAAGCGTTTGTCTGCATCCCAATTTAGTTTGGTTGCGAGTTCGGCGTTCAAGAGTCGTGAGTTTACAAGATATAGGAACATGTGTGATGAGTGAAACAGGGTAGTGGACGCATAGGCTTTTGTCATGTCAGCTAACATGTTTGACTATAATTTTCGGTTCATCTCAATGTATTTGTATATGTGAACATGCCAAGGACGTATAGGAGACTTTGCATGCGGATGGTCTATTCAGAGTTTACAAGATCTCATCAGGATAGTTTATGCAAAAGATTTTGCCTAAGATATTTTCTTTTTGAAATCTTTGACTGGAAATAAACGAATAGTCATATGAATGAACAGTCCGTTTACTGATTAAAAAGCTAATCTTGGTGTAAAAAAGTATTCTGAACCCAATGGGACAAGTTTCGTCGAATTCCGACATCGTTTGAAAAAAATTCCTTTATAAAACCAGAAATGAACACGCGTTTAAAATTTTCACGATCACCAGATAAATCAAATCAAATTGAAACTGCGAACACCGACAATAACTTTTCGATACGAACCCAACGGCACTAGTTTCGTCGCATTCTGAGACTGTTGACCCGGTAGACTGTTTTTGGCGCGTACCGCACTGCCCTTCTGAACACCAAATTTGCCGATCTCTAAAAATAACAAACTATATACCTACCCTGACTATATCCGACGCTACGAATTCACCGGAACTGGTTTCGTGGCCTGATTCGATCGTCTGTTCAAGTTACACTCTAATATCCCTTTATTCAGTTGAATTAATTTAATTGCACTAAACGAGCGTTTACGGCTACCGTGGTTACATACGACATCGGTTTTCCACGCCACTCACCACCGTACAATAATTTAACGATACGGTCCCAATGAAACTGATTTCGTCGAAAACAGAGTCCGTTTGCAAAACGGCTATTTTAACACGTATAATTTAAATAACGATTTTCCACAGCGACTATTTCAAAATTTGATTTGGCCACAATTAACAAATTACAACACAAAATCTGAATTTTCCTCTTTCATATGAAAATTATCGTCAATACGGTTCCAACATTTCTTGTTTCACAGAAATCCGACTTATAACGAATTCTGTATTCTCAGTTGAAGTTCAAAACCAATTATTACGAACTACCACGCGATTTCGAGCTCGTTTTATAATATAATTAAATTAACGTTTAGATATTGTTTTATTAAATAAATTCCTTATATATAATTCAAATAAAATATTTAAACCAATTTAAATATTTAGAATTCAACGGCCGAAAATCCGGGTCATTACAATAGGTTTTATTTTATTTCAAGATCGATCTACTCAAGTTCTTTTTTATATAGTTGCATCACATTCAGTCATACCGAAGGATCTTGTTGGTGTCATTCCTTTAGAGGTTTTTTGGCTCCTGACTTGTTTGAAGATTGTGAATCCTATTGGAGGTCCACAATGCTTAGTATGCTTTGTGAAGATGTTGAAATTCTCCTATATGGTTATTGCAAATTTGCATGTTATTTAGTATCTTGGCTTCGACATGATTTTGGGGATGGATTGGATTGTTCATTATGAAGCTCGAATTTTATGCCCTCAAAAGGAATTTATATCTTAGACATCCTGATTCTGTTGATCAGTTATCTAATATTCTTCGAAATGTTGATCATGATTTGATGCTTCTTTATTTTTCCTAGATGATGATGACATATCGCGAGTTCCAATTGTTCTTGAATCTCCTGATGTTTTAAAGCCTGTGTTGGGTTTTCCACCCAAGCCGACAATTGAATTCCCCATTAAATTTCATTTATGGTGCTCATCCTATTAGTTTTCCTCCTATGAGAATGACCACTAGGGAAAATGAGGAATTTAAGAAGCAGTTTTTTGGAACTAGAAGCTAAGTGGTTTATCCAATCTAGTTCATCTCAGTGGGGAACTATTGTTGTTTTCATTAAGAAATCTAATGGTCCTCCTAGGCTTTGCATTGGCAATCGCGAGCTTAATAAGTTAACTATCAAGAATAAATATCCCTTGCCTAAGATTGATGGTATGTTCGATCAATTATATGGTGGTAATGTTTTATCTCAACTTGTTCTCACTACCAGGTTTCATCGTCTATGAATATCGGAAGATAGTATTCCCCTTACCGCATTCCACACTCATTATGGATCTTATGAGTAGCTTGTGATGTCATTCGGTTTGATGAGTGCTCCTGCTTATTTTTTTGATCTCACGAATTGGTATTTTGGGAATATCTCATTAAGTTTGTTTTGGTTATCATGGATGACAACCTTATTTATTCCAAATTTGAACTTGAGTATGCTCAACATTTGAGAAGTGTCTTAAGCACACTTCGTCAAAATTAGTTTAAAGCCAAATTCTCCAAGTGTCATTTTTGGGAGAAGAAGGTGAAATATCTTGTCCACGTCATTTGTTCTGATGGCATTTCTGTTGATCCATCGAAGATACAAGCTATTCAGAATTGGGAAAAGCCTGAATATGCTTTTGGGATCCTAGTTTTCTTGGATTTGCGGGTTATCACTGTCAATTCATTAAAGATTTATCTCACTTCATTTTACCTTTAACTAGCCTCATAAGGAAAGGAGTTCTCTTTGTATAGTCTAATAAGTATGAATCCTCTTTTTAGAAACTTAAAGAACTTCATACTCATGCCTCTATCTTAATGATTCCCGAAGGCAATCAAGTTCTTCTTGTTTATATCATGTAACAACCCGGAAAATCAGAGCCAATTTAAATTTTTTAATTTGGTTACTTTAATGAATTTAGAATATTTAAAATAATAATGACTAAAAACTTATTTGAATCGAAATTAGAAAATATAAATTTGTTTTAATTTTATAACGAGTTAGAAATAGCACGACTATTTGAAAATTTAACTTTGAACTTTGACTGAATGTACAAGATTCAAAATAAGCCGGATAGAAGTGAAACCAAAAATATTTAAATCTGTTTAAAAATATCCTTCTAACGAATCTGAAAAATCAAAATTTCATAGCGGAAATCAAAATTTATGGCAGTTGAATATTCAAGAATGGTCGCTATGAAATAAATATAGCCCTTAAAAATAGAATTTTTGCAAACGACCTCTGTTTTCGATGAAACCACTTTGGTTAGATCCGGAATGTCAAATTATTGCTAGGTTTCAAATTCCATAATTTTTGGAATTAATATGGGAGTGTGGCAAAGGAAAATGCGTTCGGTAATTTCAGTTTGAATTGGATCGACCAGAAAATGGCCATTTTTAAAATGGTCTCCAAATTCGACAAAATTAATTTTGTTGGGGCCGTATCATCCAAGCATAGCTGGATTTATTTTTCGGGAATTTTTGGAATCAGTATGTGGCCCTAGCAAATTAAAATGTGCGTTCAAATCCAAATTTGAATGTTTTATATTTTAATTTGAAGAATTATAGACTGAAACAGTCAAATGGGCTTACTAAACATATTCCATTGTGTCCGGAATGGGGGTATTTAGCTAGGGCTGATAGTCGTTGGGTTTGATTTGGAGTTCGGATAAGGAAAAACTATTTTTGAAATAAATATATAAACCTGCTAATCATATTTTTCCTTCATTATTTTTTTAAATTCCCAAAATTTTCATTTTCTCTCTCCCCGACCTGCGTTCGATGACAGAAAACCTTCCCACCTTCTCTCCTCGATTTATCCTAATCCACGCAATAAAATCCCTTGCTCCTTTGGAACCTTTTGTAGAGCTCCTTTTCACCTTCAAATCCATACCTAACACACCCCCTATCATGTAGTATTTCGCGAGTACCACCCCCATGGACTCCGCCTGCTTCGTTCCTGATAGCTCCGCCATGCCGCCACTGGTCAGGACCGCACCTCCCGTAATTTGCACGCCTCTCCGAGGCCTTCAACGTGGCGCAGGCCGATCGCATCCAAGCGCTTCAGATTTCGTGAAAAATCCAAACCTAGTTTAGAATCAAAACAGAAAACACGGCAGGTATATATTTAAAAGGTTTTAATACTTTAAAGAATTACAAATTTTGATTATAGAAAAAAATCATATCTTTAATATATGTTGTCGAAATCCAATGAAACCAGAGATATTGGACTAGTGATGACGTGCTCTACATTCTAGAAGGGACCAGGAAATTTTTAGAGCTTCCGATGATTTTTGGAGAGTGGAACCCAATGTGAGATTTCTAAATTAAATTGGATTGAAATAGAGATGCATAAATTATATAAGCCATGTATAAATTATATACGCGTTGTATACCTCATATATGAGCGTTGTATAAATTATATAAGTGATTTATAAATTGTACATGCGTTGTATAAACCATATATAATGATATGGAATTGAAATGGAAATTAATATATGTTTATATATATACATATATATACTCCCCTCGTCCATAGACCATGGACGATATATATTGGTTGTGTTGTGGAGAAATGATTGTGATTGTTTGGATTGTGGTTTGGAATGATTGATTG
The DNA here is from genome assembly GCA_030737875.1 of Allium sativum. Lineage (NCBI taxonomy): Eukaryota > Viridiplantae > Streptophyta > Magnoliopsida > Asparagales > Amaryllidaceae > Allium > Allium sativum. Next base: position 546,349,087 of record CM060922.1, read on the forward strand.
TGATTGAAACAAAGTTGTTTGGGTTTGTGGTAAATTCACATTGTTGTGAAAGGCATTAGGAAAATAAAACCCCTTGTAAACGCCGCGAGGCCTAAGGTAGCACGAGGAGCCGTACTCGGGACGGTGCCGGTTTTAATTTCCTGCCTTTATAATGCCGATTTTTTTTGAAATATTCATATGTTTGAATTTTATTCATGTGTTGAAATATATTCGTGTGTTGATAATATATCCATGATTGAAATAAATTGTATAGATAATAAAAATCACATTTTTATTATGCATATGAAGTATATAAAATATTGGAATGATAAAATTTACATTTTTATCATGTATGTGAAGTTCTAAAAATATTCAAGTGTTGAATAAATCGATTGAACAATAAAATTAACATTTTTATTGTATGCATGGACCTTTAAAATTAATCATTGGTTGAAATAAATATTAGAACATTAAAAATATCACTTTTAATGTGTTAATGAACTATATAAAATAGTCATGGGTTGAAATAAATATTTGCTCATTAAAATTAACATTTTTAACATGTACATGAAGTGTTAAAAACAACGATGTGTTGAAATAAATATTTGTTCATTGAAATTATTGTTTTTAAAATGTATATGAAGTGTTAAAATAATGATGTGTTGAAATAAATATTTTTTCATTGGAAATAATATTTTTAACATGTATATGAAGTGTTAAAAATAGCCATGTATATAAATAAATGTTGTTTGCTAAAAATATTAATTTTAGCTTAGTTATGCATAAACATACATATGCTAAACAAGAAAATGGATTAGCTGTCGATTAAAGAATTTATTCGCGTGCCCAACAGATAGGTACATGTTTACTAAAATTCTTTTTCTTTTAAAGGTTTATGAGACTAAGTGTAATGTCTCGTATTTTCAGCGGTACAATAATTAATTTATTTAATTATTTAAATAATAATTTAGAGATTTATATGGTTTAAATTAAATAACTTCGAATATTTAATTAAAATAATAATTAAATAATATATTTAATTCTGAAATAATCAGAATTAGCTGAAATGGCAATATAATGTAAACTGGACAATTCAAAATATGTAATTCAGTTTGAAATTGAATTACGATAACAAATATATTATTTCAACGACAGTTGAACGTATAATTATATTATAATTATAATCGAGCTCGAAATGGCGTGGAAGTTCGCAATTTGGCGATTTGAACTTCAACTGAATACAGGGTCCATTTTAAATTGGATTTCTGTGAAACAAGAAACCTTTGGAGATGTGGAAGTATATTTTTCTAACGGAAGAGAAAAATCGGGATTTCATTGTATAGATTTTGATTTATGTCCAAATCAAATTTTCGAAAAGTCGCTATGGAATTCCTTTATAATTTATATCAATTTGTTTATATTTTAAATGGATTTTTAATATAAATCGAATATTGATGTAACACTGGATTTTGAATATCAAGTTATAAATCACGATATGGAGCTGAGTTATATTCTATGTGAATATATACGATAATATTTATTTATAAATATTTAATTTGATTATTTTTTAATATATTTAATATTTAAATGGGTTATTTAGAGCTTTAAAAATAGCCAGTTTTGCAAACGACCTCCGTTTTCGACGAAACTAATTTTGTTGGATCCGCAATATTAAATTATTGCTAAATTCACTAGTTCAAAACTTGTCTTTTGCGTCTCTTCATTTGCATCTGTTGTATAAGCAACAGAAGCAAATTGTACAATTTACATCTGTTCCTAATCCACGATAGACGCTAATAAATGAAAGTAAATATTAATTCAAGCTTTGCATCAGTTGTTATCTATGTACAGACGCGGTAGGGATGAGAAAAATTAAGACATAGCTCTTTGCGTCTGTTCGTAATATTTCAATTTTCGTGATTTATGGAGTCAGTATGTGGCCGTACGGGATTTTAATGTGAAATACAGTAAGTATTTTGACAGTTAAAAATACGCTGTGTGAGCAAACGGAGTCGGAATTCGACGAAACCAGTTTCGTTAGGTCTGCAATGTCGAACTGTAGCTGCATGTCCCTTTTTATCAAAATTGGGTATTGTACGTGATCGTATGGATTTTTAATTGACAAATGACATTGCGTTTGATTAAAAATCAATAAAAATAATCAATATAAAAATATTTAAAAATTCCTATAAATATACCTCACCCCTTCCTTCTAAACCTAATGTCTTTTTCCTCTGGTCAACTGGAAAACACGCCGCTACCTTTTCCAAATTTTTTCAGTAAACCGAAACTTTGAAAAATCAAGAAAAATCAAAGAAAAATCCTATAAATAAAAATAGGTATATATTTGAGATCGATAGGACCTAAGCTTCCATCCTATGTCAGTCTAGCTCGGTGCGCATCATCTTCGTGGAGTTCGAATAATTACAGTGCCAGTATTTGGCGAGCTAGGTTTAAGCTTTGTTGATTTTTGGTGCAATGATTCAAGTTTTGAAGGTTGTTTTGGGGATCTGTGAGGGTTTTTGCATATGTAGAGGAAAATTTGTTGAATTCAAACCCAAAAAGGGTCGATCACTAGTACGTCATGGGATTCAATGAACTGAGGAGGAGCTGTTCGAGTTTAATCATTTTGATATGAGTAGAAGGAGATTATGAGGAGGAGTTAAATGGTCATGGTCTCATGAATCTTCGTGATGTGAGGATGGAGATAGGGTAGAACGAAAGTCGGCTATGTTTTTCATAAGTGTATTTTGAAAATAAAGTATTTATATAAAATCAATGGATTTTATATACAAAAGGAAAATATTTGTGAAAAAGGAAAATATTTGTGAAAAGGAAATATTTGTGAAAACAAATAGAAAAGGAAATATTTGTGAAAACAAATAAAAAAAGGAAATATTTTGGAAAGTAAGTAGGATTATAAAAGGAATTAGAGTTAACTAAATAGAGTTAATCGAACAAGAGTTATTCGAATATTAGTTAATCGATTAGAGTTAATCGATTGGAGTTAATCGAATAGAGTTAATTAAATAGAGTTAATCGAACAAGAGTTAGCCGAATATTAGTTATTCAAATAGAGTTAATTGAATTAGAGTTAGTCTAACATTAGTTACTCGAATAGAGTTAATTGAATAAGGGTTAGTTGGATTAGAGTTATTCAAATATAGTTTATTCGAAGAAAGAGTTATCGAATAAGGTTATTCGAAGAAGAGATGAGACGACCCTAACTTCCCCGTGAAGGAAAGCACAGATAGAATTGAGGACAAGACAAAATAGAACGCAGACGGAAGAACATTTCATTGTATATTACAACAATTCCATCAGATACAAGAATATACAGAGTATAAGTGAATAAATTACATTAGATGAATATCAGAGATTACAATAAATTACACAGCAGTGGAAAAATATACAAAACACAAATGAAAGTGATACACGGATACAGAGCTTTCCGAGCATCGTTCCAGCTGTAAATCAGGATCCTGTGAATATAAATCTGCAAAACCAAAACTACTAGCTGCCCGTGTCGAAAATAGGGGCACCCAGAGTTTAGATTAAAACAATAAACTCCAGGTCAGTCATGTGACTGGTGTGAGAACTAAAACAGTTATTAATATTGTTTTTAAAGTTTGATAAATCAAGGGACCACGCCGTATAACACGGAACGGGTTTCCTCCCAAGAATACCAGTGCATAGAACAAACAACGCAATGCTAAATAAAGAAAAATGAAGCTGTTATAAGACCCAGATCCCATCACACAATGCAACGCAAGCCGGAGGATAGGGTTTTTACCTTATAACACCCAAAGCATGCTTGATACGTTTAAAACACATTATTTGATACAATTATAAGTGTATTGTGTCAAAACAATTTCAATCATAAATATCAATCATAGGCGGCATGAATAACCCATACCACTATGTCGCCATACTAGGTTCTACAAATAAAACCGCACTATCACGTATTGGAAATTGGATTTCCGTCATGAGTCGAGGCAAGGGGCAAGCTCCTCTCCTCATTCGAGACACTCTAGCAAATGTCCCAGGACCCCACTATGATCCTTGGATCTTCAGGGCCGGTCCTCTCTTACTTTTGAGGATTGGCAATTCCTGAACACACGTTTCCTGGTCCTTACAGACCTATATCCGAGGCGCCTCATATCCAACAACCACACAGGTGAAAAGTATATAAATGTCAGGGCTGGTAGGTCACTGACACCACCCTAGCTAGAAAGAAACATCCTGCTCTCCCTGCAGTCACTATCCCGTTTTTGACTCATACCGAGGTGTGAGGCTCGCGAATTCACGTTATACACAAAGCTACGCCGTACAGGCCGTGCTTTGATCATCAACCACAAGACTTTGCTTTTCAACCGAGGCCTTGATCAATTGCCACTTACGCGTGCCACACTGGCAATTCACTCCATGCGACTGATGTCCATCGATATACAACCTCTGAGCTCGTACGTCTCAGAGATGGGCGTTAAGCAAGAGAATAAATTCTCCGCCGCCAAACAGATGTATATTTAATAGAGATCAATCAACACAAAATAAAATCCAATGTCAGACACACAATCCATTTACAAGTTCGTTCTGGGTCTGAACGAAACCGGAGGCACTTTCCTCGCATATCCATCGATCTCCAAGTACGTCTGGACGATCACCAACTGTTTCTCTCATCTTGGGTGTACAGCCCAATCAAGATCATCAGTAATCACCCAAGCGAAGTGAAGACTTCCGGTCTTCAACCACCGTCTTCATCTTCGACATCTCGTCGAATCGGTTATTCAGAATGGGTATAAACTCGGCCTTTCTGAATAACCCACGTATATGATAAACAAATGTTACACAAACACAATAAACGCCTCATTCCAATTCAGAATATCCTTTTATTCACAAAATCACCTTCTTAGGGAAAGGTTCCCATTAATTTTATCCAAGATAAATTCTTCTAAATTTATTCTTTAATCTTCCTTTGGATATCATTTCAAACTAGTCAGGATTAGCGAACCACACCGAAGTATTTATTTATTTATTTTTTTTCCCAATCCCAACCTATTCATCCCCTGGAGCAAAACTGGTAATACTCCATACCTAACACCACGGTGTTATCGGTAAAATTAATTACCATTTCACGTTCAAATCTAATTAAAGATTTAACTATCGTTTTGGAGCAAAACTAGTGATACTCCACTCTCGATCACTTTTCAGATTTGATAATTCCGATTTGTTTCTATACACTGATTTGACTGATATTGATTGGAACGATAAATTTTACACGTCGCCCAACTGCACAAATAAAAATCTGTGTTTGTTGATTTGAAACCCCACACGGGTGTTGGGATGATATTTGGCGCACACTAATCCCAATTATTTAATTGAATGTCGATCGATTGGTCGACAGGCTGTGTAAGCGTTAATTATTCATATTTGATGCTTATGCAGTTGTGTGGTGCACCTTGGATGATGGTTGATCGTTTATCGTTGTTATTATATACATGTGTTGTATGGAATCCATATAATTAACATTATATGGTGATTGATTGGGCCTCATTCCAATCGGGAAAATAATGAATATTATAAAAGAAAGTTCAAGTGTTGAATATATAAATAGTCATGTGTTGACGATGTTCATGTGTTGAGTAAAATATTTTAAATAATAAGATTTACATCTTTATCATATTTACGATTAGAATCTACTTTACGGTGGAGTCTAATTAAAAATCAAACGATAGATACCATAATTTTATAAAATATTTTACATAACATAAATAGTGATGTGTTGACAGTACTCATGTGTTGAGATTAGTCGTGTGTTGAAAGAAATATAGATTCATGTGTTGAATAGAATAAATATTCATTTGTTGAATAGAATAACGAATTTATTGAAATATATAAAGCCGTGTTGATTAGAGTTGCGCTATTTTGATGTGAACGATATTTATATCGATTATATTCGTTTTTATAATGAATATAGAAAAGAAGTGATTTCAAAATATAACGTTTTGAAAATATTATCATTTATATAGTAATGATATGAAATATTCAATTTTGATTTGAAATTGAATGTAGCGTTGAAATGGTTTTGAAAACGAATTTAAAATGATTTATAAAATACGTTTTGAAAGGAAATCGACGAAATATATATATATATATATATATATATATATATATATATATATTATATGATGGCCTGAATAGAACGCGCCGCGCCGCGGCAGTTCGTGAATTTCGACCATTGACTTCGAATTGATGTTGCGAGAGATCCGACCGTCGGATTCTCCTAAAACCGGAACCGTTGGGTTCGTATCGAAAAGAGCTTTCCAATGAATATTAGAAGTTAGAAACACTACAACAAATTCACCCTATTACAACGGTGCAACACCGTTGTAATATCATTTTACAACGGTGCCCCCACCGTCGTGTATGCAGACGTGGTAATATATTATTTTTTATTACAACTTTTCTGCACCGTTGCAGCACCGTTGTAATAGGATTATTTAACAACAGTTATCAACCGTTGTAATAAATTTTTTTACAAGTTGTCGTATATACTATAGTACAGTTAGAGTATACGTATAACAACTTTTATCACCGTTGTAATAAACTATATTACAACTTTTATCCCCGTTGTTGTAGATTTTGTAATAATGTTGTGTTCATTTATATAACAACATGTCTGCACCGTTGTAATTTCATTGATATTACAACATTTTTCCACCGTTGTGAATTGATTTATATTACAACATTTTCACACCGTTGTAACATGACTTATTACAACTTTTTTTTCTGTTGTAATTTGCATGGACCTGACTAGTAAAACAAATTCATATATATTACTGATAATATGATTCACATTTCAATGCAACAAATATTAGTACACAGAATCATTTATATATATTACTTAACATAATATTCGATCAACATAACACGCAAGTACGTAGTACATCACCAACTTAACCGTGTCACCAAAAACATAACCCAATATATACATAACATAACCGTGTCACTAAAAACACAACCGTTTCATAATACATGCATGATTTAACCCAATATGTACATAAGAAAGATGGAATGTCTACGAAAGCATACCCTACGAAAGCACTCTAGCTGAAGGCAACGTAATTTTAATTCCAGGCCACAGTTGATCCAACAGCTTCTCCAATAGTAGTCATTGCGGAATTCGGCTTCCACAAGAATGCTTCTGGATCCACCGCCACGTCAATCCAAACTTTCCAGCCTTGCGATCCAAGTTTTTTAAAGTGCACCAAAGCTTCTGGATCAGTGGATGCCACTCTTCCTTCCGCAACAACTTGTTTTTCCCAATTCAATATCTTACACTTTCTGCCCTCATTTCCATCAGCTTGCACTGCTGTTTTTCTGGCCGGATTTTTCTGCTTAGACTGTTTTTCTGTTTTGCTGCCGTCAGTTTCAGATGGATGCTTTTCATTTTCAGCTGATTGCTTTCCATTTTCAGGTGCCTGCTTTCCATTTTCAGGTGCATGCTTTCCATTTTGTTTAGACAGTTGAACTGCCAAGGTATTGCTTCCACGGTGTGACTGCAAACAAAAAAAATCTAGAAAATCTGAACTTGAAACTAAAAACAGAAAGTGAGGCAAATAAATACATGGAACTAAATACAAAAGACAGTAAGCACTTATGTATAATCCAAGGCTTATGCATCATAGACAGTAAGCACTTATGTATAATCAAAGGCTTATGTATAATCAAAGACAAGACACACGACTAAGTTTAAGTTAATTTGATGGCTGTTGAGTGGAGCAGTTTCAGTTACTGCCAGTTGTATTGTGAGAACAATGCAATAGATTTAACGACAGAACAACACCACCAGAAGCGTCTTTCTAAGCTGGGAACAAAGAGTGGATGAGTTGAATCTATGAAATTTATGTGTAATGGATTGTTATCTTTATTTATTTTACAAATAATTTCCTTATTTTTGTTTAATCTACGAATGTAATTATAAAAACTGAGAATGGTAAAGATAGTGAACACAATAGAAAAACACAGTAATACATCTGCAAACTCTTTCTTTTTAAACCCTTAGTGATTGAATATAGTATGATGCAGGCGCGCGCGCGCGCACACACACACATATATATATATATGCATATATGTTTGTGAATATGTATGTGTAACTAATTGTTCTTCATGTCAAAAACTGGACGAAATATGAAAACAGTGGATCTTTTGTGAATAAACTCTGTGCAAACTCTCTGAATTTAATCTAGTGTGGGTATAGATATGAGTACTTTGATAGATTATTAGTTGACTACACTTATATATGACTGGAAGTGATTAACTATGTGAAGTAAGATCTAGAAATGAGAAATTTCCTTTACTGTTGTATGAATACAATAATAATAAAAGATGAACACCTCACTTTCAAAAATAAAGTACCCCAATTTTAGCGTGTTTTAGATAACAGTATAAACACAAAGGTTATTCCAAATTGAATTTAGTTTACGTTAAAAAGTTCTTCAGCTTCTAATGCGCGGTAATTTAGTTTAACAGTACCCAACCCCCCTCCATTTACTGTCCTTAAAATCACCCTAAAATTTCACAGTTCGGTAAAAGCATTTCAATGAAATGTTACATCTTTTTATCAATTATACCAATAAAAAAGGGTACCTGAGGCGTATTAGGATCAGGATTTGCTGGATTTCCCGCATTAGCTTGCTTTTCTTTTAGATCCTGTAAAGATTGCATATACATAGGTCATATAAAATTAGCACAAAATATGATTTTGGTCATATAAAACTAGCACAATTGGGAAGCCGTAAATTTGAAACACATTATGAAAAAAAAAAGGCATTTTGCTTTGCTCTTTTTTTAATATTTTTTTTCAATTGTAGAGACATAATGGGTTATGTCCAAGAACAAACATTGTACAAACGGCCATGTCTTATTTCTTTAACCTGGGAGATTAAGAATTAAAAGAAAAAAGTGTTAAAATGTAACCAGATATCGTGGCAAAGGATCATGAGAATAATCCAAGGCATTCTACCTCTGGTGAAGTTTTTATTATTGGCTCCATGCTACGGCAGCAAAATGCCACAGCCCATAGGCGATTGCTGGTTCTTTTTAAAATTTTGGAGCCTATGTTTATTGATCAGCAACCCAGCACCAGCAGATCCCGAAAATCACAAATAGGAGTATTTGTTTAATACAACCATACTATGAAGAATTAAGGTATTAATTTGAAAACTCTCCGAAATAAGTTAAATAACACAAAGCAAATCGAAGGCAATCAGATTGAAGGCCAATGTAAGAATATATCCACACTGAATTCAGACTCATACCATCTTAGCATCGTCTTGCAATATAAAAAATTGAAATGATTCTTATTTCAATATAAAAAATCGAAGGCAAACAAAAATAACTTTATTTCATACATAATGCCGGAACTAATAGGAAATAGCCGACAGATCCCGAATCAAAGAGTAGGAATAAATTGATGAACGTTGAAAAAATTAAATAAACTTCAATTTAATTGATAGAAGAAATCAGTCGGACGTAGCTGGTTAAAATCTTATTTCCATTTGACAACAAACCAATGAGAATCCGAACGATTCTTGTCTACATAGCACAAATCACGCCAAAAACTAATTAACCAAGCTTGATGAATAATATAAATTTTGCTTACCATAATACCTAGAATTCTGCAGAGTGTTGAAAAATCGGATCTAAAGGCTTTTAGCCTAAATTCTAATGATAATAAACCTTGCGACAAACAGTTGCAATTTAAGATGAAAGCTGGAAGCAGATATTTGTTCCAAAAAACAATGCTAAAGGTTTAGAAACAGGACCATAAAGAGAGAGGAGGAAAATGTTCGAGTAGGCTCTGTAAACTGCTGGATAAATGGATTTCTGAGGAATATATATATACATGGCAGAAACCCCTAGATAAATAGTTTGGGTTAGAGTGGCACTGGGTCTGGTCACACTGTTTTTTCCGAGTTGTTTTAAAACATTACCCACTACTGATTGGTACCGTTGGCTACGAAAAGAAAATGCAATTGGTCAAATAATCGACGTAACCGGAGCATTATAATGGAATAACATGGGTCAATCTGGAAAATCAGCATGAGAAAACCACACCGCAATTATCAAACCGGGAATTTACCGGAAATTCCGAAATATCCGGAACGGAACCGGAAACCGACAATAACTTGGTTTCTAATTAACAGGAAAACAGGAAAAATCGCCGTTAAAATAAATTTCTAATTAACACTTACCATCAACATCGTAGTGAGCTCCTGTACTTTGGTCTCCAATCCACTAACTTGGTTTCGCAATGCATGTACTTCACCTGATGAGCTACCCCGAATACGAAGCTGAGATGGTACAACCCCAAAACCAAGCCCTCTTACACGTCCTCCATGCTCCTGACCAAAAAGCTTCGACACGCCATCTTGAGTAACTGATGTTGCTCCATGAGAATCCTGACTTGCGGCATTATGATGCTCGTTTATCTTAGACTACAAATTAAAAAACAACCAAAATTCAGAAATTAAAATTAAAACTACGTTAACAATAGCAACAGTTTCTGATATTGTATATTTGAACTTATTCTTACTATGCATTCGACAGCAATTGAATTCGGAGGTTTTCCATCTTTTCTAGTGTGGCCTTTGCACCACAATTCGTCTCTAGTGATAGTAGATGTTGACGTTTCCTTTTTCTGCAAAAATAGCTTAACAGCTTCAGAATTTTTCAAGTGATAACATATAATAGTTGCTTTAACAATATTTTTTTACCATTTCTTCTTCCAATCTTGCATAACCTTTTCTGCTCATGGTGTGTGGAACTTTATTCTTTTCTCTAATGCTTTTGAATCTTTGGCTTGTTGCCTATAAAATCAATTCAGTAAATATGATATAGGAAAATGTAATATATTTAACAGTTAAACTCAGTAAGACAAAAATAACCACCTCAAACTTTTCTGACAATTTTTCAGTTACAAAAGCATTCCACTCGTCATCGCTCTTTATATTGAACGGTTTTAGGCTTGCTAAAGTATCGGTAGAGTCGGGATTTTGAGACGCTTTTTTGATAGCTGCAACTAACCTTGATTTCGACTCCTTCCACCGCTGTCCTATTATCATTAACAAGTAATCCTTATACACCATATCTACCTTGAATCTTGACTGCGCGCACACAAAAAAAAAAAAAAAACAGCAGATTAGTCTCTAACAGTATTGCAAAATGCAATGTTGTACCACAGCAGGTATATAATTTGTTGCTTTGAATATTGAGACATATAATATGTAACAGTATTGCAATGTGCATAATGCATATGTCATTATAAAGAGAACTATAGTAGACATATAATATGTTGCTTTTAATATTGAGACATATAAGTACTCCCTAACATAAATAACATAGAATCAGTAAAATTAAATACAACTTAAAGCCAGAATTTACTATTGAAAGCCAGAATTTATTATTCACAGATCATCCCTCAAATCGTACACAAGCCAGAATTTATCATTCACAGAATTTACTATTGAAAGCCATAATTTACTATTGAAAGCCGACATATGGTATACAAGTCAAATATCAGTACGTACCTCTATACAAGTCCAGAGATCATCCCTCAAATCGTCACCGACGTTCCTCCATGTGCTAATGGTAAAAGGCACCATCTCCCTTGCTAGAGTACCAATATATGACGACAAATGTTTGGAATTAGCACCTATTGCTTGTCCGCGTTCATTAAATTCAACTTCCGGCTTCTCATCCGGTATCATAGCTAATGATTTCATCATCGTTCTGCCTCTCTTTCTTCTAGCTTGCTTCAATCTTTGATCTTCAGTAGAATCGGGTTGAATTTCGTTTGGACTGGAATCATCGTTGGCTGGAGTTTCATGGAAGTGTAGTTGACGGGCAGGGGGCTGTGCTGGGTTTGTATTGTCGAAGGGGCTGTTATTGGAAGGAGGGGGCTGTATCTGGTTTGTAGTGTCGACGGGGATGCTACTGGAAGGAGGAGGGGACTGCATCCCTTCTGCAGTGTGGCCAAGGTTGCTTCCATGTTTGCGAATTGTGCGTATTGGGTATTCAGCATGTTTTCGAGGAGATCGTCTTATAGCAATATTTAATTCACGAAGCAACGGAAGTGGTCCATCTGGGTGTTCGTTGATTCTAATCCCAACCGGTCTTTCAGCAGCAGCACGAACAACTGCAAGTGCAGCTAAACTTTGCTTTTTTGCTCTTTTGCTTGCAATTTTTGAGCTCTAAAAAATAAAAAATTTAAGTCAGTTTTCAATAGCTAAAAAATAAAAATCTTAAGTCATTTTTCAATGGTTGAACATACAATATATTTTAAACTGAGCACTACATGAACATCATAAGACGAACTGTGTTGTTCATCAAAATACAAGCGACTACAGTGAAATGATTATATTTTAAACTGAGCACTGAGCACTGAGCAATGGCAAGGGTACAAGTGGGTAAAATAAAAGTGACATAAAAATGTTTTTTTTTGCCAGTGCTCAGTTTAAAATGTACGTACGGAAGGCATATAAATACTGGTAGGTGCTGCTGAATAGAGTCTTTAATCAAAATGTAGGGAGTAAATGTGCTTATCGCGTTTGAAACGTAACCGAGGAATGGATTTTCCAAATCAGTGGCTGCCGGTTCTTTGGGTTTTCCAATCGTTATATCAGAGTCACAAAATTGTCGTTAAGGAGTATTTGGTTATTAAAATATCCATCGAATTATTATGACAAATCTACACTAGATTCCACCTTGACACCAAAAAGGAAATAAAGGAGCCTTGATGCCGATCTGCTGATCAAGTAGCCACAAGTGGCAAGGGCATGAGGTGGAGACGGAGTCCACTTCTCCGCAAGTACATCTACGTACACATGAGGACCATTTTTTATGCACATATTCATTTTAGCTATTGAAAACTACTTGCACATATTCATTTTATGCACATTTTTTAAGCACATATTTATCTGCTGATCTAATAAAGAATTTTTATGCACATATTCATTTTTCATTAATTAATTGAAATGAACATTCACATTTAAAAATCATAAGATATTACAACATTAAACAAAAACATATTATTCTGACATTAAAATATACATATAAATTATTTATTGTTAATAGGTTAAACATACAAGTCATATAAACAAATAAATCACGCGTGAAGCACTTGCCATACAACTCACATTATATTAACTTAATGCAAGTTTGCAATCTACAACTCACATTATATTAACTTATTGTTCCTGGAGCTTTTTCTTATTCTTATTATTACTGTTACCGCATATATAGGAATAGTTGGACTTACAATGATTATATCACATTACATTCATCGTATGATTGTTGTTTAGTCCATTGTTTGAGATACCGAACACATTACATAAGTAGAGTGTCATTCTATAGCTTAACGTTTAATTGACTTGTGCAGTAGGAGGGAGGGTGATATGGAGAAAATACGTAGCTGTAAAGCTTTACCTAGAACAATGCAGAGGAAATAACTTGACAAACATACAAAGGGCAACTTACAGAAATGCAGGTTTTGTGTGGAAAAACCAATATGCGGATGGAGATGGTGCACATTTATAAACAACTGCTAAGCTACCTTCATGGTGTGTATATCTGTAAGATTTTAAGCTCTACATAGAGCACGCTTAATCGAAATGTAAATCGAATCATAAACGATGAGATCCGATTTGAATTTTCTATGTCTATTTCTAACTATATGTAAAAAAAAATCCTTGTTCAAAATAGTCCATATTATAAGTAAAATTAGACATTGATTATTTAAACGTGTTATGTTTTCATAAATCGTTTTTCCTACAAACATGAAGCGTGTGCCACTAATACTAATTATTTTGCTTTGTACGCTTGTTGCACTTCCATTTGGAGTGTGTCATTTGTCCCTTTACCTTTTCTTGTTTCACATTTTCTCTATTTTCCTTTAGAATTGTATTTTTCCCTTCACTCTTCCTCAGTGTTGAATTGATCCAGATACAATATTAGGCCTTTAGTGTTTGTTCGCAACTCAGTTTTAGACATCAAATTTATTTTCAATTTTGTTTTCCAATTTTTTCACATGTCGTTCAAAATTAGATTTGTGGAATCAACCTATCTGCAACAATGTCAAGTATTTCTCAGTCTTAGTTCAGGATATTTTGAAACATTGGTTCGGTATCCCGTATTTCTGGTGTTTGCGATATTTAAATTATGGATTCTTTTTTTCTGATGGTTTAATCAGTATTCTTTATGTTGATTTTAGTTCTCTTTGTGAAAAAATACCTTTAAATATTGAATTTTCTAAAAATTAGTTAATAAAATAGTTTTGTAAAAACATATATTTTAATAACTTAACATTTCTCTACATTTTGCAAATTTATTCAGCCAATTTTCACAGATAGAAGTAATAATAAAAGGCAGGAAACACAAGTTTTTGTTTACATTTTTTTTTATCTATTTGAAATGCCAAATTTTCAATGGGATAAAAATTGTAAAAAGCAAAGTTCAAACTTTAAATCAAAATAAAATTTAAATCATAAATCACATATCCAAAAGATCCATATTTAAGATTTGTACATACATTCAAGTTGATTTTAATATTTGAACTTCTATAGCTGAACTTAAAAAAAAAACATGTGGTAAAAAATGCAATATGTACTTGAATACCTCTCCTTTGTCTAGCACCATCTTCCTCGCCGATAATACAAGATCAATCTTCCTCGTCGACCTATAAAAAAACAAAACAATTTACAAAGGATTAGAACATCACACTAAATATAGCACTACTTTGTAACAACCACGTACAAAATAAAATACACATGCAAAGAACATAAAATAGAAAATAAAGTTATTTTGATACACGCTAAGATGTCAATCTTATATCAGATTTTTTTTTCTTTTTTTTCATTCTAACAACACATTTTATGGTATATATGAACATGCATAAAATAAAAAATCAATAAAATATGCTTATAACATACCAAAATACCGTTACAACCCTCCCTTACGTAACTTTCATCCCCATTATCTACGTCTCTATCATCAAGTTGTGACTCATCCAATGGTTTACTAGTTGATTCTTCATCCTCGTCGTATTTTTCCAATTCATGAAACCCTCTAGAGGGCGCTCTCAACACAACATACCAATTTGAAGAACTACCTTCTCTAGAGAAGAAAACTTGAACCGCTTGTGTTGCTAAGATAAACGGGTCGCTTTCAAACTTATTTTGAAATTGATGCAAATTGACCAATGTAAATCCATCTTCAACTTTGACTCCACGATACATATTTGCCCAATCACATTTAAACAAGGCAACTTGAAATTGACGATAATCCAACAAGAAAATCTCACGCAAGACCCCATAATATATTATTTTTTCAATAGACCCATCTACACAAACAGTACTTGACTCAATGGAAACACCACTATTTTGTGTCGCCTTCTCAAAGTCTTTCGTATGAAAACGTCGACCATTAACAATATAGCCAGAATAAGAAATTATTTGTGAACGAGGTCCGTATGAAAGCCATTTTATTATGTTGCTGACATTGGATATACGTCTATCATCTCTAACCTGGACAAATACAATATATTAAATAAAGATTTATGTTGATCTATTACTTTCATCATTAATAGTTTTTTAAGATATAGCTATCAACCTTTTTTCCGAACCAAAAACTAAAAGTCTTCGATTGCAATTTTGACAGTTCCAAATCGTCTTGTGCAAGATGAGGATGCAAACATTTTAGCTCCTCTTTGTGCATTCTGCATACATAAATGTAATTAAGGATCTAATTTATTTTGTATGTCATAGTTAAGTTGGACTTATACTTACTCTATATACGGCTCTACTTCTTCCGTATTAAACAAAACGTATCGATGAGCAGCATTAATCACCTCCTCATCGACTGTAATAGGTTTTCCTTTGGAAATAGGACGCCCCTCAAGTATAAAATCATTTTGTTCCACTTCATTTCGGTTTTTCCTCTCTCCAATTTGTAATGCATCTTTAATATATCCAGAGCAATATTTCATACATTCTTCGGAAACATAGCGCTCAACAATGCACCCTTCAGGCCGTGCTTGATTTTTAACGTACCCTTTTAATATTTTCATATATCTATAACCAAAATGAATAAACAAGTTACTTTCATAACTATAGATACTTTTAACCGTCAATTATTTATAATAAATATTACCTCTCAAATGGATACATCCATCGATATTGGACCGGCCCACAAATTCTTGCTTCTCTCCCTAAATGTATTGTTAAGTGAATCATGATATCGAAAAAGGAAGGGGGAAAGAACCTCTCTAGATCACATAGTGTTAATGCAACTTGATAGTCCATTAATTCTAATTTATCCCTATCAAGCACTCTTTGGCATATGTCATTAAAAAATGAACATAGTCGTAGTAGTGCATTCCTTATCCCTGTAGGTAGAAGTCCTCTTAATGAAACGGACAATAGTTGTTGCATCAAAACATGATAATCATGAGACTTAAGGTTTGATATCTTGTCTTCTTTTGCAAAACATTTTCCAATATTTGAGCTATATCCATCAGGCACTTTCAAGTTCTTCATTCTACTATAAAAGATCTCTTTTTCTTGATCGGATAAGGTGCACGGTGCGGCTGGGAGCAATACTTTATTTCCAATGTCTATAGGATGCAATTTTTTTCTAATGCCCATTGCTTCTAGATCTTGGCGTGAATTGAGGCCATCTTTTGATTTTCCTTTGATATCAAGCAATGTACCAATAATACTTTCACCAATATTTTCTCAATATGCATCACATCTAGATTATGCCGCAAAGGAAGTGCCTAAAAATTGACAAAACACAACTAATTAAGTACTAAGTAGCAAACATGAATAGAAAATGGAAAGCAATGTGTTTCTAGTTAAATTTCACCTTCCAATAAGGCAAGTCAAAGAAAATGGACCTCTTCTTCCACATTGTACATCCTTTTTTCATCATAGTTTTCCTTTTCCTTTTCCTTTCACCTTTCTCTTCCTTTTTTAATTTTTTCCCCCAATCATTAATAATATCTTGAACATCATCAAAGATTTGAACACCAGTTTGTATTTGAGGCCTTTCTCTATTCTCTATAGTTCCATCAAATAAGTTTTTCCGTTGACGATACTCATGGTTAGGTTCAAGGAACCGTCTATGACCCATGTATGCACACTTTTTACTAAATGGTAGCCATATTGAGCAGGTATTGACACCACAAACTGGACATGCTCTCTTACCTTTTACAGGGCAACCAGCTAAATTTCCGTAAGCTGGAAAATCATTGATTGTCCACATAAGAATAGCATGTAATCTAAATTCACTACGACTGTAAGCGTCGTACGCTTTCACCCCTTTATCCCACAATTTTTTCAAATCTTCAATAAGTGGTTGCAAGTATACATCAATGTCATTTCCCGGTTGTCGTGGCCCAGGAATTAACAAAGATAGCATCATATTATCTTTGTGCATACAAAGCCACGGAGGAAAGTTGTAAGCAACAAGAAACACTGGCCAACAACTATATCCACAATTCCAATCACCGAAAGGATTAAAGCCATCAGATGCAATGCCAAGCCTTAAATTTCGTGGATCGGAAGCAAAAGAATGATACATTCTATCAATCGTAGCCCACTGAGTAGAATCCACTGGATGACGCAATTTACCATCATCACTCTTATGACTGCTATGCCATCTTAGTTGTTCTGATGTTTCTGGGGATGCAAACATTCTTTTCAGTCTTGGTATCAGTGGGAAGTATCTCAAAACCTTCATAGGTATTTTGGTTTGCTTCCCATCTTTAGTAGTCTTGTTTTTTTTCCAGCGAGACTTACCACACTTAGGACAGAAATCACTATTTGCAAGCTCTTTTCTAGATAAACAACAATCATTTACACATGCATGTATCTGCTTATAGCCTAAACCAAATGACTTAAGCAACTTCTTTGTTGCATATGTAGAATCAGGAAGCATGTTTTCTTTAGGCAACATATCCTTTAGAAGTTTAAGAAGCTCTGTAAAAGCCGTGTCCGATATACCATTTCGCGCTTTGTGCTTGAAAAGAAGTACTGTAGCAGACAACTTTGTGTGGCTTGCACAACCGGGATACAAAGGAATTTCGGCATTCTCCATCATTTCCTCAATACCTTCCCCATGTCTTGCTTCAACATTGGCTTCTACCTCCTCATCATAGATTTGCGCATCAACATACATTCTATAAGTATCTGTCTCACTATTATTTTGTGATGGCCGTTTTTCTCCATGAAAAATCCATATATCATAGGTTGGGTCCATTCCAAAACAAATCAAGTGTGACACAACTTCCCTTGATGTTTGCCAAATTAGATTCCTACAATCACGACATGGGCATCTAATTTTTTCGGGATTCCCTTCACTCGCAACATGCCCATATACAAAATTTTCCACAGCTTGCCTATATTCGCTTGTCATTCTACAAAACAAAAAATGTATTAATACTCCTTCTTAAATACTTATAGTGTGATGTTAGGGCACCTCGTTTTCTTCTTGCTAATACCAAAATTTTATACTACATTCTTCCTAACACCAAACTCATTCATAAATACTTATATTTGTTTATAATGGTATTAGGAAGTACATCAAATTTATTGTACTTATTATTTTTATTCGTGGTATTAGTAAGAGGAAAATGATGTGCCCTTAGCATCACACTACTTATAACTATGGAAGTAATAGCCAAAATGATGAAACCTTGGTAGATTGACCCATGCTTTGTCCATCTTGGTAAAACAACGCCTCTAATTTTCGGACCTACTATAAAGACTTATGCTCAACATTATTGTACAACTTGGTTATACGCACCCACCTTATCTACCCCTCTTATGCATCACCTATCATACTTCGACCCACCCTCTAAAACAACGTATTTGCATAATAATATATATATCATCAAAATAAACACAAATAAAAGACCATCACACATAGGGGTGAGCATACTTTGATTTGTGACATGGGCATCTAATTGCACTTAAAATGAATAGTTCTTCTGTAAGTCATATGACTCATATTATTCAAATTCTGAATTTCAATTAAACTGAATTGCACTAAAAATTATGCCTTGTACAGAACAAGAAAAATGATTGAACATGTTTCTATTTACTTTGATTTGTGACACGATGTTTGAATTTATATTTCAGGGTCTCTCAGCCATGAGGCAAGGGAGGTACTATCTGCTCTGGTCTTTGAAGGTTCGGTTTAATGTTAGTAATATATGTTAAAATGAAGTTAATTTTTTTATACTAGAAATGATACATGTTCTTCAGCTTTATAATTTTGCTTGGATGTTGTACATTTATTAATTTGAGATGTTAAGTTAGAGATTTAGATCTAAAACTTCATACCCTAATGACATCAGTTCAAGCAGAAAAACACTAATATGAGAAGAACTATTTAGTTTAGCTATTGTTAGTTTAGGATTTGCAGTTTTGGTTAAATTGTGAGAAGAACATGTACCAAAATTGACAGAACTTTTGAGAAGAACTATTCAATTTGGCTATTGTGTTAGTTCAGGATTTTTTTTCCAAATGAAACAGCTAATTAGTTTTCCAAATGAAACATCCAAATGAATTAGATTTTTTCTGAAATCATTGGAGTATTATCCAATGTTTTCTATCCAATGTTTTCTGAAACATCCAAATGAAACAACTAATTTGTTTTCCAATGTTTCATCCAAATGAAACATCCAAATAGATGTAAAGTAAACTGAAACATCCAAATGAAACAGCCAAACAGAGTTTAGCATTGGTTATGAAATATCATTTGATAATAATCCGATGTTTTCTGAAACAGTTAATTTGTTTTCCAAATGAAACATCCAAATGAAACATCTAATTAAAAGGATAAATGAAACATGAGATATTATAATTTATTTATTGGAGTATTATCCAATGAGTTGAACTTGCATTTCATTAATTAGATGTAAATTATAAACTGCTGCACTTTTTAAGAGGTTTCACAAAAAAATTACTCATTTAATCCATTTTCTGAAGTTAACAGCGGACTAGGAGCTGTGTTTATGAAATGTATGCTCAACCTTTTTTATAGTTAAATTAAATATCTCATACTGTGTTTGTTGTTCTTGCAGATCCTATGAATATGAATGGTAAAAGCTTCAGGATGACAAAGCTTCATCAAGACAGCAAATGATTTTTGCTGTTTATTTTGGTGTATTTTAGTGTGTTATTCTTGTTTCTATTGTAGGCTTGTATTTTAGTGTGTTATTCAGGATGACAAAGCTTCATCAAGACAGAAAATGGTATTAGACAGTATATGTGTTCCCAAATACACATCTCCACTTCAGATTTTAATAGTGTATACAAAGTCAGTACCGCAGTACAAAGTATGAAATGCAAGCGAACAAACTTTGGTCATTCTAACATACTGGTTGTTTATGACAAATACCCAAACCCATAAAAATTCAAAAAGTCAATATCATAAACTAAATATACAAACTCAACTTATGACCAAATACATGTTTATACATATGCGCACGTGTATATGCATATATATGATCGAATTTCCTATTTCAGGTCCAAAACGAGTGTGACTGCAAATTGACAGGAATTACAGTTAGACGAAGAAATATATAGATGTTTGAATACAAAGTTCAACCTAAAAGGAGCATTGTCACATGCAATTGAGGTTTGCCATGGTAATTTGTCACATGCAATTGAGGTTTGTCATCAAATTATATACAAAGTTCAACCTAAAAGGAGCATTGTTACAATCAGTATGACACAGTAGCGATTGTCACATGCAATTGAGACAACGAATAAAAATTGTACCGTGAACCGAATAAAAATTGTTACAATCAGTATGACACAGGAGCATTGTCACATGCAATTGAGACAACGAATAAAAATTTACCAGCGAGATACGTAGGCGATCGGGTAGTGGCGATTGAGTAGCGGCGATCGAGCAGTGGCGATTGAGCAGCGGCGATCGAGCAGTGGCGATTGAGCAGCGGCGATCGAGCAGTGGCGATGTGATGTGAAGCGGCGATGTGAAGTGGATCGAAAGGGGAATTAGGGTTTGCGGTGGAATACGATGGAAAAGGAAATTCGGAATACTATGGAACACGATGGAAGAACCGATGTCAAAAGGCACGTTTAATTGAAGAACCGACGGAAATTTTGTTAAGTATGTACTATGTACGCTGATATGTACGCTGTGTTTATGGAAATTTTGTTAAGTATGTACTATGTCAACTTAGGACCTTTTTACTTAATAATTAGACATGCTTGTTTTGATTGTATGCTTATTTTGAATTTATTTAGAACAAAATAGAGAACATGATAGATTGGAACATGCGGTATAGTTGACTCAATTGTCATTGATTACTTGAACAAAGCATAAGCAAACAGCATTGGAAGAACAACAATTATTGACATCTTATAATTTATTTCATACTTACATTGGATGTAAGAAGAAAAGCCAGTGTTTTTCTTTGCTGAACCGAAATACAGACATGTCGATAAATTACTTGTACAACCAACAAACTACAACCTTATATCAATAGTTTTTTTTAAAGGCATGTTGATAGTGTACAGAACAGGGACCATTCTTATGCAAAAAGAGTAGTCAATTATCATATGTTTGACTGTCTAAGATGCTATATTCTAGAAACTGAGTAAAATTAAAAAGTAATACATAGGTAATGTGTTTTCTATGGAATGGTACATGTGCGCCAAGGAAATTTAAGTTAATTATAATCGAGAGGAATACTTATTACAAACTTATGTTACTATTAATTAATAAAGTAGCTAGTTAACATATATTAACTATTAAAAAAAATTACTACTTATTAACTATTAATTATTTAAAAATAATTGACAAATATTATTGATTCCCAAGTTTATTATTAATTATTATTATTAAGTTTCAATATAATTAGTTACTAAATATAGATATTATAAACATGAAGTATGCACTAGGCATCTCAATTACAACGAATAAAATGAAAAGTTGTGATATATATGTTTATTACAACAGTGAGTTTTGCAAGGTTGTAAAAAGGGATCTATTACAACGGTGGACGCCACAATTGTAAAATTAAAGTTGTAATATGGTAATATATATGCTTTTTACAACAGTGATTAATGCACCGTTGTAAAAAAGAATCTATTACAACGGTTATTAATGCACCGTTGTAAAATTAAAGTTGTGATATGGTAATATATATGTTCTTTACAACAGTGATAATTTCACCGTTGTAAAAAACATTTATTACAACAGTGCGTTTTGCACCGTTGTAATAAATGCTCTATTACAACGGTGATTTATGCACCGTTGTAAAATTAAAGTTGTAATATGGTGTTTTTGTTGTAGTGAAATCTAACGGTTGGATTTGGAATTATGTCCAAATCAAATTTGGAAAAGGTCGCTGTAAGTGCAGTTCGATGGCCGTTGATGGAAATCGACTGTACGGGCCTTGATAAAATTATTAAAAATATCTATAATTTGTGTTAAATCATAAGAATGATCTGGGAAAAATTAGGCTAAAAAATTCCATATTTGAAAAGATAAAAATAGATTTTTATCGAAATGAACTAGTTTTGAACTAGAATTAAAATCAATTTATTTTTGAAATATATAAATTGAATTTGAAAGTGATTTTAAAAATAATCAATATTCCCAGTACGTGGATTGGACTGGAGTTGAATCGAAATTATCTTCGGAATATTTCGATGTTGGATTTCGTGACTATACAGATATTGTTATGGGAATTTGAAAGACATATTTTATATCGTTATTTCCAATACGATATTTGTTGGTTTCCGAATTTGATATTGAATATAAGCCGGTATATTTTCTATTCAGAGCCTTGTATTTAATATCAAATGTGATTTGGGTTTATCATGAATCGTGTTTTAGATGACATTGGTTCTTTAACCCAGTTAAAGGCAAGATGTTGATTTTTGAAAGGATTAAAACTAAGTGAAGTTTTAATGAATCTTTAATTAGATTAAAATGTGAATTGATAATTTAAATTATCAAATCTGAAAAGTGATCGAGAGTGGAGTATCACCAGTTTTGCTCCGAAACGATAGTTAAATCTTTAATTAGATTTTAACGTGAAATGGTAATTAATTTTACCGATAACACTGTGGTGTTAGGTATGGAGTATTACCAGTTTTGCTCCAGGGGATGAATAGGTTGGGATTGGGAAATAAAATAAATAATTACTTCGGTGTGGTTCGCTAATCCCGACTAGTTTGAAACGATATCCAAAGGAAGATAAAGAATAAATTTAGAATAATTTATCTTGGATAAAATTAATGGGAACCTTTCCCTAAGAAGGTGATTTCGTGAATAAAAGGATATTCTGAATTGGAATGAGGCGTTTATTGTGTTTGTGTAACATTTGTTTATCATATACGTGGGTTATTCAGAAAGGCCGGGTTTATACCCATTCTGAATAACCGATTCGACGAGATGTCGAAGATGAAGACGGTGGTTGAAGACCGGAAGTCTTCACATCGCTTGGGTGATTACTGATGATCTTGATTGGGCTGTACACCCAAGATGAGAGAAACAGTTGGTGATCGTCCAGACGTACTTGGAGATCGATAGATATGCGAGGAAAGTGCCTCCGGTTTCGTTCAGACCCAGAATGAACTTGTAAATGGATTGTGTGTCTGACATTGGATTTTATTCTGTGTTGATTGATCTCTATTAAATATACAACTGTTTGGCGGCGGAGAATTTATTCTCTTGCTTAATGCCCATCTCTGAGACGTACGAGCTCAGAGGTTGTATATCGATGGACATCAGTCGCATGGAGTGAATTGCCAGTGTGGCACGCGTAAGTGGCAATTGATCAAGGCCTCTGTTGAAAAGCAAAGTCTTGTGGTTGATGATCAAAGCACGACCTGTGTGTCGCAGCTTTGTGTATAACGTGAATTCGCGAGCCTCACACCTCGGTATGAGTCAAAAACGGGATAGTGACTGCAGGGAGAGCACGACGTTTCTTTCTAGCTAGGGTGGTGTCAGTGACCAACCAGCCCTGACATTTATATACTTTTCACCTGTGTGGTTGTTGGATACGAGGCGCCTCGGATATAGGTCCGTAAGGACCGGGAAACGTGTGTTCAGGAATTGCCAATCCTCAAAAGTAAGAGAGGACCAGCCCTGAAGATCCAAGGATCATAGTGGGGTCCTGGGACATTTGCTAGAGTGTCTCGAACGCGGAGAGGAGTTTGCCCCTTGCCTCGACTCATGACGGAAATCCAATTTCCAATACGTGATAGTGCGGTTTTATTTGTAGAACCTAGTATGGCGACATAGTGGTATGGGTCATTCATGCCGCCTATGATTGATATTTATGATTGAAATTGTTTTGACACTATACACTTATAATAGTATCAAATAATGTGTTTTAAAAGTATCAAGCATGCTTTGGCTGTTATAAGGTAAAAACCCTATCCTCCGGCTTGCGTTGCATTGTGTGATGGGACCTGGGTCTTATAACAGCTTCATTTTTCTTTATTTAGCATTGCGCTGTTTGTTCTATGCACTCGTATTCTTGGGAGGAAGCCCGTTCCGTGTTATACGGTGTGGTCCCTTGATTTATCAAACTTTAAAACCAATATTAATAACTGTTTTAGTTCTCACACCAGTCACATGACTGACCTGGAGTTTATTGTTTTAACCTAAACTCTGGGTGCCCCTATTTTCGACACGAGCAGCTAGTAGTTTTGGTTTTGCAGATTTATATTCACAGGATCCTGATTTACAGCTGGAACGATGCTTGGAAAGCTCTGTATCCGTGTATCACTTTCAATTATGTTTTGTATATTTTTCCGCTGTTATGTAATTTATTGTAATCTCTGATATTCATCGAATTTAATTTATTCACTTATACTCTGTATATTCTTGTATCTGATGGAATTGTTGTAATATACAATGAAATGTTCTTTCGTCTGCGTTCTGTTTTGTCTTGTCCTCAATTCTATCTGTGCTTTCCTTCACGGGGAAGTTCGGGTCGTCTCAAGAGAATTTATCGAACATTAGTTATTCGAAAGGAGTTATCGAATATTAGTTATTCGAAAGGAGTTATCGAATATTAATTATTCGAAAAGAGATTATCGTATATTAGTTATTCGAAAAGGGGTTATCAAATATTAGTTATTCGAAAGGAGTTATCAAATATTAGTTATTCAAAAAGAGATTATCGAATATTAGTTATTCGAAAGGATTTATCGAATATTAGTTATTCGAAAAGAGATTATCGAATATTAGTTATTCAAAAAGGAGTTATCGAATATTAGTTATTCGAAAGGAGTTACCAAATATTAGTTATTCGAAAGGAGTTATCGAATATTAGTTATTCGAAAGGAGTTATCGATTATTAATTATTCGAAAGGAGTCATCGAATGTTAGTTACTCAGAAGGAGTTAATCGAATATATCTTACTCGAATAGATTTAAAGGATTAAATCGAATATAGTTTATTCGAAAGGAGTTAATCGAATATAGTTTATTCGAAAGGAGTTAATTGATAGGAGTTAATTGACAGAGTTAATTGATTAGAGTTAATCCAATAGAGTTAATCGATTACGGTTAATCAAATAGAGTTAATCCAACAAAGTTAATCGATTAGGGTTAATCAAATAGAGTTAATCCAATAGAGTTAATCAAATAGAGTTAATAGAATAGAGTTAATCGAAAAGGAGTTATCGAATATAGTTTATTCGAGAAGGAGTTATCGAATAGAGATTATTCGAAAGAGAATTATACATTGAATTCGATTATATCGAATTCGGGAAAGTACTATTCACTTTCCGTTTTTAATCATGATTTATTTATTTATAAATAAATTAGTTGTTTGTTTATTTATCCAAATTTATAAATAAAAGTTATACTTAAGTTATTATATTTCAGAAGCATGGGATTTTAACACTATTGTTAAAATCAAACGATTTCTGTAAAAATAGTGGATTCGTAAATAGAATCGGAGAGTTATGTAAGGATGTTTGTTGAAGATTTAGAAGATGAACTTTGTCTTTTTCGAAGTTAGAAATGTTGTTCAGTTATGTTCTGAGAGGTAATTATACCCCAACTTGATTGGCTTCGTTTTTAACTAAGGAACGGTTAAGCTTCGATAGTGAAGGTTGGTTAAGTGAATATAGTTAATAAGAGTAATGGTTTGAGTTTTCATAGCGATGTTTTATTTAAACATCTGCTTAAATCCAATGAAGGAGTTTTGGAAATGTTTTCCAAATAAGAATCAGAAATGTTTTCTAATATAGAAATAATAGATGAGAACAAAAATGGAAACGTTTTCCAATATTAATAAGGTATATTTTCTAAATTTAGAAAATAAATATTTCTGTATATATATGGAAAGAGGAAATGGGTAGATGAATAAACTAATGATAGATTAATTTAATATGATTAATGATTGATCGATAGAATTTCCATTTGGAAATAATATCATTGGTTGCACGCATGTTTTTCTTTGATAGCTAACTCACCGACTATCGAAGTTTTTGACCATGTTTCCGTTGTCAATACGAAGAGACTGGGATCAGATTCATTATCTGAAAACCACTCTGTATGGGCATTAGCATTGCGATCAAATATGATGAAGATAATTGAAGACGGAGTTATGCAAGGGTTGTTCTGTTTACAGAATAGTAACTTCGGTTTGTCCAGTCCTAGGACAACATGTATGGAAGAATGTCTAACAGAGTATACGTAATGGATCACGTAAGTTGATCTCTTCAAACGTATGTACGTTTGGTGGCAGAGGAATTCGTTTCTCTTAGCTGTATACCCATTGTATTTTTGGGGAAATCAATTTGTGATTTGGCGGGTATGACGATGTGACATTCAAAGTGAATAATTGTGTGATCTGTCAGAGATAAGCGTGTCCTCTAGCCTAACAACCGGAAAATGACAAAAATCGAGCAGGCAGCATGGCTAAGTGGTTGGCTGCCAAGTAGGGTGTATTATCACCTATCTAGAGATATTCATTTCATTCTATAATATATTGTCGATGCTGTCCCATTCGGGAAACGGTTGCTGTCCCAACCATTGGTGATGTACATTCGATACACTCAAGCAAATGAGGGGTCGATCATGTGTGGCCGGGTTGCAAGATGTTCTTGTTGAACCCAGTGTATTCCTCTCTAAAGGTACACTATCGTAAGTTTGTTCCATACCTTGTCATAGTTGGAAATCCATTACCCAATAAGTGCTCGCGGTTTTGATTATATACTGTATATGTGGAACGTGAGAAGAAAGCATTCTGCAAGATGATTATTATATTGTGGTTGATAGACACTATTATAATATCAAAAGAGTTTTGATATAAAAGATCATTGTTCTTTCAAAATGATTTGAAAGTTAAATCAAATTGATTTAGATTCTCATAAGGGAAAACCCGTTCCGTTATACAGCGTGGTCTTATGAGATATCGTTTAATTGTTCAAACTATTTTAAATTGTTTTACTCACACTAGTCCCATGACTAACCTAGAGTTTATTTTGTTTTGTTTTCCCTAAACTCTTGGGTGCCCAATTTTGTACAAGCAGTCAAGTAGTCAGGATTTTACAGATATACTTGGAGAGCTTGGAGCATGAGGCTTCAGGATTATATACCTATTGTTATTTCTGCTGTGTTTTAAGTGTTGTACTCTGATAATGTTATTGTATACATATATTGATTTTATTTCAAAGATATGTTATCTATTATATGTTGTTCGTTTCGCTGTGAGATTCGTGTTACTTTGATGTTGTATGTTCGTCTTCTTCTTCTATTCTAAGTTTCTATCTTTTCTATTCTCACCCTTTAATTTTTTTATGGACTATCCAGTATTTCTGATGCTTGAATAGTCGACATAGTGTTGTATGTCGATATCTAGGATCGCAAAAACCCCGGGTCGTTACAGTGGTATCAGAGCTTAAGGTTAAGTAATCACCTTGGCTCTATGGCGTGACTCAGTAGAGATGGGGTTAGTAATGCCCTAGATTGAGTTGTGTATATATACGAGTGAACATATTTTTTATTTGATATAAAACAATTTTATATCATGGAGATTTATTGGTTGAGTCGTTTATGAGTTCTGGTCAATCAGTTTGATCCACTGTATCAGTAGGAGTTTCTAAGCACTTAAATACAATGAACCGACACTGTATGTTTTGAAAACATGGTAAATGATATTATTTTACCAAAAATATATATTGATATAAACAGATGATTTATATTGATATTATTATTGAATGTGTTAGTTGTAATTATAATCGAATAAGATTATAATTGGAATGGTTATGTAAATAACCAATCAGAATTCATATGAATATAATATACGAAATAAGATGAAGTAAATCTGAATTTAGAATCAGATTTGGAATTAAAAGCTGGAGAAGTGTTTGTAAATGGAATTGAATTAAATATATGTGAATTTTAAAATCCTGGGAGGGTTGGAAATGTTTTCCAAGCTTTGTGAAAGATATTTTGAAATATATTTCAAAGTGGAAATGTTTAGAAATGGTTTTGAAAAGTGATATAGTATTGAACTCACCTCGATCGCTGGAAAATAAATTCTGATGATGACTGCAGCATCATCAGTATTCATTTTCGTGTTGTTGAGTGACAGATTACTACCAAAGAATTTGTTTTTAAATTGTTTTGTGAAAACAAGTGTTCAGAAATTCAAAGGTTTTGAATTGTTATTATGATTTCAAATTTTATTTGAAATAAAACCCAGGAAATTAAATTTCTAAATATGAAACTAAAATTTAACTTATGAAGTTAAAAAGATTCAAATGGAAAAGGTGAATATATAAATTAGAATTTAACTTAAAATAAGTTAAATAGAATCCGGATTTGATTATGAAATGATTTGGAATGGAATTGAGTTGATAAGTAAGAATTGGAATCGAGAATGGAACTCGAGTTTGAAATGAAAATTGGTTTGGATATAAGCGAGTAGCTGTGTTTAACAGATATTGATTGGGGATTGGTTGAGATGACATTGGTAGATGTTGAATTGATAGCATGTGAAAGTGATAAAGTTGATATGCCCGACAAAAAACGTACAAGTTTATATTTATATGGGTATGAGATTTATGAGCCGAATTGGCAAGCCGCTTGGCTGTTTGATTTTCTTTTGGGTTGGAGAAGGCGTAGAGAGGCGAGTTGGAGTTTGAGCTATTTACCAGTATAAAGGAGGTTCTGGCAAAAAAATTCAAAAAAAATAAGGTGTTAGAAATTTTTTAGGATTTTCGATAATAAGAATTGATAAATATTTAATTGGAATTAAATCGGTTCAGTTGAAACTGGAGGTAAGAAGTGAACAAATAAGTTCTAACCAGTTAATAGGGTTGTTTCCTACCTTAGCGAGGATGAAATTATTTTTAAGGGCGGAAGAATGTAATGTCCCGTATTTTCAGCGGTATAATAATTTATTTATTTAATTATTTAAATAATGATTTAGATATTTTTATGGTTTAAATTAAATAACTTTGAATATTTAATTAAAATAATAATTAAATAATATATTTAATTCTGATATAACCAGAATTAGCTGAAATGGCAATATAATGTGAATTGGACAATTCAAAATATATAATTCAGTTTGAAATTGAATTACGATAACGAATATATTATTTGAATGACAGTTGAACATATAATTATATTATAATTATAATCAAGCTCGAAATGGCGCGGCAGTTCGCAATTTGGCGGTTTGAACTTCAACTGAATATACAGGGTCCGTTTTAAATCGGATTTCTACGAAATAAGAAACGTTCGGAGCCGTGGAAGTATATTTTTCTGATAGAAGAGAAAAATCGGGATTTCATTGTATAGTTTTTGATTTATGTCCAAATCAAATTTTCGAAAAATCGCTATGGAATTCCTTTATAATTTATATTGATTTATTTATATTTTAAATGGATTTTTAATATAAATCGAATATCTATGTAACATTGGATTTGGAATATCATGTTATAAATCCTGAAATGGAGCTGTGTTATATTCTATATGAATATATAATTTAATATTTATTTATAAATATTTAATTTAATTATTTTTAAATATATTTAATATTTAAATGGGTTATTTAGAGTTTTGAAAATAGTCAGTTTTGCAAACGACCTCCGTCTTCGACGAAACTAATTTTGTTGGGTCCGCAATATTAAATTATTGCTAGATTTCAATTTTCGTGATTTGTGGAGTCAGTATGTGGCTGTGTGGGATTTTAATGTGAAATACAGTCAGTATTTTGATGGTTAAAAATATGCTGTGTTAGCAAACGGAGTCGGAATTCGATGAAACTAGTTTCGTTGGGTCCGCAATGTCGAACTGTAGTTGCATGTCCCTTATATTAAAATTGGGTATTGTATGTGATCGTATGGATTTTTAATTGACAAATGAAATAGCATTTGATTAAAAATTAATTAAAATAATCAATATAAAAATATTTAAAAATTCCTACAAATATACCTACCCCTTCCTTCTAAACCTAATGTCTTTTTCCTCTGGTCAACTGGAAAACACGCCGCTACCTTTTCCAATTTTTTTCAGCAAATCAAAACTTTGAAGAATTAAAGAAAAATTCTATAATTCAAAATAGGTATATATTTGAGATCAATAGGACCTAAGCTTCCATCCTATGTCGGTCTTGCTCGGTGCACATCATCTTCGTGGAGTTTGAACAATTACAGCGCCAGTATTTGGCGAGCTAGGTTTAAGCTTTGTTCATTTTTGGTGCAATGATTCAAGCCTTGAAGGTTGTTTTGGGGATCTGTGAGGGTTTTCGCATCTATAGAGGAAAATTTGTTGAATTCGAACCCAAAAAGGGTCGATCACCTGTACGTCATAGGATTCAATGCACTGAAGAGGAGTTGTTCGAGTTTAATCATTTTGATATGAGTAAAAGGAGATTGTGAGGAGGAGTTAAATGGTGATGGTCTCATGAATCTTCGTGATGTGAGGATGGAGATAGGGTAGGAGGAAAGTCGGCTTTGTTTTTCATAAGGAGCGGTCGTATGAAGCTCACAAGGAAGAAGAGGAATGTTTAACCGGGTTTGGGATTAAATAAGGGTGGATGGGCCAAACTGGTGAGGCCCGGTTTAGTATAAGTTTAAAATTTATTCAAACTAAATAATGTATTAGTTTCTTAATATCATAACATAATCATACGAAATCAGAATCTGACGAAACAAGATCCTTTGGGATCGTATGGACAGTGGCTACAAATTGGGACTGACTGGGAGTGGATTGGAGTTTGTTACAATTTATAGCAAAATAAATTGTTCGATCCGAATCAACAACAGTTTACCGTTATTTAACGATGAACTGCCAATGTGAGTAAAACTCACCAACTCTACCAGTTCATATTTTTATAACATATATTTAGAACTGGTAAATGATGACTGATTGTTGTGTATTGACTGTTTGGTTGAACTGCTAAGTAATTGGTTGAAATTATAGATCTGGTTATATATATATAAATTGATTCTTTTTAGCAGAATATTTCATAGTAAAATGAAATTGATGTTAATTGTTTTATTTAACATCTGTGGATGCAGGGAAACAGGTCGGAGGAATCTAACTGGATTCCTCAACATTTATTTTACTGTTTTTCATATATTGTAATATATGACGTGATATATAACCTGTGTTGATTACGTGTGTGGAATGATATCGATCATTGTTATTTGGTATTTTAACTACCAGAAGAAATACAGGGATGTAGAAAAGGGGATTTTCAAGGTGTATTTTGAAAATAAAGTATTTATATAAAATCAATGGATTTTATATATAAAAGGAAAATATTTGTGAAAAAGGAAAATATTTGTGAAAAGGAAATATTTGTGAAAACAAATAGAAAAGGAAATATTTGTGAAAAAAAATAAAAAAGGAAATATTTAGAAAGTAGTTGGATTATAAAAGGAATTAGAGTTAATTAATAGAGTTAATCGAACAAGAGTTAGTCGAATATTAGTTAATCGATTAGAGTTAATCGAATTAGAGTTAATCGATTAGAGTTAATCGAATAGAGTTAATTAGATAGAGTTAATCAAAAAAGAATTAGTCGAATATTAGTTATTCGAATAGAGTTAATTGAATTAGAGTTAGTCGAATATTAGTTATTCGAATAGAGTTAATTGAATTAGAGTTGGTCGGATTAGAGTTATTCGAATATAGTTTATTCGAAGAAAGAGTTATCGAATAAGGTTATTCGAAGAAGAGAATTTATCAAATATTAGTTATTCGAAAGGAGTTATCGAATATTAGTTATTCGAAAGGAGTTATCATATATTAGTTATTCGAAAGGTGCTATCTAATATTAGTTATTCGAAAAGAGATTATCGAATATTAGTTATTCGAAAGGAGTTATAGAATATTAGTTATTCGAAAAGAGATTATCGAATATTAGTTATTCGAAAAGGAGTTATCGAATATTAGTTATTCGAAAGGAGTTATAGAATATTAGTTATTCGAAAAGAGATTATGGAATATTAGTTGTTCGAAAGGAATTGTCGAATATTAGTTATTCGAAAAGAGATTATCGAATATTAGTTATTCGAAAAGGAGTTATCGAATATTAGTTATTCGAAAAGAGGTTATCGAATATTAGTTATTTGAAAGGAGTTATCAAATATTAGTTATTCGAAAGGAGTTATCAAATATTAGTTATTCGAAAGGAGTTATCAAATGTTAGTTATTCGAAAGGAGTTATCGAATATTAGTTATTCGAAAGGAGTCATCGAATGTTAGTTATTCAAAAGGAGTTAATCGAATATAGTTTATTCAAATAAAGTTAAAGGAGTAAATCGAATATAGTTTATTTGAAAGGAGTTAATCGAATATAGTTTTTTCGAAAGGAGTTAATTGATAGGAGTTAATTGATAGAGTTAATTGATTCGAGTTAATCCAATAGAGTTAATCGATTAGGGTTAATCAAATAGAGTTAATCCAATAGAGTTAATCAATTAGGGTTAATCAAAAAGAGTTAATCCAATAGAGTTAATCCAATAGAGTTAATCGAGTAGAGTTAATAGAATAGAGTTAATCGAAAAGGAGTTATCGAATATAGTTTATTCGAAAAGGAGTTATCGAATAGAGATTATTCGAAAGAGAATTATACATTGAATTCGATTATATCGAATTCGGGAAAGTACTATTCACTTTCCGTTTTTAATCAAGATTTCTTTATGTATAAATAAATTAGTTGTTTGTTTATTTATCCAAATTTATAAATAAAAGTTATACTTAAGTTATTATATTTCAGAAGCATGGGATTTTAACACTATTGTTAAAATCAAACGATTTCTGTAAAAAAAGTGGATTTGTAAATAGAATCGGAGAGTTATGTAAGGACGTTTATTGAAGATTTAGAAGATGAACTTTGTCTATTTTGAAGTTAGAAATGTTGTACAGTTAAGGTCTGAGAGGTAATTATACCCAACTAGATTGGCTTCGTTTTTAACAAAGGAACGGTTAAGGTTCGATAGTGAAGGTTGGTTAAGTGAATATAGTTAATGAGAGTAATGGTTTGAGTTGGCATAACGATGTTTTATTTAAACATCTGTTTAAATCCAGTGAAGGAGTTTTAGAAATGTTTTCCAAATAAGAATCAGAAATTTTTTCTAATATAGAAAATAATAGATGAGAATAAAAATGGAAACATTTTCCAATATTAATAAGGTTTATTTTCTAAATTTAGAAAATAAGAATTTCTGTATATATATGGAAATAGGAAATGGGTAGATGAATAAATTAATGATAGATTAATTTAATATGATTAATGATTGATCGATAGAATTTCCATTTGGAAATAATATCATTGGTTGCACAGGTGTTTTTCTTTGATAGTTAACTCACCGACTATCGAAGTTTTTGACCATTTTTCCGTTGTCAATACGAAGAGACTGAGATCGGATTCATTATCTGAAAACCACTTTGTATGGGCATTAGCGTTGCGATCATATATGATGAAGATAATTGAAGACAAAGTTATGCAAGGGCTGTTCTGTTTACAGAATAGTACCTTTGGTTTGTCCAGTCCCAGGACAACCTCTATGGAAGAATGTCTGACAGAGTATATGTAATGGATCACGTAAGTTGATCTCTTCAAACGAATGTACGTTTGGTGGCGGAGGAATTCGTTTCTCTTAGCTGTATACCTGTTGTATTTTTGGGGAAATCAATTTGTGATTTGGCGGGTATGACGATGTGACATTCAAAGTGAATAATTGTGTGATCTGTCAGAGATAAGCGTGGCCTCTAGCCTCACAACCGGGAAATGACAAAAATTGGGCAGACAACATGGCTAAGTGGTTGGCTCCCAAGTAGGGTGTATTATCACCTATCTAGAGATATTCATTTAATTCTATAATCTATTGTCGATGCTGTCCCATTCGGGAAACGGTTGCTGATCCCAACCGTTGGTGATGTACATTCGATACACTCAAGCTAAATGAGTGGTAGGTCATGTGTGGCCGGATTGCAAGATGTATTTGTTTAACCCAGTGTATTCCTCTCTAGAGGTACACTATCGGAAGGTGGTTCCATACCTTGTCATAGTTGGAAATCCATTACCTAATAAGTGCTCGCAGTTTTGATTGTATACTATATATGTGGAACGTGAGATGAAAGCGTTTTGCAAGATGATTATTATATTGTGGTTGATAGGCACTATTATAATATCAAAAGAGTTTTGATATAAAAGATCATTATTCTTTCAAAATGATTTGAAAGTTAAATCAAATTGATTTGGATTTCCATAAGGGAAAACCCGTTCCATTATACGGCATGGTCTTATGAGATATCGTTTAATTGTTCAAACTGTTTTAAATTGTTTTACTCACACCAGTCCCATGACTGACCCGGAGTTTTTTTTGTTTTGTTTTCCCTAAACTCTTGGGTGCCTAATTTTGTACGGGTAGTCAAATAGTCAGGATTTTACAGATATACTTGGAGAGATTGGAGCAGGAGGCTTCAGGATTATATAGCTATTGTTATTTCCGCTGTGTTGTAAGTGTAGTACTCTGAAATGTTATTGTATACATATATTGATTTTATTTCAAAGATATGTTATCTATTATATGTCGTTCATTCCGCTGTGAGATTCGTGTTACTTTGATGTTGTATGTTCTTCTTCTTCTTCTATTCTAAGTTTCTATCTTATCTATACTCACCCTCTAATTTCTTTCATGGACTATCCAGTATTTCCGATGCTTGAATAGTCGACTTTATGTTGTATGCCGATATCCAGGATCGCGAAAACCCCGGGTCGTTACACTAAGGCTGGCCACTTGGCAATTTCTTTTTCTTTTAAAAGTTTGTGAGCCTAAGGCTGGCCGCTTGGCAATTTCTTTTTCTTTTGAAGGTTTATGAGCCTAAGGCTGGCCGCTTGGCAATTTCTTTTTCTTTTAAAGAGTTTATGAGCCTAAGGCTGGCCGCTTGGCATTTTCCTTTTCCTTTGGATTGATGAGGGCCCTGCGAGGCGAGTTATGGTTTTTCAAACCACTCTTTGTACAAAGGAGGCTATGGTGAAATTTTTCGAAATTTAAAGGCGTTAGCCAAAATTTTAAAGTGAAAACGGTTTGAAAATCATCGATTGGATTACATATATATATATATATATATATATATATATAGTTGAAATAAAACGAATAACGATGCTGCAGTTCACATTTTGAAATCGTATTTTTAAATGATTATAACGGGAAATCCGACCATCAGATTTTCTCTAAACTGGAACCGTTGGGTTCGCTTTGAAAATATATTTCCAACAATATAAAATTCGTTAAGATCCAACGGTTAGATTGTGTTAAATGTTTAAATCAAATCTGAGGAAAAACAACGCCATAATGAATTATATATGTATATATATATAAATTAAAATAAAACGAATAACGATGCTGCAGTTCACGTTTTGAAATCATAATTTTAAACGATTACAGCGGGAGATCTGACCATCAGATTTTCCCGAAACTGGAACTGTTGGGTCCGCTTTGGAAAGATCTTTCAAACGATATAAAATACGTTAAGATCCAATGGTTAAATTTTGCAAAATGTTAAATTCAAATTCGAACGAGAGCAGCGCCAGGGCCATCGAATGACCTGAAATGTTGTTCGATGGAAATGGGCTATTTTTATATAAATAAAAATAGCAAAAAATCGTTATAAATTATTATACGCGATATGGAATGGAAATAAACCGATTTTACTTGGTTTATTGGATATTCTAATGGTTAGATGTATTTGACATGAAATATTATATCGAACTGGAACGTGAATGTCGAATAATTTAACTATGGAAAATAATTGATTTTAATTCTAGGTATACATGAATTATTTGAAAAGGCCAAGTTAATTCTCATTTCAAATAATTGATCGACGATTATAAGTCGAAGATATGAAGACGGTGCAAGAGCGGTGATCTTCACATCGAATGGATTATTACTGATGCCCTGGATCAGTTAGCTTCCAAGAGGGGTTACAGTGGTAGTAGTCTGGACGTACTTGTTGATTGTCCAGATGTGCAAGGGCCTCTCTCCTGTATTGGACATATGGGACAAGGAATAAGGTGCCTCCGGTTTCGTTCAGACCCAGAACGAACTTGTAAATGAACATGTGTCCGATGTTGTAGATTGACAAAGTGGCTTGCAGAGATGCAGTGATCAAAGCTTTTGTTGAAAAGCAGAGTCTTGTGGTTGATGATCAAAGAACGGCTTTAATATAGCTAGCTTTGTGTATGGCATTAATTCGCGAGCCTCACACCCTGGTATGAACCAAAAACGGGAGAGGACCTCAGGGAGGACAAGCGGTTCTTTCTATCTAGGAGTGATGTCAGGGTTTTGCAAGCCCTGACATTTTACTTATGTGGATAATGGAAAGTGAGGCACCTCGGTTATGTCGGTCTCTACGGAGCTGATGGATGGTTTGGTCGATATATGACCAGTTTAAGCCCCATAGGATGGGGAAACGTATTGTTCAGCTGAAGATCTAAAGGCTTGGCTGAGTACTTGCCTGAGACATGGTAGGCTAGATTGTCCCGATGTCGGTAAGGACGATCCCTTGCCTTGGTTCATGATGGAAATCCAACTTCCAATACGACATGTGTGGTTTTGATTGTAAAACTAGTATGGCGGCATAGTAGTATGGGGTACTATGCCATCTATGATTGAAATTGTTTTTGAAACATATACACACTAATAATAGTATCAAATGATTTTGTTTTATACGTATCAAGCATATTTTGGTCATTATAAGGTAAAACTCTATCCTCCCGCTTGCGTTGCATTGTGTGATGGGACCTGAGTCTTATAATGGCTTCATTTTCTATAGAAAGCATTGCGATGTTTAAATGATTTACTTGTTTTAAGTACTGGCAATCCAATAGAATAAAACCATTCCGCACCAACGGTTTGGTCCTGTGATTGGCCTTATTATAAAATAAGTTAAGTAGATTTTTCATACCAGTCCTATGACTGACTCGTAGTTTCACTTTGCAAACTTGGGTGCCCCTATTTCTACATGGGCAGCCTTGTATTCAGGTTTTAGTAGGCTCATTCTAGATATCTATGGAGCCGAGGATGGATTCTGTCATTTCTTTTATGCTGTTCAGACTTTGTTATGTATATTATGTTGGACTCCACTATAGACATTTTATATAAAGCTGAAACTGTATTTTGTACTAAGTATGAACCTGTTATACTGTGTAACTCTGATGATTATATTTGATCCAGTGTAATTTTGAAACACTCCACCCACCATTAAGGTCACTCACAAAGGGATTGCCTTAACTTTGGTGGAGGTTTGTAAGTAAAAGTCACAGATAAAACACAAGATAAATATAAACATATATATATATATATAAGCAGCGGAAAACAACAGACTTTTTATTCCAAAAATATGTGTTCAACAAAACATTTCCATAACTATCACATTACATCATTACTACTGTCTTGGTTATTACATTAAAGAAGCATAAAACATAACTAAAACTGCATAAATCCCTATAGAGTGTGTCCAACAGCCATAGCCAAGGAGAATCCAAACCGTACATCTACTATCTTGAAGCTTGCAAAGAGTCTGACTAAGCTAGATTGTTTCCTCCCTGTGGACCTTAAGGGGAGGGGGAACGGAAGAAAAGAAGACGAAAGAAAATAGGTTCAGATATAAAGCCTGGTAAGTCTAGTGACTCTTCAGTATGAGAATAAGAAAAAGGGCATGACAAGTATAAACTGGAAATAGGAAAGTGTCATAAACTAAGGTAAAGCAGTTTGAACCGAATATACTTATCGCAACCCACACTATATCTCTGCACCTACTTGTATTGACTTAACTGGCACCCCATGCTGGAGGTGAAGTGATCCCCTTTTCTAAAGATCGGCTCCTACTCGGATGTCATTTGTGTCTTACGGCCCCCAAATATTGTAGACACCTATGCTGGCCCCACCATGGGGTGCATCAAGTCCCTTGGTGGCGACCCGACACAATCCTTAGAATGTATAGGTTATACTACTGGTGCCCCCAGTGCCCTGTTTGTCTGCTCCGAAGTGTGTGCACGCACGCACTCCGTTAGAACCCACACTGTTGCACCCACCACCGTCGCTTTTGACCGCTTACCATCAACCCAGTAATCGTGCCCCACCCTGCCTAGTTTCAGGGTACCATGACACCTAATTGGGTTACTGCTGAAAAGGATCCCTGTTACTAGGGTTTTCTAGTTAAACATGTTAAGTGGTTAAGTGTCTGAATTTACCTAACCCCCACCCATCAGTTTAATTAACATGTTGAATTGGTTAAGTGTTTTAGTTAACTTAACCCTACCATCCTGACTTGTCTGTCCTTAGCTTCTTAAAGCACCGACCACTCACATTAGACAGATATTGTTACAATTACTGGATGTGCCGGTCGGTTCCGGGCAGGTTTACACCGTAACTCAGTCTAACCTCGGGTCCTTATTGGGCTCCATGCTTAACCACCCACATTGGATAGGTATTGTTGTGACTACTGGACAGCCGGGTGGGTCCGGGCAGGTTTACATCACAACTCAATCCAACCTCGTGTTAAGCATTTTCGTATTTTTCTAAATTTACATATTTGTCTTTATTACTTAATATATGTAAATTTGTCAACAATTCATTGTTGTGGCCCACTTTCCAAGTTTAACATTTTTGGTATAAGAATTTATACCATTCAAGTGCCACCAATTTTGGCATGTGACAAAACATGCGAATTTCATATACTTACCAATTTATGTCAAGTTTTACTAATATTCCCAACTTTACCCTGTTTAAATATTAGGCTAACAATCTTAGCCTAATTCTCGTTCGCATGGTTTTTAACATAAAATATTAGGCTAAAAACTTAGCATAATTTAGCGCACACAAATTGGCATAGGGGAATTCATAAACATAAACATGACATAGGTGTAAACTTGGCATTTTTGGCAAAGTCAATATGAACATCATAGGTGTGAACTTGCAAAATAGTCAACATACATATATGTGAATTTGTAACATAGACTAAATAACCATACATGTGAATTTGCAACATAGCCTAGTTCAACTTACATATATGTGAACTTGCATTGAAATAGGGATCTAACCAAATAGGTATCACATAAATTATCATATGATTTAGACAAATAAGCCTAAACATGTTTTGGATCTAGGCATAACATCGAACATCACTAGCATATGACAAGGATATGACATTTTCATAAGTATGCATAATTTTATGACAAGGGGGTGAACTAGATCCAATCATATATCTAATTACAACATGAAACATGTATTAAAGTGGATCTTGGCTTGGATCCAATTAACTTGCAACTTTCTTACAAACATACTAGCATGTATGTGAACATAATCGTTTAAGCATAAAGGTTCTAGCATATATATATATATATATATATATATATATATATATATATATACATGAAATCTTAATCACATACAACCTATATAATCACATAAACTTATAGGTGTCGATTACAACATGAACTACACAACTTGCATATGATTCTACATGTATAATAGGATCAATATCAACTCAACTATACCACAACATCACAATACCACAATCATTTCAATACATAGATGTGAATTAACATAGTTGTTACATAATAACACAATTCCATTTCCAATTTACATCGAATCAAATTCAAACTTTTATTCACATCGGAAAAATCACTATACTTACAACAAATGACGGTCTTGTTTTCTGATTTCTGAGTTCTGAATTTGAATTGCTTTACTTTGGGTAGACTAACGTTGATTTGATTATTGTGTTAACTTTAATTTTGGCTCGTTACTAAGCTTTTCTATAAGTTGAGGCTCCTCCTAATTTTCTCCCGACAGCATGGCGGCTCCGTCTTTAATTTCTTATGTGAATTTAGGTTGGAGTCTTAAGTTGTTTATATAGAGTTTCAGATTGATTTGAGCCGTCAGATGATCATAGACGAATCTAGACCATTCACTTCGAAAGGAGCCAACCAAAATGCGACAAGTCAGCCCTAG
This sequence comes from Allium sativum, assembly GCA_030737875.1. NCBI lineage: Eukaryota > Viridiplantae > Streptophyta > Magnoliopsida > Asparagales > Amaryllidaceae > Allium > Allium sativum. The sequence continues at coordinate 546,389,618 of CM060922.1, forward strand.
TGACACAGCCAAGCCTCAGAAATCGACCAGAACCCGATTAGGCCAGCTAGGGCCAAACCAGGTCGGCTGGGCAGGTCGACCTGGTGCCTGGGCGGGAATTTTCCTGCCTAGCCTAGTTTGGGTCTGATTTTTGAATTTTGAACTGTTTGAATTTTAATTTTGAATTCTGAAACTTCCGGAGGTCATAACTCCTTCATACGGAGTCCGATTCACGCAAACTTGGACTCTATCTCAAGCAGAGTTCCTAGAAGAACGCAATGGAGTAACCCGTTTCCCTTAATTCTATCATCTAGAATTAATTATATTTTAATTTGTTAATATACAGTTAACAGAAAATTCGGGGTGTTACATTCTCCCCTCCTTAAAGGATTTCGTTCCCGAAATCTTCAAGTCTAGGAGAACGTAAGTCCTAACATCCAATCGTTCATCTACTCAACCATCAAACGCAGGCGTCCATTGTCCTTAAAAGACTTCTAATGCTTCATGATCATATGCATAGTGTGTGTGTATGTTCTTATCTAATGCAAAATCAGGCGGTTTACTGATTCAGTTGACCTCCTTAATGCAAATCATGTAAGCGCCATGAACCCATTATGTATGCAAATTTTTATTTCCACTCATAATTCTACATGAGTGCGCAACCATTCATATAAATGTGATATCCATATGACAACATATCAAGTTTCAACCACATACAAGTATGTATACATATATGCATATGCAATATGAAGTGATTGAGCCGATCTAAAACCTAGGTTGTGTGTGTATATGCATCCACGAGCAACCACTAGCAACCACTTGCAACCACTTGCAGCCATCAACCATAACATGTTTCAAATACATGTTTTACATTCAAAGGGGTTTCTACGTAAGGATAAAGGATAATATCGAGGAGATCATACCTAAAAAGATAGATATAAGCACAACTTAAGGAAAAAGAAAGGTCAAAGATGTACCCTCGAAAAGAAAAGGGTAGGCCGCACGTATTCTATCTTCAGTTTCCCAAGTTGCGTCTTCCTCGGCGTCACTCCACTGAATTTTAACGAGTTTGACTTCGCGGTTGCGTAGCTTTTTCACTTCAGTTCCTACGATTCGAGTTGGAACTCTCCTTACAGTTGCTTCGCATTCTACTTCGGCTTCTTCTAGAATGTTTGGCTCCACCACTCCCACAGATTCATGTAGACATTTCCGAAGATGAGAAACGTGAAAGACATTGTGAATTCCGGCCAATCTTTCCGGCAGCTCTACCCTATAAGCCATTTTCCCAATCTTCTCGATGATAGGGAACGGTCCTACAAATCTTGGTGCTAGCTTTCCTGCTGATCCAAAGTGAACGACGTTCCTTAAAGGGGATACCTTAAGGAAAACCCTGTCCCCAACCTCAAACTCAAGGTTGGTCCTTCTTTTTTCGGCGTAGGATTTCTGTCTATCTTGGGCAGTCTTCATTCTCCTTCGTATCAAGTCCACTTTTTCTGAAGTTTCTCTAATCATGTATGACCCAAGTATAAGCTTGTCGGTAGACTCCCACCAACAAGTTGGTGATCGGCACGGTCTTCCATATAGAGCTTCGAAGGGCGCCATACCGATGGTGGCTTGGTAACTGTTGTTGTAGGCGAATTCCATTAAAGGAAGATGATCCTCCCGAGTCCCTTCGAAGTCAAGAACGCATTGTCTCAAAAGATCTTCCAATGCTCTATTCACCCTTTCTGTCTGACTATCAGTTTAGGGGTGATAGGCCGTGCTCAAGCATAACTGTGTGCCTACAGCTTCTTGCAGACTCCGCCAAAATTCGCTCATAAAGATGGGATCTCTGTCACTCACTATGCTGGAGGGTATTCCATGGAGTCGAACTATTTCCTTAGGATAAAGAGAAGCTAGAGACAAAGCAGTCCTTCTACTCTTGATAGGTATAAAGTGGGCACTTTTAGTAAGCCTGTCCACTATTACCCATATGCTGGTATTGCCTCTTCTAGACCTAGGCAACCCGTCAATGAAGTCTATTGTAATGCTCTCCCACTTCCATTGCGGGACTTCTAGAGGATGAAGCAGTACGCCAGGCTTCTTCTGTTCTGCCTTGACTTGTTGGCGTATCATGCACTTAGAAACGAAATCTGCCACGTCCTTTTTCATGCCGTCCCAAAAGAAAACTCTCTTTACGTCCTTGTACATCTTGTCCCCGCCTGGGTGTATTGTCATCATGGAATGATGTGCTTCCTCGAGAACCTTCTTTACCAAATCCCTTGCATGTGGGATGCATAGTCTTCCATCTTGCCTCAGCCAACCCTTATCATCGATGGAGTACCTATTGAGGTGACTGGAAGTTTCACCGCTAATTAGCTTATCAATCACATCCACAAGCTGAGGGTCTTCACGTTGTGCGGCTCCTATTAAGTCTAAAAGAGTGGGTCGTACTTCAAGGGATGCCAATAAATCAGGTACAAAATTAGAGGATGGCCTAAAGTCAAAACTGGCTATATACTCCAAGCTTTGCCTTTCCACAAAGAGAGGGATTAAGGTCAGTTTCTTTCGGCTCAACGCGTCTGCTACTACGTTACCTTTGCCGGGAATATAGGAAATTTCAAAATCATACGAGGCAAGGAATTCCATCCATCTTTGCTGCCTTAAGTTAAGATCTTTCTGCGAGAAGAGATACTTCAACAATTTATGGTCAGTACATAATTCGAACTTCTCACCTAGGAGATAATGGCGCCAAGACTTAAGCGCAAAGACAATGGCGGCCAACTCAAGATCGTGGGTTAGTAGTTCTTTTCATGAACTTTCAATTTCCTCCCACCATAATCTACTACCCTCCCTTCTTGCATCAGAACAACGCCTAGTCCCGTACCACAAGCATCAGTGTATACGGTGAACATCTTGCTTCCATCTGGCAAAGTCAGAACTGGGGCTGTTGTGAGAGCCCTTTTTAATCGTTGGAAAGCAAACTCGCAATCCAAATCCCAAGTGAACGCCAGAGTCTTCTTTGTTAGATTTGTGAGTGGAGCTAAGATTTTCGCGAAATCCCTAATGAACTTTCGGTAAAAACCGGCTAACCCAAGAAAGCTTCGGACTTCGGTTGCATTTCTTGGTGTCTTCCAATCTTGCACTGCTACCACTTTCGCAGGGTCCACAGCTAACCCTTCTTTGGACACTATATGCCCAAGAAACCTTACTTCTTCTCTCCAAAAGTGGCAATTGGAGAATTTGGCTTTTAGCTGATGAACTCGAAGAGTTTCCATGATCTTCTTCAGATGTTGAGCATGTTCTTCCTCATTCTTTGAGAAGATCAAAATATCGTCTACGAAGACCACCACGAACTTATTAAGGAATTCTCTGAACACCCTGCTCATTAGGTCTACGAAATAAGCGGGTGTGTTTGTCAAACCGAAAGGCATGACAAGCCACTCGTAGAAACCGTCTGGAGTTCTGAACACCGTTTTATCAATGCTATCTTCAGCTACCCTTAGCTGATGGAACCCGGTAGCCAGATCAAGTTGGGAGAAGACCGACGCACCTACAAGCTGATCAAACAAATCATCTATTCTGGGAAGCGGGTGTCTATTCTTTTTAGTCAGCTTGTTTAGCTCCCTATAGTCCACACAGAGACGTAGTGAACCATCTTCTTTGGTGGCAAACACCACTGGAGCACCCCATTCTGAGATACTTCTCCTTATAAACCCCTTCTCCAAAAGCTCCTTAACTTGCTTATTGAGCTCCTTTCTCTCCTTTGGAGCCATGTGTCAAACAGGCAGAGCTATGGATTTTGCATTATCAACAAGATATATGCGGAAGTCTATTTCCCGCTTCGGAGGTAAGCCTTTCACCTCTTCAAAGACATCCGGATATTCCCGGACCACTCTAACCGACGGCAAATTCTCAACAGAAGCGTCAAGCGACTCTAGATAACTAAGCATAACAGCATTCAAGGGATTACAAGAAATTTATAGAGCATTACCGAGCAGAGTCAAGAGTCTAACCACTCTTTTCTCACAATCAAGAATGACACTATTACTGGATAACCAGTCCATGCCTAAATCAGTCCATATCCTGAGAAGCCCAAAACAAAGGCACTACATCTAAATTCAACACTTAGAATAGAGATTTTCAAATCCAAGCAAACCATCGAAAAATAAGTCGAGCCCCCAATTGGATTTGAAACAAACAAGGGATCTTCTACCATACTAGTGTCTAGGTGCAGAGATTCTACTAAAGCAGATGAAATAAAGGAGTGTGATGCACCAGAATCAAAGAGAGTGCGAACTGGATGATCATACAGATAAACTAAGCTTTCTATAGAAATATTCCTACCTCGTTCTCAAGATAGGTTTGAGAAGATAAGCAAGATAAAACAAAGCATCTACGAGAAGAAGTTAAAGATGTATCCCCAGAAGGTCCTGCTTCCGGGCCTTGCCCTTGCTTCTTAGGGCAGTTCTTGCGGATATGTCCAGTATCACCACACTGAAAGCATGCTCCCCTCTTCCTCTTCTTCTTTCTACAATCCTGTACTATATGCCCAACAATGCCACAGAAATAACATTTCCTTTTCTCACGTGTCTTGTTATTATTGTTGTGGTCCTTTCCTCCTTGACTATTATCCGGCTTCTTGTTCTGTGATTCATCCGCTTGCTGTTTCACGTAGAGAAGGAGGAGGAGTAAAAGCGTCTGCAGCTGGGGAGTAAGGTCCCCAGACATGCTGAAACGAAAAGGAAAGTAGCCAAGACAAGAGGATAGAGAGATAGTGCATATGGCTTTGGGGGAATTATGCCTTTTAAAAACAAAACTTTTTCTTGAGAAGAATGCTTCTTTAAACTTCTTTTTGAAAATAGTTTCAAAAACTTTTATCTAGTCTGGTAAAACCGTGCTCTGATACCAAGTGAAACACTCCACCCTCCATTAAGGTCACTCACAAAGGGAAAGCTTAACTTTGGTGGAGTTTTGTAAGTAAAAGTCATAGATAATACACAAGATAGATATAAACACATATATATAAGCAGCGGAAAACAACAGACTTTTTATTTCAAAAATATGTGTTCAACAAAACATTTCCATAACTGTCACATTACATCATTACTATTGTCTTGGTTATTACATTAAAGAAGCATAAAACACAATTAAAACTACATAAATCCCCATAGAGTGTGTCCAACAGCCATAGCCAAGGAGAATCCAAACCGTACATCTACTATCTTGAAGCTTGCAAATAGTCTGACAAAGTTGGATTGTTTCCTCCCTATGGACCTGGGGAGGGGGGAATGGAAGAAAAGAAGACGAAAGAAAATAGGGTCAGACATAAAGCCTGGTAAGTCTAGTGACTCTTCAGTATGAGAATAAGAAAAAGGGCATGACAAGTATAAACTAGAAATAGGAAAGTGTCATAAACTAAGGTAAAGCAGTTTGAACCGAATATACTTATCGCACCCCACACTATATCTCTGCACCTACTTGTATTGTCTTAACTGATACCCCATGCTGGAGGTGAAGTGATCCCCTTTTCTAAAGATCGGCTCCTACTCGCATGTCATTTGTGTCTTACAGCCCCCAAATATTGTAGACACCTATGCTGGCCCCACCATGGGGTGTATCAAGGTTCATGGTGGCGACCCGACACAATCCTTAGAATGCATAGGTTATACTACTGGTGCCCCCAATGCCCTGTTTGTCTGCTCCGAAGTGTGTGCTTGCCCGCACTCTGTTAGAACCCACACTGTTGCACCCACTGCCTTCCCTTTTGACCACTTACAATCATCCCAGTAATCGTGCCCCACCCTGGCTAGTTTCAGGGTACCATGATACCAAATTGGGTTACTGCTGAAAAGGGTCCCCGTTACTAGGGTTTTCTAGTCAAACATGTTAAGTGGTTAAGTGTCTGTATTTACCTAACCCCCACCAATCGGTTTAATTAACAGGTTGAATTGGTTAAGTGTTTTAGTTAACTTAACCCTACCATCCTGACCTGTCTGTCCTTAGCTTCTTAAAGCACTGACCACTCACATTAGACAGATATTGTTACGGTTACTGGATGCCGGTCGGTTCCGGGCAGGTTTACGCCGTAACTCAGTCTAACCTCGGGACCTTATTGGGCTCCATGCCTAACCACCCACATTGGATAGGTATTGTTGTGACTACTGGACAGCCGGGCAGGTCCGGGCAGGTTTACATCACAACTCAATCCAACCTCGTGTTAAGCATATTCGTATTTTTCTAAATTTACATATTTGTCTTTATTACTTAATATATGTAAATTTGTCAACAATTAATTGTTGTGGCCCACTTTCCAAGTTTAACATTTTTGGTATAAGAATTTATACCATTCAAGTGCCACCAATTTTGGCATGTGACAAAACATGCGAATTTCATATGCTTACCAATTTATGTCAAGTTTTACTAATATTCCCAATGTTGCCCCATTTAAATATTAGGCTAACAATCTTAGCCTAATTCTCGTTCGCATGGTTTTTAACATAAAATATTAGGCTAAAAACTTAGCATAATTTAGCACACACAAATTGGCTTAAGGGAATTCATAAACATAAACATGGCATATGTGTAAACTTGGCATTTTTGGCAAAGTCAATATGAACATCATAGGTGTGAACTTGCAAAATAGTCAACATACATATATGTGAATTTGTAACATAGACTAAATCAACATACGTGTGAATTTGCAACATAGCCTAGTTCAACTTACATATATGTGAACTTGCATTGAAATAGGGATCTAACCAAATAGGTATCACATAAATTATCATATGATTTAGACAACATAAGCCTAAACATGTTTTGGATCTAGGCATAACATCGAACATCACTAGCATATGACAAGGATATGACATTTTCATAAGTATGCATAATTTTATGACAAGGATGTGAACTAGATCCAATCATATATCTAATTACAACATGAAACATGCATTAAAGTGGATCTTGGCATGGATCCAATTAACTTGAAACTTTCTTACAAACATACTAGCATGTATGTGAACATAATCGTTTAAGCATAAAGGTTCTAGCATATATATATATATATATATACATGAAATCTTAATCACATACAACCTATATAATCACATAAACATATAGGTGTCGATTACAACATGAACTACACAACTTGCATATGATTCTACATGTATAATAGGATCAACATCAACTCAACTATACCACAACATCACAATACCACAATCATTTCAATATATAGATGTGAATTAACATCGTTGTTACGTAATAACACAATTCCATTTCCATTTTACATCGAATCAAATCCAAACTTTTATTCACATCGGAAAAAACACTATACTTACAACAAATGACGGTCTTATTTTCTGATTTCTGAGTTCTAAATTTGAATTTCTTTCCTTTGGGTAGACTAACGTTGATTTGATTATTGTTTTAACTTTAATTTTGGCTTGTCACTAAGCTTTTCTACAAGTGGAGGCTCCTCCTAATTTTCTCCTGACAACATGGCGGTTCCGTCTCTAATTTCTTATGTGAATTTAGGTTGGAGTCTTAAGTTGTTTATATAGAATTTCAGATTGATTTGAGCCGTCAGATGATCATAGACGAATCTAGACCATTCACTTCGAAAGGAGCCAACCAAAATCCGACATGTCAGCCCTAGTGACACAGCCAAGCCTCAGAAATTGACCAGAACCTGATCAGGCCAGCTAGGGCCAAACCAGGTCGACCCTGTGGTCGACCTGGTCACCCAGGTCGACCCCCAGGTGAACTGGTGCCTGGGCGGGAATTTTCCCGCCCAGCCCAGTTTGGGTCTGATTTTTGAATTTTGATCTGTTTGAATTTTAATTTTGAATTCTGAAACTTCCGGAGGTCATAACTCCTTCATACGGAGTCCGATTCACGCAAAATCGGACTCTATCTCAAGAAGAATTCCGAGACGAACGCAATGGCATAACCTGTTTCCCTTAATTCTATCATCTAGAATTAATTATATTTTAATTCGTTAATATACAGTTAATAGAAAATTCGGGATGTTACAAATTTATTGTACATTATCTGGTGTAATGATATATTTCTGTTCTATTGTTATTGTTTATGTGTTATATTCCAAAGATTATTCTTGCTTCCGTGGCACAGGAGTTTAGGGTCATCTCATCTGGTATCAGAGCTTTGGTTAACCTTAGTTCCGGAATATAACATATTAACGAACTCGTTAGAAATAGAATAAGTAGTTTTCTATGACGAATAACTCATTACAGATAAGATCAATAATACCCTAGAGTGAGTGTAACAGAATGAAATACACCCTAATGGACGCATTTACATTTAAATATATGTCTCTATGCTTTACAATATCTTTTCTGTTGGTCGGACTCTTTGTCTGCTATTTGCAGACATAGTAGAAAATGAGTGGCAGAAGAAGCAATCCTATGGTTCAACAATTTAATGAGCCAATCGTGCTCCCATAGCCAGAATCAGATATAGAAGTTCTATTAAACAAGTATCAAAATCTGGGTGGAGTACCATTCTTGGGCAAAGAATCTATTATTGAAACTCAATCATGGATGTGTTCTACTGAGAGAATTTTAGACGGTTTAAAACTAAGAGATAACTAGAAAAGATTACTGGCATCTTGGGCACTCAAAGAAGAAGCTTTAATCTAGCGGGAAACTATTACTAAGAATAATCGAGAAGGTAATATTACCTGGGATAGATTTAAAGAAATTTTCAATGAAAGATTTATTCCTCCAGAAGCAACTGATCGGCTATACGATGAGTTCTACTATCTGAAACAAGGAGATATGACAATTTAGGAGTATCAGGATAAATTCAACAGACTTTCTCATTTTTCCTTGGAGCTAATTGAAGATCCAAAGAGGAAGAATCTGAGGTTTATTAATGGGCTTCAAAGAAAGCACAAAAATTTCATAACTGCACATGTGAATCTTCCTTTTTCTGAAATGATATGCATGGCTTATCACTATAAGGATCTCGATAAGCAAGGTATTTTGGACGACGAAGAGGTAGGTAGTTCTAGCAACAAAAGGAAGTTTGAAACTGATAGCCCAGAGGCAGGTGCGCAGCCTGAGGCAAGTACGAAGTCTGAGGTCAGTAAGAGGCCAAAGGCCAATCAGAAAAAGGTAAAGACAGTCGTATGTCTAAAGTGTAATAAGCAAGGTCATTCAATAAGGAACTATAAATCTTCGAACATACGAAAGGATGATGGATCCAAATCCAATAAGAAGCAGAAGAGGAAAGAATTTAAATTCAACAAGAAACCACATGGTGAAAGGAAATGCCATAAGTGCCACCAAGTAGGTCATATTGCAAGGGAAAGCCAACTCTCAAGGAAATATGAAATAGTACATGTAAATGAAGTAGCAGAAGTTCCTGCACCCTCAGCCAGTCAAGTAACGCCAGATGTTTTGGTAGGCACACTTATTGTCAAAGATATTCCAGTTAAAGTACTGTTTGATACAGGCGCGTCACGAAGCTTTATTGCAAGTAGTGCGGTTAAGAAATTGGATTTGAAATTGAAGAAGCTCAAAGAACCAATCACTATCCATAATCCAATTGGGGGTTCCTTCAATCTTAGTTGGATTTGTGGGGTGCCTGTCTCTTTTTCCCATTATCGATTCCTTACCATCTCGATCGTCATGAATTTTACCGAATTTGATCTTATTTTAGGATTGGATTGGTTAATCAAATACGAAGCCGAAGTTAAATATGCAGAAAAGTAGTTAAAGTTAAAAACGAAGCTTGCCAATATTGTTATACCATGCGTAGGCTGGAGTTCAGATAAAACAGAATTTTGGTAGCTCTCGATGTTTCTCCTGCTCCAATAGAAAATATTCCTGTTGTCACAGAAAATATTCCTATCATCAAAAATTATGCAGATGTGTTTGAAGAAGTGGATAGCTTACCTCTGCGTAGAGAAATTGATTTCAGAATCGATCTAATTCCGAATGCAAGGCTAGTAGTGCACCCTTTTCAGAGAATGACTTTAAAGGAGAAAGAAGAATTATTGGACAAACTCGACAATTACTATGGAAAGGTCTGATCAGGCCTAGTTTCTCTAACTGAGGAGCAGCAGTGGTGTTTGTCCCAAAGTTAGACGACACTCTCAGACTATGCGTGGATTATCGTGACTTTAATAAGAAGACATTAAAGAATAATTATCCATTGCCGCGAATTGATGATTTGTTGGATCGTTTGAATGGAGCGCAAGTGTTTTCAAGAATGGACCTATGTAAAGACCCGCAACCTCCCCGTAAAGGAAAGCGTCGGATAGTTCGAGAACAAACCACAGCAGAACGCATACAGAAGAACATTTCATTGTATATAACAACAATGCATCAGATTACAAGAATATACAGAGTATAAATGAATATTACACAGAAATATCAGAGATTTAAATTACATTTAAATACATAGCAGCGGAAAATAATACAATACACAACTAGAAGTAGATATACGGATACAAAGCTTTCCGGATATCGTTCCAGCTGTAAACCAGGATCCTGTGAATATAAATCTGCAAAACCAAAACTACTAGCTGCCCGTGTCAAAAATAGGGGCACCCAGAGTTTAGGTTAAAACAATAAACTCCAGGTCAGTCATGTGACTGGTGTGAGAACTAAAACAGTTATTATTCTTTATTTTAAATCATTAGGTAAATCAAGGGACCACGCCGTATAACACGGAACGGGTTTCCTCCCAAGAATACCAGTGCATAAAACAAACAGCGCAATGCTAAATAAAGAAAGATGAAGCTGTTATAAGACCCAGGTCCTATCACACAATGCAACGCAAGCCGGGGGATAGGGTTTTCCCTTATAACAGCCAAAGAATGCTTGATACGTTTAAAACAAATCATTTGATACTATAATAAGTGCATAGTGTATAAAACAACTTCAAATCATAAGTATCAATCATAGGCGGCATGGGTACCATATATCATGTCGCCATATATAGGTTTACAAATAAAACCGCAAAGTCACGTATTTGGAAATTGGATTTCCGTCTATGAACCGAGGCAAAAGATAGTCCTCAACCGATTCGAGACGCTCTAGCCCGTGTCTCAGGATCAGAGCTCGAGTGACCCTTGGAGCGACAGGGCCGGTCCACCGATGTGGATTAAAATGCCTGAACACTGCGTTTCCCCACCCTTTGGGGTGTCAATGAGCCAACAAATGACTCCATCGGTTCGAGAACGACCGATCAATCCGAGGCGCCTCGCAACAGCAACAACCACATAAGTCAAACTCGTCAGGGCGTGTAAAACCACTGACGCCACTTTCTAGCTAGAAGAAAACGCATGCCCTCCCTGAGGTCCGTCTCCCGTTTTTGGTTCATACCTGGTGTGAAACACGCGAGGTAAACGTTACACAAAGCTACGCCACAAAGGCCGTGCTTTGATCATCACCACAAGACTTTGCTTTTCAACAGAAGCCTTGATCATTTGCATCTTAGCATGCCACACAGGCAAACCATCCTATGCAACCGATATCAGTCACACAGAATGAAATCCGATGTCAGACACACAGTCCATTTACAAGTCCGTTCTGGGTCTGAACGAAACCGGAGGCACCTAGTACCCCGCATATCCATCGATCTCCAAGTACGTCTGGACGATCACTAACTGTTTCCATCTTCTTGGGTGTACAGCCCAATCAAGATCATCAGTTATCACCCAAACGACGTGAAGACCTCCGGTCTTCGACCATCGTCTTCATCTTCGACTTATCGTCGTATCAGTTATTCAGAATGGGATAAACCCGGTCTTCCCGAATAACTCGCGTATATTTTAAATAAGTGTTACACAAACACGACATACGCCTCATTCCAATTCATTAGTCACTAACCATAAATTAATCAAGAGAATAATTCCCCAAATATTAACCCCGAAGGCCGAAACCAACATCAGATCAATATTCAGAAAACCATTCTGCTTGGCTAACCGACAGTTAGTTTCTAAATTTCACGTTCAAATCTAATTAAAGATTTAACTATCGCCTGGAGCAAAACTGGTGATACTCCATTCTCGATCTTTTCAATCTAATTAAAGATTCATTAAAACTCCACTTAGTTTTAATCATTATCTGGGTTAAAGAATCAGTGTCATTTAAAACACGATTCACGATAAACCCAAAATCACTTTCCATTAATTATCGGGTTAAAGAACAAGTGTTATTTAAAACACTGTTCACGATAAACCCAAAAATCAATACCAATTCAATTCCAATTAAATATTATTTAATTGGTGCACTTCATTAAATCTAAATCAAAAGATTTAATCTTTTCTCAACTGGGTTCAAGAACAGTGTTAGTGAAGACACCATTCACGACAAACCCAAATCACATTCATTAATTATCGGGTTAAAGAACAAGTGTTATTTAAAACACTGTTCACGATAAACCCAAAAATCAATATCAATTCAATTCCAATTAAATATTATTTAATTGGTACACTTCATTAAATCTAAATAAAAAGATTTAATCTTTTCTCTACTGGGTTCAAGAACAGTGTTAGTAAAGACACCATTCACGACAAACCCAAATCACATTCGATATTCAATACAAGGCTCTGAATAGAAAATATATCGGCTTATATTCAATATCGAATTCTACGACTAACAAATGTCGTATTGGAAATAACGATACAAATATATATCTTTCAAATTTCCATAACACCTGTAATATCACGAATTCCAACATCGAAATATTCCGAAGACAATTTCGATTCAAATCTACTCCAATGCAATCATTGGAATTTTGGTTACTTTTAAAACCCTTTTCGAATTCAATTTATTTATTTTAAAAATAAATAGAATTATAATTCTAGTTCAAAACTAGTTCATTTCGATAAAAATCTATTTTTATCTTTTCAAATATGGAGTTTTTCATCCCAAACTTTCACAAATCATTTCTTATGATTTTACACAAATTATTACTATTTTTAATAATTTTATCAAGGCCCGTACAGTCGATTTCCAACAATGGCCATCGAACTGCACTTACAGCGACCTTTTTCCAATTTGATTTGGACGTATCTCCAAATCCAACCGTTAGATTTCAAATTTCTAATGTTCGTTAGAAAGCTCTTTTCGATACGAACCCAACGGTTCCGGTTTTAGGAGAATCCGACGGTCGGATCTCCCGTAATGTCCGTTTGAAATAAGTGGTCGAAATTCGCGAACTGCCGCGGCGCGGCGCGTTCTATTCAGGCCATTATATTATATATATAATATATATAATATATACTTCGTCGATTTCTATTTAAAACGAATTATATAAATAGTTTTAAAATCGTTTCAAAAGCTATTTCAACTTTCTTTTCAATTCAAATCAAAATTGAATTCTTCTTTATAAATTCGTTTTAAAATTCATTTCTATTCAATTCAAATTTCAATTCAATTTGAATTTATTTCACTTCGCTTTCAATTCGATTCGAATTCGTTTTCAATTCAATTCGTTTCGAAATCGTTTTCAATTCAATTCATTTCGAAATCGTTTTCAATTCAATTCATTTCGAAATCGTTTTCAATTCAATTCATTTCGAAATCGTTTTCAATTCAATTCATTTCGAAATCGTTTTCAATTCAATTCATTTCGAAATCGTTTTCAATTCAATTCATTTCGAAATCGTTTTCAGTTCAATTCATTTCGAAATCGTTTTCAGTTCAATTCATTTCGAAATCGTTTTCAGTTCAATTCATTTCGAAATCGTTTTCAATTCAATTCATTTCGAAATCGTTTTCAATTCAATTCATTTCGAAATCGTTTTCAGTTCAATTCATTTCGAAATCGTTTTCAGTTCAATTCATTTCAAAATATTCGATTTCGAAATCACTTTTCAATATTCATTTTAAAATGAATAAAATCGATATAAATATCGTTCACGTCAAAATGGCGTCAATCTAATCCTCACGGCTTCACATATTTCTATTTTCAAATATTCTATTTCAAATATTTCTATTTCAAATATTTCTATTTCAAATATTTCTTTTTTCGAAACTGGAATGAGGCCCAATCAATTACCATATAATGTTAATTATATGGATTTTCATACAACACATGTATATATCAACAACGATGAATAATCAATCATCAACCAAAGTGCACTACACTGTATAAGCATCAAATATAGACATTTAACGCTTACAGCAGCTTGTCAATCAATCGATCGACATATTTAATCAATCAGGATGAGTGAACTTCAAATTTCATCCTAACACCCGTGTGGGGTTTCAAACAATCAAACACATATTTTATTTGTGCAGTTAGGCGATGTGTAAAATTTATCGACCCAATCAACGTCATTCAAATAGGTGTACATAAACAAACCATCTGGTTTGTAAATGAATATTTATTTATTCACTTCACTATTTTCATATTCACGTTAAAAATTATATTTTTAACGATAAAACATTTTATTTCAACCTATGAATTTCTATTCAATTCATTTATTCAATAAAATGATATTTTTATTTTTCTAACATGTTTTAGAAAATTTCGGCGGCATAACGGCACGATACTAAAAACGGGATAAGGCCTAGCCTTGTCCCCGGTCTAGTGAAGGCCCACGCCATTCACATATCAATCAAATTCACTTTCGTTATGCAAACCACAAAATTTGGAGTAAGGGTCTAACCTAGCCTTACTCCTTCGCCTTATAACGGCGCACGTCTAATCCTAACCAATTTATCGATTCGATTTTTCACACCACAAACCACATTCAAACCAATATCGCAATCAATCACCAAACAGTCAAACAAACAAGTCCATGGTCTGTGGACGATTGTGTCGGGTGCTACTAAGCACCGTCTGCATCCTAGTATATATATATAACTAGAAAAATTAAATTGAAAGGTGAGAAATTCTCACATATAGCTATCCTAGCTCCACGGCTCTTCATTGATAGAAATCTTCGTCGGTCCCGCCTTTTTGTCACTTTCGCCCGTATTCTCTACATATGTAAAAATCGAATTTTTACTATGTTATTCAATATATAAAAATCGAATTTTTATTTCAAAGTTCAATATATAAAAATCGAATTTTTATTTCAAAGTTCAATATATAAAAATCGAATTTTTATTTCGCTATTCAATATATAAAAATCGAATTTTTATTTCTATGTTATATAGATAAAAATTATATTTTTATCACGTTATTTTCTATATAAAGATTTCGCCTTTTCAAATTTAAAGATTTCATCTTTATAAAAATCTCATTTTTATTTTTCTACACATATAAAGATGACATTTTTAATATCCCGATCATGTAAAAATTATATTTTCAACTCTTTACATATAAAAAATATGATTTTTACTTTTCTTTTAAAAACAGTTTTTCTTTGTATCAAAAATCAGTTTTCCTTTACTTCAAAAACCAGTTTTTCTTTTATCTAAAAATCAGTTTTTAAAATACTTTTTTTTTTAAAATCAGTTTTCTACTTTATAAAAATTTCTGTTTTCTATATTCTTTCAAAAATTCTGTTTTTATAATCTTTTAAAAATTTCTGTTTTGTTTTTTTTTTTTTTTTTTTTAAAAATCTTTTAAAAATTCTGTTTTTAAAATCTTTTAAAAATTCTGTTTTAAAATCTTTTTTTTTTAAATTCTGTTCTGTTTTTTTTTTTATATAAAAATATTCAGTTTTAAACTTTATAAAATTTCTGTTTAAACTTAATAAAAATTTCTGTTTTAAACTTAATCAAAATTTCTGTTTTTAAACTTATAAAAAAAAAAAAAAAAAAAAAAAAATTCAGTTTTATAGAACTTAAAAATAAAAATAAGAATAAAATACTTACAGAGGAGCGGGGGGGCGAAAGGAGATCGGAGGCGCTCGCTTCGAGGTGGCGGCTTCGGTCTGGAGGCGTTGCGTGGGGGGACTTCTGGTGGCGGTCGGCGGCTTCAGCTGCGCGAGCGAGGGGGGGGGGCTTCTTCGCAGACGTCGAGACAAGGGAGGGGGGCGGCTCCTTCGTCGGCGTTCGAGGTTAGGGGGGGGCGGCGGATCGAATCGATTTAGGGTTCTTTCTTTTTTTTTTTTTTTTTTTTTTTTTGTTTCTGAAATTATATGAACGGGGGGGGGGGGGGCCAAGCAGAAGAGAAAAGGGGGGGGGGAGAATTAAAAATTATTTTTTTATTATTTTATTATTTAAATTTGCAAAAGGGTTGACTTTTACATACGACCTCGAAACGAGGCCCACCGCCTGTCGTCCATAGCGTTTTACCCCCATTCCGAACACAATGGGATATGTATCGTAGGCCAATTCGATTGTTACAATCAGTTTCCTTTTGAATTTACATTTAAATCACTATATTGAATTTTAAACGTACATTTCAAATTACCGGGGCCACATGCTAACTCTAAAAATTCCTGAAAAATATTTTCTAGCTTCGTATTGACGATACGGTCCTAACAAAAGTGGTTTCGTCGAAATCCGAGGTCGTTTGCAAAATTGCTATTTTTAAGGGCCTTATATATATAAAAATATATATAAATTCCACAGCGACTATTTCTAATTTTAAACTGGACATATCTTATCATTTCTAAAATGAAATCTCAGTTTGTTACTTCGTTACAAAGATATAGTTATACAGATTCAAATATTTCTTGTTTCGTTCAATTCTGACTTATATTGAATTCTGTATATTCATTTGAAATTAGAAATCGAATTTTCGAACTACCGCGCCATTTTCAATTCTATTTATAATTATATATAAATATTATATATTCCAACGACGACGTATATAATATATACGTCGAATTCTATTCAAAATAAGTTTCCTCGTCGATATTATTTAAAATAATTCATTTTAAATAATCAAAACTCGCTATAATTGCCAAAATAAAAATTTTAAACTGGCCCAGATTTTCCGGGTTGTTACAATCTCCCCCACTTAAAACTTTTCGTCCCCGAAAAGGAACAAAGTCGAAAGTGGTTTGACTATTCAACTCTACGCTCGACCTGGCTTCCATTCTCCAACTCTTTAGTTTTTGAGAATTTTCAAAATTTCAAAAATTTGGCTAACACCCTAAATTTTCGAAAAATTTCGCCATAACCTCCCCTGCAATGGGAGCATCGGGAAATTGCAAATAGCGTTCCCGGTCCTTCAGATCTCAAAAAGAAAAAGAAAAAGCCAAGCGGCTAGCCAATAGGCTCACAAAATCATCATCACCCAAACAACACAGGAAATTATGTAGTAAACATGTACCTATTTGTCGGGCAAACAAATTTTATTCTCTGCTCTAGCCTCCTTGCTATGACCTGTTCAATGTAAGTATATGTATATGCAAGCATATGCGACCAATTTTCAATATAATTCAATATTTGATTCAGTTAGGCTAAATGGTTCAAAATTAGCAAACAAATAAACAAACAACACAAACATCAATCAATTAGTGGATTAGAGTTTTCAAATTGATAACTTTGATACATATACAAAATCATGTTTTTGATGCCAAATCACAACAATAGGCCCTATCTAATTTTTGGTTCTCACACCAGTCAATAGGAAATATATAGAAATCTCACTTTCGTCGCTCGAAAATAAATACTGGCGACAGTGCCCCATCACCAGAATTATTCCCGGACACTAGAGGGATTCTATATCTACCCAATATATTAAAACTTCGAACACACGTTTGCAAGACATATATGCAAAATCTTTATATACTGGATTGCCCAATTCAATTTCAAAATAAATAATCAAATACGAATAGTTGATTTATATTTTCAAAACAAAATTGGTTTCATTTGAAAATATACTCTTCACACTCGTCCTAGGATACTACTGATCCCATCTCTAACGAGTCATTCTTATTGGATATTACTAACCCAATATCTGATGAATTCTTTCGTATGGTTCTAATGTGCCTTATTCTCTGAGCTTTGTAAACCAAAGCTCTGATACCACGTGTAAAGACCCGCAACCTCCCCGTAAAGGAAAGCGTCGGATAGTTCGAGAACAAACCACAGCAGAACGCATACAGAAGAACATTTCATTGTATATAACAACAATGCATCAGATTACAAGAATATACAGAGTATAAATGAATATTACACAGAAATATCAGAGATTTAAATTACATTTAAATACATAGCAGCGGAAAATAATACAATACACAACTAGAAGTAGATATACGGATACAAAGCTTTCCGGATATCGTTCCAGCTGTAAACCAGGATCCTGTGAATATAAATCTGCAAAACCAAAACTACTAGCTGCCCGTGTCAAAAATAGGGGCACCCAGAGTTTAGGTTAAAACAATAAACTCCAGGTCAGTCATGTGACTGGTGTGAGAACTAAAACAGTTATTATTCTTTATTTTAAATCATTAGGTAAATCAAGGGACCACGCCGTATAACACGGAACGGGTTTCCTCCCAAGAATACCAGTGCATAAAACAAACAGCGCAATGCTAAATAAAGAAAGATGAAGCTGTTATAAGACCCAGGTCCTATCACACAATGCAACGCAAGCCGGGGGATAGGGTTTTCCCTTATAACAGCCAAAGAATGCTTGATACGTTTAAAACAAATCATTTGATACTATAATAAGTGCATAGTGTATAAAACAACTTCAAATCATAAGTATCAATCATAGGCGGCATGGGTACCATATATCATGTCGCCATATATAGGTTTACAAATAAAACCGCAAAGTCACGTATTTGGAAATTGGATTTCCGTCTATGAACCGAGGCAAAAGATAGTCCTCAACCGATTCGAGACGCTCTAGCCCGTGTCTCAGGATCAGAGCTCGAGTGACCCTTGGAGCGACAGGGCCGGTCCACCGATGTGGATTAAAATGCCTGAACACTGCGTTTCCCCACCCTTTGGGGTGTCAATGAGCCAACAAATGACTCCATCGGTTCGAGAACGACCGATCAATCCGAGGCGCCTCGCAACAGCAACAACCACATAAGTCAAACTCGTCAGGGCGTGTAAAACCACTGACGCCACTTTCTAGCTAGAAGAAAACGCATGCCCTCCCTGAGGTCCGTCTCCCGTTTTTGGTTCATACCTGGTGTGAAACACGCGAGGTAAACGTTACACAAAGCTACGCCACAAAGGCCGTGCTTTGATCATCACCACAAGACTTTGCTTTTCAACAGAAGCCTTGATCATTTGCATCTTAGCATGCCACACAGGCAAACCATCCTATGCAACCGATATCAGTCACACAGAATGAAATCCGATGTCAGACACACAGTCCATTTACAAGTCCGTTCTGGGTCTGAACGAAACCGGAGGCACCTAGTACCCCGCATATCCATCGATCTCCAAGTACGTCTGGACGATCACTAACTGTTTCCATCTTCTTGGGTGTACAGCCCAATCAAGATCATCAGTTATCACCCAAACGACGTGAAGACCTCCGGTCTTCGACCATCGTCTTCATCTTCGACTTATCGTCGTATCAGTTATTCAGAATGGGATAAACCCGGTCTTCCCGAATAACTCGCGTATATTTTAAATAAGTGTTACACAAACACGACATACGCCTCATTCCAATTCATTAGTCACTAACCATAAATTAATCAAGAGAATAATTCCCCAAATATTAACCCCGAAGGCCGAAACCAACATCAGATCAATATTCAGAAAACCATTCTGCTTGGCTAACCGACAGTTAGTTTCTAAATTTCACGTTCAAATCTAATTAAAGATTTAACTATCGCCTGGAGCAAAACTGGTGATACTCCATTCTCGATCTTTTCAATCTAATTAAAGATTCATTAAAACTCCACTTAGTTTTAATCATTATCTGGGTTAAAGAATCAGTGTCATTTAAAACACGATTCACGATAAACCCAAAATCACTTTCCATTAATTATCGGGTTAAAGAACAAGTGTTATTTAAAACACTGTTCACGATAAACCCAAAAATCAATACCAATTCAATTCCAATTAAATATTATTTAATTGGTGCACTTCATTAAATCTAAATCAAAAGATTTAATCTTTTCTCAACTGGGTTCAAGAACAGTGTTAGTGAAGACACCATTCACGACAAACCCAAATCACATTCATTAATTATCGGGTTAAAGAACAAGTGTTATTTAAAACACTGTTCACGATAAACCCAAAAATCAATATCAATTCAATTCCAATTAAATATTATTTAATTGGTACACTTCATTAAATCTAAATAAAAAGATTTAATCTTTTCTCTACTGGGTTCAAGAACAGTGTTAGTAAAGACACCATTCACGACAAACCCAAATCACATTCGATATTCAATACAAGGCTCTGAATAGAAAATATATCGGCTTATATTCAATATCGAATTCTACGACTAACAAATGTCGTATTGGAAATAACGATACAAATATATATCTTTCAAATTTCCATAACACCTGTAATATCACGAATTCCAACATCGAAATATTCCGAAGACAATTTCGATTCAAATCTACTCCAATGCAATCATTGGAATTTTGGTTACTTTTAAAACCCTTTTCGAATTCAATTTATTTATTTTAAAAATAAATAGAATTATAATTCTAGTTCAAAACTAGTTCATTTCGATAAAAATCTATTTTTATCTTTTCAAATATGGAGTTTTTCATCCCAAACTTTCACAAATCATTTCTTATGATTTTACACAAATTATTACTATTTTTAATAATTTTATCAAGGCCCGTACAGTCGATTTCCAACAATGGCCATCGAACTGCACTTACAGCGACCTTTTTCCAATTTGATTTGGACGTATCTCCAAATCCAACCGTTAGATTTCAAATTTCTAATGTTCGTTAGAAAGCTCTTTTCGATACGAACCCAACGGTTCCGGTTTTAGGAGAATCCGACGGTCGGATCTCCCGTAATGTCCGTTTGAAATAAGTGGTCGAAATTCGCGAACTGCCGCGGCGCGGCGCGTTCTATTCAGGCCATTATATTATATATATAATATATATAATATATACTTCGTCGATTTCTATTTAAAACGAATTATATAAATAGTTTTAAAATCGTTTCAAAAGCTATTTCAACTTTCTTTTCAATTCAAATCAAAATTGAATTCTTCTTTATAAATTCGTTTTAAAATTCATTTCTATTCAATTCAAATTTCAATTCAATTTGAATTTATTTCACTTCGCTTTCAATTCGATTCGAATTCGTTTTCAATTCAATTCGTTTCGAAATCGTTTTCAATTCAATTCATTTCGAAATCGTTTTCAATTCAATTCATTTCGAAATCGTTTTCAATTCAATTCATTTCGAAATCGTTTTCAATTCAATTCATTTCGAAATCGTTTTCAATTCAATTCATTTCGAAATCGTTTTCAATTCAATTCATTTCGAAATCGTTTTCAGTTCAATTCATTTCGAAATCGTTTTCAGTTCAATTCATTTCGAAATCGTTTTCAGTTCAATTCATTTCGAAATCGTTTTCAATTCAATTCATTTCGAAATCGTTTTCAATTCAATTCATTTCGAAATCGTTTTCAGTTCAATTCATTTCGAAATCGTTTTCAGTTCAATTCATTTCAAAATATTCGATTTCGAAATCACTTTTCAATATTCATTTTAAAATGAATAAAATCGATATAAATATCGTTCACGTCAAAATGGCGTCAATCTAATCCTCACGGCTTCACATATTTCTATTTTCAAATATTCTATTTCAAATATTTCTATTTCAAATATTTCTATTTCAAATATTTCTTTTTTCGAAACTGGAATGAGGCCCAATCAATTACCATATAATGTTAATTATATGGATTTTCATACAACACATGTATATATCAACAACGATGAATAATCAATCATCAACCAAAGTGCACTACACTGTATAAGCATCAAATATAGACATTTAACGCTTACAGCAGCTTGTCAATCAATCGATCGACATATTTAATCAATCAGGATGAGTGAACTTCAAATTTCATCCTAACACCCGTGTGGGGTTTCAAACAATCAAACACATATTTTATTTGTGCAGTTAGGCGATGTGTAAAATTTATCGACCCAATCAACGTCATTCAAATAGGTGTACATAAACAAACCATCTGGTTTGTAAATGAATATTTATTTATTCACTTCACTATTTTCATATTCACGTTAAAAATTATATTTTTAACGATAAAACATTTTATTTCAACCTATGAATTTCTATTCAATTCATTTATTCAATAAAATGATATTTTTATTTTTCTAACATGTTTTAGAAAATTTCGGCGGCATAACGGCACGATACTAAAAACGGGATAAGGCCTAGCCTTGTCCCCGGTCTAGTGAAGGCCCACGCCATTCACATATCAATCAAATTCACTTTCGTTATGCAAACCACAAAATTTGGAGTAAGGGTCTAACCTAGCCTTACTCCTTCGCCTTATAACGGCGCACGTCTAATCCTAACCAATTTATCGATTCGATTTTTCACACCACAAACCACATTCAAACCAATATCGCAATCAATCACCAAACAGTCAAACAAACAAGTCCATGGTCTGTGGACGATTGTGTCGGGTGCTACTAAGCACCGTCTGCATCCTAGTATATATATATAACTAGAAAAATTAAATTGAAAGGTGAGAAATTCTCACATATAGCTATCCTAGCTCCACGGCTCTTCATTGATAGAAATCTTCGTCGGTCCCGCCTTTTTGTCACTTTCGCCCGTATTCTCTACATATGTAAAAATCGAATTTTTACTATGTTATTCAATATATAAAAATCGAATTTTTATTTCAAAGTTCAATATATAAAAATCGAATTTTTATTTCAAAGTTCAATATATAAAAATCGAATTTTTATTTCGCTATTCAATATATAAAAATCGAATTTTTATTTCTATGTTATATAGATAAAAATTATATTTTTATCACGTTATTTTCTATATAAAGATTTCGCCTTTTCAAATTTAAAGATTTCATCTTTATAAAAATCTCATTTTTATTTTTCTACACATATAAAGATGACATTTTTAATATCCCGATCATGTAAAAATTATATTTTCAACTCTTTACATATAAAAAATATGATTTTTACTTTTCTTTTAAAAACAGTTTTTCTTTGTATCAAAAATCAGTTTTCCTTTACTTCAAAAACCAGTTTTTCTTTTATCTAAAAATCAGTTTTTAAAATACTTTTTTTTTTAAAATCAGTTTTCTACTTTATAAAAATTTCTGTTTTCTATATTCTTTCAAAAATTCTGTTTTTATAATCTTTTAAAAATTTCTGTTTTGTTTTTTTTTTTTTTTTTTAAAAAATCTTTTAAAAATTCTGTTTTTAAAATCTTTTAAAAATTCTGTTTTAAAATCTTTTTTTTTTAAATTCTGTTCTGTTTTTTTTTTTATATAAAAATATTCAGTTTTAAACTTTATAAAATTTCTGTTTAAACTTAATAAAAATTTCTGTTTTAAACTTAATCAAAATTTCTGTTTTTAAACTTATAAAAAAAAAAAAAAAAAAAAAAAAATTCAGTTTTATAGAACTTAAAAATAAAAATAAGAATAAAATACTTACAGAGGAGCGGGGGGGCGAAAGGAGATCGGAGGCGCTCGCTTCGAGGTGGCGGCTTCGGTCTGGAGGCGTTGCGTGGGGGGACTTCTGGTGGCGGTCGGCGGCTTCAGCTGCGCGAGCGAGGGGGGGGGGGCTTCTTCGCAGACGTCGAGACAAGGGAGGGGGGCGGCTCCTTCGTCGGCGTTCGAGGTTAGGGGGGGGGCGGCGGATCGAATCGATTTAGGGTTCTTTCTTTTTTTTTTTTTTTTTTTTTTTTTGTTTCTGAAATTATATGAACGGGGGGGGGGGGGGGCCAAGCAGAAGAGAAAAGGGGGGGGGGAGAATTAAAAATTATTTTTTTATTATTTTATTATTTAAATTTGCAAAAGGGTTGACTTTTACATACGACCTCGAAACGAGGCCCACCGCCTGTCGTCCATAGCGTTTTACCCCCATTCCGAACACAATGGGATATGTATCGTAGGCCAATTCGATTGTTACAATCAGTTTCCTTTTGAATTTACATTTAAATCACTATATTGAATTTTAAACGTACATTTCAAATTACCGGGGCCACATGCTAACTCTAAAAATTCCTGAAAAATATTTTCTAGCTTCGTATTGACGATACGGTCCTAACAAAAGTGGTTTCGTCGAAATCCGAGGTCGTTTGCAAAATTGCTATTTTTAAGGGCCTTATATATATAAAAATATATATAAATTCCACAGCGACTATTTCTAATTTTAAACTGGACATATCTTATCATTTCTAAAATGAAATCTCAGTTTGTTACTTCGTTACAAAGATATAGTTATACAGATTCAAATATTTCTTGTTTCGTTCAATTCTGACTTATATTGAATTCTGTATATTCATTTGAAATTAGAAATCGAATTTTCGAACTACCGCGCCATTTTCAATTCTATTTATAATTATATATAAATATTATATATTCCAACGACGACGTATATAATATATACGTCGAATTCTATTCAAAATAAGTTTCCTCGTCGATATTATTTAAAATAATTCATTTTAAATAATCAAAACTCGCTATAATTGCCAAAATAAAAATTTTAAACTGGCCCAGATTTTCCGGGTTGTTACAACCTAGCTACAGGTTTCCATCAGCTGCGAATCGCCGAAGAGTGTGTTCCTTTGACAGCATTCAGAGGTCCAGACTTATTCTATGAGTGGTTAGTAATGCCGTTCGGCTTATGTAATGCTCCAGCATATTTTGTCGATCTAATGAACAGAGTATTCAGAGGAGTTTGGAATAAATTCGTACTGGTCTTCAATGATGATATTCTGATCTTCTCTGAGTCAGAGAGCGAGCACGCTCAACATTTAGAACAAGTGTTGGAAATTCTCAGAAAGAATGTTTTAAAAGCTAAATTTTCTAAGTGTATATTCTGGCAAGAAGAAGTGAAGTTCTTTGGTCACGTTGTACCAAAGGAAGGAATTTCAGTTGATCCAAGTAAAATTTCAGCTATTCAAGATTGGAAGCAGCCTAGTACACCCACAAAAGTCAGAAATTTTCTTGGATTGGCTAGTTATTATTGGAAATTCGTTAAGGATTTTCCGAAGCTATCTAGTCCATTAACGCAACTTACTAAGAATCATGCAAGATTTAATTGGACTCCAGAATGTGAGGCATCTATCCTAGAGCTGAAATTAAGATTAACTACTGCTCCAGCGTTAACTATTATCGATGGTAATCAAGATTTGAAAGTCTATACAGATGCTTGTATTGAAGGTGCTGGTGCAGTATTAATGCATAGAGGCCAAGTAGTTGCTTACGCTAGCCGTCAGTGGAAGTCGCATGAGAAGAAATATGCTACTCATGATCTTGAGTTGTTAGCCACCTGTTTGCTTTGAAAATCTGGAGGAGTTATCTATTGGGTGAGAAGTTCGAATTATATACAGATCACAAGTCGTTATAGTATTTGTTCACGCAGAAGGATTTAAATCTGAGACAACAACTTTGGCTAGAATTTCTTGCAGCGTACGATCTAGATATATTGTATACTCCGGGGAAATCCAATGTTGTAGCTGATGCGCTTAGCAGAAAGAACTTAATCATGACCAGTCTTATTATTACGCCTTCGTTGATTGACAAGATCTCTGTTCTCCAGAAAGACGATAACTTTATTAAGGAGATGATCAAAATAATTCAAAAGGGCAAAGTCTCCAGTTTCCAAGTGGATAGCCAGGGGGTTCTGAGATTGAAAGGATGAATCTGTGTTCCAGAACTCAGAAGAGAGGTACTAGATGAATGTCATAAATCTAAGCTTTGTATCCATCCCGGTGTGAGTAAGATGTATAATGATCTCAAGCGAACATTCTGGTGGAAGGCAATGAAAAGAGACATTTCAATATATGTTGGTCGGTGTTCTACTTGTCAACAAGTCAAAAGCGATCAACAGAAACTCGCCGGATTGTTACAACCGTTAGAGATTCCAAATTGGAAGTGGAAGCAAATTTCCATGGATTTCATAGATGGTTTGCCCAGAACCAAGAAAGGAAATGATAGTAAATGGGTGATCGTAGATCATTTCACGAAGAATGCCCATTTTATAACTATCAGATCAAATAGAACGGCTCAGAACCTGGCGCAGATTTATTTCAAAGAGATCATTAAACTGCATGGAGTTCCCATTAGTATTGTTAGTGATGGTGATCCGATATTCGCTAGTAAATTCTGGGAAGCATTCCTGGCAGAGCTGGGAACAAAGTTAAACCTTAGCACCGCATATCATCCTCAAACAGATGGCCAAACTGAGAGGGTGAATCCTATACTAGAAGACCTATTACGGGCTTGTATTATTGATTTTGCGGATCGTGGGAAGATCACTTGCACTTGGATGAGTTCTCATATAATAACAGCTACCAAGCGAGCTTGGGAATGGCACCATTCGAAGCATTGTATGGTCGACCGTGTAGATCTCCCGCATGTTGGGTAGAACCTGGCAATAGACTTGTATTGGGACCCGATATGATCCGTGAAGCTTCGTATAAAGTCGATTTCATTAAGAAGAAACAGCAAGCAGCTCAAAGCCGATAGAAGAGTTATGCAGATTCTAGAAGGAGAGATTTAGCATTCGCTGTTGATGATTATGTATATCTGAGAGTTTCTCCGATGAGAGGCGTAGTCAATTTCGCAAGACAGGGAAGTTGGCGCCTAGATTTATAGGTCCATTTCCTATACTTAAAAGGATTGGAACTCTTGCTTATAGAGTTCAATTGCTTGACTGGTTGCCTGGAGTATATGACGTATTTCATGTGTCTTAGCTTCGAAAGCATATGCATGATCCAGATCTAGTTGTAGAAGAAGCAGTACATCAAGTTTTGGATATTACTCCAGAATTAGCTGTGATAAGAGATCCGATAAAGATAATTGGCAAAGAAGCTAAAGAGCTAAGGAACAAGAAGGTTCACTTAGTCAAAGTACAGTGGAGCGGAGATCCGAGAGACTGTACATGGGAGACAGAAGAGAGCGTTAAGCAAGCTTATCCCAATTGCAGAGCGGACATCTCTGATTAGCTCTGGTGCAAGGTACATCTATAGTATATTCTATTTTCCATTTTGTTTCCTACTTTACTGTTGTTTCCTTTTCGGGGACGAAAAGTTTTAAGTGTGGGAGATTGTAACAACCCGGAAAATCAGAGCCAATTTAAATTTTTTAATTTGGTTACATTAATGAATTTAGAATATTTAAAATAATTTATTTTAAATAATAATGACTAAAAACTTATTTGAATCGAAATTAGAAAATATAAATTTATTTTAATTATATAACGAGTTAGAAATAGCACGGTAGTTTGAAAATTTTACTTTGAAATTTGACTGAATGTACAAGATTTAAAATAAACCGGATTTTAGTGCAACTAAAAATATTTAAATCTATTTAAAAATATCTTTCTAGTGAATCTGAAAAATCAAAATTTTTATAGCGGGAATCAAAAGTTATGGCCAGTTGAATATTCAGAATGGTCGCTATGAGATAAATATAGCCCTTAAAAATAGAAATTTTGCAAACGATCACCGTTTTCGACGAAACCACTTTGGTTCGATCCGGAATGTCAAATTATTGCTAGGTTTAAAATTCCATAATTTTTTGAATTAATATGGGGGTGTGGCAAAGGAAAACGCGTTTGGTGATTTCAGTTTGAATTGGATCGACCAGAAAATGACCATTTTTCAAACGTTCTCCAAATTCGACAAAATTAATTTTGTTGGGACCATATCATCCCAACATAGCTAGATCTATTTTTCAGGAATTTTTGGAATCAGTATGTGGCCCCATCAAATTAAAATGTACGTTCTAATCCAAATTTGAATATTTTACATTTTAATTTGAAGAATAACAGAGTGAAACAGTTGAATGGGCTTACGAAACATATTCCATTGTGTCTGGAATGGGGGTATTTAGCTAAAGGCGATAGTCGTTGGGTTTGATTTGGAGTTCGGATAAGGAAAAACTATTTTTCAAATAAATATATAAATCGACCAATCATATTTTTCCTTCATTATTTTTTAAATTCCCAAAAATTTCATTTTCTCTCTCCCCGACCTACGTTTGACGATGGAAAACCTTCCCACCTTCACTCCTCGATTCCTCTTAATCCACGCAATAAAATCCCTTGCTCCTTTGGAACTTTTTATAGAGCTCCTCTCCACCTTCAAATCCATACAGAATACACCCCCTATTGTCTAGTATTTCGCGAGTACCACCCCTACAAAGTCTGCACACCTCGCGCCTGATAGCTCCACTGTGCCGCCATCGATCAAGATCGCACCTCCCTCGATTTGCGCGCCTCTCCGAGGCCTTCAACGTGGCGTAGGCCGATCGCATCCAAGCGCTTCAGATTTCATGAAAAATCGAAACCTAGTTTGGAATCAAAACAGAAAACACGACAGGTATATATTTAAAGGGTTTTAACACTTTAAAGCGTTGCAAATTTTGATTATAGAAAAAAAATCATATCTTAAATATATGTTGTCGAAATCCAGTGAAACCGAAGACATTGGACTCATGACGACGTACTCTACATTCTAAAAGAGACCGGGAAATTTTTAGAGCTTCCTACGATTTTTGGAGGAGTGGAACCCAATGTGAGATTTCTAAATTCAAATTGGATTGAAATAGCGATGTATAAGATGTATAAATTATATATGCGTTGTATACCTCATATATGAGCGTTGTATAAATTATATAAGTGATGTATAAATTGTACACGCGTTGTATAAACCATATATAACGATATGGAATTGAAATGGAAATATATATACGTTTATATATATACACACACTCCCCTCGTCCACAGACCATGGACGATATGTATTGGTTGTGTTGTGGAAAAATGATTGTGATTGAAACAAAGTTGTTTGGGTTTGTGGCAAATTCACATTGTTGTGAAAGGCATTAGGCAAATAAAACCCCTTGTAAATGCCGTGAGGCCTAAGGTAGCGCGAGGAGCCGTACTCGTGATGGTGCCGGTTTTAATTACCCTGCCGTTATAATGCCGAAATTTTCAGGAATACTCATGTGTTTGAATTTTATTCATGTGTTGAAATATATTCATGTGTTGATAATATATCCATGATTGAAATAAATTGTATAGATAATAAATATCACATTTTTATTATGCATATGAAGTATATAAAATATTGGAATGATAAAATTTACATTTTTATCATGTATGCAAAGTTCTAAAAATATTCATGTGTTGAATAAATCGATTAAATAATAAAATTAACATTTTTATTGTATGTATGAACCTTTAAAAATAGTCATTGGTTGAAATAAATATTAGAACATTAAAAATATCATTTTTAATGTGTTAACGAACTATATAAAATAGTCGTGGGTTGAAATAAATATTTGTTCATTAGAATTAACATTTTTATCATGTACATGAAGTTTTAAAAATAACGATGTGTTGAAATAAATATTTGTTCATTGAAATTAACGTTTTTAACACGTATATGAAGTGTTAAAATAACGATGTGTTGAAATAAATATTTGTTCATTGGAAATAATATTTTTAACATGTATATGAAGTGTTAAAATAGCCATATATAGAAATAAATGTTGTTCACTAAAAATATTAATTTTAGCTTAGTTATGCATATACATACATATGCTGAACAGGAAAATGGATTAGCTGTCGATTAAAAAATTTATTCGCATGCCCGACAGATAGGTACGTGTTGATTAAATTTCTTTTTCTTTTTAAGGTTTATGCGCCTAAGGCTGGCTGCTTGGCAATTTCTTTTTCTTTTAAAGTTTTATGAGCCTAAGCCCGGCCGATTGGCAATTTCTTTTTCTTTTAAAGGTTTATGAGGCTAAGGCTGGCCGCTTGGCAATTTCTGTTTCTTTAAAGAGTTTCTGAGCCAAAGGCTGGCCGCTTGGCATTTTCCTTTTCCTTTGGATTGATGAGGGCCCTACGAGGCAAGTTATGGTTTTTCAAACCCCTCTCCGTACAAAGGAGGCTATGGCGAATTTTTTTCAAAATTTAAAGGCATTAGCCAAAACTTTGAAGTGAAAACGGTTTGAAAATCGTCAATTGGATTATATATATATAATTAAAATAAAAAGAATAACGACGCTGCAGTTCTCATTTTGAAATTGTAATTTCAAACAATTATACCAGGAAATCCGACCATCGGATTTTCCCGAAACTGAAACCGTTCGCTTTGAAAATATATTTCCAACGATATAAAATTAGTTAAGATCCAATGGTTATATTGTGTGAAATATTTCAATCAATTCTAAGGAAAAACATCGCCAGAATGAATTATATTTGTATAAATATAATTATAAATTAAAATAAAACGAATAACGATGCTGCAGTTTGCGTTTTGAAATCGTAATTTTAAACGAATATTACGGGAGATCCGACCGTCGGACTTTCCCGAAACTGGAACCGTTGGGTCCGCTTTGGAAAGATCTTTCCAATGTTAAGATCCAATGGTTAGATTTTGTGAAATGTTAAATTCAAATTTGGATGATAGCAGCGCCATGGCCATCGAATGACCTGAAACGTCGTTCGATGGAAATGGGCTATTTTTAAATAAATAAAAATAGCGAAAAATCGTTATAAAATATTATACACGATATGGAAGGGAAATAAACTGATTTTACTTGGTTTATTGGATATTCTGATGGCTAGATATATTTGACATGAAACATTATATCGAATTGGAACGTGAATGTCGAATAATTTAACTATGGGAAAGAATTGATTTGAATTCTATGTATACGTGAATTATTTCAAAAGGCCGAGTTAATTCTCATTTCAAATAATTGATCGACGATTAAAAGTGGAAGATATGAAGACAGTGCAATACCGGTGATCTTCATATTGAATGGATTACTACTGATGCCTTAGATCAGTTAGCTCTCAGGAGGGGTTACAGTGTTTGTAGTCTGGACGCACTTGTTGACTGTCCGGATGTGCGAAGGCCTCTCTCATGTATTGGACATATTGGACGAGGAATAAGGTGCCTCGGGTTTCGTTCAGACCCAGAACGGACTTGTAAATGGACGTGTTCCCGACGTTGTAGATTGACAACGTGGCATGCAGAGATGTAGTGATCAAGGCTTTTGTTGAAATGCAGAGTCTTATAGTTGATGTTCAAAGCACAATGTTAATATTGCTAGCTTTATGTATGGCGTTAATTCGCGAGCCTTACACCCCGGTATGAACCAGAAACGGGAGAGGACCTTGGGGAGGACATGTGTTTCTTTCTAGCTAGGAGTGGTGTCAGGGTTTTGCAAGCCCTGATGCTTTACTTATGTGGATGATGGAAATCAAGGCGCCTCGGTTATGTTGGTCTCTGCGGAGCCGATGCATGGTTTGGTCGATATATGACCAGTTTACACCCCATAGGGTGGGGAAACGTATTGTTCAGGCATTTTGATCCACTCCATGTGGACCGCCCCTGACGATCTAAAGGCTTGACTGATAAGTACTTGCCTGAGACATGGTAGGCTAGATTGTCTCGAAGTCGGTAAGGACGATCCCTTGCCTTGGTTCATGATGGAAATCCAACTTCCAATACGACATTTGCGGTTTTGATAGTAAAACTAGTATGACGACATAGTAGTATGGGGTACTATGCCGTCTATGATTGATATTATGATTGAAATTGTTTTTGAAACATATATACACTAATAATAATATCAAATGATTTTGTTTTATACGTATCAACCATATTTTAGCCATTATAAGGTAAAACTCTATCCTCCTGCTTGCGTTGCATTGTGTGATGGGACCCGAGTCTTATAATGGCTTAAAATAAGTTAAGTAGATTTCTCATTCCAGTCTCATGATTGACTCATAGTATGTTTCACTTTGCAAACTCAGGTTCCTCTATTTCTACACGGGAAGCCTTGTATTCAGGTTTTAGCAGGCTCATTCTGGATAGCTATGAAGCTAAAGATGGATTCTGTTATTTCTTTTATGCTGTTCAGACTTTGTTATGTATATTATGTTTGATTCCGCTGTAGACATTTTATATAAAGATGAAACTGTATTTTGTACTAAGTATGATCCTGTTATACTGTGTAACTCTAATGGTTATATTTGTTCCAGTATAATTTATTGTACATTATCTGGTATAATGATATATTTCTATTCTGTTGTTATTGCTTATGTGTTATATTCCAAAGATTATCCTTGCTTCCGTGGCACAGGAGTTTAGGGTCATCTCATATCAATGCCTATAGATTTAGTCCTAGTGTTGTTGTTAGGTAGAAGGATCTGGTAGTTGCCTGCGCTTCCAGGTAGGGCTACGCACAACCCATATCCAATCCGACCTAACCCACCAACCCGACCCAACCTATACAAACCCAACCCAACCCATCCTAGTTCGGGTCGGATATGGGTTACAATTTTTTAACCCATACTATATACGGGTCGGGTTTGATATTTTGTTCAACCTAACCTCATTTTAACCCAACCCAACCTTATATTATAAAATTAATTTAATATCAACACACCTAAAATCATATTTCACATCAATCCAAACTAGATAGAATTTAGCAAAAATATTTCAAAGAGCATTTTAATGTATTTTAAAATGAACACTTATTCTATTATGTAGTAAATTAATTTTATATGATGTGTTTTACAATGAAATTTTAGTAAAATATGCTTATAATGAATCAATTATTTTAAATGCATTATGTTAGCTAAAATCTTATATATTATGCTGAAAATTTTAATATTATTTTTAAAAAATTCCCTCGTATTCTAATTTTTTATTATATTCAAGCAACCCAACCCTACTAAACCCGACCCAACCCATAATTCAACCCAACCCATATCCAAACTCATATAGGGTCGGATACAGGTTGAAACACCTTAAACCCATACCTACGCGGGTCGGATGAAGCATTTGGTCTAACCTGACCCAACCCATACGTTGTGCAGCCCTACTTCCAGGCAACTGCCTCCAGATGAGATTTGGTATGCCACCCATGATTTGGAATTGGCCATCATAATCTTTGCCTTATAGATTTGGCAACATTATCTTTTGGGTGGGCGATTTGTCCCTTTCACTGACCATAAATCTTTGAAATTTCTATTCATTCAAAAAGAGCTTAATATGAGGCAATAGCATTAGCTTGAGTTTCTCACATCATATGATTTCAACATCTAGTATACTCCAAAGGAACCTTGTAGTAGACGCGTTAAGGGGCGAACAATAAGCATTTGTTTCTGTGATGTTAGTTGAGTGGAATATGTTGGAAGCCCTATCTTTGTTGATACCCATTGTGATGACCCGCACTTCCACCTACTTCAAACCGACCAAAATCGAAACCCACGTCGATTCAAGGTAAGCAAAAGTACGTTTTGTTATGATTTTTCAGAGCAAACACAACGGAATACAAAGCTCACAGCGGAATAAATAAAATATAATAAGAATATATTATTGCAGCAGAAACATTTTCAAATACAAATCTGATTTTACATTTCATTACTCCATGTAGATATAATATACTGATAATAAGCTATGTCCAGCCTTCATATGAAACTCCAGCTCTCCCTGGAACTCCAAGTCTTCAAGCTTGAACCCGATCTTGATAACTGAAAAACAAACTAACAGACTGCCCGTATGGAAATTGCGGGCACCCGCAGTTTGCAAGGGAAAAACAAACTATGTGACAGTCATGGGACTGGTGTGAGAAAACCTTTATTTACTATTCTTATACTTAGCGTTATTTTGAATAAGGTATCTCGGGTCCACACCGCATACCGTGGAACAGGTTTCCTCCCAATGATACATGCACCACTAACTACCAAAAATAAATAGACTTATGAAGCTAACAATGTAACAAACAATACGCAATTTCTAAAACTAACCATTTAGGTTTAATTCCCTAACTTAGATTTCCAAAAATCCAATTAACTTTTCAGAAGTTACTTCTTTGGACTTTATACCCGATTTCTTGAAATATATGTATATCTTTCATATCAAATTATCTTTCACTTCGGGGTCTGATATTTGAAAACCTCAAATATCTACTATACAAGCATATTAAAATATATGCCACCTAATCGAGAGATCCTCCTGATGACCAGGCTCCAGGTACACCTTACCGTCATGATAATAATCCAGGTACGTCCTCTCTCCAGCTCGAGAGCGAACCATACCATACATCCCCGACTTTTCATCACCAGTGTCGTTACCCTATCATTGGTAACACAAAGAAGTCATTTTTATATCCCGAAGTGGGGAAAACCATTTCGCAATATAATAATCACAAATACTTTCAAATCATAGTATTTCATATCAATAGTTCACATAAAGATCAGTCACTATTAATCATATAACCTTTGAGATCGTACGTCTCAAAGAAGGGTGTTAAGCAAGAGAATAAATTCTCCGCTACCAAACAGATATACCATTAAGAGTAACTAATCGGTTATGTGATGAACTATAATGTCAAACACATAATACATTTCTAAATCATTTCGGAAAACATCGGGGTTAGCCCTCGAAATCTTTTCTGTTTTATAAAACAACCTTGTCTAAAATCAGGAAAACATTTCTTTTCACTTAAGAAAATCAAAACATTCATTAAATTGAAGTGAACAAAAAAGCATCGCTAAACACCTCATAGAAAAATCGTGAAGTGTTTCACAAGGTGTTAGCATACAAGTATTATCTCCCCAAACCCATGCTAAATATAAAAGCAATTCTTTGCTCATAAACTGGTCGAACACAATCCAACCAATCAATCACAATAGTGAACTTGTATTATCAACCACATATAGTCATATAAGTTCACTAACAATTATTGATATTAAACTAGGTTGAATCTTCAGGGATTTAATGCCCTTAACCATATCAAATCACTTGCTAATAAATCATACATACCACCAAAACTCCATCAAGCATTGGTTTACCAAATATTCCATAAAGGTGCAAGTTTGTGAAACTAACATAAAGGTTTTCACCCCAAACTCCAAACAAATTGCCATTTTTACTTCATGAACTTATTTAGGGATCATATACGACCAAATAAATCATCATTTCACCACCATAACTCTAAGAAACATTTCAATAAACACCTTACGTGCAATCATTAAGTCAAGCAACAAAAATCCCTTTAAAAGTTCAGTTTTTCTCACAATTAACATATGAATATATATATATATATTCAGATTCAACCAAATCTATATACCGGTAATTAGATATACACTTAAATGATCAGATCTTTACTTCAATATAAACTAAAACCCTTTTAAATAAGAAGTTTTACTCACCATTAAAGCTCTAATAACTTCACTATCACGATTTCCAAGCCAATGAACAATGCTACCCCTATCGTACTGCTTCCAATCAATTTCTATTAGCAGTTGGTGATTTCTTTGCTAATTTTTATATTGAAAATAAATTAATAACATTGTACTTTTATATATATAAGGAAATTTTATTTTATTATAAATTTATACTTAACTAAAATTACCAAAATTATATATCAACGTGTTTTATTTTTCGATACAGTTCTAATAGATCTAACGGCGAGTCAAACGGATTAAAAATGAGAGAGATATAAATGTTTAAAGTTTTAAAATAATTTAATCTTAAAAATAAACATACCCAATCTCTTTTGGTCTAAAGCCCATTTGTTAAGACCCGACCCGCTAGTCCCTTCTTCTACTTCTTCCTTCTCCCATTTCCATTTTCACGCACCCTGTAGCCAAATCGTGCACAATGCACACCCCAAACTTCCACCATATTCAAATTCAAGACCACCAACTTAATTCTCTTCTCCTCCTCATCTGACTGCACCAACTCGCCGAAGCTCCGGTTGCCTCCTTCAATTTCCGATCTCTAAGCCGAAATCTGGAACCTAACCAAATTCGCGTGAAACAATATGTCACACACCCCATAAATCCACCGAGCTTCACCATATTTTGCCAAATGAAAGCTCTTTTCATCCTCATCGCAACTCCACACTCCACTTCGCCAATCGTTGCATGATTCTCCAATCATCTCCAACCCTGATTTTGAACATTTCCAATCATCGACACGAAATCAATCCAAACTTACACCAAAAATACTACATCACCTGCTGATCTCAATGGCGAAGATGGCATCGATTGATTCTTTCTGGGTTGAGAGACATGAATTTTTGAAGTTCTCTTTACATATAATCATCTTACTGTAAAACTGAGATTTCTTTCTTGATACCCGATGAAAACTTGATCTGTCAAATTTTAGAAATCAGAAATGACGATCCGGACAACATTCGTGTATATCATTCGAGCCAAATACAAATGGACTGAGAGATGAGGATTTTTTGAATGAATGAAAACGTAAATTTTCATTTACAGGAAATGAAACAGAGGACTTTATGAAGAAGAAATAGATTTGTACGTGAAATTGTAGTCTAATGGTGAGGAGTTGATGTTCTTATATAGGATTTAAGAAGGGTATTCTGGTCATTTTAATTATGGGGCACATGGCTCATCTTATGGTGCTAATTGCATGCATGAAGACATCTAAGTGGTCACCTAATCAGTCATCCTTATTCTAAATTATTAACATAGTTGCAACATTTATAAATGTAGCTAATTTTCAACACTTATAAGTGTATCCACCATATTACCCAAGGTTTATAACAATATAACTTATTTATTTTTCAAAAATATTTAACTATATAATTTACCAAAATTTATACTTAAAAATGGTCTCAAATAAATACATAACAATCCCCATACAATTTTATAAACACCATTATAATTTATCAAAATAAAAATCATTCTTTTAAAATCTTAAACATAAATTATCCTTTACCAAATCATATTCGTACTATTTTTAATCCAAAATTCATTCCTTTTTGGACTATTTCAATTTTGTTCTTGCCCAAATCCAAATTAATTCTAATCTTCATGAAATTTGGAAATTTTAAATTGGATCTAAATTTCCGGGTTGTTACACCCGTGATCGTTCTCTAGTATCTAATTCTCATGTTCTATTATTTAGCATGGAAGCTCTCCCAATCTCTTAGATCATATTGTCGATGCTCAGCGACAAAATCCAGATTTAACCCATCTTGCTCAGCTTTGTAAATCGGAATGTCGTAGTGTTAACTAAATGATTTCAATGTTGATGCTCATGGTTGCGCTCATCTGAAGCGTAGATTAACCGTGATTAATGTTTTTTTGTCTTAAAAGGGATATTCTTGATGAGTGTTACCATTCTAAATACACTATTCTTCCCGATAGTAGTAAGATGTAGGCCAATATGAGATGTTTATACTATTGGAAAGGAATGAAGCAAGACTATTGGAAAGGAATGAAGTAAGACTGTAGTAATGTTTATGAGTAACTGCATGACAAGTCAACTTATCAATGCAGAACATCAACGTTCCAGTGGTCTTTTGCATCTTCTTGAAGTCCTATTTTGAAAATGGGAACAAGTCTTGATGGATTTTATCAACGGTTTCCATCCTTCAAGATCTAGCCATAGCAGTGTTTGGGTGATCGTTGATCCTTTGACTAAACCAGCCCATTTATCCCTATTAAATCTAATACGACTTCGTATTATCTATTTACGACCTAAATTAATGAAGTAGTAAGACTTTATGGTGTTCGTAATTCTATCGTTTATGATAAAGATCAACCTTTTCCGGTGCATTCTATCAGATTCTCCAGAAAGGTTTGGCAAAGCTTAATTTTAGCACAACTTATCATCCATAGTTCGATGACACATTGAGCTGGGGAATCGTATTGTAACAGCCTGCATTTTACGTATCGGAAGATCGTAAAATATTTTTATTTGTATTCTCCGAGGTTTGGATCACTCTCATCTTTTGATATGTTGCTTATGGGGATGCGAGACATGTCCATAATTTATACCAGTTTTGTCTGTGACCATTTTACCCCTGTCAGTCTTATACAAGGGATAACTTTTGACTTAGGTCAAATCAAAGGGTGAAACCTATGCCATTGGAAAGGAATTGATGATTGCCTTTCCGTAAAGTGGTTACGTTAAAGATTTAGCTCAACGGTTTGGGAGAAATCGCTGTTTTAAGGTTTTTCAGTTGGTTGTCCAGGTTTTTGGAGTCTAATGGGCAGATTTGGGGAAGGCCCACTAGTGCGCTGACGGAAGGTTATAAATAGGGGGTGAGGGATATGGGAAATAGTTTAGTTTCTTATTCTCCCATTTGGTGCCTTGTGCTCCTTCTTCCTCTAACACCTTTCTGCCATTAGAAATAGTAATCCAAGGAGGGAAATAATAGATCTACACCATTGGATGCTAGATCTACATGAATTGAGGCAAGGATTCATCAGATCAAGGTGTTTGGTGCGAGGTGCTTTCTATTCGGACTCTTATTTCACCAATTTTAGTTTGTTTTGGAGAATCGGTGAGTGGTTTACATCTCTCCCATGGATTCGATGAGGTATATGAGTATTTGTTCATGTTTTTCATTAAATGCAAGAGTTTTTCCATGGATCTATGCATTGGTATGTCCATTTTCATATAAATCATCCTATGATCTGATTTAGCAAGTTTAGATAGGTAATTTTTATGTCATTCCATATGCATACGCAAGTTAGATCCATAATTTAGTTCATATGTTCATTGATCATGATTTTGGCGAAATTTGCATAATTTTGGTGATAATCGTCATATTCATGTTGTTATTGATGTCAAAACATGCTTATGGTTGTATTGGATGAATCAGATGAGTTAGTTTCGTCAATGTAATTGATTGGTCAAGTTTTGGTCGAAATTGGGCTTGGATTGGGCATGTGCAGGCTTTGGGTCGAACGTGCACTGCTACAGTACTGTGGGTCGAATGTGCTATAGCACTGTGGGTCGAATGTGCTACAGTACTGTAGGTCGAACGTGCTATAGTACTGTGGGTCGAACATGCTACATTAATGTGGCTCGAACGTGCTACAGTACTGTGGGTTGAACGTGCTACAATACTGTGGGTCGAACATGCTATAGTATTGTGGGTCGAACATGCTACAGTACTGTGGGTCGAACGTGATTGTGGGTCGAACGTCCTGCTACAGTGATTATAGGTTGAACATCCTGCTACATTGATTGTGGG
This sequence comes from Allium sativum, assembly GCA_030737875.1. Classification (NCBI taxonomy): domain Eukaryota; kingdom Viridiplantae; phylum Streptophyta; class Magnoliopsida; order Asparagales; family Amaryllidaceae; genus Allium; species Allium sativum. The sequence continues at coordinate 546,428,613 of CM060922.1, forward strand.
TCGAACGTCTTGCTACAGTGATTGTGGGTCGAACGTGGTGCTACAGTGATTGTGGGTCGAACATCCTGCTACAGTGATTTTGGGTCGAACGTCCTGCTACAATGATTGTGGGTCGAACGTCCTGCTACAGTGATTGTGGGTCGAATGTCCGGCTACAGTGATTTTGGGTCGAACGTCTGCTACAATGTTTCTGGTCGAGTGTACATTGCTATAGTGGTACTGGTCGCGCATTGCTACAATTTTGGTCGTGCAATGCTCAAGGTTGTTGAGCCGATGGCTTCGACGAGAGTCCAGATGAGGATGTTCGAAGTGATGTGATTTGTTCGTTGTTGTTATATACGACGAATGTGGAAAGGACTCAAGGATGTATTGAGTTCATGTGAAAGAACGACTCAAGGATGTATTGAGCTCGTGCGAAGTAATGGTTGCTCTAAAGTGTTCTTAGCTTATTGATAGTCACAAGTGAAGATGACTAGAGATATCGAAGGCCGAGGAATTAGCGTTGTCGTAGGTTCTAGCGGGCACAAAGCAGGGGTACAATAGTGGCACCTAAAAGATCGGATGTAGGTCGAGTACCCTAGGTATGGTTGAAATGGCCTAGGTACTTATCGATGCAAATGCGTACGGGGTTTTTCTAGAATCGGGGTTGCCATTAGCCCTTGACGGATGGCAGTATGGGTTAGTCATACGATTACGATGGTTTCAAAGCAGGATTGGCGGTGATAGCCAAAGTCAGTCATGGATGATTGGTTGTTCTGTTTGCACCATCTCACGTGGATTATCCAAAGTCAAGGGAGATATTCCTTGAGTGCTTGACTTATATTGGATTAGGCCTCCGGGGAGAGTGCTTGAGGGATGTTAAACTCGAGTAGAGTTGTCTACGTTAGACCTAAGAAATCTGGATGCTACGAGTGTTATCGATGGTTGTTCTGATTGCCATGGATGAATTGTTGTTACCTTGGATGTTATGGATTGTAAAGGTTATCACTGTCCGATGTGGGGAAGATAGAGATGAGTTCTTATCTGGTGTTGTGTGTAGATTAGGATGTTTATCTATCCATTCTCTTATACTTTATTGATGAAGTTTGTTAGTTGTTTTATCGCTCACTAAGACTGTTGTCCGACTCAAGGTTTTATGTTTCCCTCTTATTACCTTGGGTTGTTCATCCGATTTTGGATGGAAGACTAGGTGGCAGGTGGCAGGTGATAGCTTAGTAAAGACGATGTAGCAGTTCGGAGGCGAGCAGGAGGCTAGCGTACTATCTCTCTTACTATATTGTGGTAGTTTTAGGTGTACTCTAGTAACGGGTTTTAACCCAAACAGAATTAGTCGATACCTAAATAAGAATAACAGGTGTTAACCCCAACAGAAACACAGGTACCCCACAAAAACAGACAGGACAAGATGTACCCTATTTACTAGCCTAGTCGATCAGCTCCCTACTCCGTAAATACCCTGTGCTGGCGCCATAGTAGGGTGTTGTAACACCCCATGTCCATTAATGTCACTCACTAAGGGAATGTATTAAATTTCATGGAGTATTAGAAGAGTATAGAATAGAGTATCACAAGAAAGATATATAAAATGGTACTTAAGAAAATTCAAAATTTATTCATTGCAACGGAAAAGCAAAACATGTTTGGTTACAACATCAAAACCACATACTAGAGTCAAGTACATAAATATCCATCTTGAACGAACTTATTATCAGAGTACATAAAAGTAAAATCATAATCGCACTCCAAATAGCCATAGTGGAAAAGAGATAAAGCCGAGCATTACTTCCAACACTTCCAAGCACTTCAAGAAGAAAGAAATCCAAGTCAAGCTCCACTAATCCTACCCTGAGGACCTGGGGGAGGGGGGGAGGAGAAAGGAAAGAAAAGAGGCAAAACAAAAAAAGGTTACACATAAAGTCTGGCGAGTCCAGTTATTTTTAGCAAGAAAATAAGTAAAGAATTATGACAGGAATAAACTGGATGAGAGATATAACCATGACATAAGGTAAAGCAGGATAATAGGATGAATATAAAGGAATGTCTAGTGCACATCCTAGATTTCTACTTAGTTTAATTCTCTGCACCACCTACTAGTAATTCTTATCGAAATGATCCCAATCCCGCAATTGGTAGCCCTAAGGCGTAACATCTAGTAAGAGGTATCCACCTCATACAATCCTTGACAGCCTACTTACCCATAATAGACACTAGATGTCCCCACACTACCCCTAATCGATCGGCTTCTAACTTGTAGATACCTATGCGGGTCCCAGCTTCGGGTGTATCACTCCCTAAGTGGCAACCCTTTGTTGCACAGCTTTATACCTACTGGTGTACAGTGGATAAATCTTCCAATGCTGGGAACACCTTTTTGCACGCTTAACGAACCCGTCGGAACCTGCACTGCTACACCCTCACTCCTATTTGACTGCTTAAAATCAGCCCAGTAAGCGTGCCCCAACCCTGTCTAACTCAGGGTTACCGATACCTCTAAGTGGGTTACCGTCTGAAAAGGGTCCCTACCGCTACTAGGGTTTTTCCCAGGGTTTATCCTAACCCGACTTATATTGGTTAAGTGTTGTCTATCTACCCAGTTGAGTTAACCCCATCCACTTATCAAATCAATATTTATTATTGGTTAAGCTTGCCTTAACCCTATCCACTTTGTTCATTTGATGTTGGTTAAGTTGTCATCTTACACAGGTTAACTTAACCCCACCCACCTAAGATGTTTTAGGTATCATATTCATCTTTGATAAGCATTAATTATTTATTAATGCACAAACCTCTCACATTATGTCGATTGCTTGTGGCCGCTGGATGTGCCGGACGGTTCCGGGCAGACTTTTTCCACAAGCCAGACCTAACCTCGTGTCTAAGCATCTTTTAGTTATGCCTACGACCTCTCACATTAGACTGACCGTTTGCGGTTGCTGGTTAGGCCGGTTGGTTCTAGGCAGGCTTCTACCGCAAACGGAGTCTAACCTCGTGCCTCAGCATGCTTATCTTAGCCAATTTAGTCAATTGCCATTTATGCCAATTTCAGGCTAATTATGTCAATTACCCAAAATCCTCAATTTCATATCATGCGCTAAATTTTACATTTTTCATGCCCAAATCAACCCAACATATATTATGCCAAATTTAACATTTGTCATGTTCAAATCAAACCAATTATATTATGCCAAATTTCCCAACGTTCCCTAAATTTCCGTTCGTACGTTCATCTCTTATGAGATTTGGCCTAGGCTCGAAGTAGCCCGGCTATAAAAACCAAAAAGGGAAAGAGAAAGGACAAGATAAAGAACATGCATAATAATAACAATAAAATAGGCATATGTATGAACTGATCATAAAGATAAAACAGATGATAATATCAACATGGGCATACAAGAATCACAGATCTAATGTATAGGCTAATGACATATAAGAATCACGAATCTGATGTATAGGCTAAGGTATAACCGATGAGATCCAATCTTATTATCATGTTTAATTCCCAAATCCAATTTACAACATGTCAAAATTGCTTTAGCATTATTTTAATCTAAAAATAATCAATGAACTCACAAATATAGGATTAAGGAAGAGAATTAGGCGTTGTTGTTGTAGATCCGTTCCCCTTTACCCAATTCCTTTACTTTGATTTGTTAAAGAAGAGACACTAGTTGTAGTTTAGGTTGAGGCAGCATGGAGGCGCCATAGATTTATGTAATGAAATTAGGGTTGGCTCTAGGTGTGTTTATATAGGTGTATTAGGTGAATTAGGGCCTCTAGATTAGGTTAGGATCCATCTAAACCATCCAAATCAGAAAAACACATCACCTAGCTAATCAGAGAATGCCACATAAGCCCTAATTCTCCAAAATTTGTCACTGCCCATATCTGGCCGATAGGGTTGACCCCGACGGGGAGGGGGGGGGGGTCGACACCTATGTTGACACCCTTATAGGGGGGTCGACACCTATGTTGACTCCCCTAGGGGGGTCGACACCGGAATAATTCCTGCCCATCCCGCTTCTTGCTGATTTGAATTTCGAATTTGATTTTAATTATTATTTTAATCCTGGTTTAAACTGAAATCTTCTAAGCTCCATAACTTCTTCATACTATATCCTTTTTACGCAAACTCGGACACTATCTCAAGCAGAATTCCGAGTCGAACGCAATGGTGTAACCTGTTTCCCTTAATTCTTATTATAAAAATTAAGTATTCTTTAATTTTTCAATTTTAATATTATAAAATTACGGGGTGTTACAGGTGTATCACTCCTTAAAGTGGCAACCCTTCATTTCCCGGATGTGCACAACCGTATCTACTGATGCCACAGCACCTTATTTTCCCGATCAGGCAGAGTCATGACACCATCCTCCACGTTTGGATCTTTTACAATCAGTTTAGTAAGCGTACCCCACTCCGACCTAGTTCGGAGTACCCGTTTGATACCTTTTTAAGGGTTACTGACTGAAATGGGTCCAACGCAAGATGGTACAAGATCTCCCCTTTGTCTTATATCCCCCACTAGGTTTTTATTGACTATGTATACCACTAGGTGTCTTTAATTACATAGCCTTATTTATTTCTACTAGTTATGCTTACCCTAAAGGGTGTCTTTAATTACGTAACTTTATTATTTCCTCAGGTTATGTATACCACTAGGTGTCTTTAATTACATAACCTTAACGGATTAAGTTTATGGGCATATATATGAATATTACCTACCCCCTCATATTTACTTAACCCACCCCTTTTTTGTTCAACCAAGTTTACTTAACCCCCAACTTAAATTTAAGTTCATACAATCCCTATGAATTAACTTAGGTTGAGTAGTCCAATTCGTTACCATGTTCATTTATGGTTTATAATGGGCTAGACCTCCCACATTAGGCCTACAACATATGGATGCTGGATATGCCGGTCGGGTCTAGGCAGGCTTATTCCACAGTTGGGCCTAACCTCGTGTCATAGCCCGATTTGTAATTACATACTTAAACCTCCCACATTTGGTTCAACGTTAGTGGTTGCTGGATATGACGGTCGGGTCCGGGCAGACTTCCACCACTAATGCAACCTAACCTCGTGTCATAAGCACAATTACAATTCCTAATTGTAATTACTAAACATTCTATTCTTAATTAATTAATTAATTGTACCTTTCCCTTTATAGGCGTTAATGCCCATTTTACCCAATAATTCGAATTATATGTCCAAAAATGTTCATATTCAAATTATGCCATTTTTAACCTTTTTTTCCCCCGTTCCTTAACTAGCATCCTCCCCAAATTGGCAACATTCCTAGGCTAGACAACAGCCTAGTCATAAACGATAGTAGGGAAAATAATAGGAATATAACCAAAGTGATCATCTTGTCATAAACATAAACTAGCATGATAATAAGGTGAACATACATACTGGCATGGACATGAAATTGTCATCATAACAAGGTGGACATAAAACTGATGAACAGTTGGCATTCAATTGATTCTAACATAACTATGATGTCACAATAAACATAGTAAGATCTAAATTAGCAATTTAGTTGTCCAATAGATTTAGATCTAACATGGTAACAAAAGATGATAAATTAAATCACATAATTCAGATCTAGAGGTTAGAATAGATCCAACATGATAACACTAGGTGATAATTTAGATCGGACTAATAGTTTCAATGTTCACATAAATTAGATCTACTAGTTTAGAAATAGAACTACACAAATCCACATCATAGCATGTCATAGAAGTTACAATTAAAACAAAGATTTAGATCTAATCCTAACAAATTCAAGGTGACATATGTTTATGATTTACATAAATGATTAGATCTATCCAATGATATAACTGCCAAAATAAATAGATTTACATTCACCACAACATAGTTATAAGTCAAGATCCACATAAGCAATATAATATAATAACCACAATTGCATTAGATCTAAAGAATTAGATCTATCATGACATATTATCAGATCTTACAATATCATAGATTCAAGGTTTACAACGTATCCAAATCACAGTCTTTCATAATTTACTTCTATTTATTTAAACCTAAAAATAACTAGAAACTCACAGCGTTAGGTTTAGATAATAGAGAAAGAACGGATCTTGAAATTCTGAATTTGATTTTCAAAGTACGTTGTTGTAGAAAACGGTTACATCTCAGTTTGTATCCCGGCAGCATGTGGCTCCCATAATTTCCAATGAAGAAATAGGAGATTTGGACACATAGCTGCAGAACCCTCTGAAACCAACTATCACCTCAGCCCTAGCGGTGTCGACACCTCTATGGGTAGGTCGACCCATAGGTCGACACCCCTTAAGGGGGGTCGACCCCTAGGTCGACACCCCTCTAGGGGGGTCTGCCCCCTAGAGTGGAAATTTTGCCGCTCTGACGAATTTTTCAAATTTGAATTGTTCTGGATAAAATTTTGACTCATCTCCGACTTATATGTGTATACATGTTATTTCTGTGCGTATGCAAACTTAAAACCCTTATAACTTCTTCATACAGTGTCCATTTTACGCGAACCAGTGGTCTATTTTGACCAAAATTTTGAGATGGACGCAATGGCGCAGTCCGAGTTTCCCTTAATTCTGAATATTAAATTAATTATTCTTTAATTTATCCACTTTAATGTTGTTAAAATTTCGTGGTGTTACACGATAGATGAGCGAATCGAAAAGCTCGCATATAAACTGATTTTACGCGAGAGATGAAGAGTGTACACAATGTTTTTGTGAAAATATTCGCATGGTTTGGATGTGGTAGTACCTCCAGAGTAGTACGTCGACTTTATAGTTCAGTTCATAGTAATGAAATCTCGTAAGCCTCTTCATGTTATGACAAATGACACGAAATAGCTTAGGGAAAAGTTGTTTAATTTAGTTAAGGTACGATGAAGTGGGGATGGCGACAATGTTATGTGGGAGATGGGGGAGAGTATAAAGACGACCCATCCAAAACTCTTCATCTGTATGACCCATTAATATCACGCCATCATTATTACTTGTTGATTTTGTTGTTCTCTTTGTTATTGTTGTGGTTAGAATTCCGCCTGTTAGGATAAGGATATGGATGAATGATTTGATGGTTGCTAATTTGGATGATAGAATTGGATGCTCATGGATGATAGGCAAGTGGAATTGTTGTGATTACTTGGAATTTCAGGGGCGAAATTCTTAAGGGGTGGAGAATGTAACAACCCATATTTTACGTATCGAAAGCTCGTAAAATATTTTTATTTTTATTCTCTGAGGCTTGGATCATTCTCATCTTTTGGTATGTTGCTTATGAGGATGTGAGACAAGTCCATAATTTTTACTAGTTTTGTCTGTGACCATTTTTCCCCTGTCAGTCTTGTACAGGGCATAACTATTAATTCAGGTCGAATCAGAGGGTGAGACCTGTGTCATTGGAAAGGAATTGATGATTGCAATTCCGTAGAGTTGTTACACTAAAGATCTAGCTCAGCGGATTGGGAGAAATCGCTATTTTAAGGTTTTTTTGTTGGTTGTCCAGGTTTTTGGAGTCTAATGTGCTGATTTGGGGAAGGCCCATTAGTCGGCTGATGGAAGGGTATAAATAGGGGGTGAAGGTTATGGGAAATAGTTTAGTTTCCCATTCTCCCATTTTGTTCCTTGTGCTCCTTCTTCCTCTAACACCTTTCCACTATTACAAATCATAATCTAAGGAGGGAAATCATAGATCTACACCACTGGAGGTTAGATCTACAACAATTGAGGCAAGGATTCATCGGATCAAGGTGATCGATGTGAGGTGCTTGCTGTCTGGATTCTTATTTCATATATTTTAGCTTGTTTTGGGGAATCAGTTAGTGGTTTACATCCCTCACAAGGATTTGATGAAGTGTATGAGTGTTTGTTCATGTTTTTCATCAAATGCAAGTGTTTTTCCATAGATCTATGCATTGGTAAGTCCATTTTCATATAAATCACCCTATGATCTGATTTAGCAAGTTTATATAGGTAATTTCTATGTCATCCGTATGCATATGCAAGTTAGTTCCATAATTTAGTTCATATGTTCACTTATCATGATTTTGGCGAAATTTGCATAATTTTGGTGATAATCATCATATTCATGTTGTTATTGATTCCAAAACATGCTTGTGGTTGTACTGGATGAATCAGATGAGTTAGTTTTGCCGATGTCATTGATTGGCGAAGTTTTGGTCGAAATAGAGCTTGGATTGGGCATGTGCAGCTTTTGGGTTGAATGTGCACTTCTATAGTACTGTGGGTCGAACGTGCACGTGCTACAGTACTTTGGGTCGAATGTGCTACAGTATAGTGGATCGAACGTGCTTGCTTCCATTACTGTGGGAAGAACGTGCTACATTACTTTGGGTCGAATGTGCTACAATACTGTGGGTCGAACATGCTACAGTACTGTGGATCGAACGTGATTGTGGGTCGAACGTCCTGCTACAGTGATTGTGCGTCGAACGTCCTGCTACAGTGATTGTGGGTCGAACGTCCTGCTATAGTGATTTTGGGTCCAACGTCTTCTATAGTGTTTCTGGTCGAGCGTACACTGCTATAGTGATTCTGGTCGCGCATTGCTACAATTCTGGTCGTGGAATGCTCAAGGGTGTTGAGATGATGGTTTCGACGAGAGTCCAGATAAGGACGTTCAAAGTGATGTGATTTGTTCATTGTTTGTTGTATACAATGAATGTGGAAATGACTCAAGGATGTATTGAGTTCATGTGAAAGAACGACTCAAGGATGTATTGAGCTCATGTGAAGTAATGGTTGCTCTAAAGTGTTCTGAGCTTATTGATAGTTACAAGTGAAGATGACTAGAGATACTGAAGCCGAGGAATTAGCGTTGTCATAGGTTCTAGCGAGCTCAAAGCAGGGGTATAATAGGGGCACCTAAAAGACTGGATGTAGGTCGAGTTCCCTGGGTATTGTTGAAAAGGCCTAGGTACGTATCGATGCAAATGCGTATGAGGTTTTGCTAGAACTGGGGTTGCCATTAGCCCTTGACGGATGGCAATATGGGCTATTCATATGATTACGATGGTTTCAAAGCAGAATTGGTGGTGATATCCAGAGTCAAACATGAATGATTAGTCATTCTGTTTGTACCATCTCACATGGATTATCCAAAGTTGATGGAGATATTCCTTGAGTTCTTGACTGATATTGGTTTACACCTCTGGGGAGAGTGCTTGAGGGATGTTAAACTCGATTAGGATTGTCTACGTGAGACCCAAGTAATCTGGATGCTATGAGTGTTATTGATGGTTGTTCTGATTGCCATGGATGAATTGTTGTTACCTTGGATGTTATGGATTGTAAAGGCTATCACTGTCCGATGTAAGCAAGATAGGGTTGAGTTCTTCTCTGGTGTTGTGGGTAGCTTAGTATGTTTATCTATCCATTCTCTTATACTTTATTGATGAAGTTCGTTAGCTGTTTTATCGCTCACTAAGGCTATTGTTTGACTCAAGGTTTTATGTTTTCCTCTTATTACCTTGGGTTGTTCATCTGATTTTGGATGGGCAGACTAGGTGGCAGGTGGCAGGTGATAGCTTAGTAAAGACCATGTAGCAGTTCAGAGGCGAGCAAGAGGCTAGCGTACTATCTCTCTTACTATATAGTATTTGGGTTTCCATTGTTGGTTATTATACACTGAGTGTTGTCTTGAGGCAAATTTGTATAGACATATGTTGCAATCCTGGTGTGTGGATATTGAAACACCCCACCTCCGTTAAGGTTACTCACAAAGGGAATGCATTAACCTTGGTGAAGCATTTTAGGTAAAAGGCACAGATAATTTACAAGACGGACATAGAAACAGCGGGAAACTGAGATCACTTCATAAATAACGTGGTTTAATCAAAATATTAGAAGCATTGTCTCAAAACCCTACTTCTAAATTATTACAATAAAACATCTGTCTTGATTTAAAACTCCAAGTACATAAAGAAGCATAAACAGTAGTAAAGCAGAATAAATCCCCAATAAAAGTGTAACCACAACCATAGCCCAAGAAAAGAGAATCCAAGAAATACATCTACTCTCTTCAAGCTGGAAAAGGTCTGCACTAAGCTGAAGTATTCCCTCCCTGTGCACCTGGAAGGGGGGGGGCGGAAGAAAAGAAGGCGAAAGAAAATGGGTCAGACATAAGCCTGGTAAGTCTAGTGATTATTCAGCATGTAAACAGGTAAAAGGATCATGACATGAATAAACTGAACATAGGACAATAACATAGCAATAAGATAACATAAGATAAGTCAAGATAAACTGAATATACTATCGCACTCATTTCCATTTGTCTGCACCTACTAACGAATGTTTCAACTACCATCATGTGCTCATAACTAAGTGATCCCTTCTACGATCGACTTCTACTCGCATGCATTTATTTCTTGTGTCACTCGTCCCCGCTTGATTGTAGATACCTGTGCTGGTCCCACCATGGATGTATCATTTCCTATGGTGGCAACCTGACACAAAATTCAAGATGCACAGTGTATACTGCTGATGCCCAGTGCCAGCTTTTTCCACTCCGAAGTACGAGCACACCCATACTTCGCTGGAACCTACACTGCTGCACCACCCACCGCTATTTTGACCGCTTATAATCAGCCAAATAATCGTGCCCCCTGCCTAGTTCAGGGTACCGTGATACATCTATGTGGGTTACTGCTGAAAAGGGCCCTCGTTACTAGGGTTTCCTAATCAACATGTTATAACAGTTAAGTGTTCTCAAATTAATCTAACCCCACCCATCTATTTAATTAACATGTCGTATTGGTTAAGTGTTTTTTAATTAACTTAACCCTACCATTCTTAGCCTATTCGTCCCTTAGCTTTAATTCATTCATTAAAGCACCAACCTCTCACATTAGATCTATATTGTTGCGATCGCAGGATGTGCCGTGCAGTTCCGGCCAGCCTTACACGGCAACTCAATCTAACCTCGGGTTTTTGGGCTTAATGCGCTAACCTCTCACATTAGATCTTCATTGTTGCGGTCGCTGGATGTGCCGGGCGGTTCCGGGCAGTCTTGCACCGCAACTCAATCTAACCTCAGGTTAGGCATGTTCATCTTTAGCCAATTTACATATTTGTCATATGTGTCCAAGTTTAGGTCTTTCTATATCAATATTCTCCAAGTGTAGTCAGTACAAGTTTTATGCCACATTCACTTGTTATGCCCGAAATTTACTTAATTAAATTATACCTCATTTTTCTCGCGTTATAATCGCACGTACAACAAGATTCAATCTAAGTTCCGAATGAACCTAGTATTCATAAAAGAAAATAAAAAGGGAAAAGGAGCATAATAATTGACAGAAGGAAAAAAATAGGCATGTAAAGGTGCACCCAATTAAAGAATCATATTTCCAATAGGCATGTTGTACATTAACAATAAGTGCGGGCAAGCTAAGCAATTTACACCATAGGTATAAAGATTAGATAGAATTGGACTTAAGAGAATCACTAATTTTGATGTATAACATGATAAGTTCCATTATATCAATCACAATAGTCTCATAGGCATAGGATGTACAACATGATAGATTCCATCATATCAATCACAACAGTCTCATAGGCATGATAGGTTCCATTATGTCAATCACAACAGTCTCATAGGCAAGATTGGTTTCATTATGTCAATCACAACAGTCCCATAAGAAAGATAGGTTTCATTATGTCAATCACAACAGTCTCATAGGCATAGGCAATTTAGATTTGATAAAAGGATCAGCACGAATCAAAATTAGGCATAGTTCTAGATCCGGTTATTACAGTCATGATTTCTATTAGGTGTTCAAATCGGAATAATAACTGAACTTACAGAAAAAGGACGGATCTTGTATTTTGGGATCTGATTTCTGAATCTGTTAAGCTTAACCCTTGATGTAGACGTTTAATTCTCTGGTTTGGATTTGGTTTGTAGCTTTCTAACTTGATTTCTAGTTTGGAGAAGATGGAGTGTAATGACCCGCATTGGCAGAGGTAATATAATTAATTAATTTAATTATACATATAGTGATATAGTGAATTAAATGGTCGTGGAATTAAATAATGGTGAATATTTAATTAAAATAATAAATTTAATTCAAAAATAATCAGGAATATTGGAAATCACAATATTCTGTGAACAGGGTCATCCCTAAGATTTAATTCAGCTTAGAGTTGAATTATATTGACGAATATATTCAATCGACGTCAGTTTGAACGTATAATTATATTATAATTAAAATCGAGCTTGAAATGGCGTTGTAGTTCGTAAATTGGCGATTCGAACTTCAACTGAATGTACAAGATTCGTTTTAAGCCGGATTTCTGTGAAACAAGAAACGTGTGGAGCTGGTGGAGTATATCTTTCTAGTGGAAGAGAAAAATCGGGATTTCATCGTGTAGATTTTGAGATATGTCCAAATCAAATTTTAGAAAAGTCGCTGTGGAATTCCTTTATAATTTATAAAGGAATTATTTATATTTTAAAAAGGAATTTCAATATAAATCGAATATTGGGTTGACCCAGATTTGGAAAATCGAGTTGGAAATTCATATGGGATTATTCTAGAGCTGTAGGGTATTCTTGGGTGAATATATATGATAATACAATTTTTTTTATATTTAATTTAATTTTATTTAAATATATTTATATATTTAAATGGGTCATCCAGAGCTTTAAAAATAGCCGGTTTTGCAAACGAAGTCGGAATTCGACGAAACCAGTTTCGTTGGGACCGTAATGTCAAACTGCAGCCACATATCCATTTTCGTGATTTTTAGGTATCATATGTGATTGTACGGATTTTTAGAATGCAAACCGAATATTAAAATAAAATATAATGAAAATATCTTACACAAATATCTACACTATAAATATCCATCCTTTAACTTTCTAAACCTTTACTTTCCCTTTCTCACGGTCAAACCATCAGCCGCCATCAAATTCTTTTCCATGCACCATAAATCCATTTCAGAAAATCACAACAAAATCAAAGTAATTCTATAAATCAAGAGAGGTATGGATTTCGATTCAATAAGACCTTCTCTCCATTTCTATGCCTTTTTTGTTGTTTTCAATTCTGGTTTTGTTCGGTGGTTTTACTGAGGAGGGCTGCGGATACCTAGAGTCACGAATTCGAGGATGAGTGCGAGCTGGAGGTAATTAACTTGAGTAGAAGGAGATTTTGTTGGAGTTTAAAATGGTAAAGGTCGATCCTTTTGTTTTCCGAGAACTGATGAAGAAGACAGGGTCGGGTATTGAAGGAGATCGAGTGAGGCGTTTAGGTGTTGGGGAGGAATTCGAAGGGGATTTACTTCAGAAAAATCATTGTTTGTTTGCTGAGTTGAAACATTTTCATGTCGACAGCAGGGGGGAGTGAGGAGGTCGAGTTGGGAAATCATTGGTTGATGGTGTTGTGGTTGGTAATGAGGATTGATGGTGATGAAACTAAAGGGGAACAGGAAGAACGTGGGTGGTAGTGCCAGCGTAGTTATAGGTCTGAGGCCGAGTTGAAGTGGGACTGAAAATGAGTTGGCAATTGGAGCTGAAAGAACTCGGAGTGGCTGTGGGTGTTCCTGCTCGCGTTTTATTGCAAAAGGGGAAAATAGCTGTAGACGAGTTGTGTGTTTAATGGAGTAGGTTGATTTCGAAAGTCAGTAACGTGTGGAGGAACTTTGAAGCGTGAGGTATGGGTAGTTGCAGTGAATCTTTTCATGAAGTATGATGGAATAATGGTGTTGAGAGTATCAAAGAAGATGAAAATGTCAAAGTGGTTTTGGGGTTTTAGTTGAGAATTGACTGGAGAAGGGGCTTACGGGGAAGGCGGGTGTACTGTGTGGCGGGTTTGGGGATTTTCCCGATGCTCCCGTTACAATGGAGGTTATGGAAATTTTTTCAGAGAATTTAAGGAGTTAGAATATTTCAAGAATAAATTTGAAAAGGAAATATTTATAAACCATTTACAAATAGAATTGAAAAGGAAACGTTATAAAAAGGAAATCATTTTTAAAGTGTAGAAACTTTATTTAAAAGTAAATCTTTTCAAACGAATAAAACGTTGTTAAAAAGGAAATATTTATAAAGTGAATAAAGTAAATCGAATATGGTATTCGAAAGTTAGTAAAACGAATATGCTATTCGAAAGGGGTTAGTCGAGTCGAGTTAGTTGAATAGAGTTAACTAACTCAGTGGAGTTAACTAGTTCAGTAGAGTTAACCAGTTCAGTAGAGTTAACCAGTTCAATAGAGTTAACCAGTGAGTTAAGTAAGTCAAGTTAACCAGTGAGTTAAGTAAGTCAAGTTAACCAGTGAGTTAAGTAAGTCAAGTTAACCAGTGAGTTAAGTAAGTCAAGTTAACCAGTGAGTTAAGTAAGTCAAGTTAACCAGTGAGTTAAGTAAGTCAAGTTAACCAGTGAGTTAAGTAAGTCAAGTTAACAAGTGAGTTAAGTAAGTCAAGTTAACCAGTGAGTTAAGTAAGTCAAGTTAACCAGTTGAGTTAAGTAAGTCGAGTTAATCAAGTCGAGTTGATCGAGTTAGAGTTAATCAGTTAGAGTTAATCGATTAGAGTTAAAATGAACTAGAGTTAATCAAATATAGTTATTTTAGACAGAGTTAGTCAAACATAGTATTCAGGGTAAGTTGCCATCTCATACGACTGCTAGCGTAATTCACAGGGCTGTAAATAGCCTAAGGCGGTCGGATGTTGCCTAAGGGAATCCGGCGTAACCATTGTGATCGATGCGATCTAGAGTCAAGCGAATGGAGTTAAATCGATTCTAGTTATTCGATAGGAGTAAATCAAGTTGAGTTAAATAAGTTAAGTTAGTCGAGTTAGGTTCGTCCAGTCAAGTTAATCGAATCTAGTTATTCGAAAATGAGTTATCGAATGTAGTTATTCGAAAGAAGTTATCGAATGTAGTTGTTCGAAAAGGAGTTATCGAATGTAGTTGTTCGAAAAGGAGTTATCGATTAGTTAAATCGAAAGGATTTATCGAATTTAGTTATTCGAAAAGGAGTTATCGATTTGTTAAATCGAAAGGGAAGGTTATCGAATATCGTTTATTCGAAGGAGTTATCAATTATTAGTTATTCGAAGTGAGTAGTCGAATATTGGTTATTCGAAGTGAGTTAGTCGAATATTGGTTATTCGAAAAGGGGAGTTATCAAATCGAATAGATTAAAGGAGTTAATCGAATATAGTTTATTCGAGTAGAGTTAGAGGAGTTATCGAATATAGTTTATTCGACAGGAGTTAAGTGAATAGTTAGATTAATCAAAGTAAATTAGTTAAGTTAAACTAAGTGAATTAGTTAAGTGAATTGGTTAAGTTAACCAAAGTGAATTTGTCGAGTTAATCAAAGTGATTAGTTCAGTTAATCGAGTTGAATTTGTCAGTCGAGTTAATAAATGGAGTTAGTCAAACCAAGTAAAACCAGTTAGAGTTGATCGGTTGGAATTAACCAGTTAGAGTTAATCAAATAGATTTAAGTAAAATTAGAACTGACTACAGATTAGTAAATTGAATGGTTTTCGAAGTGCCTATCTGATGTTGGTTTCGGCCTTCGGGATTTATACTTAGGGGATTGTTCTCATACTAGTTTACAGTCAGGGACTGATAGTTGGGGAAGAGTACTGATTTGTAAATAAGCAGAATGGAAAACGTTTTCCAGTGTTAATAACATATATTTTCTAAACATAGAAAATGAGGAAATGTGAATATATATATAGATATATGTTGATGATTTACCGATATAATTTCCATCTGGAAATAATATCATTGTTTGCACACTTGTTTTTCTTTGATGGTTAAATCACAGACTATCGAAGTTTTGACCATTTTAACGTTGTTAATATGGAGAGACCGGTTGGATTATTATCCGAAGAACCACTCTATATTGGCATAAGCGTTGCGAATCATATATGCCAAAGATAATTGAAGACGGAGTAAAATGCAAGGGCTGTTGTATAAGTCTTAGATAACAATGACTAAGATGGATATACTGAATAGTGCCTTCGGTTTGTCCAGTCCCAGGACAACTTGTATGGACGAAGGTCTGACAGAGTATATCCAATAGATCGCGTAAGTTGATCTGTTCAAACGTATTCATGTTTGGTGGCGGAGGAATTCATTTCTCTAAGCTGTATACCCGTGTTAGTTTTGGATAAATCAATTTGTGATTTGGCGGGTATGACGATGTGACATTCTAAGTGAATGAGGATGACTTGTGTTGATGAATGTCTGACAGAATATTTCCAGAATGGTCACGTACATTGATTTCTTCAACTTTACCAAGAGTGGAAGCGGAGAAGGAAACTTCTTTAGCTAACACATAACGTACTGTTGTAGACGCCAATTAGTGATTTTCGATGGATCTGACAATGTGGCATTCGAAGTGAATCTGATGTAATGATAAAGCGTAGCTTCTAGCCTCATCAACCGGTAAATGACAGAAATCGGGCAGGCAGCATGGCTAAGTCGGTCGCACCGAAGTCGGGTGTATAATCACCTATCTAGAGAATATTCATTTGTTTCTTAAATCTATCAATGTTTTCCCATATATATACAGGAACGGTTGCTGATCCCAACCGTTGGTGATATACATTCGATACACTCAAGCGAAATGAGTGGTTGGTCATGTGTGGCTGAGTTACAAGATGTTCTTGTTGAACTCCAGTGTATCGTTCCTAGAGTACACTGATCGGAAGGTGATTCCATACCTTATCATAGTTGGAAATCCATTATCCAATACGCGCTTGCGATTTTGATTGTATACTATATATGTTGAACGTGAGATGAAAGCGTTTCTGCTAGTTGATATCTATTTGTACATAGACATTATTATAATATCAAAAGGTTTTTGATATAAAGATATTTTGGATTCTCATAAGGGAAAAACCCGTTCCATTCTGCGGCGTGGTCTTATGAGATATCGTTTACTTGTTCATATACTTGTTTAAACTGTTTTACTCACAACAGTCCCATGACTGACCCGGAGTTTACTTTGTTGTTTTCCGTAAACTCTTGGGTGCCTAAATTTGTACGGGCAGTCAAGTAGTTGGGATTTACAGATATACTTGAAGAGCTGGAGCAGGAGGCTTCTAGATCATATAGCTATAGTTATTTCCGCTGTGTTGTAAGTGTTGTACTCTGATAAGTGCTATTGTATACATAACTGTTATATTTCAAAGTTATGTTATCTATTATATGTTATTCGTTCCGCTGTGAGGTTCGTGTTACTCTGATGTTGTGTTCTTCTTCTTCTTCTATTCTAAGTTTCTATCTTATCTATTCTCACCTTCTAATTTCTTTCATTAATTACCGGGATTTTTCGATGTTTTGGTTATCGGCATCGAGCTTATGTCGATAACCAAAGTCGCCGAAAATCCGGGTCGTTACAGTTGGTATCAGAGCTTAAGTTAAGAATTACCTTGGCTCTGTGGCGTGACTCGGTAGAGATAGGGTTAGTAATACCCTAGATTGAGTTGAGTGTATATATACGAGTGCGTATTTGTATTTGATATAAAATGGTTTTATATTGGGGAGATTCATTGGTTGAGTAGTTTATGAATTCTGGTCGATCAGTTTGATCCACTGTATCGGTAGGGGTTTATAAACACTTGAATACGATCGACCGACATAGTATGGATATGTGATATATTATCATATATAGGTTGTGATTATAATCGAGTAAGATTATAGCATGTGAAATGGTTATATATAACCAATCAGAATTCATATAAGTAAATTATATGAAATTGATATGAATTAAATCTGAATTTAGATCAGAATTGGAATTTAAAATCCCAGAAATGGGAAAAGTGTTTGTAAATGAATCTGGATTTAATATATGTGAATTTTAAGATCCTAGAGATTTTAAATTTGTTTACAACAATGTAAAAGGATATTTGGAATTGATTTCAAGGTGGAAATGTTTAAAAAATGGGTTTTGAA
Source organism: Allium sativum (assembly GCA_030737875.1). Taxonomy (NCBI): domain Eukaryota; kingdom Viridiplantae; phylum Streptophyta; class Magnoliopsida; order Asparagales; family Amaryllidaceae; genus Allium; species Allium sativum. Next base: position 546,446,566 of record CM060922.1, read on the forward strand.
AGTGCTATAGTATTGAACACACTTCGGTAGCTGGAAAATAGATTCCGATGTTGATCATGACATCATCGGTGTTCATTTTCGAGTGTGTAAGTGACGGATTACTACCAAGGATTTTGATTAGAATTGTTTTGAGAAAACAAGTTGTTTAGAAAATTCAAAGATTTTGAATTGGTATTATGATTTCAAATTGACTTGAAATAAAAACCCAGGAGTTGAAATTCTAGAATTAAAATTTAACTTGTTAAGTTAAGTAAAAACTGGGTGATAAGAGAATAATCTGAAATGGTCTTATACTGATGGGTTAAGAGTTTGAAATCGAGAATCAAACTCGAGTTTGAAACGATATTTGGCTTGGATATAAAGCAAATGGTTGTGTTGGAGATAATGCAAAATTTGATTGGGGGATAACATTGGTATATGCTAAGTTGATAGCATATAGAAGTGATAGATTAATATGCCCGACAAAAAGGTACAAGTTTATATTTGATATAAGCATGAGATTTATGAGCCGAATTGGCAAGCCGCTTGGCGTTTTGATTTTCTTTTGGGTTGAAGAAGGCCCAGAGAGGCGAGTTGGAGTTTGAGATATTGACCAGTACAAAGGAGGTGCTGGCGAAATTTTCTGAAAATATAAAGTGTTAGAGAATTATCAAAATTTTTGGAAATTTCAGTTAGTTGGAATGAATAAATATTTTAGTCGATATTAATTGGTTCAGTTGAAATCAGAAATAAGGGGTAAACAAATCTTAGGAATTCCAATAGATAGGGTCGTCCTCTAACTTAGAAATTTCGAGGACGAAATTATTTTAAGTGGGGAAGAATGTAATGACCCGCATTGGCAGAGGTATTATAATTAATTTATTTAATTATACATATAGTGATATAGTGAATTAAATGGTCGTGGAATTAAATAATGGTGAATATTTAATTAAAATAATAAATTAAATAATATATTTAATTCAAAAATAATCAGGAATATTGGAAATCACAATATTCTATGAATAGGGTCATCCCTAAGATTTAATTCAGCTTAGAGTTGAATTATATTGACCAATATATTCAATCAACGTCAGTTTGAATGTATAATTATATTATAATTAAAATCAAGCTTGAAATGGCGCTGTATTTCATAAATTGGCGATTCGAACTTCAACTGAGTGTACATGATTCGTTTTAAGCTGGATTTCTGTGAAACAAGAAACGTGTGGAGCTGGTGGAGTATATCTTTCTAGTAGAAGAGAAAAATCCGGATTTCGTCGTGTACATTTTGAGATATGTCCAAATCAAATTTTAGAAAAGTCGCTGTGGAATTCCTTTATAATTTATAAAGGAATTATTTATATTTTAAAAAGGAATTTCAATATAAATCGAATATCGGGTTGACCTAGATTTGGAATATCGAGTTGGAAATTCATATGGGATTATTCTGGAGCTGTAGGGTATTCTGGGGTGAATATATACGATAATACAAATTTGTTTATATTTAATTTAATTTTATTTAAATATATTTATATATTTAAATGGGTCATCCAGAGCTTTAAAAATAGCCGGTTTTGCAAACGAAGTCGAAATTCGACAAAACTAGTTTCGTTGGGACCGTAATGTCAAACTGCAGCCACATGTCCATTGTCGTGATTTTTAGGTATCATATGTGATTGTATGGATTTTTAGAATGAAAACCGAATATTAAAATAAAATATAATGAAAATATCTTACACAAATATCTACACTATAAATATCCATCATTTAACTTTCTAAACCCTTACTTTCCCTTTCTCACGGTCAAACCATTAGCCGCCATCAAATTCTTTTCCACGCACCATAAATCCATTTCAGAAAATCACAAAAAAATCAAAGTAATTCTATAAATCAAGAGAGGTATGGATTTCGATTCAATAAGACCTTCTCTCCATTTCTATATCCTTTTTGTTGTTTTCGATTCTGGTTTTGTTCGGTGGTTTTACTGAGGAGGGCTGCGGATACCTGGAGGTACGAATTCGAGGATGAGTGCGAGCTGGAGGTAATTAACTTGAGTGGAAGGAGATTTTGTTGGAGTTTAAAATGGTAAAGGTCGTTCCTTTTGTTTTCTGAGAACTGATGAAGAAGACAGGGTCGGGTATTGAAGGAGATCGAGTGAGGCGTTTAGGTGTTGGGGAGGAATTCGAAGGGGATTTACTTCAGAAAAATCATTGTTTGTTTGCTGAGTTGAAACATTTTCATGTCGACAACAAGGGGGGGGTGAGGAGGTCGAGTTGGGAAATCATTGGCTGATGGTGTTGGGGTTGGTAACGAGTATTGATGGTGATGAAACTAAAGGTGAACAGGAAGAACGTGGTTGGTAGTGCCAGCGTGGTTATAGGTCTGAGGCCGAGTTGAAGTGGGACTGAAAATGAGTTGGCAATTGGAGATGAAAGAACTCGGAGTGGCTGTGGGTGTTCCTGCTCGCGTTTTATTGCAAAAGGGGAAAATAGCTGTAGACGAGTTGAGTGTTTAATGGAGTAGGTTGATTTCGAATGTCAGTAACGTGTGGAGGAACTTTGAAGCGTGAGGTATGGGTAGTTGCAGTGAAGCTTTTCATGAAGTATGATGGAATAATGGTGTTGAGAGGATCAAAGAAGATGGAAATGTCAAACTGGTTTTGGTGTTTTAGCTGAGAATTGACTAGAGAAGGGGCTTACGGGGAAGACGGGTATACTGTGTGGCGGGTTTGGGGATTTTCCCGATGCTCCCGTTACAAAGGAGGTTATGGCAAATTTTTCAGAGAATTTTAGGAGTTAGAATAATTCAAGAATAAATTTGAAAAGGAAATATTTGTAAACCATTTACAAATAGAATTGAAAAGGAAACACTATAAAAAGGAAATCATTTTTAAAGTGTAGAACCGTTATTTAAAAGTAAATCTTTTCAAATGAATAAAATGTTGTTAAAAAGGAAATCTTTATAAAGTGAATAAAGTAAATCGAATATGGTATTCGAAAGTTTGTAAAACGAATATGCTATTCGAAAGGGGTTAGTCGAGTCGAGTTAGTTGAATAGAGTTAACTAGTTCAGTAGTGTTAACAAGTTCAGTAGAGTTAACCAGTTCAGTAGAGTTAACCAGTTCAATAGAGTTAACCAGTGAGTTAAGTAAGTCAAGTTAACCAGTGAGTTAAGTAAGTCAAGTTAACCAGTGAGTTAAGTAAGTCAAGTTAACCAGTGAGTTAAGTAAGTCAAGTTAACCAGTGAGTTAAGTAAGTCAAGTTAACCAGTGAGTTAAGTAAGTCAAGTTAACCAGTGAGTTAAGTAAGTCAAGTTAACCAGTTGAGTTAAGTAAGTCGAGTTAATCAAGTCGAGTTGATCGAGTTAGAGTTAATCGATTAGAGTTAAAATGAACTAGAGTTAATCAAATATATTTATTTGAGACAGAGTTAGTCAAACATAGTATTCAGGGTAAGGGTAACACCCCACGTCCGTCAGTGTCACTCACAAAGGGAATGCACTAAGTTCTGTGGAGCATTTAGGGTAAAAGATGCAGATAAATTACAAGACAGACAAAAATTAAACAGCGGAAAATAAAACTTTGCTTTATTGATAAATAGTTTGTACAATGATTTCTTTACAATATCGGAGTATCATCTGTCTTACAAAATAAAGAAGCATGAAAATACATTTATATTCCCCAAATTTAGCAAGAGCCAGCCATAGCATCTGAAAAGAGAATCCAAGCAAACTTCGACAAATCTTCAAGCTGGGAAAGGGTGACATTCCAACTTAACCTGAGCTATACTATTCCCTCCTCTACTACCTGGGGAGGGAGGGGGGAAACGGAAGAAAAGAAGACGAAAGAAAAACAGAGTCAGACATAAAGCCTGAGTAAGTTCAGTAACTTCTAGCATGTGAACAGGGAAAAACAAAACGACATGAATTAACTGAATACGAGATTACACCATGACGATAGGGTCAACAAGATTAGACAAGGTAATCACAAGATATGCTAAGATAAGACTAACTGGATATGCTTTAATACATTCGCCGCTTCGCTATTTCCTTGTTATACTATATCTCTGCACCACCTAACTAGTGTCCCAACTAGTAACGATAACGTGATCCCAATCCCTGTATTTTCCATTGCCTTCCGGCATACATTCATTATTTGTTACCTGGATCAAATCTAGGGTTTTCTATCAAGTGCTTTCTAGATTTAACTAGAGTTTATGCTATCCGCTGAATGCTTCTCGGATTCAGGATTTTTGCCACCTAGTTCAACTAGGAATTATGCTACCTGTCGAACGATGCCCCCAAGTCTAGGACACACTACCTAGAGTGGTATATGTTCCTATACTTCCCCACGCCTGTATCGCGAATCGTTATCGCTTGTCTAGATGCACATGTCCTGTAATGTGCAACCTGATTCTTGTGTCAGGGCATATCAAGGAATACAGAACTCGGTCGGGAGCTTTCAGATATCTGCCGATGCAGATGCTAAGGTCTGTTTTTTATTCCAGTGGCTATGGTCCCACTTGACCCCTCCCTCAACTAATGAAAGGCACCCTTTGTAAAATGAGAACTATACGCCGGCCCCCGGTGCCCCACTATCCTATGGCCATCCTCACCCATAACTAGATAGCATTTATGGTCTTTTGGAGTTCTCCGCCTTTCCGCTTCACGTATCTCGACTGACTCAAGATGGATGGTAGACGACGAGTTGCTATCACAGGGCTACCGTTTTCTCGTCGAATCATGCCGGTCCATCCTAGTCTTTAGGTTGCCACATATATTGCAACCAAGGCATACCCCTGGTTCTTCTACGCAGACCTTAACCTCTGTGAGCCCAGGAGGATCATCTGCAGTCTCACAGAGGGATACCAAGAGTACCCTCACGTCCCCTCGAAGCCTCGGGCTTCGTAACCCAATTCGTTGGAGCCTTCTCGGACGGACATTTGCTCCTTCCTGTGTTATACTAAGAATTATTACTTAGTTTTCTTTCCCGTCAATTTGGGTAGGTTAAGTATCATTAGTCAATTCAAGCTAACTTAACCCTCTTCATTTATCCTGATAAACTGGTTAAGTGTTATCAATAATTCATTTTGACTTGACCTTACCCTAAACCAGGTTATATTGGTTAAGTATTTCATATTACTTAACCCTACCCCTTCACCCTGTATTGGTTAAGTGTTCCCTTTTAACTTAACCTTGCCCGTCTGTTTTAACTAACATGTTATTAATGGTTAAGTATTATCCCTTCATGCTTTAGACTTAACCCCATTCCTTTATCACAACCTGATGGTTAAGTGTTCAAGTTTACTTAACCCCTACGGTCTAGCCCAGCTAACATATTAAATTGGCTAAGTGTATTAGATTTTACTTAACCCCAACCTCTGGTCTAGTTAACATGTTAATTTGGCTAAGTGTATTAACTTTACTTAACCCCAACCTCTAGTTTAGTTAACATGTTAATTTGGCTAAGTGTATTAACTTTACTTAACCCCTACAAATCTTGTTTTGTTACCTTGAGTCTGGTTAAGTGTTTCTATGGAGTTTGCCCTCCCATTCTAGCTTAACTGTGTTAAGTTGGTTAAGTGTTCCTATGGACTTAACCCTCCCATTCTAGCTTAATTGTGTTAAGTGTTTTTATGAACCTAACCCCACCCATCAGTTTAGTTGTCATGTTGAACTAGTTAAGTGTCTTAGTTAACTTAATCCTACCATTCTTGTTCTAGCTTTAATTAAGTAGATTAAAGCCATGACCACTCACATTAGACAGATATTGTTGCGAATACTGGATGTGCCGGTTGGTCCCGGGCAGGTTTACATCGCAACTCAGTCTAACCTCGGGCTAGGCATATTCGTGTTTTCTAAATTCAAAGGGTTTCGATTAGTTTTCAATTCAGGTTTTGAAAGTAACCATCCCGTCCGTCGGATCAGTTAGGGATAGCCAGGGAGAGCAGGAAACTTGTATTTTCCAAACCCAAGCCTAGACACTATCCTCTCTGTCACCCTAGCACTTTCTGGTGTGTTATTAAAAGAGATGTCGTTTAACAAACCTTTAATTTTTCTAAGTATACATTTCTCATATAGAACAAATTCTATAAGTAAATTATTCCTAATTTACTTATTTCCTAATTCCCCTTTTAATGTAAATTGTCAACATTCATTCTTATGGCCCATTTTTCCCCCTAAATCATGTTTATGCTTTTTGGTGTGTAAACTATACCAAATCAAGTGTCATTAACCATGATTTTGCTAAACCTTCCAATTACTCCCTATTATGGCCAATTTCAAATTTAGGCCAATATATTTACCGTTCCATATTAGCTAATCCAATTCAAATTCAACATTATAATTCATGTTAAACTAGACTTATTACTCTAGTTCACTATTCATGTAAATGCTAGATTTACATGTCGATACTAGATTCAGGCTACTCAATCTATAGTTCATGCCAAATTTATCCAACTTGCATTCTTATGAACATGCCATAATGCGTGTTCCCAATTTATGCCAATTTCCAAGTTAAACTACGTTTTTAGTAAATTTCTTATTTTTCCCCAAACCGCATTCCCACCGTTCGTATAATCGTGATTCAGTCTAGATTTATAAATAAAGCTAGGTTCGTAGAAAATAGGGAATGAACCAAAGATGCTATGCGAAAGATAGACATACGAACTGGCATAAAAAGGGTTGAATAACGTCGTCGGTTCAAGAACATGGGTAGACCTACCTTAATAGGTAAATTCCCGAGGTCTAAAACCAACGATAACCAAGGATAGACAGAATAAAGAGATCAGGTTTAGACCCAATTTCACAGCAACCCTTTCCTAGTCAGACATCATAGGTGTTTAGTCACAGTTTTCCTTGTTATGTCATAGGCAATAGTTTAAGTTTCTTAATCAAAAGCATAAGCTTAGTCAAGGAAATAATTCTCATAGTCACAGTCACACACATAGGCAATGTCCATAGTCATAGGCAATGTTCATAGTCATAGGCAACGTTCACAGTCATAGGCAATGTCCATAGTCATAGGCAATGTTCATAGTCATAGGCAACGTTCACAGTCATAGGCAATGTCCATAGCCATAGAGGCATACAGTCTTATTTGTCCTTGAATCATAACAGTTCTTGATTAGGTCCAAGAATATAGGCACTGATTCGAATAGAGAGAGAGAGAGATTTGGCATATTCTTTTATTCCTTTAATTTCATGTCACGAACAAAGAAAAACGTTCAAATCTAAAAATAACTGACTTACAGAGATTAGATTAGAACAGAAAGATGGCGTTGCTAAGATTCGTAGAAAAACAGTCGTCGAAGTCGTTTGAACCTCCTCTTGAATCCTAGCTTGACTTGAACCTCTTCTTGAAAATCTTTTAGCAGCACTTCATCGTCTTGGTTTACTTTATATATATTATTTTATTTATATATTTTAGAGGAGGAGGAGAAGCCATGTCTAACAAGAATCTTTGCAGCATAATGGTAGAAAAGAATTGTGAATAGAGAAGAAGAACAGGGCTGTTTATATAGTGTTAGGTGGACGAACCTGGTCAGAAAACGTGACCAAATACAGCAGAACGAACCAGGTGCAGGAAGCTAGAAAAAGCGGGCAGGTCGACACCCATGTCGACTGGCAGTCGACATGGGGGGGTGGTGTCGACTGTGCAGTCGACACCCCTGTCGACTTGACCTAGGCGGGAATTTTCCCACCCTCCCCCTGCGCGTTTGAATTCGAAATTAACTCTAGTTTAAACTGTTTTGAACTTGGAATTTTCTGAAAACTTTGACGGGCCATATCTTGGTCATACGGACTCCGATTTTTGATAACTCGGACTCTATTTCGCGTATTTTTCCGAGACGAATGCAATGGCGCAGCAGGTTTCCCTTGATTTTGAATTTAACTTTTAATTCTTCCTTGATTTGCGAATCTTAGTGTTACAGAATTACGGGGTGTTACATTCTCCCCCACTTAAAAGGATTTCGTTCCCGAAATCTCCAAGTTAGGAAGAATGTGTCCTACCATCCAATCACCCATCTACTCAACCATTCAATCACAGACATCCATTGTCCTTAAAAGATTTCTAATGCCTTCATGTTCATATGCATAGTGTGTGTATATGTCTTTATCTAATGCAAAATCAGGCGGTCTACTGATTCAGTTGACCTCCTTAATGCGAATCATGTCAGTGTCATGCGTCCAATCATGTATGCAAGCATCCCTAGCTATGTAAATACTACATGCGTGCACAGCCATTCATCCATATGCAACATCCATATGATAACATATCAAGTTCAACTTACAAACAAATACATATCGGTAAATGCAATATGAAAGCGTCCAAACTTGATCTAGTGCCTAATACGTATGCATATGCATTCACGAGCAACCATTTGCAACCACTTGCAACCATTCATCCATAACATGTTTCGAATACATGTTTACATCCATTGGCTTCTACCTAAGGATCGATGATACGTCCTAGAGGATATATCTTGGAAAGAGAGAAACAATTATGCGTAAAGCTCCTACAAACAAAAGAAATCAAGGATGCACCCAAGGAAAAAGGGTATGATGCTAGTATCTAGCCTCCTTGAGCTTTACTCCACTGTATCTTAACTAATTTAACTTCACGATTGTGAAGTTTCTGACCTCCATCTCCAAAGTAAACAGATGTCAACTATGATACCAAGTGTATGTACTAAGATGATTAGAGGTCTCTCCTCTTAGCTTATCTGTCACGCCATATCTATGAGGGTAAAAAGGTCACTACGCACTTTCTAGAGTGCCTGCCACAACTATTCATTTCTCATGCAAACCACCCTAGTCGAACTCGACATTCCTCAAGTACAAGCCCCAAAGGCCTAAACCAATATCAGACAAGCATCCAAGGAATATCTCCTCCGAATTTAGACGACCTACGTGAGATGATATAAGCAAACTCGATATCTATCCTCAAATCCCTACTAAAAATAGACTGGTCAGACCACCAATTGGATTTGAGACTCTAGTGGGATCTTTAAACTATACAAGTACTATGGTGCAGAGACTCAACTAGGGAAGTGGATATAAACAAATATGAAGTGCTAAATCCAAAGGAATGAGTACAACACAACTAGACTCTGCCAACAGAACTTTACTACCTTTCTCCTAGGTACGCTTGGTGGTGAAAGTATGTACTTGCCCTTCTGAAAATCTTGTTCCTCATTCTTGCCCTATCATACCCTAGCAAAGATACTTCCTCTTGTCTTAGGTTTTATGATTTCTTTCTCCTTCGTGAGCTAAATCTACATCCATGAATTCTTCATCCTCGGGTTGTGCTCCTTAGCCAAACTCCTCATCCCCTTCTGTGTGTAGTCATGTTGACAAATCCCTCAAAAGCTGCCTCCATCGTACGGAAAATTCTACTAAGCTTGGAAGAAAACTAACCGCAGGTGAAACTACTACGGTTATCGATGGAAGTCGGGCACTACTTCGTCTATCGATGAGGTTACCTCCCACAAAGCCAGGAGCCCCAGAGACTCAAGAAAGAAGGAGACAAGAATCCGAACAGAGGAAGAGAAGACAATGCGTATGGCTTTGGGGAATATGCCTTTAAAACAAATCTTTTCTCTTGAAAATGCTTCTTTTAAAACCGTTTTGAAAATAATTTTTCAAATCTTTTATCTGATCCGGTAACCTTCAGCTCTGATACCACGTGTAACACCCCACGTCCGTCAGTGTCACTCACAAAGCGAATGCACTAAGTTCTATGGAGCATTTAGGGTAAAAGATGCAGATAAATTACAAGACAGACAAAAATTAAACAGCGGAAAATAAAACTTTGCTTTATTGATAAATAGTTTGTACAATGATTTCTTTACAATATCAGAGTATCATTTGTCTTACAAAATAAAGAAGCATGAAAATACATTTATATTCCCCAAATTTAGCAAGAGCCAGCCATAGCATCTGAAAAGAGAATCCAAGCAAACTTCGACAAATCTTCAAGCTGGGAAAGGGTGACATTCCAACTTAACTTGAGCTATACTATTCCCTCCTCTACTACCTGGGGGGGGGGGGACGAAAGAAAAGAAGACGAAAGAAAAACAGAGTCAGACATAAAGCCTGAGTAAGTTCAGTAACTTCTAGCATGTGAACAGGGAAAAACAAAACGACATGAATTAACTGAATACAAGATTACACGATGACGATAGGGTCAACAAGATTAGACAAGGTAATCACAAGATATGCTAAGATAAGACTAACTGGATATGCTTTAATACTTTCGCCGCTTCGCTATTTCCTTGTTATACTATATCTTTGCACCACCTAACTAGTGTCCCAACTAGTAACGGTAACGTGATCCCAATCCCTGTATTTTCCATTGCCTTCCGGCATACATTCATTATTTGTTACCTGGATCAAATCTAGGGTTTTCAATCAAGTGCTTTCTAGATTTAACTAGAGTTTATGCTATCCGCTGAATGCTTCTCGGATTCAGGATTTATGCCACCTAGTTCAACTAGGAATTATGCTACCTGTCGAACGATGCCCCCAACTCTAGGACACACTACCTAGAGTGGTATATGTTCCTATACTTCCCCACGCCTGTATCGCGAATCGTTATTTCTTATCTAGATGCACATGTCCTGTAATATGCGACCCGAGTCCTGTGTCAGGGCAAATCAAGGAATACAGAACTCGGTCGGGAGCTTTCAGATATCTGCCGATGTAGATGCTAAGGTCTGTTTTTTATTCCAGTGGCTATGGTCCCACTTGACCCCTCCCTCAACTAATGAAAGGCACCCTTTGTAAAATAAGAACTATACGCCGGCCCCCGGTGCCCCACTATCCTATGGCCATCCTCACCCATAACTAGATAGCAATTATGGTCTTTTGGAGTTCTCCGCCTTTCCGCTTCACGTATCTCGACTAACTCAAGATGGATGGTAGACGACGAGTTGCTATCACAGGGCTACCGTTTTCTCGCCGAATCACGCCGGTCCATCCTAGTCTTTAGGTTGCCACATATATTGCAACCAAGGCATACCCTTGGTTCTTCTACGCAGACCTTAACCTCTATGATCCCAGGAGGATCATCTGCAGTCTCACAGAGGGATACCAAGAGTACCCTCAGTCCCCTCGAAGCCTCGGGATTCGTAACCCAATTCGTTGGAGTCTTCTCGTACGGACATTCGCTCCTTCCTGTGTTATACTAAGAATTACTACTTAGTTTTCTTTCCCGTCAATTTGGGTAGGTTAAGTATCATTAGTCAATTCAAGCTAACTTAACCCTCTTCATTTATCCTGATAAACTGGTTAAGTGTTATCAATAATTCATGTTGACTTGACCTTACCCTAAACCAAGTTATATTGGTTAAGTATTTCTTATTACTTAACCCTACCCCTTCACACTGTATTGGTTAAGTGTTCCCTTTTAACTTAACCTTGCCCGTCTGTTTTAACTAACATGTTATTAATGGTTAAGTATTATCCCTTCATATTTTAGACTTAACCCCATTCCTTTATCACAACCTGATGGTTAAGTGTTCAAGTTTACTTAACCCCTACGGTCTAGCCCAGCTAACATATTAAATTGGCTAAGTGTATTAGATTTTACTTAACCCAAACCTCTGGTCTAGTTAACATGTTAATTTGGCTAAGTGTATTAACTTTACTTAACCCCAACCTCTAGTCTAGTTAACATGTTAATTTGGCTAAGTGTACTAACTTTACTTAACCCCTACAAATCTTGTCTTGTTACCTTGAGTCTGGTTAAGTGTTTCTATGGACTTAGCCCTCCCATTCTAGCTTAACTGTGTTAATTTGGTTAAGTATTCCTATGGACTTAACCCTCCCATTCTAGCTTAACTGTGTTAAGTGTTTTTATGAACCTAACCCCACCCATCAGTTTAGTTGTCATGTTGAACTAGTTAAGTGTCTTAGTTAACTTAACCCTACCATTCTTGTTCTAGCTTTAATTAAGTAGATTAAAGCCACGACCACTCACATTAGACAGATATTGTTGCGAATACTAGATGTGCCGGTTGGTTCCGGGCAGGTTTACATCGCAACTCAGTCTAACCTCGGGTTAGGCATATTCGTGTTTTCTAAATTCAAAGGGTTTCGATTAGTTTTTAATTCAGTTTTTGAAAGTAACCATCCCGTCCGTCGGATCAGTTAGGGATAGCCAGAGAGAGCAGGAAACTTGTATTTTCCAAACCCAAGCCTAGACACTATCCTCTCTGTCACCCTTGAACTTTCTGGTGTGTTATTAAAAGAGATGCCGTTTAACAAACCTTTAATTTGTCTAAGTATACATTTCTCATTTGGAACAAATTCTATAAGTAAATTATTCCTAATTTACTTATTTCCTAATTCCCCTTTTAATGTAAATTGTCAATATTCATTCTTATGGCCCATTTTTCCCTCTAAATCATGTTTATGCTTTTTGGTATGTAAACTATACCAAATCAAGTGTCATTAACCATGATTTTGCTAAACCTTCCAATTACTCCCTATTATGGCCAATTTCAAATTTAGGCCAATATATTTACCGTTCCAAATTAGCTAATCCAATTCAAATTCAACATTATAATTCATGTTAAACTAGACTTATTACTCTAGTTCACTATTCATGTAATTGCTAGATTCACATGTCGATACTAGATTCAGGCTACTCAATCTATAGTTCATGTCAAATTTATCCAACTTGCATTCTTATGAACATGCCATAATGCGTGTTCCCAATTTATGCCAATTTCCAAGTTAAACTACGTTTTTAGTAAATTTCGTATTTTTCCCCAAACTACATTCCCACCGTTCGTATAATCGTGATTCAGTCTAGATTTATAAATAAAGCTAGGTTCGTAGAAAATAGGGAATGAACCAAAGATGCTATGCGAAAGATAGACATACTAACTGGCATAAAAAGGGTTGAATAACGTCGTCGGTTCAAGAACATGGGTAGACCTAACTTAATAGGTAAATTCCCGAGGTCTAAAACCAACAAAAACCAAGGATAGACAGAATAGAGAGATCAGGTTTAGACCCAATTTCACAGCAACCCTTTCCTAGTCAGACATCATAGGTGTTTAGTCACAGTTTTCCTTGTTATGTCATAGGCAATGGTTTATGTTTCTAAATCAAAAGCATAAGATTAGTCAAGGAAATAATTCTCATAGTCACAGTCACACACATAGGCAATGTCCATAGTCATAGGCAATGTTCATAGTCATAGGCAACGTTCACAGTCATAGGCAATGTCCATAGTCATAGGCAATGTTCATAGTCATAGGCAACGTTCATAGTCATAGGCAATGACCATAGTCATAGATGCATACAGTCTTATTTGTCCTTGAATCATAACAGTTCTTGATTAGGTCCAAGAATATAGACACTGATTCGAATAGAGAGAGAGAGAGATTTGGCATATTCTTTAATTCCTTTAATTTCATGTCACGAACAAAGAAAAACGTTTAAATATAAAAATAACTGACTTACATAGATTAGATTAGAACAGAAAGATGGCGTTGCTAAGATTCGTAGAAAAACAGTCGTTGAAGTCGTTTGAACCTCCTCTTGAATCCTAGCTTGACTTGAACCTCTTCTTGAAAATCTTTTAGCAGCATTTCCTCGTCTTGGTTTATTTTATATATATTATTTTATTTATATATTTTAGAGGAGGAGGAGAAGCCATGTCTAACAAGAATCTTTGCAGCATAATGGTAGAAAAGAATTGTGAATAGAGAAGAAGATCAGGGCTGTTTATATAGTGTTAGGCGAACGAACCTGGTCAGAAAACGTAACCAAATACAGCAGAACGAACCAGGTGCAGGAAGCTGGAAAAAGCGGGCTGGTCGACACCCATGTCGACATGGCAGTCGACATGGGGGGGTGGTGTCGACTGTGCAGTCGACACCCCTGTCGACTTGACCTGGGCGGGAATTTTCCCGCCTTGCCCCCTGCGCATTTGAATTCGAATTTAACTCTAGTTTAAACTGTTTTGAACTTGGAATTTTCTGAAAACTTTGATGGGCCATATCTTGGTCATACGGACTCCGATTTTCGAAAACTCGGACTCTATTTCGCGTATTTTTCCGAGACGAACGCAATGGCGCAGCCCGTTTCCCTTGATTTTGATTTTAACTTTTAATTCTTCCTTGATTTGCGAATCTTAGTGTTACAGAATTACGGGGTGTTACAGTAAGTTGCCATCTCGTACGACTGCTAGCGTAATTCGCAGGGCTGTAAATAGCCTAAGGCGGTCAGATGTTTCCTAAGAGAATCAGGCGTAACCATTGTGATCGCTACGATCTAGAGTCAAGCGAATGGAGTTAAATCGAATCTATTTATTCGATAGGAGTAAATCAAGTTGAGTTAAATAAGTTAAGTTAGTCGAGTTAGGTTCGTCGAGTCGAGTTAATCGAATCTAGTTATTCGAAAAGGAGTTATCGAATGTAGTTATTCGAAAGGAGTTATCGAATGTAGTTATTCGAAAAGGAGTCATCGATTAGTTAAATCGAAAGGAGTTATCGAATTTAGTTATTCGAAAAGGAGTTATCGATTTGTTAAATCGAAAGGGAAGGTTATCGAATATCGTTTATTCGAAGGAGTTATCAATTATTAATTATTCGAAGTGAGTAGTCGAATATTGGTTATTCGAAATGAGTTAATCAAATATTGGTTATTCGAAAAGGGGAGTTATCAAATCGAATAGATTAAAGGAGTTAATCGAATATAGTTTATTCGAGTAGAGTTAGAGGAGTTATCGAATATAGTTTATTCGACAGGAGTTAAGTGAATAGTTAGATTAATCAAAGTAAATTAGTTAAGTTAAACTAAGTGAATTAGTTAAGTGAATTGGTTAAGTTAACCAAAGTGAATTTGTCGAGTTAATCAAAGTGATTAGTTCAGTTAATCGAGTTGAATTTGTCAGTCGAGTTAATAAATGGAGTTAATCAAGCCAAGTAAAACCAGTTAGAGTTGATCGGTTAGAATTAACCAGTTAGAGTTAATCAATCAGAGTTGATCAAATAGAGTTAAGTAAAATTAGAACTGACTAGAGAAAAGTAAATTGAATGGTTTTCTAAGTGCCTATCTGATGTTGGTTTCGGCCTTCGGGATATATACTTAGGGTATTGTTCTCATACTAGTTTACAGTCAGGGACTGATAGTTGGGGAAGAGTAGTGATTTGTAATTAAGCAGAATGGAAATTTTTTTCCAGTGTTAATAAAATATATTTTCTAAACATAGAAAATAAGGAAATTTGAATATATATATAGATATATGTTGATGATTTACCGATATCATTTCCATCTGGAAATAATATCGTTGTTTGCACACTTGTTTTTCTTTGATGGTTAAATCACAGACTAGCAAAGTTTTGACCATTTTAACGTTGTTAATATGGAGAGATTGGTTGGATTATTATCCGAAGAACCACTCTGTATTGGCATAAGCGTTGCGAATCATATATGCCAAACATAATTGAAGACGGAGTAAAATGCAAGGGCTGTTGTATAAGTCTTAGATAACAGTGACTAAGATGGATATACTGAATAGTGCCTTCGGTTTGTCCAGTCTCAGGACAACTTGTATGGACGAAGGTCTGACAGAGTATATCCAATAGATCGCGTAAGTTGATCTGTTCAAACGTATTCACGTTTGGTGGCGGAGGAATTCGTTTCTCTAAGCTGTATACCCGTGTTACTTTTGGATAAATCAATTTGTGATTTGGCGGGTATGACGATGTGACATTCTAAGTGAATGAGGATGACTTGTGTTGATGAATGTCTGACAGAGCATTTCCAGAAAGGTCACGTACATTGATTTCTTCAACTTTACCAAGAGTGGAAGCGGAGAAGGAAACTTCTTTAGCTAACATGTAACGTACTGTTGTAGACGCCAATTAGTGATTTTTGATGGATCTGACAATGTGGCATTCGAAGTGAATCTGATGTAATGATAAAGTGTGGCTTCTAGCCTCATCAACCGGTAAATAATAGAAATCGGGCAGGCAGCATGGCTAAGTCGGTCGCACCGAAGTAGGGTGTATAATCACCTATCTAGATAATATTCATTTGTTTCTTAAATCTATCAATGTTGTCCCATATATATACGGGAACGGTTGCTGATCCCAACTGTTGGTGATATACATTCGATACACTCAAGCGAAATGAGTGGTCGGTCATGTGTGGATGAGTTACAAGATGTTCTTGTTGAACTCCAGTGTATCGTTCCTAGAGTACACTGATCGGAATGTGGTTCCATACCTTGTCATAGTTGGAAATCCATTATCCAATACGCGCTTGCGATTTTGATTGTATACTATATATGTAGAACGTGAGATGAAAGCGTTTCTGCTAGTTGATATCTATTTGTACATAGACATTATTATAATATCAAAAGGTTTTTGATATAAAGATGTTTTGGATTCTTATAAGGGAAAAACCTGTTCCGTTCTGCGGCGTGGTCTTATGAGATATCGTTTACTTGTTCATATACCTGTTTAAACTTTTTGACTCACACCAGTCCCATGACTGACCCGGAGTTTACTTTGTTGTTTTCCCTAAACTCTTGGGTGCCTAAATTTGTACGGGCAGTCAAGTAGTCGGGATTTACAGATATACTTGAAGAGCTAGAGCAGGAGGCTTCTGGATCATATACCCATAGTTATTTCCGCTGTGTTGTAAGTGTTGTACTCTGATAAGTGCTATTGTATACATAACTGTTATATTTCAAAGTTATGTTATCTATTATATGTTACTCGTTCCGCTGTGAGGTTCGTGTTACTCTGATGTTGTGTTATTCTTCTTCTTCTATTCTAAGTTTCTATCTTATCTATTCTCACCTTCTAATTTCTTTCATTAATTACCGGGATTTTTCGATGTTTTGGTTATCGGCATCGAGCTTATGTCGATAACCAAAGTCGCCGAAAATCCGGGTCGTTACATGGAGTCTAGGCTAGCTTAGACATGGACAACATGACGGCTTCATAGAATGAGGTCTAGGGTTGAGGTTTGGGGTGATTATACAGAAGTTCAGGGTTAATGTAGGCCTTTAGATCAACCTAGGAGTCATCAGAGCCGTCTAGTCCAAGAAAATTCGTCATCAGGCAAATCAGAAGTCGCCACGTAGCCCTATGACTCTGAAAATCGTCACTATCCAGCACAGTTGACAGGGGTCGACACCCATGTCGACACCCCTATAGGGGGGTTGACTCTCATGTTGACACCCCCTTGGGGGGTCAACACTCCTGAGAGGGAGATTTCCCACTCAGTCGATTTCTGAGTTTTGAATTTCGAACTGAAATGGTTATTTAATTATTATTTTTAATTTGTTTTCTGCTTACACTAGAAATCTTCTATCCTCCATAACTTCTTCATATGAAGTCCGATTCACGCAAACTAAGACTCTATCTCAAGCGGAATTCTGACACGAACGCAATGGCGTAACCCATTTCACCCAATTTTTCTTCTAAAAATTACGTGTTCTTAATTTTGTTATTTTAATATTTACGGAAAATACGGGGTGTTACATTCTCCCCCTCCTTAAAGGATTTCGTCCCCGAAATCTCTAAGTTAAGAAGAATGTATCCTAACATCCAACATCCATCTACTCAACCATCAATCACAGGCATTTATTGTCCTTAAAAAGATCTCTAATGCTTTCATGATCATATGCATAGTGTGTGTATATGTCCTTATCTAATGCAAAATCAGGTGGTACCTCCTTGATGCGAATCATGTCAGTGCTATGAGTCCATCATGTATGCAATTATTCCTAATTGTATTTTATAATTTCTACACGAGTGCACAATCATTCATACAAATGCAACATCCATATGATAGCACATCAAGTTTAAATCCACATACAAATACATATATGCATATGCAATATGAAAGTGATTGAGCTGATCTAGTACTTGATGTGCAACCACTTGCAACCATCAATCGTAACATGTTTCAAATGCATGTTTACACCTATTGGTTTCTACCTAAGGATTAAGAATAGGACCGAGGAGATATACTTAAAAGATAGATACAAGCATGCGTAAACTTATGGAAAAAGAGATCAAGAATGTACCCTCAAAAAGAAAAGGTTAGGATGCACATATCTTGTCTTCAGTCTCCCAAGTCGTGTCTCCTTCAACATCACTCCATTATACTTTAACTATCTTGACTTCACGATTTCGTAGCTTTTCAACTTCTTTACTCAAGATATGAGTTGGAACTCTTCTCACCGTCGCTTCTCGCTCCACTTCTACTTCCTCTAGTATGCTCGGCTCCACAACTGCTACGGACTCATGTAAGCACTTCCGTAGATGAGAGACATGAAAAAAATTCTGAACTCCAGCCAATCTTTCGAGCAGCTCTACTTTATTAGCCATCTTCCTAATCCTCTCAATGATGGGAAATGGCCCTACAAATCTTGGTGTCAATTTTCCTATGAACCCAAAGCGAACGACATTCTTCAGAGGAGATACTTTAAGAAAAACTCTGTCTCCAACCTCAAAATCAAGGTTGGTCCTTCTTTTATCAGTATAAGACTTCTGTCTATCTTGTGCGGTCTTCATTCGTCTTCGTATCAAGTCCCCCTTCTCTGAAGTTTCTCTGATCATGTCAAGCCCAAGTACGAGCTTGTCTGTAGACTCCCACCAACAAGTTGGTGATTGGCATGGTCTTCCATATAAAGCCTCAAAGGGTTCCATGCCTATGGTGGCTTGTTGTAGGCGAATTCCACCAAAGGAAGATGATCCTCCTATGTTCCTTCAAAATCAAGAATGCACAATCTCAAAAGATCTTCTAATACTATGTTCACCCTTTCCGTCTGACGATCGGTTTGAGGGTGATAGGTAGTACTTAAGCATAGTTGTGTGCTTATAGCCTCTTGCAAGCTCTTACAAAACTCGCTCGTAAAGATAGGATCTCGATCACTTACTATGCTAGAGGGTATTCCATTCAGTCAAACCACCTCTTTAAGATAAATGGATGCTAATGATGAGGCAGTCCTCCTACTCTTAATAGGTATAAAGTGAGCGCTTTTAGTGAGCCTATCCACTAGTACCCAAATACTGGTATAGCCTCTTCTTGACCTAGGCAACCCATCAATAAAATCCATCGAAATGTTATCCAATTTCCACTGTGGGACCTCTAGAGGATGAAGCAGACCACCAAGCTTCTTCTGCTCTGCCTTGACTTGCTGGCATATCAAGCATTTAGAGATAAAATCCGCTACATCCTTCTTCATGCCATTCCAAAAGAAAACTCTTTTTATGTCTTTATACATCTTGTCCTCACCTGGGTGTATGGTCAACTTAGAATGGTGTGCTTCTTCGAGAACGGTTTTCACCAAATCCCTTGGTTGTGGGATGCATAGTCTTCCGTCCCCTCTCAACCAACCCTTTTCATCGATGGAGTATCTATTGAGGTGACTTGAAGTCTCACCTCTAATTAGCTTATCCACCACATCAACTAGCTGAGGGTCTTCACATTGCACGGTTCCTATTAAGTCCAAAAGAGTAGGGCACACCTCTAGCGATGCTAACAAACCAAGTACAAATTCAAAGGAGGGTCTAAATTCAAAGTTTTCCATGTACTCCAAGCTTTTCCTTTCTACAAAGAGAGGACTTAAGGTCAGCATTTTCCTACTTAAGGCGTCTGCTACCACATTGCCCTTGCCAGGAGTATAAGCAATCTCAAAATCGTATGAGGCAAGAAATTCCATCCACCTTTGTTGTCTTAAGTTAAGATCTTTCTGTGAGAAAAGGTACTTTAATGATTTATGGTCAGTAAACAATTCAAACCTTTCTCCTAGTAGGTAATGACGCCATGACTTAAGAGCGAGAACAATGGCAGCTAGTTCTAAATCATGAGTTGGGTAGTTCTTCTCATGTACCTTTAACTGCCTTCCCCCATAACAAACTACCTTGCCTTCTTGTATTAAGACAATGCCTAGTCCGGTACCGCATGCGTCTGTGTATACCGTAAACATCTTACTCCCATCATGCAATGTCAGAACTGGGGCCGTTGTCAGAGCCCTTTTCAGTCGTTGGAAAGCAACATCACAATCCAAATCCCAGGCAAAAGTTAGGTTCTTATTCATCAACCTAGTAAGTGGGGCTGAGATCTTCGCAAAGTCCTTAATGAACTTTCTGCAAAAGCCCGCTAGCCCGAGAAAACTTCGTACTTCGGTTGCATTCCATGGAATTTTCCAATCTTGCACCGCAACTACTTTTGCGGGATCCACAGCTATCCCCTCTTTGGACACCACATGTCCAAGAAACCTTACTTCTTCTCTCCAAAAATGCCATTTGGAGAATTTTGCTTTCAGCCGATGTGCTCGAAGAATATCCATA
The DNA here is from genome assembly GCA_030737875.1 of Allium sativum. Classification (NCBI taxonomy): domain Eukaryota; kingdom Viridiplantae; phylum Streptophyta; class Magnoliopsida; order Asparagales; family Amaryllidaceae; genus Allium; species Allium sativum. The sequence continues at coordinate 546,466,875 of CM060922.1, forward strand.
ACTTCCCTTAAATTAAAAGCATGTTCTTCCTCACTTTTTGAGAAAATCAAAATGTCATCCACGAAGACCACTACAAATTTATTAAGTAACTCTCTGAAAACCCTACTCATCAAATCTACAAAATAGGCGGGTGCGTTTGTCAAGCCGAAAGGCATGACAAGCCATTCGAAGAAACCATCCAGGGTCCTGAACGCGGTCTTATCTATGCTATCTTCAACCACTCTTAGCTGATGAAATTCAGTGGCCAGATCTAATTGGGAGAAAAACGAGGCACCTAAGTCGAACAAGTCGTCTATTCTAGGAAGTGGGTGCCTATTCTTCTTGGTCAGCTTGTTTAGTTCCCTATATTCTATGCACAGGCAAAGTGAACCATCCACTTTGGTTGCAAACACCACTGGAGCACCCTATTTAGAAATACTCCGCCTTATGAACCCCTTTTCAAGCAACTCTTTAACTTGCTTACTGAGCTCTTTCCTTTCCCTTGGAGCCATGTGTCTAACGAGTAAAGCAACAGGTTTTGCATTATCAACAAGGTATACGCGAAAGTCTATCTCTCGCTTCGGAGGTAAACCCTTCACCTCTTCAAAGACATCCGAGTATTCACGGACTACTCTAACAGATTGCAAGTTTTCAAACGGACGCATCAAGAGATTCTAGATAGCTAATCATAATAGAATTCATTGGATTACAAGAGATTTCGAGAGTGTTACCAAGGCGAGTCATAAGTCTAACCACTCTCCTTTCACAATCGAGGATGACACCATTACTGGATAACCAATCCATGCCTAGAATCAACCCATAGCCCGTGAAACCCAAAACATAAGCATTACATCTAAACCCGACGCTTAGTATAGAAATTTACAAATCCAATCAAATCATTGACAAGTAAGCTGAACCCCCAATTGGATTTGAAACAACCATGAGATCCTCTACTATACTGGTATCGAGGTGTAGAGATTCAACTAAAGCAGTAGATATAAAAAAGTGCGATGTGCCAAAATAAAAAAGAGTACGAACTGGATGATCAGAAAGATAAACTAAACTCTCAACAGAAATATTTATACCTCTGTCTTGCGGAGGTGCAATGAGAGCGTGAATCTTCCCTGCAGAAGAAGATCCAGTCCTTTGCCCTTGCCCTTGCCCTTGCCTTCTTGGGCAATCCTTAGCCATATGTCCTATCTCACCGCATTGAAAGCAACCACCCATCTTCCTTTTCTTCTTTCTGCAGTCCTTAATCAGATGTCCAGGTATGCCACAAAATTTACACTTCCTCTTGTCATGGGGTTTGCTATTATTCCCCCTTTCTTGGAATCCGTCTTCTTATTCTGCGATCCCTCCACTTCCTTGTCTAGAGGTTCTTCCACCTTCGCCTCTTTCTTGCCATCCTTATCTTCCTCCTGTAATATCCACCAGTCTCTCAAAAGTCATACCCATAGGTATATAGGACATAGCTTGGCTGTGCAGTGGGTCATTTAACCCTTTAACGAATTTGAGAGCCTTTTTATATGGAGTGTTTACTAACTCCAGTCTGAATCTAGCCAGCTGGTTGAATTGGTTGACGTATTCCTTAACCGATAGGCTTCCCTGTTTGAGTGCTAAGAACTTCTCCATCTGTAGACTTCGTTCAGATTGCGAGAGGAACTTCATTTCAAATCTCATTCTGAAATCCTCCCCAAGTTTCAACTGGTCTCTCAGCATTAGTAACTTCCCACCAGTAAGAGGCTTCGTCCTTAAGTAACCATACAGCCAATTGTATCTTCTGCCTATCGTCCACTTCGAAGATAACAAACAAATCTTCTGTTTCCTTGAGCCAGTTTCTTGCTTCCACAAATGACTCAGTACCGTTAAAGTTCTTTCCACCCATAGCTCGAAAGTCTCTACATATCTTTGAGAAAGCATTCACATGCAGAGGAGGAGGAATGGCTGTGACTGGGGGAGGAGGAACGTCTGCTGGGCCTGCTTCATTAGCCCTAGCCCCCTGATACCTTCTGAACCAGCCAGGTATCGGTACGTCCTCGGGAAGATTAAGATCTCCAGACATGCTGAAATGAAAACAAAAGGTTCAAAACAAACAATAGAAAGATAGTGCATATGGCTTTGGGGATTATGCCTTTTAAAATAAAACAACACTTTTCTTAAAGATGCTTCTTTAAACTTCGTTTTGAAAAATAGTTTTCAAAAACTTTCATCTGATCTGGTAAACCATCGCTCTGATACCAAGTGAAACACCCCAACTCCGTTAATGTCACTCACAAAGGGAATGCATTAACTTAGGTGAAGAATTTTAGGTAAAGGGCACAAATAATTTAAAGACAGACATATAAACAGTGGGAAACTGAGATCATTTCATAAATAATGTGGTTCAGTCAAAACATTACAAGCATTGTCTCAAAACCCAACTTCTAAATTATTACAATAAAACATCTGTCTTGATTTAAAACTCCAAGTACATAAAGAAGCATAAAACAGTAGTAAAGCAGCATAAATCCTCAATAAAAGTGTAACCACAGCCATAGACCAAGAAAAGAGAATCCAAGCAATACATCTACTCTCTTCAAGCTGGAAAAGGTCAGCACTAAGCTGAAGTATTCCCTCCCTGCGGACCTGGGGGGAGGGAAAAGAAGGCGAAAGAAAACGGGTCAGACATAAGCCTGATAAGTCCAGTCATTATTCAGCATGTAAACAGGTAAAAGGATCATGACATGAATAAACTAAACATATGACAATACCATAGCAATAAGATAACATAAGATAAGGCAAGATAAACTGAATATACTATCGCACTCATTTCCATTTCTCTGCACCTACTAATGAATGTTTCAACTACCATCATGTGCTCATAACAAAGTGATCCCTTCTCTGATTGACTTCTACTCGCATGCATTTATTTCTTATGTCATTCTGCCCCGCTTGATTGTAGATACCTGTGCTGGTCCCACCATGGGGTGTATCAATTCCTATGGTGGCAACCCACACAAAATTCAAGATGCACAGTGTATACTACTGATGCCCAATGCCTGCTTTTTCCAATCTGGAGTACGTGCACGCCCTTACTCCGTCGGAAATTACACTACTGCACAACCTGTCTCTATTTTGACTGCTTATAATCAGCCCAGTAATCGTGCCCCACCCTGCCTCGTTCAGGGTACCGTGATACATCTATGTGGGTTACTGCTAAAATGGGTCCCCGTTACTAGGGTGTCCTAATCAACATGTTATAATGATTAAGTGTTCTCAAATTAACCTAACCCTACCCATCTGTATAATTAACATATTGTATTGGTTAAGTGTTGCCTTAATTAACTTAACCCTACCATTCCCTTAGCTTTAATTCATTTATTAAAGCACCGACCTCTCACATCAGATCTATATTGTTGCGGTCGCTGGATGTGCCAGGCGGTTCCGGGCAGCCTTACACCTCAACTCAATCTAACCTCGGGTTTTTGGGCTTAATGCGCTAACCTCTCACATTAGATATGTATTGTTGCGGTCGCTGGATGTGCCGGGCAGTTCCTGGCAGTCTTACACCGCAACTCAATCTAACATCGGGTTAGGCATGTTCATCTTTAGCCAATTTACATATTTGTCATATGTGTCCAAGTTTAGGTCTTCCTATATCAATATTCTCCAAGTGTAGTCAGTACAAGTTTTATGCCACATTCACTTGCTATGCCCGAAATTTACTTAACTAAATTATACCCAATTTTTCCAATGTTATAATCGCACGTACAACGAGATTCAATCTAAGTTCCGAATGAACCTAGTATTCATAAAAGAAAATAAAAAGGGAAAAGGAGCATAAGAATTGACATAAAGAAGAATAAGCATGTAAAGGTGTACCCAATTTGAAACACTCCACCTCCGTTAAAGTCACTCACAAAGGGAATGCCTTAACTTCGGTGGAGCGTTTTAGGTAAAAGATGCAGATAAATTACAAGATAGACAAATAAAGCAGCGGAAAATAAAGTCATTTTATAAATAGTGTGATTCAGTCAATCTTTTATAATAGTTGTCCAATCATACTTAAAAGTAATACATAGGAATTATGTCTTGATTCAAAAACTTCCAAGTATAAAAGAAGCATAAAAAATAACAATGGTATTCCCCAATGAAGCATGAACCAGCCATAGCAGTGGAAGAGAGAGTCCAAAACAATACATAGACTATCTTCGAGCTTGGAAGGAAAACTGAGCTAAGTGATTACATTTCCTCCCTGTGAACCTGAGGGGAGGGGGGACGGAAGAAATGAGGCGAAACAAAACTAGATCAGTCATGAGTCGGGTAAGTCCAGTGACTTCAGCATATAAACAGGAAAAAGCATCATGACATGAATAAACTGAATATAAGACAATACCGTGATAACAGGGATAACAAGATAACATAGGATAAGCATAAGGTATGATAAGGCAAGATAAACTGAATGCGCTTTTACTCTTTCTCTACTTCGCTACTACTTTGTTATTCTGATTTCTGTATCTATCTCTGCACCACCTAACTAGTGTCCCAACTAGTAATCTGTATAAAATTATAATATTACAACGTGATTCCAATCCCTGCAAATGGTTGTAGCCTTCAGGTGTACATCTATCGTGAGGATTCCACCTTAATCAGCTTAATTGCCATGAACATGTTAGATGTACCCTTACTACCCTATCGATTGGCTCCTTACTTGCATTAATGTTCCATGTGTCTGTGCCAATCGACCCTCTCTTGCGTGTAGATACCCTGTGTTGGTCCCACCATAAGGTGTATCAATCCTTATGATAGCGACCCGACACGATTCAAGATGCACAGTGTATAACTACTGGTACCCAGTGCCTGATTTTTCCCACTGCGGAGTACGTGCATGCCTGTAAACCGTTGGAACCTACACTGATGTACCCCCCCTGCCGCTGTTTTGACCGCTTATAATCAGCCCAGTAATCGTGCCCTACCCTGCCTAGTTTTAGGGTATCATGATACATCTATGTGGGTTACTGCTGAAATGGGTCCCCATTACTAGGGTTTCCTACTGGTTAAGTTTGTGGGCATATATATACAAATATTACCCACCTACACGAGATGTACTTAACCCTCCCACCGATTCTAGCATGTTTTCTTAACAATTAAGTTTGTGGCCTATATGTATTAATATTACCCACCTACACGAGATGTACTTAACCCTCCCATCGATTCAAGCATGTTTATTTCGTGGTTAAGTTTGTGGGCCTGTATGTATTAATATTACCCACCTACACGAGACATACTTAACCTTTCTATCGATTCAAGCATGTTTATTTAACGGTTAAGTTTGTGGGCCTATATTTACTAATATTACCCACCAACTCGATATGTACTTAACCCACCCGCACATTATGTCATATTGGTTAAGTGTTGTCCATTCATGTTAACTTAACTCACTTATTCATCATGCCATGTTGGTTAAGTGCTCCTTATTAACTTAACCGCCTTGTTCATCAAGTTATATTGGTTAAGTGTTTCCTCGTTAACTTAACCCCACGTGTTCATCATGTTGTATTGGTTAAGTGTCATCAATCAATTCAAGTTAATTTAACCCACTACTTGTCATGTTACTTTGGTTAAGTGTTGCCTTCTTGTGTCAATTTAACCCCACCACAAATCAAGTTATATTGGTTAAGTGTTACCCTCTTGTTTTAAATTAACCCTACCACAAATCAAGTTATATTGGTTAAGTGTTTCTCATTAACTTAACCCTAGTCATTCATGTTATATTGGTTAAGTGTTCCTATGAACTTACCCCTAGTCATTCATCTTGTTCATTAGCATTATTCGCCAACCTCTCACATTAGATATGTGTTGCAGTTATTGGATGTGTCGGTCGGTTCCGGGCAGTTTTACACCACAACTCAATCTAACCTCAGTTTTTTCTTGGGCATGATGCACTAACCTCTCACATTAGATATGTGATGTTGTGGTTACTGGATGTGTCGGGCGGTTCCGGGAAGTTTTAAACCACAACTCAATCTAACCTCGCATCAGGCATATTCATCTTTTCAATAATTCACATATTTATAGTTTATATGTAAATTATTCACAATTGTTGTCAATTTCATATTATGCCACATTTTCCATAAATGTCCAAGTCTAGATTTATATGCTAATTATCCCAACCAGTCATATTCCAATTCTCAAGTTATGGCCAACAAAACTAGTTGCAAGTTATGGACCCCAAATTCAAATTTCGAGTTATTACTCAAAATAGGCTACACCTAACCTTCCCAAGTTTGTACTAATAGTCATGCCCCAATACCCTAATATACATTATTCTTTTGCATCTCAACCAATGGTTATGAACAATCTTGATTAATATCCTAATTTACAGTTTTGCGCCCAATCTAGATTAATATTCCAATTAACCCCAAGTTCGCAACAAAGACAAATTATGCTCGAAATTATAAGTTACAAAATTATGTCCCACCATTACCAAAAAGACTATTCCCCATTACCCCCGCATTCCAATCGCACGTATAATAAGTTTCAGTCTAGATTCGAGGTTAATCTAGATTCATAAAATAAAGGGGACGAAAGAGGAACATAAACGAGAGTGGGCATAAAACAGGCATTAAAATGGTAGACCTGTCAAATATTTTGGACCTAAGAGGATTACAGATCTGTTTGGGGTATAACAAAGATAGATCTGAAACAAACTAACATAAATAACCTCATAGACATATAGATCTGATATAAATAACATCATGAACCTAAAAGGATTATATATCAGATGTCCAACAAAGATAGGCATGATTGAATAATAACTTCCAAGGCATGTGAATCATTGATTCAATAGAAAGATAGGAATTAATCTAAAAGATTTATCATCAAGCATGGACTTAGATCCATTTCATTATACGCCGAAATCACTATTAGGTGTTTAAATCAGAAAATAACTTGAACTTACATGTTTACAGTTCAATTTACGCCCTAAATCCTAAGTTATATGTCCAATAAACTTTATGCCTCAAATCTCAAGTCATATGTCCAATACTTTATGCCTCAAATCTCAATTCATATGTCCAATACTTTATGCCTCAAATCTCAAGTCATATGTCCAATACTTTATGCCTCAAATCTCAAGTCATACGTCCAATACTTTATGTTTTGAATACAACATGTGTTACATCCTCAAATCAGTTATAACTCAATTATGCCCAATTATACACAATTTAATACTTTTCCCAAATTTTAGCGCTGGTCATGTCCTAATCATATTTTATGCCCAATTTTATTTCCAACGTACGTTCATCTCTTACGAGATCTGGCTCAGGCTCGCAGTAGCTTGGCTATAAAACAAAAAGGGAAGAAGGAAAGAAGACACAAAGAATGGACATAATATTATCAGATGAGATAGATCCAAAGGATATAGAAAGACAGATAGAAATAGGCATAATCTCATATACAGATTTATTACAATGTCAGAATCACAATTAACTTTTATTTCTGAAAGTAATGTGAAATTACAAATTACAGAACGGTCTTGAATTCTGGGATCTGTATTCTGAAACTGAATAGCTCTCCCTTGAAGTAGACTAATTGTTCTTCTAATTTAGATTTTATTTGATTCTTAGAAATAGTTGTTGAAGTCGTTGAATTAGCCTTTGAATCTCTACTTGAATCCAAAATTGATTTCTACGAAGAGCTTGAGCAGCATTACCCCGTCTTTGATTTATTTTGATATGAATTAGAGTAGAATATATGTGTAATGAAGTTTTGTGGAGAGAAAGTGAGGTTTGGGGGTGTTTAAATAGCTTTGGAGCAACGAACCTTGTCAGAACGGGCGTCTAAATGCAGAAAAACGAATCTGTCTAAGAATCTGGAAAAGGGGGAGGTCGACCCCATGGTCGACCTGTTCTACCCAGGTCGACCCCCTGGTCAACCTGGGTCGTGGGTGGGAAATTTCCTGCCCGGCCCAGGTGTGTGATTTGAATTTCGAAACTTTAAATTTGAATTCGAGCTGGTTTTTATTTTAAATTCCTGAAACTTATAAGTGCCATAACTTCTTCATACGGAGTCCGATTTACGCAAACTCGGACTTTATATCAAGCAGAATTCCGAGACGAATGCTACGGCGTAACCCGTTTCCCTTAGTTCTTCTTTTAAAAATTAATTATACTTTGATTTGTTACTTTAACGTTCACAGAAAATACGGGATGTTACATAATTCAAGATTCATATTTCCAATAGGCATGTTGTACATTAACAATAAGTGCGGGCAAGCTAAGCAATTTACACCATAGGTACAAAGATTAGATAGAATTGGACTTAAGAGAATCACTAATTTTGATGTACAACATGATAAGTTCCATTATATCAATCATAATAGTCTCATAGGCATAGGATGTACAGCATGATAGGTTCCATCATATCAATCACAACAGTCTCATAGGCATGATAGGTTCCAATATGTCAATCACAACAGTCTCACAGGCAAGATCGGGTTCATTATGTCAATCACAATAGTCCCATAGGCAAGATAGGTTTCATTATGTCAATCATAACAATCTCATAGGCATAGGCAATACAGGTTTGAAAAAAGGATAAGTACAAATCAGAATTAGGCATAGTTCTAGATCCGATTATTACAGTCATGATTTCTATTTGGTGTTCAAATCGGAATAATAACTGAACTTACAGAAAAAGGACGGATCTTGTATTCTGGGATCTGATTTCTGAATTTGTTAAGCTTAACCCTTGATGTAGACGTTTGATTCTCCAGTTTGGATTTGGTTTGGAGCTTTCTAACTTGATTTCTAGTTTGGAGAAGATGGAGGCTAGGCTAGCTTAGACATGGACATCGTGACGGCTTCATAGAATGAGGTCTAGGGTTGACGTTTGGGGTGATTATATAGAAGTTTAGGATTAATATGGGCCTTCAGATCAACCTAGGAGTCATCAGAGCCGTCTAGTCCAAGAAAATGTGTCATTAGGCAAATCAAAAGTCGCCACGTAGCCCTATGACTCTGAAAATCATCACTGTTCAGCACAGTTGGTAGGGTTCGACCCCTACAGGGTGGTCGACACCCATGTCGACACCCCCTCGGGGGGGTCGACACCCCTGAGCAGGAGATTTCTCGCTCAGTCGATTTTTGAGTTTTTGAATTTCGAATTGAAATGATTATTTAATTATTATTTTTAATTTATTTTCTGCTTACACTAGAAATCTTCTAACCTCCATAACTTCTTTATACGGATTCCGATTCACGTAAACCCGGACTCTATCTCAAGTAGAATTCCCAGACGTACGCAATAGCGTAACCAGTTTCACCCAATTCTTCTTCTAAAAATTAAGTGTTCTTAATTTTGTTATTTTAATATTTACGGAAAATACAGGGTGTTACAAATATACTTCCTAGTTGTGTTGGAAATTTGAGATTTCTTCTCAAATATGCTTCACTAATATTACCTATTGTATATATTCTATTACATTTTATCCTTGCACTGTGAGATTTACGATAGGTTCCGCTTGTGTTATCATACCTTGATGATCGTCCATAGCTGCCTGGCACACCTTTCAGTGCACTTTCCCTCTTGTTTAGTGCAGGGGTTGTGGGCGGTCGTCACACGTATTCTCAAAGATCTCCTTCATGCTTATATTCTTGACTTCTGGTGGTAATAAGGAAAACTATTTACCTTTTATTGAGTTCACTTACAATAACATTTTTTAGCTTAGTATTGGTATGTGTAACAACCCGTATTTTAACGGTTAGATATTTAAATATTGTTCGTTAATTATTCAGTGGACGGTTCCAGAAAGTGTTTTTTCACGAATGATTGAATTAGGACCCAAGACTAGTTCCATTGAGTTCATATGGTTCGTAACGTTAATAAAATGTATAAGGATTGCAATATTTCGAATTTGGACCGTTTGGTGGTTACAACAATCTTGAAATATGCGTAAATTTATCATTTTAGACAACGATTTCATATTTTGATGAAGCTTAAACCTTTGAAATCTTATCGTGGTAGTGATGCATGCCGTCAACTTTCATAGCAATTGAACGTACCATTTAGTTATGCGAAAATTAAATGTGTGTCAGTCTTTATGAAAAACTAACATTGTGTAATTCAAGTTTTAAAAGTTATCTTCTACATATAATTGATTTGGGTCTCGAAACTAGTCTCATTGTTATCAGAAGATGTTTTTACATATGAATGGCGGGCGGCATGCATCGATTGAAATTTGTAAGTTTTTGGGCCTGTTTGAAAATTTAATTAATAAAATAATATAATTTTAGAATGGACCCCACCCCTCACCTTTTTCTCGCTATAGTAGAGATTATTGTCTCATTCATTCAAAAAAACACATGGCTTCCTCTAGACGTGAGATAGCAATTTCTCCTCAAATTAAAGCATTGATTCTCTAATCGAATTGTAGCATCGGGTCACTCTCATCAAATCACATCTTCTATGCCTCTCACTTCCACCACGATCCACCATTGACATATGCGAAACTATAGGGTCGTGCGTGGTTAGAAAGTTCATCCTCGGGCAGGGAGGATCGAGTGGAGTGTATGGGGTGCCATTGCGGAGATGGCTTGGAGAGGAGTGAGTTCGTCAAGTCTGTTTTTCGATTCATTGACCATGAAGAGAGATTAAGAGAAGAGAGAATCAACCATGAGTGGGTTTCGTTCTCTCTAGTATGCATGGGTATGTTGAAGAGGGAGGAGGAAACTAGGAGGATAACTTGGTACTTTAACTAAAATGCCTTGATTATTAGTTTATTAACAACAATAATTATCATAATATATAATTGTTTAATTAATCAATGAAACTTATAACATGTACAACTTTCTCGTGCAAGGTATGAATTGGACACGGTTTCTCCCTATGAACTCATATTGACGAGCTCTATGCATTAGAGCTTGTTTGGGCTGATTTGGCTAAAGTGAGTGATATTATCTCTCGTTGATATAATATAAATTTGACGTTTTAAATTGTTTTCGAGTTATAAAAGGTAATATTTATGATAGAAGAACCTAGCAAGTAATAATGAAAAGATTAGATAGTGATTTAAGTAGATTTAACCTGATTGTCATATTTTTAAACCCGTTTGTGCGTTTTTGCACGCTATTTTGACTACATTGTTAGACATAGGTTATTTGGACACTTAATTCACTTTGATTGCTTTAGATAGGTTATAATTGACTTATTATTATTATTGTAAATGTTTGTATGCTGTTTTAAGAATTTGGATAACTATTGGTTGCGTGGTTGAATTGTTTGCATAATATAAATTAAAATATCGTTCGAAGGCGATCTAGTATTAGAAAAATCTCATTTGTAAAGGTTTGGTGATTATCTATTAAACACACAAGTGGGTGTGTACCGATTGAGCGCACAAGGATGATAAACCTGAACGAATGAGATAAATCCTCGATGAAGCTTTAGAGCGCATGGATGGACTCGATGATGGAGCAACATTGGGGCTTGGTGACAAATTCGAAGATGGAGCGACACTAAGGCTTGAGGGCTGACCCGAAGACATAGGATAGACTTGGTGATGAGATAAACTTGGTGACGAGCTGGATTTTCCAACGAGTGCCAAATGTTTTCCTTGGATGGTACTTAACCAATTTTTGTTAAATATGTGATCTAGGTAGTCGTTATCGATTACCATAAGTTATTGATATCGATTACAATTGTTACGACCACCTTGGATAATTTGGCATGAATGATAGTGTGATTTCTAGGAGCAGGTATAGCGGTTTTCGATAGCGATTTCATTAGGATAGATTTTCGATCAGTGGGTTTGGTTTGAGTCGAGGATGTGGTGCTTATATGTAGTAATTCATCATTTGACGACGATAGTTCTAGGATGGAGAGCAAGGCTACTACGATGGATTACTTTCTACATGATGCAGAAAAGACGACATTATGTCATATTGAATTAACTGTCAGAGAGAGAGATGGGAGACACAAGGTGATATCCAACGATATGCGATGACCTTTAGGGTTTGCTCTCATATTGAAACAACTTCGGAGGGGAGTCTTATGAACAATTTAGTGATGGATTCTGCTACAGAGAAGATGTGCAGAGGGGTTATTGGTATTCGTGGCTTCGATACACCTTAGAAAGAGTGGCATAAGGACAAATCAGAGCTAATGCGATGTGGACTGGGTATGGTTATAAGTTATAGCTCATGCGGTGGGGCATAGTTATAGTTAGGTGGAGCCTATACGGTAGGGCCTACCGGTATCTTGATTGATAAATGGCCACGGTACTGGATGCATACGTTTAACGCACTAAGTCACTGAATGTAAGGATGGTTGATAGGTGTTATGGTTGTTACTTATTTATTACAAAAAAGTACGTAGACATCTATCACACAAGTTTTATATAATGTTGATCATAGTGTAGCATATATCAACTGTTATGTGCTAACCCTGTAGATGCAGAGGTAGGACATTTCATACCCTCTATGCCGGATACATACTATTACACTTTTATAGTGCTTTAAGATTTTTTTTATCGCTCACACCAGACTATTTTCTGACCTAAGGTTTTACTTCCCTCTTATTACCTTTGGTGCTTATAGATGTTGCTGATGAGAAGACCAGGTGACAGGTATTATTCGGAGCTGCATAGGTGGATTTGTAGGAGACTATGTTTTACATACTATTACTTGTATTATATCTTTTGTTTTGTTGATTGACACTATGTGGCCTCGACAGTGTTATGTGTTCTGTTAGAGATAGCATATTAGTTAAGTTTATTCACCTCTTGTATAAACTCTATTATTGCTTTGTATAACCGTATAAGCCTATAACCTTGATTATATGGTTTGTATAGTTATATTGTCTCGTCTGTTTTATATCTGTGATTTGATTATTATATGCATCTGATGCGCTGTGAGATATACAACAGGTTCTGTGATTGTGTTTATATCTTGTTCTCTTCTTTCTGTTCTCTTCTATTTCCTTCTTTTCTTTCATTTTTCTCTTCCTTTCTACTATTTCTTTCTCTTAATGGTTGCTTTACATTGATCAGGTGCTTCTACAACACAAATTTTTAGCTATAAGATTCGGTTGTGTATGGTAGGTCATCACATTTGGTATCAGATCTTAGGTTGCATTGTTTAACCAAAGAAGCAATGAGTTTGAGAGTTACCATATACGAGAGAGTATGTATTTGCATATATTTTGGTTTTCAAATCTATACAATATTAGTATATATAGTATAGGTCGTATTTCACATGAGTGTCATATAAATAGTTTTCTCCATTAGCGACTAATCGTTCTAAACACTTATTCAAGATGATCTAGGGAACGAGAAAATACTTCTAACTACTCCATCTCTTAGGTTGAGGCTCGGGCAGAATCGATAACTATTATCCTCGATTTACAGTTTTGTTTTCAGTAATGGTACGATCCGTTATCTAAAATCCCCTTTAAATCTCTAATTAGTTATGGCGCTCAAGTTCGGTGAGTCGACTATGCCGCGTTGTGTGGATGCTTATGTACCCATGTGACATACCGTTCCTTGGAACAAAATCTATTATTGTAATGTGAGGCCTATTTGGGTTCTTGCATGGGTTTTGTTCAATGACATAGAGTTATAATTGATTGAATTAGGAGTTTACTTCCAAGAAACTCCAGGATTAGGCTTAAATTAGTCGACGGACTTTATCATTTCAAGTTCTTGAAATTGATTTGCGCAAGACCAGTTCCTGTTTTGTTTTGAATAGGTTTTGGATCAACTTTTTAGGAGTCAATGAGAAGTTCGTTGATTTAGGCAACATGTTTGTGTTAAAGAGTTTGACTATGTTTGATGTGATATCGAAATAAGATTGTTTCTCTACTTGGTCACTCCAATATTTGAAGTTTGTGGCTGGGTTAAATGATCAACTCAAAGGGTAGTTTATTTCATTTCGAGGGAATGATGTTTTGGAGGAGTTGATCGAGTAAGCTGTGATGTTTGAGCTTGCGCCGGGTATAAAAGTTCATCCTACTTTGTCAGGACAAATCATGGAGACGTATGTATTGATTGTCATTCCCGCTTCATCGAGTTCTCCCTTGATGAAGCATGAAATAACATCACCATTCAACATATGTTTCCATCAATGGTGTTTCCATACGTGTTTTAGTTTGACGCCAAGATTTTGTCGTGCCATTAGATCATGCGATTCAATGGATAGCACAACATTGGGGCTCGTAAATTGATTTGTCTCTCTTGATTGTGACTTAACATGTTGAGGGCTCGGTTATATTATATATTTGTGCAACATCCCATGTTTAGTTGCCAGAACTTAATAATACAGGCGACTGCAGCATCTATAGCCATTCATGTCTTGCCAGAGGTGGAGGAGTGTTATGACCTAGTTAGTTTATGCTTTAGAGTATACATGGTTCGTCAGAAACTTAAATTTATCGAGTCATGGTTGCATGTTTGCTAAATTATTCGCTTGTTGATTGTTGAGCTTAACAAGACTTAATATTTAAGTCTAGTAGTTCAATTACTAGGAGGATACGAAATATCGGTGGTAGTGAGAGGTTGTTGGTGTTGATAATAAGCTTGGACAAGCTCTTCAGTACCAAGTCTTCTCGATTTATCGATTGTGGACTGAGACTTAGATGTTTAGTAGGCGAGTCGCTTCTAATCAGACGATAGAGGCTTGAGATAGAACTTTAGTAGCGAGTCACTACCTATGCTTGTAGTTTGAGAGTGGCTGGACACATTCGATGAGGTGACCATATTTCCACCATGTTTGAGTCAAGTTCCGTATCGATCTAGTTATGGGTGTTTTTCAATTGGGAATCCTAAGGGAATTTTATCGATTGTGAGTAATTGGCTAGTGCATGCTGATTATAGTGTTTGATAGGCTATTTTGATATGGATTGATTGGTTGGTCCGTTCAGGTGAGTTAGCAAGTCAACATATTTTATTGATTTCTTGAATCATGTTATGAGATGTCACTTGGAAGAGTAGCACTTGTGCTATTCGATTTTATTTTCATTTTCTTATGGACGGAAAGAAAAACAAATCCAGAGCCGATGGTGTTGTGATTGTTGGGAAAACACCATATGTTGGTCAGTTGTTGGAATTTCACTTTTCAGTGGGAAAAGTTGAGTGCTTAGGTTATGTCATCTCGAGTAGGATGTTTATATTGTCCTATGAGAGTTTTGATGGATTTGAAGTTGAGTTTGACCCATAAGTATATCAATTTCTCGTTCCGAGCGGGAGCGAGAAGCGGATATCACTCACTTGGTTGTGTGGGTAGTTCGAGTAGTGTGTTTCTAAATGGAGGGTTATCGTGTTTTAGTCGATAACCTAAACCATGCGAGAAAGAGTACACGACTCCCGAAGTGGAGACGATGGAGACAATGTTTTGTTTTGGCGAGTTGGAGGCACTGTTCATTAGCAAGGGGGTTAGGGTCATTGATAATGTCGCATCGTCGAGATTTCTCTTCCTCGAGAGGAATCTTAACATTTTCTGGGGAATTCTTGGCCTCCTACGTGTTTTATATTTCCTATAGTCATATATGAGATATAGATTTTCATATGTGTCGAATTAAAGATATACCAGTTCAGAAGCGATATTCGTTTAGTGAACATCGCTTTTGTTTATTATTGGTGGTGATTCCGTAATTCAAGGTGAGGTGGTACGAATTCGACCATGATGGTTGGTTCCATATGGAATGAGTGCTGTTTGTTTCTAGCACCATGAGAATCAACTGATTATGCATTCATTTCATAATGAATGCGATGTCAGCTAGTGATAGATAAATATGATGGATTGTATAGTTTTCTATAATTATTTGAGATTTCCAGATGGATACGGGAATAGTTATCGATGGTTTCCATTGATAGGTTGCCATGAAAATTAGGAATAGTATAATAGCGCTCGAGTTATACTTGATTATTGACGAGAAATGATAGATTACCATTCCCTATCGTTGAAATGAAAATCAAATTTTCTATTCATATATGGATAAAAATTAATATTTGATGTATCTAACTAGTTAGGTTAGTATGTTGCATGCTAGGTTAGGTATAGATGTTATTTTTTATGTTGCCATTGTTTCGCTTATGTATGTTGATTGATGATGCTTGCACGTTTATTTATATTTCTATGATTGTTAGGCATGCAGGATGATTGTATTGTTGTATCATTTATTTATTCGACATAAAATCTATACATGATTTAACATGCTTATGTTAGATAAGTTTAATTTATTTAACACGTTATCCCCTTGTTCCTATATCTACTATTATGTCTAATCCTCTTTGTTCACTACATGCCCAGGTACAAAGAAGCAAGATTTGAATTTTTTGGCTACTAATTCGCTTTTATTTACATCTACATATTAAGCTTTCTTAAAAAGAGGTATGTAGTAGATGTAGAGCTGTAGTTTTTGTTATTTTGTGCATTTTGGTGAATTTATTCCCCTAGGATATAGGTAGCCACTTTTTGGCTTTTGTTTTCTTCTGTTGGGATGAGCCTTGCATGGAGACTTTGGGTTTTTCCGAATCAAGCCGTAGAGGGGAGGCGTTGCCAAAAATTTTCGTGAATTTTTCCATATTTGGAAAGAAATTCAATATGCGATGTCATGTTGAATTGTCTTCCAAATAATAAGTTGTCACTTTTATTTTCCAAATTATATTGGTTTGAAAAATAAGTGTACAAGTTAGGTGTTTGGCTTGCCTGCCTCGTTCCCGAGTTTGATGGTGATTGTACAAATGAATGGGAATATTGGCTTCATGCCAAATTCCGAGTTTATTTCCTTTGCTATAGTCACTTCAATAGTAGTTGCTGAGAGCAATAAGTGACAATTTCTTTTGTACTGTCACTTGTTCAAGAGTGTTTGGTTATGTTGTTTAGTCCTTGAGGATTTCAAGGATGAAATCCTATAAAGGGAAGAATGTAATAACCCATATTTTAATGAATAGATATTTAAATATAGATCATAGATTATCTGATCGACAATTCCAAAAGGAGTTTTTCACGAATCATCGAACTTGGTTACTGAGACTAATTACATTGAGTTTGTATTTTTGTTACACTAATAAAAATTATAAGGATCGCTAGATTTCGAGTTCGGACAATTTGGTGGTCATAATGATCTCGAAATATGCGTAAAATTGTCATTTCATACAATTCTTAGATTTTGATGAAACTTATACCATTGAAACCGTATCGTTTTAGCAATGCACGGGTCAAGTTTCATAGGGATCAAACATACTGTTTGGTCGTGGCAAATTAAACGTATGTCGATTTCTATGAGAAACTAACACTGTATAATTCGAGTTTTAAAAAGTTATCTTCGACAATACGATCGATTTAGGTCTAGAAACTAATTCCTATTTTCAAAAGACGTTTTTACATACAGAATGGCAAGCGACACGCATCGACTGGAGTTCGTGAGTTTTTGGACCCATTTGAGAAATTAATTAATGAAATAATATAATTTCAGAATGGACCCAACCCTCTCATCTTTTTCTCCCTACAGTAGAGATTACTATTTCATTCATTCAAACAAACTCGTGGTCGCCTCTGGTGCGAAATAAGGTTCCATTTATCCTTAAATTGAAGCATAGATTCACAAATTGGATTGTTGCAACGGGTTCTTCTCATCAAATCGCATCTTCCTATGCCCCTCCCTTGCACCATGGCCCACCATTGACAAATGCAGCACTGTAAGGTCGTGCGTAGCTACTAAGTTCCGCCTTAGGCAGGGAGGATCGAGTGGAATATTTTGGTGCCATTGCGGAGATGGTTTGGAAAGGAGCGAGTTCATGGAGTCCGTTTTTCGATTCATTGAACATGAAGAGAGCTGGGGAGGAGAGAGAATTAGCCATGAGTGTGTTTCGTTCTCTGTAGTATGCACAACAGGTATATTGAAGAGGGAGGAGGTTATTAGTTGATTAACAATGGTAATTAGCCTAATATAATTATTTAATTAACCATTAAAACTTATAACATGTATAACTTTCTCATACATGGTTGGAATTGGACATAGTTTCTTCTTATGTAATCATATTGACGAGCTTTATGCATTAGAGCTTGTTTGGGCTAATTGGATAAGGTGAGTGATATTATCTCTCATTGTACTTAAATTGTTCAAATAGTATAGATTTGACGTTTTAAACTGTTTTCGATTTATAAAACGTAATATCTAGGATAGTTGGACTTGGTAAGTAATAAATAAAAATATTAGATAGTTATTTAAGTAGATTTAATCTGATTTTCAGATTTTTACCCATTCATGCACTATTGCGCTCTATTTTGACTACATTGTTAGACATAGGTTATTCTTACACTTATTTCACTTTGATTGCTATAGGTAGGTTCTATTTGAGTTATTGCTGTTATTATGGATGTTTTTATGATAGTTTAAGAATTTGGATGACTAATGGCTGCACGATTGAATTATTTACGTAGTATAGATTAAAACGTCGTTCGATGAAAATCTAATATTAGAAAAATCTCACTCGTAAGGGTTTGGTGCTTATATATCGAACATATAAGTGGGTGTGTACTCATTGAGCGCACAAGGATGGTAAACTCGAAAGAATGGGATAATTTCTCGAAAAAGCTTCAAAGTGCATGGATGGACTCGATGACCAAGCAACATTTGGGCTAGGCGACAAATTCAAAGATGGAGCGACACTAAGGCTTACGGACCGACCTAAAGACGAAGGATGGGCTTGACAATGGGTTGATATTGGCAACAAGCTGGATTTCACAACAAATGCTAGACATTTTCCTTGGATGGTTATTTTACCAATTTTGCTTAAATACGTGACCCTGGTAGTCATTGTCGATTACCATGAGTGATCTATATTGATTACTATTGTTATTGGCCAATTTGGCATGAATGATGTACGATTTCGAGGAGAAGGATATGGTGGTTCATTTGATAGCGATTTCAATACGATGGCTCTATGATCAATGGCTATGGCTTGAGACAAGGATGTGGTGCTTCTATTTAGTGATTCATCATTCGACGACGATGGTTCTAGGATAGAGAGCAAGGCTGATGTGATGGATTACTCTCCCCGAGATGTAGAAAAGACAACATTAAGTTGTATTGAGTTGACCATCGGAGAGAGAGAGAGATGAGAGACATAGGATGATATCCTACGACATAGAATAACCGTTGGGGACAGGTTCCATATTGAGATGACTTCAAATGGGAGTCTTATTGATAGTCTAGTTATGGATTCTGCTGCAGAGAACATGTATAAAGGGGTTATTGGTTTTCGTGACTTCAGTGTGGACTGGGTAGGGTTATCAGCTATAGCTCATGCGGTAGGTCATAGTGATAGTCGGGTGGATCTCATGCGGTGAGATCTACCTGCATCTTGATTGGTTGGGTGACCGAAGTACTGAATGCCATGTGCTTTGCTCATTGAGTGAGTGAATGTGCAGATGGTTTATGGATTCTATGGTTGTTAACTTATTTATTACCACTTAGTACTTAGACATATATCACGCTAGTTTTATATGATGTTGATCATAGTGCAACATATATCGATTGTTATGTGCCAACCCTATAGATGCAGAGGTAGGTATGATTCTTCATACCCTCCATTCCATATATATGTATATACTATTATGAATTTTATAATACTTCGAGATTTGTTTATCGCTCACACCAAACTTTTATCTGACCTAAGTTTTTATTTTCCTTACATTACCTTAAATGCTCATCGAGATGCTGATAAGCATACTAGGTGATAGGAATTATTTGGAGCTGCACATGTGGATTAGTAGAAGCATATGTTTTACATACTAGTACTTGTATTATATATGTTATTCCACTGTGTAACATGGTGGAGCTTTGACAATGTTTTGTGTTAAGTTAGAGACAGCGTATCAATTGAGTATATTCATCTCTTGTGTAAACTCTATTATTGCACTATATAAATGTATGAGCCTATATACCTTGTTATATGGTTTGTACAGTTATTACTCTCTCATTTTGTTTTATATCTATAATTTGATTATTATATGTTATTTGATTCGCTGTAAGATATATGACATATCATGTGATTGTGTTTATATTATGTTCTCTTCTCTTATATTTCCATCTTTGCTATCCCCTTTCTCTTCCTTTCGACTATTTCTTTCCCTTGATGATCGATTTACGTCAATCGGGTACTTCTACAATGCAAATTTTTAGCTATAATCACCGGTAGTATATGGCATTTGTTTTTTGTCTGTTTTGTTTTCTCCATTACATTCATGTAATTTTTTCGTATGCAAATAAAATCCTTACTGCCTTTCGATTTTTATTTTTGAATAAAGGGATAAAAATAAAAGTTGGAATTTTGTACTCGAAATGGATTGAAAATGAAATTGAAGTATTTACGAGTAACTTTCGTAAAGACGGATGTTAAATTGAAAAATATTTCATGTATGTATGGCGCGTTCAAATTTGAAATCAAATTGTGGATGGTAATTTCAAAAAGTGAAGTTGAGTTTACTATATAAATGATGTCAAAAACTCAATTTTATTATTCCAACTATGATATATTGTTTTTAAATTGATTTTAGGAAAGTTAGCATTTAAAGGATTAATTTTGAAAAATTACATTATTTTAATAATAAAATAATAATATAATATTCATTTAATATGAATATTTGAATTTTAAGGTTAAAATTTGAAATATTTTTTCAAGTAAGTTTAAATATGATATATATAAAGATTATAATAATTTTTGAAGTAAATTGGATGATTTTTGAATTTAAATTTAGAATATGGTCTAAATAGGACTAGTCACGCTGCGGTAGTTCGCGAATTTCGGCTATAAACTACGAATGCTTATAACAGGAGAAATTTAACTTGGATTTGTCCAAAACAAAAAAATGTTTACTTACTAAAGGTGATAGTTTTCAAATGGAAAAGGAATATTCAAAATTCAGTATGTAGATTTGAAGTTATGTGTAAAACAATTTTTGAAAAGGTCAATTAAGTGCAGTTCGTTAACCGTAACAGTAAACAGATATTTTTAAATAGATAAAAGTGTAAAAAAAATTATGTAAAATCATTATAAATCATTCAAAAGCGATTTGAATTGATAGTGTGAAGTTTTGAATAATATAAAAGTCGTTTTGATTAACCTAGCTAGTATGAGCATGTTTGTAACACTTTTTGTAAGGCTATTACAACATTTTTTGACAATGGTTTATTTAAAGGTATTAAACTCATTTATTTTCATCTATGATTTAAGTAATCATTTTCAAAATGATTAATAAAATGTTTTAGGAAGATTTAAGCATTTAAATGGAAGTTACTTTGAGTAATTTGAGTTTACTTAAAAATTTCAACGGTAATGAAAATGGCGCTCTCTAAAGCGAATTCTCCTTCCTCGCCCACCCTCTCAACCCCAATTGTCGGTGGCTTCATTGATGAACCTCCCCCTCTCGATCCACCACCAATACCTTCACTCAATACCGATCCACCCCATGTTCCCCCTCCAGCTCCGCCTGACCCACAGTCGTATAATACCTCCTTTCTGTCATTAACCCAAACATCTCCTCTTCTTGAAAAGGAAAGGCAATGGACTTACCTATTTCAAAACTCACCACACAATGTTGGCAAGTATACTCCGATAGATATGAAACCTACTTTCAAAGGTGAAGCTATGGAACACACTGATATGGTTGTAGATGCTGGAACTCAAGTATGGAAGGATTCACTCGTGGGATTCTTCCTAGATCAACTGATATCGTTCACAACTATGTATCAAAAGGTCAATTCGATATGGAAATTGAAAGGCTCCCTAAGAATAAAATCAGATGGTACAAATTTTCTATTCCAATTTACAAACTCTGAGGATAAAGAAGATTTTAATGGGGGATCCGATTATAATGAGGAACAAGCTGTTCATAATTAAACCATATGATCCCTTGTGAGCAACGTATGTGGATCTGTAAAAGGAGTACCTGTCTGGGTAAATTTTTTCAAACATCCCTATCCTTACTAGTCACATACAAGGATCAACTAGCTTGCGTGTTGGATTAGATGACCGAGAAGTTAGAAAGGTTACATTATGCCAAATGTTTGATAGAAATAAAACCTGATAAAGAACTTGTTGACAATTTTCTCGTTACTACGCAAGATGGTGGAACGCAGAGAATAAAAGTAACATACGTATGGAAACCAATGCTATGTACTAAATGCCAAGTTTTTGGCCATAGTTTGGAAAATTGTGAATTACATTCTAATGTGAAAAGAGGAGAAAAAGACGTCGTGGAGCCGAACTCTTATAGAAGCAATATCATTGAGCAACAACAAGAGTAATATGTAGACAAGTCCAATGAACAAGTAAAGCACAATGAAAATCAACAACCCAATGATTATGTGCAACAAAGGAGAATGTTTTCCAATAGGTTTCACCCATGGAAGAAGGCAGAGCGCACCAAGAATAAAATCAACTTTAAAAACAATAGAAATAAAAGCACTCTTGGTGAATACGTAGACATTGCAAAGAAAAACTCAATGCCAAAAAAAGAAAGATGAGAATGCAAGGGCTGAAGAAACTACATTGGAAGAAGGTGAAATTCCTCTCAATGAAGATAACGATGAGGACAAAGATATATCCAAAGGAAAACAGGTAATGGAAGAAAACTTGTGTGAAAGACAGAAGGAAAGCATGTGTAATAATGCTAGAACAAGAAATAGTTTTTCTAGCCATAAGAATTTAAATGAAGAGCTAATTGTGATGACAGAATGCAATCAAGCCACAAACAGCGAGGACTCTGATAAAGTGAAGGATTTGGCAAATAATGTGAGCTTGGAATCTCATGATAAGTTTAGCGAGAGAGCACGCTTACACTCTCCTGCCAGTGCTAAAGAGATATCAACAAGCAAAAAATCTGAAAAAGCCCTGAATTATGAAGATGACAATCAACTTCACCCTACGTTACACAACCTATTTCCTCTAACTGGCGGCATGATGTGACGGCTGCCCCATACTATCATACATTTCCCCCAAAATGCGCTATGTCAATGTCTGACTAGCACAGGATGATCGTCAAAATAAAGGGTTTAAACGATGAATCACCAAGAACCTGTAGTACATCTCACTACGCATGGAATAAAACATAATAATGACATAACTTGATATAAAACAGGCGAGACAGTACATAAGCTGAAAACTAAACCATATCCATATCCATTAGAGTAGCGGAATCCAAATTACAGCTTATGATCCAAACCATTATTACAACTTCAAAATATTGTCTCTAAAAGGAAATAAAAGAGGTACACTACTAATGCCCAAAGCAGTGACCTGCAACAACACAGGGGAATATATATATAATACGTGGAAGCCTCCTGCTCATCTCTGGATAACTACTCATGCATAACCACCTAACATGTCTCTAGTCTGCTCATTTAGGAGCACTCAGAGTAATAAGAAGAGACATAAAACTCTGGGTCAAACAAAAGTCCGGTATGAGCAATAGTAGCAAAATACAAAAATAACCGGTATAAATAATCATACCTGACCTGGACCTGCAACCAAAGAGTTAACACAACAAGATGTATAATACTCTAAGATAACACTAACATGGAATGTAAAATGGAAGTGTACATGTCATGATGATAGCAAACATCAAACATAGCAATCATCCTCACATCTCTCACTCACTGCGTAAAGCATACGATATCCACCGCTTTGATCACCAGATCAATTGGGGCAATGATGGAGTCCTACCCCGTACAACTATTGCTATGACCACACTACTCTGGTCTATAGTCAATAACCCCATCCAGTCCACATAGCTCTAGGTAACGGGTCAACCAGTCCACACATCCCTGGCTATGATTTGTCTACATGCCCCCTCTCTCAATGGTGAACCAAAGTTATAGATATCAATGACCCCTTTGCACATGTCTCACAGCAAATCCCCACTCTAGAAGTCACTCGTTGGTTCCCATCTGAATCTTGAGTAATAACTTCCCATTTGGACTTCCTTTTGCATCTTGAGTTTTGGTCGGATTGGAGTTGATCTTCAGAAGAGCTCAAGATTGTCGTCGCATGGTAGAAGTTCAAATCTAGTTCGGTTCAGAGTCACCATCACATCTCGGTTCGCAGTGCCCCCACCGGGTCGGGTCAGTTCATGGATGCTCCTCCGGGTCAGGTCGGTTCGTGGATGCTCCTCCGGGACGGGTCGGTGCGTGAGCTCCTCCGGGTCGGGTCGGGTCGGCTCGTGAGCTCCTTCATCGGTTCGGACTGTAGTCGCGGTTCGAGGTTGGGCCTCTTGGCTTGAGCAGGTGGCTCGTGGAGCTCTAGTGCGAGCGGGTCGGTTCGAGGGTAGCGAGCCTGATCCGGTCCCATTTCCTGCACCTCTTATGTAACGTCACGCATTTCGCCCGACCAAGACCGTTCAAAATCCGCATACGTTAACTTTGGGAATACAACAACATCAGAACAATAACAGCAGACTTTTATTACATCATGATAGTATAACATCAGAGTACGGAATATATCAGAGTACATCGAAATTAAAATACAGCGGAAGAAAATTTTACAATAAATTTAATACAGTGCAGCGGAAATAAAATAGATACAGCGGAAGACAACTATGCTCTGGACACAGCTTTAAGCTTCAATCCAGGATCCTGCTAAAGAGATAAACCTATAGACAAACTGCTCGACTGCCCGTCTGGAGAAGAGGGCACCCGAGTTTGCAAAAAGGTGGAAACAAACAGCGGGTCAGTCATGGGACTGGTGTGAGAATTCTTAACTAATTTAACTAATAGTAATAAGGCAAATCCATGGACCACGCCGCTAATGCGGAACGGGTTTTATTCCAATGGATTGCCGTGCATAACTTAAAGTAAATCGTAAAACAACGCAATGCTTTTTAGAAAAATGAAATCACCATAAGACTCAGGTCCCATCACACAATGCAACGCACACCAGAGGATAGAGTTTTACCTTATGGTGATTAAACATGCTTGATACGTTAAAAACGAATTTGATATTATTATTAGTGTGTATATGTTTTAAAAACAATTTCAATCATAATGTATCAATCCTAGGAAGCATAGGTACCATATGCTATGCCTCCGTACTAGTAATACAATCAAAACCGAATGGCTCGTATTGGAAATTGGTTTCCATCATGAGTCAAGGCTAGGGAGGAGCTCCTACCGATTCGAGACACTCTAGCTAATGTCTCAGGATTCCCCGCGGAGAACCCTTGGATAGTTGCAGGGCCGGTCCGCAAATACAGCTTAGCGGATTAGTTATACCTGAACACACGTTTCCCGGTCCTATAGGACCTATCATCCGAGGCGCCTCATTCCAACATCCACATAAGTAAAATGTCAGGGCTGGTAGGTCACTGACACCACTCTAGCTAGAAAGAAACGTGCTGCTCTCCCTGCGTTCCCTTCTCCCGTTTTAGACTTCGCCGGTGTGTGAGGCTCGCGAAGTCACGCTATACACAAAGCTATGCCTAAACAGACTATGCTTTGATCGTCCCACAAGGCCTGCTTTTCAACAAAGCCTTGATCATATGCATCTTAGCATGCCACATCATCACTCCATATCACACTACCAATCCTTTGCCGAAATATATGAACGGGTGTTAAGCAAGAGAATAAATTCTCTGCCACCAAACATCCAGACATTCGACAAAAGATTAATAACATGATATATAATGGAGTACGATGTCAGACACACAATCCATTTATAAGCTTATGCTCTGGGTCTGAGCGAAAGCCAAACCCGTACAAATCAACACTACGTCTGGGCAACTCCTACTATTACCTTATCATGGTAGCGAGCCATTCTAAGGCAACAGTCATCATCGTCCATTCGATGTGGAGATTTGACGGTCTTCAATCGCCGTCTTCCAATCTTGGATTTTTAAACGTCGTTTAATTATTTGGAATGAGATAAACTCGGACTTTCCAAATAATCCTCGTATATATACATATATATATATTTAAAATCCTTCTTACACATTAACAATTATTTTTATTAACGATTCCTTCCTATTTTAATTATTTAAAATAATTAAATTTTTATATAACGACGCCTTAAGTCCATGGGCGACTATGGCGCTGCATTCAACCAATTTTGATTTTTACATTTACCAGAATCTAACCGTTGGATCTTAACGTAATATATATCATTGGAAAGATTTTTCCAAGACGGTCCAAATGGTTTCAGTTTCAAGAAAATCCGACGGTCGGATCTTCTTGTATAGTCGTTTAAAAGTACAATTTCAAAACACGAACTACCACGCCCTATTCGTTCAATTTTGATTATATATATAATCATTGAATCGTAATAACGTCGTTTGATTAAAACAACACTCCACACAATTACCGATACTTACTAAATTTTAATTCATTTGAAAATGAAGATAATATTACCGCATCCTAAATTCATTCTTTCCTTACATTGAAAATGTAAATTCCATCCTTTTTATTTACATAAAAATGTAAGTTTAATTCCTATGCAAATTCCTATATTCTTTATTTATATGTAAAACAAATGTAAAATTTGATACATTCAAAATCCTACTTTTAAACGTAGATTTCAACCTTGATGCACATTCTCATCTTAGTTACATTATAAAAATGTAACTTATATTTGCAGTGAATCCTATTTTGAATTTACATATCAAAATGTAAGTTTTATTTACAATGCAAACTCTACTCCCTATTTACATTGTAAAAATATGATTTTTAATTACAATGCAAACACTACTTCTAATTCACATTGTAAAAATATGATTTTTAATTACAATGCAAACACTACATCTAATTTACATTGTAAAAATATGATTTTTAATTACAATGCAAACACTACATCTAATTTACATTATAAAAATATGATTTTTAATTACAATGCAAACACTACATCTAATTTACATTGTAAAAATATGATTTTCATATAAAAATGTAAATTTTAACATATGATGGAATTCTCATATTAATTACAAAGAAAAATGTAATTTTTAATATACGACATAAATTCACTTTATGATTAACATTAAAAAAAATGTAAAATTTAACATAAAGTGGCATTCACATGTTAATTACAAAGAAAAATGTAATTTTTACAATACGGTGTATATTCCTATATAATTTACATATAAAAAATGTAAATTTTATCATACGATGAAATTCCCCTTTTAATTACAAAGAAAAATGTAATTTTTAACATTCAACGTTGATTCACTTTATAATTTATCTATAAAAATGTAATTTTCGTCATGCAATGTAAATTTACATTTTAATTATATAGAAAAATGTAATTTTCAACATGCGGTGCAAATTTATATATAAATTACATATTAAAATGTAACTTTTGTTCATGCGGTGTAAATTCATATATAAATTACAAAATAAAAATATAATTTCATCCATGTGGTGTAAATTCATATATAAATTAACATATAAAATGTAATTTTTATTTTACATAGCAAAAATTCATTCTTTTATTTCATATGAAATTGCAATTTATTTTGCATCATAAAACTCATTCTTTTACTTACAATGTAAAAATATTTACCTTTATGTTTACAATGTAAAGATATCAACTTTTTATTTTTATAATGTAAAAATATCAACTTTTATATTTTACAATGTAAAAAATAATATCAACCTTTATATTTTACAATGTAAAAAAATATATCAACTTTTATATTTTACAATGTCAAAACGTCATCCTTTATTATTTTGCAATGAAAAAATATCATCCTTCCATTTACAATGTAAAAACCTCATCTCTTTATTTACATTGCAAAAATATGATCTTTTTATTTACATATTAAAAATCTCATCTTTTTATTTTCATTGCAAAAATATGATCTTTTTATTTACATATTAAAAATCTCATCTTTTTATTTTCATTGCAAAAATATGATCTTTTTATTTACATATTAAAAATCTCATCTTTTTATTTTCATTGCAAAAATATGATCTTTTTATTTACATATTAAAAATCTCATCTTTTTATTTTCATTGCAAAAATATGATCTTTTTATTTACATATTAAAAATCTCATCGTTTTATTTTCATTGCAAAAATATGATCTTTTTATTTACATATTAAAAATCTCATCTTTTTATTTTCATTGCAAAAATATGGTCTTTTTATTTTCAATATAAAAATATTGTCTTTTATTTTCAATATAAAAATATTGTCTTATATTTTCAATATAAAAATATTGTCTTTTATTTTCAAAATAAAAATATTGTCTTTTATTTTAAATATAAAAATATTGTCTTTTATTTTCAATATAAAAATATTGTCTTTTAATTTCAATATAAAAATATTGTCTTTTATTTTCAATATAAGAAGATTGTCTTTTTAATTTAAATACAAAAAGATCGTCTTTTTTATTTACATCGCCAAAATTTCATCTTTTTGTTTTCAATATAAAAATATTGTCTTTTATATTAACATCCTAAAGTTTCATATCCAATTCCATCACAAATGATAAATATCACATCATCAAAACACAAATCGAATTCACAACATAGAATAACATCCATCGCATAACGATTCATTTTCACCATTCAACATTAAACAACAAAAGAATAATAATTAAATTAATTAATATTAAATTAAAAATAAATTCTCACTTTGAAATTTGGCTGAAAATCAACTGTCCCCGTTTCAGCTGCGGTCTGTGCCATCGCGATGCTCTCGGAAAGAGGAATCCAACACAACAAACGGTTCGAGAAACGGACCTCGTATGAACAAGATATTGAATTTTAAAGATTGGAAAATTTTAAATAATAAGTAAATTAAAATAATATAAAAATAGAACCTTTCTTCCTCCTCCAACGTGTTTTCGGCCGTAACCCGTAACTCATCCGTCGCTCCTTCCTCTTCCATGCGCACGCCACCCGAGACCTCCGTTCACCGATCTGAGACCACCAACTCGGAGCTCGTGCCACCACTTGCTCGCTCCACCAACCCCATGGAGCTCGGCCCCCGCAATCACCATGAAATCGCCTCCAAACCGCATGACTTCGGGCCCCAAATTCGTGAAATCCGTGAACCAAAACCCGATCTTGACCGTATGGATCTGAAGCTCTCTGAATTCTCTTAGATTTGGTATATCATACGTCGATTTTCGTTGAACGGATTGAGAGATCTAAGCATTTGAAAATCAGAGCTTTTCAGCCCTTGAATTCTGGGCGGCGGCTGCCATTGAGAATTAGGGTTTCAGCCGATTTTTTTAATATTATTTTAATATTTAATTTCGAAATTTGTGCTAAAAAGGTGGATTTTCGGACTTTCTCCGATTTGGGCCTGCTTACTGTCATTCTTAAGGTTTTGAGGCCTTATAAACGCGATGGGCTATGTCCCGGGCTCCCATTCTGATGTCTATAACGTTTTTTTTCGGTTTTTAATTCAAAAATACAATATTAAATAAATAATTTAATTTTTACCGTACATTTAAATATGCCGGGGCCACATACGACCTCAGAAAATTCTAAAAAAAATATTTTTAGCTTTCTTATGACGATACGAATCCAAAAAAATTATTTTCGTCGAATTCTGAGACTGTTTGAAAAATGGCTATTTTTAAGGCGTTTAATTTTAACTAAAATAGTCAAAACACATTTTCTTTTCCCACGCTCACATATTAATTCGAAAAATTCTGAAAATTGAAACCTAGCAATAATTTGACATTCCGGTTCCAACAAAAGTGGTTTCATCGAAAACATAGGTGGTTTGAAAAATGACTATTTTCAAGGCCAGTATATTTAATATTAAAAATACAATTTTAAACAAATAATTTCCGAAACTCGAAATATATTAGTGTTTACTGTTTTTTAATGTAGAAATATCATTCTGAACTCAATGGAAGTGGTTTCGAGTTCAAATTCCTTTATATGCAAAAAGTAGCATTTTTGACCCTTATAAATTTCATAGCGACCTTCCTAAAAATTGAATTGGCCATAACTTTTGATTTCCGCTATGAAATTTCAATTTTTCGGATTTGTTGGAAAGATATTTTTAAATAGATTCTAATAATTTTGGTTTCACTAAAATCCGTTAAATTTTGCATCCTGTACGGTCAGTCAAAGTTCAAGTTTGACTTTTCAAACTACCGCGCTATTTCTAACTCTTTTTATAATTAAAATTAAATTATTCATTCTAACTTCGATTTGAATCAAATTTGTGATCATTATTATTTAAAATAGATTATTTTAAATATCAAAACTCATTAAAATTACTTAAAATAAAATTTTAAATTGGCCCCAAAAATCAGGGTTGTTACAGTCTCCCCCACTTAAAAACTTTCGTCCACGAAAAGGGACGAAGCTAAAAGTTGATTAATTAACTAACTAATTATATATATATATTCCATTGGTTTAAATAATTTCATTAGTTGATTAACTTTCAAATATATAACTTTTGTATATTCAAAAATCATATTTTCCAGAATAGAGTATAATTAATCACAAATACGTATATTATCGGCTTGCTACTCTCTACTCATTCTAGGACATTACTAACCCTATCTCTAATGAGTTTTCTCATTCTAGGATACTGCAGATCTTATCTCTAATGAGTATTCTTATTGGATATTACTAATTCAATCTCTGATGAGTCTTTTGTTTAGTTCTAATGAGTTGTACCCCAAAGATTTGAGCTAACCAAAGCTCTGATACCAACTGTAACGTCACGCATTTCGCCCGACCAAGACCGTTCAAAATCCCCATACGTTAACTTTGGGAATACAACAACATCGGAACAATAACAGCAGACTTTTATTACATCATGATAATATAACATCAGAGTACGGAATATATCAGAGTACATCGAAATTAAAATACAGCGGAAGAAAATTTTACAATAAATTTAATACAGTGCAGCGGAAATAAAATAGATACAGCGGAAGACAACTATGCTCTGGACACAGCTTTAAGCTTCAATCCAGGATCCTGCTAAAGAGATAAACCTGTAGACAAACTGCTCGACTGCCCGTGTGGAGAAGAGGGCACCCGAGTTTGCAAAAAGGTGGAAACAAACAACGGGTCAGTCATGGGACTGGTGTGAGAATTCTTAACTAATTTAACTAATAGTAATAAGGCAAATCCATGGACCACACCGCTAATGCGGAACGGGTTTTATTCCAATGGATTGCCGTGCATAACTTAAAGTAAATCGTAAACCAACGCAATGCTTTTTAGAAAAATGAAATCACCATAAGACTCAGGTCCCATCACACAATGCAACGCACACTAGAGGATAGAGTTTTACCTTATGGCGATTAAACATGCTTGATACGTTAAAAACGAATTTGATATTATTATTAGTGTGTATATGTTTTAAAAACAATTTCAATCATAATGTATCAATCCTAGGAAGCATAGGTACCATATGCTATGCATCCGTACTAGTAATACAATCAAAACCGAATGGCGCGTATTGGAAATTGGTTTCCATCATGAGTCAAGGCTAGGGAGGAGCTCCTACCGATTCGAGACACTCTAGCTAATATCTCAGGATTCCCCACGGAGAACCCTTGGATAGTTGCAGGGCCGGTCCGCAAATACAGCTTAGCGGATTAGTTATACATGAACACACGTTTCCCAGTCCTATAGGACCTATCATCCGAGGCGCCTCATTCCAACATCCACATAAGTAAAATGTCACGGCTGGTAGGTCACTGACACCACTCTAGCTAGAAAGAAACGTGCTGCTCTCCCTGCGTTCCCTTCTCCCGTTTTAGACTCCGCCGGTGTGTGAGGCTCGCGAAGTCATGCTATACACAAAGCTATGCCTAAACAGACTATGCTTTGATCGTCCCACAAGGCCTGCTTTTCAACAAAGCCTTGATCATATGCATCTTAGCATGCCACATCATCACTCCATATCACACTACCAATCCTTTGCCGAAATATAAGAACGGGTGTTAAGCAAGAGAATAAATTCTCCGCCACCAAACATCCATACATTCGACAGAAGATTAATAACATGATATATAATGGAGTACGATGTCAGACACACAATCCATTTATAAGCTTATTGTAACACCCCGCCTCCGCTAGGGTCACTCGCAAAGGAATGCACTAACTTTAGAGGGGCATTATTGGTAAACATGCACAGAAATATAACAAGACAGAACATATAAAATAGCGGAAGTAAAATCAAACTTTCATAACATGAATAAATAAGGTCTAAAGCCTTTTACATCAGAGTACATCAAATCCTGTCTTGCAATAGTAAAGAAGCATAAAGACATTTTCATAAATTATTCCCCAAGTAAAAACAGTAAAGTAGCCATTAGCCAAGAAAAGTCCAAGCCATCCATGATGACCTTCAAGCAGAAGAAGTCCGAACTAAACAACAGTATTTCCTCCCTGTAACCTGGGGGGAACGGAAGAAAAGAGGCGAAACAAAACGGGTCAGTCAAAAAGACTGAGTAAGCCCTATCTACTATTAGCATAAAAACTAGTAAAGTTAACTGACATGAGAAACTGAGATGAACATAAGCATGATAACAAGATAGATAAGCTAAATCAAAATAACCGGATGAACTACTGAACTCAGATAAACTAAGGTGTCATGATAAATTACGATGTCAAGATAAAACAAGGTATCACATCGTCAGGTTTCTATCAAGTATAATATCCCCAAGATATCTGTCACGTATAACGCCCCGTGATATCTATCCTGTATTTTAGCTCTGCACCTACCGTACTAGTATCCCCACCGTGTCATGTGTTAACCAAGAATGACCCTCACTCAAAAGTCGTGTAATGGTCCATGTCAACCTAATATATCGCATATATAGGTTACTCAACTTGTATGTTTTATTCCATGTAAATGTTCAGTCCCTTGCCGTAGACCATACGGGCTTTCCCATGAGATTCTATATTACTTTAACATAGTTCCATGATCCTTAAGATCGGTTTGGACTGTTACCCTAAACCTAGCTATGGTCTTCCAACATGAATTATTGTTTGTACAACTAGGACTTATGCTACCTAGGGCTGCTAGGGATTATGCTTACCTATTGCACGTTTTCGTATCTCGGTTTGGGTTCAACCACCTAGGGCCACTAGGGATTACGCTAACCGCCAACCGCGCCCTTTTTCCCACGCATTCATCGTGAATCGCTTTTCCATGACTGTATGCACATGTATCACATCGTGCCATCCGAGTCCTGTCACAGGGCAAATAAAGAAATACAGGACTCGGTCGGGAGTTTTCGATTTATCTGCCGATGCAGATGCTAAGGTCTGTTTTCTTATACGTGGCTATGGTCCCACGAGACCACTCCCTCAACTAGTGAAAGACAAGATAGGATAAATCCTGTATGAGAACACAACACTGGCCAACCCACATCCAAGCCTTACCGCAACCATAATTAGATAGCAATTATGGTCTTTTGGGTGTTCTCTGCCTTTCCATACGTACACGCTTGACCAAAGATGGTAGGTAGCCTGACGAAATGCTATCTAGGGTACGACCGTGTATCGTCGACTATCCCCTATCCATCCCCGTCTTTAGGTCGCTCGTATAGCAACCAAGGCATACTCTTGGTTCTTCTAACGCAGACCTTAACCTCTCATGAGCCTAGTATAATCACCTGGCAGCTCATAGAGGGATACCAAGAATATCCTCACGTTCCCCGAAGCCGCTGCTTCGTTACCCAGTTCGCTGGAGCCTTTATCTAAATCAGATACTTGCTCCTACTCGTATACTTAAACGATGACCTACCGTATCAGGTTACTCATCTATCTATGAACTGGTCTAAATTTCCTTGACTAAGAATCATTACTTAGTTATTCTTCAACTAAGGTTTACCACTTAGCATTGTTCCCGTTATCCTTGTTAACTACGGTTATCCACCTAATCCTCAGAACTAGGGTTTACATAATGGATTAAGTGTCACTTAAGTTCATGACTTAACCCGTCTACAAATCCTGTCAAAATTGGCTAAGTATCCAAGTTCAAGGCTTAACCCTACAAACCATGCTCAAGTTGGTTAAGTATATTAAGCAATTCACGACTTAACCTCGTCCAATTATCATTCTAGATTGGTTAAGTATATATTAACTTGACCCTATCAATTTACTTAGTCAAATCGGTCAAGTGTATTCAAGCGATTCGTGACTTAGCCTTATCATGTTTTCACGTTATATTGGTTAAGTATTGGTTAACTTAACCACAATAAATTAACGAGTTAGATTGGATAAGTATAGGTCACTTAACCACATCAATTCATCATGTTTAGATTAGTTAAGTGTTTAACTTAACCCCATTAAACTACCAAGTGTGAAGACCCGTAACTTCCCCGTAAAGGAAAGCGTCGGATAGTTCGAGAACAAACCACAACAGAACACATACGGGAGAACATTTCATTGTTAATTAAAACAATGCATGAGATTACAAGAATATACAGAGTATAAATGAATATTACACAGAAATATCAGAGATTTAAATTACATTTAAATACATAGCAGCGGAAAATAATACAATGCACAACTAGAAGAGATATACGGATACAAAGCTTTCCGGATATCATTCCAGCTGTAAACCAGGATCCTGTGAATATAAATCTGCAAAACCAAAACTACTAGCTGCCCGTGTCAAAATAAGGGCACCCAGAGTTTAGGTTAAAACAATAAACTCTAGGTCAGTCATGGGACTGGTGTGAGAACTAAAACAGTTAATCTTTATTTTAAGAGCTAGGTAAATCAAGGGACCACGCCGTATAACACGGAACGGGTTTCCTCCCAAGGATACCGGTGCATAAAACCAACAGCGCAATGCTAAATAAAGAAAAATGAAGCTGTTATAAGACCCAGTTCCTATCACACAATGCAACGCAAGCCGGGGGATAGGGTTTTCCCTTATAACAGCCAAAGAATGCTTGATACGTTTAAAACAAATCATTTGATACTATTATAAGTGCATAGTGTATAAAACAATTTCAAATCATAAGTATCAATCATAGATGGCATAAGCGCCCCATCCCACTATGTCGCCATAAATAGGTTTACAAATAAAACCGCAAATGGCACGTATTTGGAAATTGGATTTCCGTCTATGAACCGAGGCAAAAGATAGTCCTCAACCTATTCGAGACAATCTAGCCCATGTCTCAGGAACAGCCGCAACTGCCCCATGGAGCGACAGGGCCGGTCCACCGATGTGGATTATTATGCCTGAACACTATGTTTCCCCGCCCTTTGGGGCGTAAATGAGCCAACGAATGACTCCATCGGACCCGGATCGTCCGATCAAACCGAGGCGCCTCGCAACAGCAACAACCACATAAGTCAAACTCGTCAGGGCGTGTAAAACCACTGACGCCACTTTTTAGCTAGAAGGAAACGCATGCCCTCCCTGAGGTCCGTCTCCCGTTTCTGGTTCATACCGGGTGTGAAACTCGCGAATTCACGTTACACAAAGCTGTGCCACACGGGCTGTGCTTTGATCATCACCACAAGACTTTGCTTTTCAACAGAAGCCTCGATCTATTGCCACTTAGGCATGCCACACAGGCAATTCACTCTATGTGTTTGATATCCATCAGTATATAACCCCTGAGCTCATATGTCTCAGAGAAGGGCGTTAAGCAAGAGAATAAATTCTCCGCCGCCAAACAGATATATATTTAATAGAAATCAATCACACAGACTAAAATCCAATGTCAGACACACAGTCCATTTCCAAGTCCGTTCTGGGTCTGAACGAAACCGGAGGCACCTAGTACCCCGCATATCCATCGATCTCCAAGTACGTCTGGACGATCACTAACTGTTTCCATCCTCTTGGGTGTACAGCCCAATCAAGATCATCAGTAACCACCCAAACGACGTGAAGACCTCCGGTCTTCGACCATCGTCTTCCTCTTCGACTTATCGTCGTATCAGTTATTCAGAATGGGATAAACCCGGTCTTTCCGAATAACTCGCGTATATCTTAAGTAAGTGTTACACAAACACAACATACGCCTCAATCCAATTCATTAGTCACTAACCGTAAATTAATCAAGAGAATAATTCCCCAAATATTAACCCCGAAGGCCGAAACCAACATCAGATCAATACCCAGAAAACCATTCTGCTTGGCCAACCGACAGTTAGTTTCTAAATTTCACATTTATAGGGAAAGGTTCCCATTAATTTTATCCAAGATAAATTTCTTGAATTTATTCTCTAATCTTTTTTTTGAATTTCGATTCAACTAGTCGGGATTAACGAAACTTACCGAAGTAATCATTTGTTTTAATTTCCCAATCCCAACCTATTTATCCCAAGAAGTAAAACTGGTAATACTTCATATCTAACACCACAGTGTTATCGGTAAATTCAATTACCATTTCACGTTCAAATCTAATTAAAGATTTAACTATCGCCTGGAGCAAAACTGGTGATACTCCATTTTCGATCATTTCAATCTAATTAAAGATTCATTAAAACTCCACTTAGTTTTAATCGTTAGTTGGGTTAAAGAATCAGTGTCATTTAAAACACGGTTCACGGTAAACCCAAAATATCATTCCATTAATTATCGGGTTAAAGAACAAGTGTTATTTAAAACACTGTCCACGATAAACCCAAAAATCAATATCAATTCTATTCCAATTAAATATTGTTTAATTGGTACACTTCATTAAATCTAAATAAAAAGATTTAATCTTTTCTCAACTGGGTTCAAGAACAGTGTTAGTGAAGACACCATTCACGACAAACCCAAATCACATTTGATATTCAATATAAGGTTCTGAATAGAAAATATATCGGCTTATATTCAATATCAAATTCTACGATTAACAAATGTCGTATTGGAAATAACGATATAAATATATATCTTTCAAATTTCCATAACAACATCCGTATAATCACGAATTCCAACATCGAAATATTCCGAAGACAATTTTGATTCAAATCCACTCCAATGCAATCATTGGAAATTCTGGTTATTTTTAAAACCCTTTTCAAATTCAATTTATTTATTTAAAAAATAAATAGAATTATATTTCTAGTTCAAAACTAGTTCATTTCGATAAAAATCTATTTTTATCTTTTCAAATATGGAGTTTTTCATCCCAATCCTTTCTAAACCATTTCTTATGATTTTACACAAATTATTACTATTTTTAATAATTTTATCAAGGCCCGTACAGTCGATTTCCATCAATGGCCATCGAACTGCACTTACAACGACCTTTTTCAATTTTGATTTGGACATAATTCCAAATCCAACCGTTAGATTTCAAATTTCTAATATTCATTAGAAAGCTCTTTTCGATACGAACCCAACGGTTACGGTTTTAGGAGAATCCGACGGTCGGATCTCCCGAAATGTCCGTTTGAAATCAATGGTCGAAATTCGCGAACTGCCGCGGCGCGGCGCGTTCTATTCAGGCCATTATATTATATATATAATATATATAATATATATTTCGTCGATTTCTATTTAAAACAAATTATATGAATAGTTTTAATTTCGTTTCAAAAGCAATTTCAACTTCCATTTCAATTCGAATCAAAATTGAATTCTTCTTTATAAATTCGTTTTAAAATTCATTTCTATTCAATTCAAATTCCAATTCAATTTGAATTCATTTCAATTCGCTTTCAATTCAATTTGAATTCGTTTTCAATTCAATTCATTTCGAAATCGTTTTCAATTTAATTCATTTCGAAATCGTTTTCAATTCAATTCATTTCGAAATCGTTTTCAATTCAATTCATTTCGAAATCGTTTTCAATTCAATTCATTTTGAAATCGTTTTCAATTCAATTCATTTCGAAATCGTTTTCAATTCAATTCATTTCGAAATCGTTTTCAATTCAATTCATTTCGAAATCGTTTACAATTCAATTCATTTCGAAATCGTTTTATATCGATATAAATATCGTTCACGTCAAAATGGCGTCAAACTAATCAACACGGCTTCATAAATTTCTATTTTCAAATATTCTATTTCAAATATTTCTTTTTCAAAATAGTTGTTATTATCAAAATATTTCTTTCAACACATGACCAATCTTAATGGATGAGTACTGTCAACACATGAACCTTTATTTTATATCGATAAAGATGTAAATTTTATTACTAAAATATTTCGTTCAACACATGACCAATCTCAATGGATGAGTACTGTCAACACATGAACTTTTATTTTATATCGATAAAGATGTAAATTTTATTACTAAAATATTTCGTTCAACACATGACCAATCTCAATGGATGAGTACTGTCAACACATGAACTTTTATTTTATATCGATAAAGATGTAAATTTTATTACTAAAATATTTCGTTCAACACATGACCAATATCAATGGATGAGTACTGTCAACACATGAACTTTTATTTTATATCGATAAAGATGTAAATTTTATTACTAAAATATTTCGTTCAACACATGACCAATCTCAATGGATGAGTACTGTCAACACATGAACTTTTATTTTATAATATTCTTTATTTTTCAAATTGGAATGAGGCCCAATCAATTACCATATAAAGTTAATTATATGGATTTTCATACAACACATGTATAATAGCATTGAAAAATAATCAACCATCAACCAAAGTGCACTACACTGTATAAGCATCAAATATAGATATCTAACGCTTATAGCAGCCTGTCAATCAATCGATCGACATATTTAATCAATCAGGATGAGTGAACTTCAAGTTTCATCCCAACACCCGTGTGGGGTTTTCAAACAATCAAACACAAATTTTATTTGTGCAGTTGGGCGATGTGTAAAATTTATCGTCCCAATCAATGTCATTCAAATAAGTGTACATAAACAAACCGTCCGGTTTGTAAATGAATATTTTATTCACTTCACGTTAAAACTATATTTTTAACGATAAAACATTTTATTTTGACATATGAATTTCTATTCAGTTCATTCTTTAAATAAAATGATATTTTTATTTTTCTAACATATTTTAGAAAATTTCGGCGGCATAACGGCACGATACTAGAAACGGGACGAGGCCTAGCCTTATCCCCGGTCTAGTGAAGGCCCACGCCATTCACACATCATCAAATCAATTCATTTCACCACACAATTCAATTTCAATCAAATAATCCAACTAATCTACGCAACCAAACAAACAAGTCCATGGCCTGTGGACGATTGTGTCGGGTGCTACTAAGCACCGTCTGCATCCTAGTATATATATATATATAACTAGAAAAAGAAATTGAAAGGTGAGAAATTCTCACCGATAGCTATCCAAACTTCACGGCTCTCCACTGATAGAAATCTTCATCGCTATCGCATCTTCGTCATCTTCGTTGCCCGTAGCCACTACATATATAAAAATCGAATTTTTACTTCGCTTTTCAATATATAAAAATCACATTTTTAATTCGAAGTTCAATATATAAAAATCACATTTTTAATTCGAAGTTCAATATATAAAAATCACATTTTTAATTCGAAGTTCAATATATAAAAATCACATTTTTAATTCGAAGTTCAATATATAAAAATCACATTTTTAATTCGAAGTTCAATATATAAAAATCATATTTTTAATTCGAAGTTCAATATATAAAAATCATATTTTTAATCTTCACATCTAATAAAAATCATATTTTTATTATCATACTTATATAAAAATTATATTTTTAAACCGTTCTCTACCTAAGAAAGATTATATTTTCACGATCGATGTTCTTTATATTTTCACAACCGATGTTCTTTATATTTTCACAACCGATGTTCTTTATATTTTCACAACCGATGTTCTTTATATTTTCACAACCGATGTTCTTTATATTTAAAAATTTTAGATTTTAAAAATAATGATAAACATATATAATTTCAGATTTTAAAACAATCCCCTTCTCCTTAAAACTGAAAATTATTCCAACGTGAATTTACAGTAGAAAATGAGAATAAATTCAAGGTTGTTTACCATTCTAATCGTTTTTCACTTCTGGAAAGCACAAACCCTTGCTCGCCTCGCCTTCACGGTTGTTGCGCCATCCACAGTTCCTGGAAGATCATCGGAGGTGGTTCGCTGTCGCCGGAGGTAAGGGGGCGCGCAGGCGGAGGCGCTGGCTACAATTGGGTGGCGATGGCGATAAAGGGGACTGGAGGTGGATCGACAGACTAGGGTTCTAGGAGGCATGGTTTTAGTCTTCGCGTTGGAGAGGGCGTCACTGGAACGGAGGAGGAGGCTTGCGGAGGGGGCGGCGGATCTCCGGTTCACCGGCGCAATGGAGCGACGGGGGTCAGAGGGTGGCTGGAGCAACCGGGCTTGATCGGTTTCCTTTTTCTTTTTCTTTTTTTTTATTTAATTTTATTCTGAGCGAATGAAGAAATAGGGGGGGGGGGGCAGAGGGATTTAAGGAG
Organism: Allium sativum; assembly: GCA_030737875.1. NCBI lineage: Eukaryota > Viridiplantae > Streptophyta > Magnoliopsida > Asparagales > Amaryllidaceae > Allium > Allium sativum. The sequence goes on from CM060922.1 coordinate 546,507,178, forward strand.
GGAAGAGATATTTTTTTTTATTTACTTATTAAATTTATATTCTCATAAAATAACTTTTTCTGTCGACTTCAGAATCGAACCCACCGCCTGTCGCCCATAGCGTTTTACCCCCATTCCGAACATAATGGGATATGTATCGCAAGCCGATTCGGCTGTTACAATCGATTTCCGTTGAATTTACATTTAAGTCATTATATTGAATTTTAAACGTACATTTCAAATCACCGGGGTCACATACTAACTATATAAATCCCATAAAAATATTTTCTAGCTTCGCATTGACGATACGGTCCTAACAAAACTAGTTTCGCCGAATTCTGAGATCGTTGGAAAAATGGCCATTTTCCAGTCGATTAAAATCAACTGAAACTGGTCAAACACGTTTTCTTTTGCCATGCTCACATATTGATTCGAAAAATTATGAAATTTGAAACCTAGCAATAACTTTACATCCCGGACCCAACAAAACTGGTTTCGTCGAAATCCGAGGTCGTTTGCAAAATGTCCATTTTTAAGGGCCTGAATTCCATAGCGACTATTCAGAATTTTTAACTGGACATCTCTTTTGATTCCCGCTATGAAATTTCGATTTTTCGGATTCGTTGGAAAGATATTATCAATTAGATCCTAATGTTTTTGGTTTCACTAAAATCCGGATTGTTTTGCACCCGGTACATTCAATTGAAGTTTGAAATCGAATTATCGAACTACCGCGCCATTTTCCATTCTATTTATAATTATATATAAATATTTATATTCTAACTACGGCGTATATAAATATATACGTCGAATTCAATTCAAAATAAATTTCTCGTCGATATTATTTAAAACAATTCATTTTAAATAATTAAAATTTGCTAAAATTGCCAAAATAAAAATTTCAAACTGGCCCAGATTTTCGGGTTGTTACAATCTCCCCCACTTAAAACTTTTCGTCCCCGAAAAGGAACAAAGTCGAAAATGGTTTGATTAATCAGCTCTACGCTCGATCTGACTTCCATTCTCCAACTCTTTAGTTTCTGAGAATTTTCAAAATTTCAAAAATTTGGCTAACACCCTAAATTTTCGAAATATTTCGCCATAACCTCCCCTGCACCGGGAGCATCGGGGAATTTCAAATAGCTTCCCCGGTCCTTCAGATCTCAAAAAGAAAAAGAAAAAGCCAAGCGGCTAGCCAATAGGCTCACAAAATCATCATCACCCAAACAAAACAGGAAATTATGTAGTAAACATGTACCTATTTGTCGGGCAAACAAATTTTATTCTCTGCTCTAGCCTCCTTGCTATGACCTGTTCAATGATATATATATGCATATGCAAGCAAATGCAACCAATTTTCAATATAGTTCAATATTTGATTCAGTTAGGCATAATGGTTCAAAATTATCAAAAAATTAAACAAACAACACAAACATCAATCAGTTAGTGGATTAGAGTTTCAAATTGATAATTTTGATACATATACAAAAATCATGTTTTTGATGCCAAATCACAACTATAGGCCCTATCTAATTTTGGTTCTCACACCAGTCAATAGGAAGTATATAGATATTACACGTTCGTCACTCGAATATCAATTCTAATGATGGAGCTCCATCATCAAAATCATCTCCGGGCGATTAGAGTGTAATTCTATATCTATCCAATATATCAAAACTTCGAATACACGCGGATCAGACGTATACGCAAAATCTATATATACTGGATTGTCCAAATCAATATAAATAAATAATCAAATACGAATAATTGATTTAAATTTTCAAAACAAAATTTGTCCTCATTTTTAAAAATATACTCTTCACACTCGTTCTAGGATACTACTGATCCTATCTCTAACGAGCCATTCTAATTGGATATTACTAACCCAATATCTGATGAATTCTTTCATATGGTTCTAATGTGCCTTGTTCTCTAAGATTTGTAAACCAAAGCTCTGATACCAACTGTGAAGACCCGTAACTTCCCCGTAAAGGAAAGCGTCGGATAGTTCGAGAACAAACCACAACAGAACACATACGGGAGAACATTTCATTGTTAATTAAAACAATGCATGAGATTACAAGAATATACAGAGTATAAATGAATATTACACAGAAATATCAGAGATTTAAATTACATTTAAATACATAGCAGCGGAAAATAATACAATGCACAACTAGAAGAGATATACAGATACAAAGCTTTCCGGATATCATTCCAGCTGTAAACCAGGATCCTGTGAATATAAATCTGCAAAACCAAAACTACTAGCTGCCCGTGTCAAAATAAGGGCACCCAGAGTTTAGGTTAAAACAATAAACTCCAGGTCAGTCATGGGACTGGTGTGAGAACTAAAACAGTTAATCTTTATTTTAAGAGCTAGGTAAATCAAGGGACCACGCCGTATAACACGGAACGGGTTTCCTCCCAAGGATACCGGTGCATAAAACCAACAGCGCAATGCTAAATAAAGAAAAATGAAGCTGTTATAAGACCCAGTTCCTATCACACAATGCAACGCAAGCCGGGGGATAGGGTTTTCCCTTATAACAGCCAAAGAATGCTTGATACGTTTAAAACAAATCATTTGATACTATTATAAGTGCATAGTGTATAAAACAATTTCAAATCATAAGTATCAATCATAGACGGCATAAGCGCCCCATCCCACTATGTCGCCATAAATAGGTTTACAAATAAAACCGCAAATGGCACGTATTTGGAAATTGGATTTCCGTCTATGAACCGAGGCAAAAGATAGTCCTCAACCTATTCGAGACAATCTAGCCCATGTCTCAGGAACAGCCGCAACTGCCCCATGGAGCGACAGGGCCGGTCCACCGATGTGGATTATTATGCCTGAATACTACGTTTCCCCTCCCTTTGGGGCGTAAATGAGCCAACGAATGACTCCATCGGACCCGGATCGTCCGATCAAACCGAGGCGCCTCGCAACAGCAACAACCACATAAGTCAAACTCGTCAGGGCGTGTAAAACCACTGACGCCACTTTTTAGCTAGAAGGAAACGCATGCCCTCCCTGAGGTTCGTCTCCCGTTTCTGGTTCATACCGGGTGTGAAACTCGCGAATTCACGTTACACAAAGTTGTGCCACACGGGCTGTGCTTTGATCATCACCACAAGACTTTGCTTTTCAACAGAAGCCTCGATCTATTGCCACTTAGGCATGCCACACAGGCAATTCACTCTATGTGTTTGATATCCATCAGTATATAACCCCTGAGCTCATATGCCTCAGAGAAGGGCGTTAAGCAAGAGAATAAATTCTCCGCCGCCAAACAGATATATATTTAATAGAAATCAATCACACAGACTAAAATCCAATGTCAGACACACAGTCCATTTCCTAGTCCGTTCTGGGTCTGAACGAAACCGGAGGCACCTAGTACCCCGCATATCCATCGATCTCCAAGTACGTCTGGACGATCACTAACTGTTTCCATCCTCTTGGGTGTACAGCCCAATCAAGATCATCAGTAACCACCCAAACGACGTGAAGACCTCCGGTCTTCGACCATCGTCTTCCTCTTCGACTTATCGTCGTATCAGTTATTCAGAATGGGATAAACCCGGTCTTTCCGAATAACTCGCGTATATCTTAAGTAAGTGTTACACAAACACAACATACGTCTCATTCCAATTCATTAGTCACTAACCGTAAATTAATCAAGAGAATAATTCCCCAAATATTAACCCCGAAGGCCGAAACCAACATCAGATCAATACCCAGAAAACCATTCTGCTTGGCCAACCGACAGTTAGTTTCTAAATTTCACATTCATAGGGAAAGGTTCCCATTAATTTTATCCAAGATAAATTTCTTGAATTTATTCTCTAATCTTTTTTTTGAATTTCGATTCAACTAGTCGGGATTAACGAAACTTACCGAAGTAATCATTTGTTTTAATTTTCCAATCCCAACCTATTTATCCCATGAAGTAAAACTGGTAATACTTCATATCTAACACCACAGTGTTATCGGTAAATTCAATTACCATTTCACGTTCAAATCTAATTAAAGATTTAACTATCGCCTGGAGCAAAACTGGTGATACTCCATTTTCGATCATTTCAATCTAATTAAAGATTCATTAAAACTCCACTTAGTTTTAATCGTTAGCTGGGTTAAAGAATCAGTGTCATTTAAAACACGGTTCACGGTAAACCCAAAATATCATTCCATTAATTATCGGGTTAAAGAACAAGTGTTATTTAAAACACTGTCCACGATAAACCCAAAAATCAATATCAATTCTATTCCAATTAAATATTGTTTAATTGGTACACTTCATTAAATCTAAATAAAAAGATTTAATCTTTTCTCAACTGGGTTCAAGAACAGTGTTAGTGAAGACACCATTCACGACAAACCCAAATCACATTTGATATTCAATATAAGGTTCTGAATAGAAAATATATCGGCTTATATTCAATATCAAATTCTACGATTAACAAATGTCGTATTGGAAATAACGATATAAATATATATCTTTCAAATTTCCATAACAACATCCGTATAATCACGAATTCCAACATCGAATTATTCCGAAGACAATTTCGATTCAAATCCACTCCAATGCAATCATTGGAAATTCTGGTTATTTTTAAAACCCTTTTCAAATTCAATTTATTTATTTAAAAAATAAATAGAATTATATTTCTAGTTCAAAACTAGTTCATTTCGATAAAAATCTATTTTTATCTTTTCAAATATGGAGTTTTTCATCCCAATCCTTTCTAAACCATTTCTTATGATTTTACACAAATTATTACTATTTTTAATAATTTTATCAAGGCCCGTACAGTCGATTTCCATCAATGGCCATCGAACTGCACTTACAGCGACCTTTTTCAATTTTAATTTGGACATAATTCCAAATCCAACCGTTAGATTTCAAATTTCTAATATTCATTAGAAAGCTCTTTTCGATACGAACCCAACGGTTCCGGTTTTAGGAGAATCCGACGGTCGGATCTCCCGAAATGTCCGTTTGAAATCAATGGTCGAAATTCGCGAACTGCCGCGGCGCGGCGCGTTCTATTCAGGCCATTATATTATATATATAATATATATAATATATATTTCGTCGATTTCTACTTAAAACGAATTATATGAATAGTTTTAATTTCGTTTCAAAAGCAATTTCAACTTCCATTTCAATTCGAATCAAAATTGAATTCTTCTTTATAAATTTGTTTTAAAATTCATTTCTATTCAATTCAAATTTCAATTCAATTTGAATTCATTTCAATTCGCTTTCAATTCAATTTGAATTCGTTTTCAATTCAATTCATTTCGAAATCGTTTTCAATTTAATTCATTTCGAAATCGTTTTCAATTCAATTCATTTCGAAATCGTTTTCAATTCAATTCATTTCGAAATCGTTTTCAATTCAATTCATTTCGAAATCGTTTTCAATTCAATTCATTTCGAAATCGTTTTCAATTCAATTCATTTCGAAATCGTTTTCAATTCAATTCATTTCGAAATCGTTTTCAATTCAATTCATTTCGAAATCGTTTTATATCGATATAAATATCGTTCACGTCAAAATGGCGTCAAACTAATCAACACGGCTTCATAAATTTCTATTTTCAAATATTCTATTTCAAATATTTCTTTTTCAAAATAGTTGTTATTATCAAAATATTTCGTTCAACACATGACCAATCTCAATGGATGAGTACTGTCAACACATGAACCTTTATTTTATATCGATAAAGATGTAAATTTTATTACTAAAATATTTCGTTCAACACATGACCAATCTCAATGGATGAGTACTGTCAACACATGAACTTTTATTTTATATCGATAAAGATGTAAATTTTATTACTAAAATATTTCGTTCAACACATGACCAATCTCAATGGATGAGTACTGTCAACACATGAACTTTTATTTTATATCGATAAAGATGTAAATTTTATTACTAAAATATTTCGTTCAACACATGACCAATCTCAATGGATGAGTACTGTCAACACATGAACTTTTACTTTATATCGATAAAGATGTAAATTTTGTTACTAAAATATTTCATTCAACACATGACCAATCTCAATGGATGAGTACTGTCAACACATGAACTTTTATTTTATAATATTCTTTATTTTTCAAATTGGAATGAGGCCCAATCAATTACCATATAAAGTTAATTATATGGATTTTCATACAACACATGTATAATAGCATTGAAAAATAATCAACCATCAACCAAAGTGCACTACACTGTATAAGCATCAAATATAGATATCTAACGCTTATAGCAGCCTGTCAATCAATCGATCGACATATTTAATCAATCAGGATGAGTGAACTTCAAGTTTCATCCCAACACCCGTGTGGGGTTTTCAAACAATCAAACACAGATTTTATTTGTGCAGTTGGGCGATGTGTAAAATTTATCGTCCCAATCAATGTCATTCAAATAAGTGTACATAAACAAACCGTCCGGTTTGTAAATGAATATTTTATTCACTTCACGTTAAAACTATATTTTTAACGATAAAACATTTTATTTTGACATATGAATTTCTATTCAGTTCATTCTTTAAATAAAATGATATTTTTATTTTTCTAACATATTTTAGAAAATTTCGGCGACATAACGACACGATACTAGAAACGGGACGAGGCCTAGCCTTATCCCCGGTCTAGTGAAGGCCCACGCCATTCACACATCATCAAATCAATTCATTTCACCACACAATTCAATTTCAATCAAATAATCCAACTAATCTACGCAACCAAACAAACAAGTCCATGGCCTGTGGACGATTGTGTCGGGTGCTACTAAGCACCGTCTGCATCCTAGTATATATATATATAACTAGAAAAAGAAATTGAAAGGTGAGAAATTCTCACCGATAGCTATCCAAACTTCACGGCTCTCCACTGATAGAAATCTTCATCGCTATCGCATCTTCGTCATCTTCGTTGCCCGTAGCCACTACATATATAAAAATCGAATTTTTACTTCGCTTTTCAATATATAAAAATCACATTTTTAATTCGAAGTTCAATATATAAAAATCACATTTTTAATTCGAAGTTCAATATATAAAAATCACATTTTTAATTCGAAGTTCAATATATAAAAATCACATTTTTAATCTTCACATCTAATAAAAATCATATTTTTATTATCATACTTATATAAAAATTATATTTTAAACCGTTCTCTACCTAAGAAAGATTATATTTTCACGACCGGTGTTCTTTATATTTTCACAACCGATGTTCTTTATATTTTCACAACCGATGTTCTTTATATTTTCACAACCGATGTTCTTTATATTTTCACAACCGATGTTCTTTATATTTAAAAATTTTAGATTTCAAAACTAATGATAAACATATATGATTTCAGATTTTAAAACAATCCCCTTCTCCTTAAAACTGAAAATTATTCCAACGTGAATTTACAGTAGAAAATGAGAATAAATTCAAGGTTGTTTACCATTCTAATCGTTTTTCACTTCTGGAAAGCACAAACCCTTGCTCGCCTCGCCTTCACGGTTGCTGCGCCATCCACAGTTCCTGGAAGATCATCGGAGGTGGTTCGCTGTCGCCGGAGGTAAGGGGGCGCGCAGGCGGAAGCGCTGGCTACAATAGGGTGGCGGTGGCGATAAAGGGGACTGGAGGTGGATCGACAGACTAGGGTTCCAGGAGGCATGGTTTTAGTCTTCGCGTTGGAGAGGGCGTCACTGGAACGGAGGAGGAGGCTTGCGGAGGGGGCGGCGGATCTCCGGTTCACCGGCGCAATGGAGCGACGGGGGTCAGAGGGTGGCTGGAGCAACCGGGTTTGATCGGTTTCCTTTTTCTTTTCTTTTTTTTTATTTAATTTTATTCTGAGCGAATGAAGAAATAGGGGGGGCCAGAGGAATTTAAGGAGGGAAGAGATATTTTTTTTATTTACTTATTAAATTTATATTCTCATAAAATAACTTTTTCTGTTGACTTCAGAATCGAACCCACCGCCTGTCGCCCATAGCGTTTTACCCCCATTCCGAACACAATGGGATATGTATCGCAAGCCGATTCGGCTGTTACAATCGATTTCCGTTGAATTTACATTTAAATCATTATATTGAATTTTAAACGTACATTTCAAATCACCGGGGTCACATACTAACTATATAAATCCCATAAAAATATTTTCTAGCTTCGCATTGACGATACGGTCCTAACAAAACTAGTTTCGCCGAATTCTGAGACCGTTGGAAAAATGGCCATTTTCCAGTCGATTAAAATCAACTGAAACTGGTCAAACACGTTTTCTTTTGCCACGCTCACATATTGATTCGAAAAATTATGAAATTTGAAATCTAGCTATAACTTTACATCCCGGACCCAACAAAACTGGTTTCGTCGAAATCCGAGGTCGTTTGCAAAATGTCCATTTTTAAGGGCCTGAATTCCATAGCGACTATTCAGAATTTTTAACTGGACATCTCTTTTGATTCCCGCTATGAAATTTCGATTTTTCGGATTCGTTGGAAAGATATTATCAATTAGATCCTAATGTTTTTGGTTTCACTAAAATCCGGATTGTTTTGCACCCGGTACATTCAATTGAAGTTTGAAATCGAATTATCGAACTACCGCGCCATTTTCCATTCTATTTATAATTATATATAAATATTTATATTGTAACTACGGCGTATATAAATATATACGTCGAATTCAATTCAAAATAAATTTCTCGTCGATATTATTTAAAATAATTCATTTTAAATAATTAAAATTTGCTAAAATTGCCAAAATAAAAATTTCAAACTGGCCCAGATTTTCGGGTTGTTACACCAAGTGGGATTAATTAAGTCTAGGCTAACTTAACCCCATCCGATTTCCATGTTTAGACTAGTTGAGTCTAATCTTAACCCCATTCGTTAACCGTATTTTTCGGTTAAGCGTCATTAAGAAAACTTACTTAACCTTACCAAGTTATCGCGTTGGATTGATTAAGTGTTGGTTAACTTAACCCCAACCACTAGTCATATAAAAATGGTTAAGTGTCATTAGGCAAATCAAGTTACTTAACCTACCCAACCTTGTCATGTTTTGTTATGTATCATTAGCCTAATCAAATTACTTAACCCATTTGTCCATGTCATATTTGGTTAAGAGTCATTAATCAAATTAACTTAACCCTATCATGTGGCATTAATTACTTAATGCACCTTCACCTCTCACATTAGACTTTGTTGTGGTTACTAGTTAAGCCGGTCGGTTCCGGGTAGCTTTACACCACAACTTGGTCCAACCTCGGGTTCAAGCACAACATGACCAACTTCTCACATTGGGTCCTATTGTTTGCAACTACTAGTTAGGCCGGTCGGTTCGGGGTAGTTTTACGTTGCAAACTCAACCCAACCTCGAGTTGGCCACACTTATATTATCTAAGTGTCATGTCCATCATGTTTCCCAAAACATGTTACAAGTTTTCAAGCATTTGGGTAGACCTAACTTAATAGGTAAATTCTTAAGGGTAGACCTAACTTAATAGGTAAATTCCCAAGCTTATGTTTTTATGCATACTTACATGTCAACTTCCATGTTATATTTCAAGTCATGTTTTCAAGTTGTATTTTCATGTCATTAGAAATTACCCATAACATAACCCAACGCTTTTAAACTCGCATATACGTTCGCGACAATGTAATGGATTAAAAGAAGAGACTTGGCAAAGGCATGAAAAAAATGGATATTAAGCCACAAGTTAATCATGGTGGCAAATGAGGCACAAATGTGTTCATTAACTTGCATGTTACATTCTTAAGCCTCAAAACATGCATAAACCCAAACTTGGCACATATGCGAATCATGGTGACAAAAGATATGGAATGATGACTAGTAACTCGCATATATCATCATATAAGGGTTATGACTTCATATGCAAGTTGACATAAAGGTTATGAGGGTTCTCATGTTGCCTAATGCAACATTTCAACATAAAGGTTGTAACTTTTAGCTCACAAGATCAAGATAATGACTTCATAAACTTGCATGACATGATAGCATGTATCATACTCAATGATCAAACCCAAACTTGCAACATGAACATTTAACTTCATAGTTAATATCTAAGAGTAGGGAAAGGGCTTACATTGCTATGAAGGCACAAAAGATATGACAAAGCCCTTATGCAATCAAATAGGCCCTAAATGCAAGCTCTAACATAAAAACCCTTGAGCCAAAATGATCAAAACCCTTGCTTTATGATGCAAAGATAGAAACTTGACTTGAATGCAAGCTAATGACACTCATACAAGCTTGAAAACACTTGTATGCATGGAAAATCTCTCATAGAAACCATTTAGAAATTTTATGAAGAGAGTGGAGGCCATGAGAGTTAAAATTTTGCCATAGTTTAGTTGCATGAATGAATAATGAGGATTTAGGATAGGTTAGGGTCTTATTTATAGATTAGGCAAGTGTTTTAGGCCATAGGATTAAACCTAGATTCAATCCAAGCCATCAAAGCATGTCTTGGGGAAGAAGTCAAGTGTAGGAACCATCTAGGGCCTTTAGATTAAAGATGAACCATGAGAACCATCCAAATGCAAAATCTGCATTTGAGCGAATCGGCCCACGGGTTGACAGCCAAACACCCTGGATTAACCCCTAGTCGACCCAGCGAGCTCGGGTCGACCTCAAAAATCGTCCGGTTCGGTTATTCCCCTCTCCCAATTCGCTGTTTTGAACATTTTTGCATATTTATTTATTTAATTTTTAATTATATATATATATCAATATATATATATATTTCTCTGCGCAACCCATTTCACTTAATTAAGTATACTTTAATTTGGGAATTTTTCCTGAAACTTCGCGAGGCCATATCTTGGTCATACGGACTACGATTTTCGAAAACTCGGACTCTATTTCGCGTATTTTTCCGAGACGAACGCAATGGCATAGCCCTTTCCCTTGATTCAGATTTTACAGTTTAATTCTGCCTCCATTTATGTTATAACAGGTTATTGAAAATACGGGTTGTTACATTCTCCCCACCTTTTAGGATTTCGTCCCCGAAATCTCCAAGTTAGGAAGAACATATCCTACCATCCATCATCCATCTACTCAAAACATCATCCACAAGCAACCATTGTCCTTAGATGATTTCTAATGCTGTATGAATATATGCAAAACGTGTGTGTACATGTTCCTTAGCTAATGCTAATGATCAGGCCTGAATAATCTTTCTAATGCAAAATATGTATAGTGCCATGAATCCAACATGTATGCAAATAGTCCTAGTCATATAGATATTATATGCGTGCACAATCATTCATTCATATGCAACAACCGCATGATAATACATTCGATTTCATCCATAAACAAGTATAAATACTCGTGCATATGCAATATGAAATGTGACCGAGTCGAGCTAGTATCTAATGTGTATTCGCGCATCCACGAGCAACCACTTGCAACCATATCAATCATAACATGTTTCAAATACATGTTTACATCCATAGGGTTCTACCTAGAATTCCCTGAAACAGGGTTGAGAAGATAAACAGGACAAACTCCTTACAGGGTTTGTAACGGAGAATAGGACCGAGAGGATGTCCACAAGAGATAGCCTACAAGTAAGCTCTATAGAAAACAGGGATCAAGGATATACTCCCAAAAAGAGATATCATGCGCGTATCTAGTCTTTGACCATCAAAGTCGTCTTTTAACTTCGCGATTTTGTAGCTTCTTATTCCTGTTTCCATAACATGAGCTGGAACTCATTTCTTCGTCGCCTCTCGTTCCACTTGCACTTATCCTTTTCCTAGAATACTTGACGCAAACATGACTGCGTACTCATGATCTCATGCAAGCTTTCCAAAATTCACTAGTGAATCTTGGATCTCGTTTATATACTATAAGGCATTCCATGTAGAAGAACTTTCTCTTGAAAGTAAACAGATGTCAATCAGGTTATCATGCGCACTTACTAGGGTGATCTCTATAACCCATGCATAAATGAAGTAAACCATCCGTCTTATTGGCGAATACCACTCGATCGGGCTTCAAATTTCCAATAAAGGCATCAAGGGATTCTAAGTAACTAGTCATGACAGAACCTCAAAAAGGTTACCCGATACTTCGAGGGCATTACCAAGGCTAGTCAAAAGGTCTAACTACCCTCCTATCAAAACCGAGAGTGGCACCCCCTACTGGATAACCACTTCATCCCTAGAATCCATCCATAGCTTATAAACATAAGCATTATTTCCAAACTCAACACTTGGCATAGACATTCCCAAATCCAAACAAGTCATGTATAAATGGACTGATTCTCCAATAGGACTTTGAGACAAAAATGGGATTCTTTATTACGCTAGTACTTAAGGTGCAGAGACTCAACTATCGAAGCAGACTTAAATGATATGAACAACGAAGTCCTAACGGGATGATAGAGAAGAAAAGCTAAACCTTTAACAAGATCGTTACCCTCCTTTCGAGGTACTCTAGAAATGAGAGCATACTACTGCCCTCCCGATGATCTTGTCCTTGTCCCATAATACTTAACTATCCGCCCAGTTTTACCATGCCAAAGGTACTCTCTCGTCATGGGTTTCATTATTCATCTTTCTCCCTCCTTTGAGGACTAAGCCATACCAACAAGTTGCTCATCCTTAAGCTCGTATCCTTTATCCTTCTTTCTCACGATCCTTTCTTATAACGCGGCCACTGGTCTCTCGAGAACCACCTCCATCGTATGGAAAGCACTTTCGTAGGTAGAAAAGACTAGTCGCAGTTAAAACTACTGTGACTACAGATGGAAGAAAGAAAGGAAAAGAGACTCAATTAAGGAAACAAGGATAGTGCTAATGGCCTTTGGGGAATAGCCTTTTTCTTTTAAAAGAAAATTTTCTTGAAAAATGCTTCTTTGTAAACGGTTTTTTTTTTCAAATAGTTTTCAGAAGGTCTTTAAAAACTTTTGCCCAGTCTGGTAACCTTCTGCTCTGATACCACGTGTAACACCCCGCCTCCGCTAGGGTCACTCGCAAAGGAATGCACTAGCTTTAGAGGGGCATTATTGGTAAACATGCACAGAAATATCACAAGACAGAACATATAAAATAGCGGAAGTAAAATCAAACTTTCATAACATGAATAAATAAGGTCTAAAGCCTTTTACATCAGAGTACATAAAAACATGTCTTGCAATAGTAAAGAAGCATAAAGACATTTTCATAAATTATTCCCCAAGTAAAAACAGTAAAGTAGCCATTAGCCAAGAAAAGTCCAAGCCATCCATGATGACCTTCAAGCAGAAGAAGTCCGAACTAAACAACAATATTTCCTCCCTGTAACCTGTGGGGGGGGAACGGAAGAAAAGAGGCAAAACAAAACGGGTCAGTCAAAAAGACTGAGTAAGCCCTATCTACTATTAGCATAAAAACTAGTAAAGTTAACTGACATGAGAAACTGAGATGAAAATAAGCATGATAACAAGATAAGCTAAATCAAAATAACCGGATGAACTACTGAACTCAGATAAACTAAGGTGTCATGATAAATTACGATGTCAAGATAAAACAAGGTATCACATCGTCAGGTTTCTATCAAGTATAATATCCCCAAGATATCTGTCACGTATAACGCCCCGTGATATCTATCCTGTATTTTAGCTCTGCACCTACCGTACTAGTATCCCCACCGTGTCATGTGTTAACCAAGAATGACCCTCACTCAAAAGTCGTGTAATGGTCCATGTCAACCTAATATATCGCATATATAGGTTACTCAACTTGTATGTTTTATTCCATGTAAATGTTCAGTCCCTTGCCGTAGACCATACGGGCTTTCCCATGAGATTCTATATTACTTTAACATAGTTCCATGATCCTTAAGATCGGTTTGGACTGTTACCCTAAACCTAGCTAGGGTCTTCCAACATGAATTATTGTTTGTACAACTAGGACTTATGCTACCTAGGGCTGCTAGGGATTATGCTTACCTATTGCACGTTTTCGTATCTCGGTTTGGGTTCAACCACCTAGGGCCACTAGGGATTACGCTAACCGCCAACCGCGCCCTTTTTCCCACGCATTCATCGTGAATTGCTTTTCCATGACTGTATGCACATGTATCACATCGTGCCATCCGAGTCCTGTCACAGGGCAAATCAAGAAATACAGGACTCGGTCGGGAGTTTTCGATTTATCTGCCGATGCAGATGCTAAGGTCTGTTTTTCTTATACGTGGCTATGGTCCCACGAGACCACTCCCTCAACTAGTGAAAGACAAGACAGGATAAATCCTGTATGAGAACACAACACTGGCCAACCCACATCCAAGCCTTACCACAACCATAATTAGATAGCAATTATGGTCTTTTGGGTGTTCTCTGCCTTTCCGTACGTACACGCTTGACCAAAGATGGTAGGTAGCCTGACGAAATGCTATCTAGGGTACGACCGTGTATCGTCGACTATCCCCTATCCATCCCCGTCTTTAGGTCGCTCGTATAGCAACCAAGGCATACTCTTGGTTCTTCTAACGCAGACCTTAACCTCTCATGAGCCTAGTATAATCACCTGGCAGCTCATAGAGGGATACCAAGAATATCCTCACGTTCCCCGAAGCCGCTGCTTCGTTACCCAGTTCGCTGGAGCCTTTATCTAAATCAGATACTTGCTCCTACTCGTATACTTAAACGATGGCCTACCGTATCAGGTTACTCATCTATCTATGAACTGGTCTAAATTTCCTTGACTAAGAATCATTACTTAGTTATTCTTCAACTAAGGTTTACCACTTAGCATTGTTCCCGTTATCTTTGTTAACTACGGTTATCCACCTAATCCTCAGAACTAGGGTTTACATAATGGATTAAGTGTCACTTAAGTTCATGACTTAACCCGTCTACAAATCCTGTCAAAATTGGCTAAGTATCCAAGTTCAAGGCTTAACCCTACAAACCATGCTCAAGTTGGTTAAGTATATTAAGCAATTCACGACTTAACCTCGTCCAATTATCATTCTAGATTGGTTAAGTATATATTAACTTGACCCTATCAATTTACTTAGTCAAATCGGTCAAGTGTATTCAAGCGATTCGTGACTTAGCCTTATCATGTTTTCACGTTATATTGGTTAAGTATTGGTTAACTTAACCACAATAAATTAACGAGTTAGATTGGATAAGTATAGGTCACTTAACCACATCAATTCATCATGTTTAGATTAGTTAAGTGTTTAACTTAACCCCATTAAACTACCAAATGGGATTAATTAAGTCTAGGCTAACTTAACCCCATCCGATTTCCATGTTTAGACTAGTTGAGTCTAATCTTAACCCCATTCGTTAACCGTATTTTTCGGTTAAGCGTCATTAAGAAAACTTACTTAACCTTACCAAGTTATCGCGTTGGATTGATTAAGTGTTGGTTAACTTAACCCCATCCACTAGTCATATAAAAATGGTTAAGTGTCATTAGGCAAATCAAGTTACTTAACCTACCCAACCTTGTCATGTTTTGTTAAGTATCATTAGCCTAATCAAATTACTTAACCCATTTGTCCATGTCATATTTGGTTAAGAGTCATTAATCAAATTAACTTAACCCTATCATGTGGCATTAATTACTTAATGCACCTTCACCTCTCACATTAGACTTTGTTGTGGTTACTAGTTAAGCCGGTCGGTTCCGGGTAGCTTTACACCACAACTTGGTCTAACCTCGGGTTCAAGCACAACATGACCAACTTCTCACATTGGGTCCTATTGTTTGCAACTACTAGTTAGGCCGGTCGGTTCCGGGTAGTTTTACGTTGCAAACTCAACCCAACCTCGAGTTGGCCACACTTATATTATCTAAGTGTCATGTCCATCATGTTTCCCAAAACATGTTACAAGTTTTCAAGCATTTGTGTAGACCTAACTTAATAGGTAAATTCCCAAAGGGTAGACCTAACTTAATAGGTAAATTCCCAAGCTTATGTTTTTATGCATACTTACATGTCAACTTCCATGTTATATTTCAAGTCATGTTTTCAAGTTGTATTTTCATGTCATTATAAATTACCCATAACATAACCCAACGCTTTTAAACTCGCATATACGTTCGCGACAACGTAATGGATTAAAAGAAGAGACTTGGCAAAGGCATGACAAAAATGGATATTAAGCCACAAGTTAATCATGGTGGCAAATGAGGCACAAATGTGTTCATTAACTTACATGTTACATTCTTAAGCCTCAAAACATGCATAAACCCAAACTTGGCACATAAGCGAATCATGGTGACAAAAGATATGGAATGATGACTAGTAACTCGCATATATCATCATATAAGGGTTGTGACTTCATATGCAAGTTGACATAAAGGTTATGAGGGTTCTCATGTTGCCTAATGCAACATTTCAACATAAAGGTTGTAACTTTTAGCTCACAAGATCAAGATAATGACTTCATAAACTTGCATGACATGATAGCATGTATCATACTCAATGATCAAACTCAAACTTGCAACATGAACATTTAACTTCATAGTTAATATCTAAGAGTAGGGAAAGGGATTACATTGCTATGAAGGCACAAAAGATATGAAAAATCCCTTATGCAATCAAATAGACCCAAAATGCAAGCTCTAACATAAAAACCCTTGAGCCAAAATGATCAAAACCCTTGCTTTATGATGCAAAGATAGAAACTTGACTTGAATGCAAGCTAATGACACTCATACAAGCTTGAAAACACTTGTATGCATGGAAAATCTCTCATAGAAACCATTTAGAAATTTTATTAAGAGAGTGGAGGCCATGAGAGGTAAAATTTTGCCATAGTTTTGTTGCATGAATGAATAATGAGGATTTAGGATAGGTTAGGGTCTTATTTATAGATTAGGCAAGTGTTTTAGGCCATAGGATTAAACCTAGATTCAATCCAAGCCATCAAAGCATGTCTTGGGGAAGAAGTCAAGTGTAGGAACCATCTAGGGCCTTTAGATTAAAGATGAACCATGAGAACCATCCAAATGCAAAATCTGCATTTGAGCGAATCGGCCCACGGGTTGACAGCCAAACACCCTGGATTAACCCCTAGTCGACCCAGCGGGCTCGGGTCGACCTCAAAAATCGGCCGGTTCGGTTATTCCCCTCTCCCAATTCGCTGTTTTGAACATTTTTGCATATTTATTTATTTAATTTTCAATTATATATATATATCAATATATACATATTTCTCTGCGCAACCCATTTCACTTAATTAAGTATACTTTAATTTGGGAATTTTTCGTGAAACTTCGCGAGGCCATATCTTGGTCATACGGACTCCGATTTTCGAAAACTCGGACTCTATTTCGCGTATTTTTCCGAGACGAACGCAATGGCATAGCCCTTTCCCTTGATTCAGATTTTATAGTTTAATTCTGCCTCCATTTAGGTTATAACAGGTTATTGAAAATACGGGTTGTTACACTTATGCTCTGGGTCTGAGCGAAAGCCAAACCCGTACAAATCAACACTACGTCTGGGCAACTCCTACTATTACCTTATCATGGTAGCGAGCCATTCTAAGGCAACAGTCATCATCGTCCATTCGATGTGGAGATTTGACGGTCTTCAATCGCCGTCTTCCAATCTTGGATTTTTAAACGTCGTTTAATTATTTGGAATGAGATAAACTCGGACTTTCCAAATAATCCTCGTATATATACATATACATACATACATACATATATATATATATTTATTTATTTATTTAAAATCCTTCTTACACATTAACAATTATTTTTATTAACGATTCCTTCCTATTTTAATTATTTAAAATAATTAAATTTTTATATAACGACGCCTTAAGTCCATGGGCGACTATGGCGCTGCATTCAACCAATTTTGATTTTTACGTTTACCAGAATCTAACTGTTGGATCTTAACGTAATATATATCATTGGAAAGATTTTTCCAAGACGGTCCTTACGGTTTCAGTTACAAGAAAATCCGACGGTCGGATCTTCTTGTATAGTCATTTAAAAGTACAATTTCAAAACGCGAACTACCACGCCCTATTCGTTCAATTTTGATTATATATATAATCATTGAATCGTAATAACATCGTTTGATTAAAACAACACTCCACACAATTACCGATACTTACTAAATTTTAATTCATTTGAAAATGAAGATAATATTACCGCATCCTAAATTCATTCTTTCCTTACATTGAAAATATAAATTGCATCCTGTTTATTTACATAAAAATGTAAGTTTAATTCCTATGCAAATTCCTATATTCTTTATTTATATGTAAGACAAATGTAAAATTTGATACATTCAAAATCCTACTTTTAAACGTAGATTTCAACCTTGATGTACATTCTCATCTTAGTTACATTATAAAAATGTAACTTATATTTGTAGTGAATCCTATTTTGAATTTACATATCAAAATGTAAGTTTTATTTACAATGCAAACTCTACTCCCTATTTACATTGTAAAAATATGATTTTTAATTACAATGCTAACACTACTTCTAATTCACATTGTAAAAATATGATTTTTAATTACAATGCAAACACTACATCTAATTTACATTGTAAAAATATGATTTTTAATTACAATGCAAACACTACATCTAATTTACATTGTAAAAATATGATTTTTAATTACAATGCAAACACTACATCTAATTTACATTGTAAAAATATGATTTTCATATAAAAATGTAAATTTTAACATATGATGGAATTCTCATATTAATTACAAAGAAAAATGTAATTTTTAATATACGACATAAATTCACTTTATGATTTACATAAAAAAATTGTAAAATTTAACATAAAGTGGCATTCACATGTTAATTACAAAGAAAAATGTAATTTTTACAATACGGTGTATATTCCTATATAATTTACATATAAAAAAATGTAAATTTTATCATATGATGAAATTCCCCTTTTAATTACAAAGAAAAATGTAATTTTTAACATTTAACATTGATTCACTTTATAATTTACCTATAAAAATGTAATTTTCGTCATGCAATGTAAATTTACATTTTAATTATATAGAAAAATGTAATTTTCAACATGCGGTGCAAATTTATATATAAATTACATATAAAAATGCAACTTTTGTTCATGCGGTGTAAATTCATTTATAAATTACAAAATAAAAATATAATTTCATTCATGCGGTGTAAATTCATATATAAATTAACATATAAAATGTAATTTTTATTTTACATAGCAAAAATTCATTCTTTTATTTCATATGAAATTGCAATTTATTTTGCATCATAAAACTCATTCTTTTATTTCATATGAAATTGCAATTTATTTTGCATCATAAAACTCATTCTTTTACTTACAATGTAAAAATATTTACCTTTATGTTTACAATGTAAAGATATCAACTTTTTATTTTTATAATGTAAAAATATCAACTTTTATATTTTACAATGTAAAAAAAAAAAATCAACCTTTATATTTTACAATGTAAAAAAAATATATCAACTTTTATATTTTACAATGTCAAAACGTCATCCTTTATTATTTTACAATGTAAAAATATAATCCTTCCATTTACAATGTGAAAACCTCATCTCTTTATTTACATTGCAAAAATATGATCTTTTTATTTACATATTAAAAATCTCATCTTTTTATTTTCATTGCAAAAATATGCTCTTTTTATCTACATATTAAAAATCTCATCTTTTTATTTTCATTGCAAAAATATGATCTTTTTATTTACATATTAAAAATCTCATCTTTTTATTTTCATTGCAAGAATATGATCTTTTTATTTACATATTAAAAATCTCATCTTTTTATTTTCATTGCAAAAATATGATCTTTTTATTTTCAATATAAAAATATTGTCTTTTATTTTCAATATAAAAATATTGTCTTTTATTTTCAATATAAAAATATTGTCTTTTGTTTTCAATATAAGAAGATTGTCTTTTTAATTTAAATATAAAAAGATCGTCTTTTTTATTTACATCGCCAAAATTTCATCTTTTTGTTTTCAATATAAAATGATTGTCTTTTATATTAACATCCTAAAGTTTCATATCCAATTCCATCACAGACGATAAATATCACATCATCAAAACACAAATCGAATTCACAACATAGAATAACATCCATCGCATAACGATTCATTTTCACCATTCAACATTAAACAACAAAAGAATAATAATTACATTAATTAATATTAAATTAAAAATAAATTCTCACTTTGAAATTTGGCTGAAAATCAACTGTCCCCGTTTCAGCTGCGGTCTGCGCCATCGCGATGCTCTCGGAAAGAGGAATCCAACGCAACAAACGGTTCGAGAAACGGACCTCGTATGAACAAGATATTGAATTTTACAGATTGGAAAATTCTAAATAATAAATAAATTAAAATAATATAAAAATAGAACCTTTCTTCCTCCTCCAACGTGTTTTCGGCCGTAACCCGTAACCCATCCGTCGCTCCTTCCTCTTCCATGCGCACGCCACCCGAGACCTCCGTTCACCGATCTGAGACCACCAACTCGGAGCTCGTGCCACCACTTGCTCGATCCACCAACCCCATGGAGCTCGGCCCCCGCAATCACCATGAAATCGCCTCCAAACCGCATGACTTCGGGCCCCAAATTCGCGAAATCCGTGAACCAAAACCCGATCTTAACCGTATGGATCTGAAGCTCTCTGAATTCTCTTCGATTTGGTATATCATACGTCGATTTTCGTTGAACGGATTGAGAGATCTAAGCATTTGAAAATCGGAGCTTTTCAGCCCTTGAATTCTGGGCGGCGGCTGCCATTGAGAATTAGGGTTTCATCCGATTTTTTTAATATTTAATTTCGAAATTTGTGCTAAAAAGGTGGATTTTCGGACTTTCTCCGATTTGGGCCTGCTTACTGTCGTTCTTAAGGTTTTGAGGCCTTCTGAACGCGATGGGCTATGTCCCGGGCTCCCATTCTGATGTCTATAACGTTTTTTTTTTGGGTTTTTAATAAAAATACAATATTAAATAAATAATTTAATTTTTACCGTATATTTAAATATGCCGGGGCCACATACGACCTCAGAAAATTCTAAAAAAAAATATTTTTAGCTTTCTTACGACGATACGAATCCAACAAAATTATTTTCGTCGAATTCTGAGACTGTTTGAAAAATGGCTATTTTTAAGGCGTTTAATTTTAACTGAAATAGTCAAAACACATTTTCTTTTCCCACGCTCACATATTAATTCGAAAAATTCTGAAAATTGAAACCTAGCAATAATTTGACATTCCGGTTCCAACAAAAGTAGTTTCGTCGAAAACAGAGGTCGTTTGAAAAATGACTATTTTCAAGGCCAGTATATTTAATATTAAAAATACATTTTTAAACAAATAATTTCCGAAACTCGAAATATATAAGTGTTTACTATTTTTCAATGTAGAAACATCATTCTGAACTCAATGGAAGTGGTTTCGAGTTCAAATTCCTTTATATGCAAAAAGTAGCATTTTTGACCCTTATAAATTTCATAGCGACCTTCCTAAAAATTGAATTGGCCATAACTTTTGATTTCCGCTATGAAATTTCAATTTTTCAGATTTGTTGGAAAGATATTTTTAAATAGATTCTAATATTTTTGGTTTCACTAAAATGCGTTAAATTTTGCATCCTGTACGGTCAGTCAAAGTTCAAGCTTGACTTTTCAAACTACCACGCTATTTCTAACTCTTTTTATAATTAAAATTAAATTATTCATTCTAACTTCGATTTGAATCAAATTTGTTATCATTATTATTTAAAATAGATTATTTTAAATATCAAAACTCATTAAAATTACTTAAAATAAAATTTTAAATTGGCCAAAAAAATCAGGGTTGTTACATCTTACAACAAGCTGTTTATGCCTCACGATGGTGTTTTTGACTATTTAAAATTTTCTATGTGATCACAAAACATACCAAATAGTAGTAGCAACATATAGAATCAATCAAAAACATTAAAACATCAGTTACATATGCTATTGTAGATCAAGCATACCTAAATCTATGATTTTTCCCTTAACCTTGTTTAACTATATGTTTAGCAAACTTATCCAAATTAACCC
Organism: Allium sativum; assembly: GCA_030737875.1. Taxonomy (NCBI): domain Eukaryota; kingdom Viridiplantae; phylum Streptophyta; class Magnoliopsida; order Asparagales; family Amaryllidaceae; genus Allium; species Allium sativum. Next base: position 546,529,241 of record CM060922.1, read on the forward strand.
AAATTCATACCAGCGATATAAAATATTATTTTAGAATTTATGTATATTTTCCATATTTTTCTGATGTAAAATTTCGCTAAGTACCACTAATCACCCCTAATTAGCCATAATTAGTGAATAAACATGCTAATCACCCACATTAGCCACAAATAAATGATAGATCTAAAACTTTAACTGATTTGGCATGGATTCCAATGTGGTGCAGTAGCTCTAACTCTAATTTGATGTTCATCAGACTTGATTTAATGTAGATTTGATTAATTAGTGATTCGAAAGAGATTAGAGAGAGATTTAGAAGATGAAGGCCATTACTAGGGTTCAAGAAATTCTTGTAGGAGCTAGGAAAATGAAAGGGAATGTTTCTCCAAACCCTTTCAGCCCTCCCATAACCCTAATATCGAAATGGGTTATGGGCCTAGCTGCTAATCAACCTATTAGCTGTTTTTCCATCTTCAAATCTTATTTTAATCATATCTCCCAAACGGTAAGTCCGTTTGATTAATATGACCACTCTATTGGATGGGAAACCATCATACGAATCCAATGGAAGTGGTTTCAGTTCAAAACTCCTTACCAATCAAAAGTTATAAGAGAAAAAGATTCTCTAGGGGCAAAACGATCATTTAAAATTCGGCAAAAATCGGGAATGTGGGAAATGACCCCAATAGTCGTTTCCCAAAGTAACACGACCAAATGACTTAGTATGAAAATAAAACAAATATTCTACGATCCTCCGATATGTAGAATGCAGGTCGTTACACATGATTTCATGTGACCAGTTAGCTGAAGACATAATGCGTGAAAAAATACAGGAATCATTTGTACAAGAAGGAGCTAACTATGAAGTTCGATCTGTAGTGGTTGATACTTTTAACTTTTCCCAACTGATAAAGTAGAGTAAGAGCATGACAAAAAAAAAAGCAAAAACTACAACATGATGAGAAAAACACAGTCACCGAGGAAAGAACCAAAGGAAAAAAAAATCACAATCAAATGACATCTCATGTAACATAACACCACCACCAGAACATAAATCTCCAACTGATTCCAAGCATTATGTTCCAAGAATGAACTTCAAAGACGTGCAAGTTAGCGTTGGATTCAAACCAGGAATGCAAAACTTGATGGAATCTCTATTAGCTAAGAATAAAGCACGTACTGCAGAAGCACCCTAGGTCCAGACCAGATCTATGGCAAATAGCACAAATAAAAACTTTGTTTCTATTAATGATGCAAGACATCTGCGCATGGAACATTAGAGGTGCTCACAATGACATCAAACTCGACTAATGTAAGCTTCTGATAAGAAAACACAACCTGAGTGCTCTAGTGATTCTTGAAACCAAATTGAATGAAGCCTTGTCTAGGAGAGTGGACATGTATGTCAATTGCAACTGGAAAATGTTACACAATCTAGCTGATGCTAGCTATGGTAGGATACCTTTATTATACGACCCTACTGTGTACGATTTTACAACAGTAAACTCTTTTAGTCAACACTTACACTGTCACACCACTCACATACCCACCTCAACTTCTTTCTTCTGCACCATTGTGTATGCTTGTAGTTCTATTGCTGCTAGAGAACCATTTTACGCCATGTTACCCTCTCTTAAATATCCCTCCGCGCATTGGTTGGTTTGTGGAGATTTCAATACTTCTTTCAATCTTGCCGATAGTATCGGGAGTAACCCTGTATCCCTCAATGAGATAAGGTCTATAAATACTGTTATTAGTAGCTCTGAGTTAACTAAAATTAAAGCTCTTGGACCTGAATTTACATGGAATAACAGTAAACACGAAGGAATGCGACTTTCTCTAAAATTGATCATGCTTTCTCCAATACTAGTGCTCATAACAACTGGCCAACATTATATAATGAACTCTTGCTGTAATGACCCAACTTTCAAACACCTCGGAAGTTATATGATTATATAAGAATAAAAGATAGATAGAAGATAAAACTAAAGAAAACATCAGAATCTCACAGCGGAACTTAGACATAATATAATAACCCAAAATATTACATATCATAAGTCAAGTACATAAGAGTACTTCATACATGCGAATAAATGTCATCACAAATTACATAATTAAACATTTGTGATAAACTAACTTGCAGATAACTATACATAACATCATGGATAAACCAACTTGCAGATAATTATACATAAACATGATAGATAGGCCAACATTCAGATCCTTCCCATCCAGCTACTCCAAAAGTTAAGTCAAGACCTAGATCACTTGTCTACTCATACCAAGTGTTATGAGTACATAAGAGTTTAAAGAAAACACAGAAAAATAAACTCTGGGGTACTCATAACACTTGTTATGAGTAGACAAGTGATCCAGGTCTTGACTTAACTTTGGAGTAGCTGGATGGGAAGGATCTGAATGTTGGCCTATCTATCATGTTTATGTATAATTATCTGCAAGTTGGTTTATCCATGATGTTATGTATAGTTATCTGCAAGTTAGTTTATCACAAATGTTTAATTATGTAATTTGTGATAACATGTATCCGCATGTATGAAGTACTCTAATGTACTTGACTTATGATATGTAATATTTTGGGTTATTATATTATGTCCAAGTCCTGCCGTGAGATTCTGATGTTTTCTTTTGTTTTATCTTCTATCTATCTTTTATTCTTATATAATGATACAACTTTCGAGGTGTTCGAAGGTTGGGTCGTTACAGTTGGTATCATAGTTGAAGGTTAAGTAATTACCTTAGCTCTGTAGCGTAACTCAGTATAGATGGGGTTAATAATACCCTAGATTGAGTTTGAGTGTATATATATATGAGTGAACGTATTTGTAGATTTTATAAAAATTATTTTATATTATGGAGATTTATTGGTTGAGTTGGGTTCTGATCGATCAGTTTGATACGCTGTATCGATAGGAGTTTATAAACACTTGAATACGATGGACCAACACTGTATGTTTTGAAAAGAGGGTAAATGAAATAAATTTATCCAAAATTATATTTTGATATAAAAGGATGATTAATATTTGAAGTATTATCGTATATTGGATGTGTTGGTTGTGATTATAATCAGATAAGATTATAAATGAAACAATTATGTAAATAATCAATCAAAATCCATCCTTTAACCATAAATCCTAAAATAAATCTCTGAGAACTCCTCTGGAAACAAGCTGCACTTCCATTCAAATGTTACGGTGTGCCATATATTTCAGAAAGTATGGTGAGATGGACGAGGAGGAGAAAAGATGTATGAGGGCGTGTATATTGGTCTGGAGCAGTATTTGTTTGGGAAGATGCACGTTCAACGTTTTGTACGGGGTGGGTTTTGATTTGGAAACTGGGATTGGTGGTTTTAAACACCGCATGGGAGTTTGGGAATAAAAATGACATGATTTGGCACGAAGGAGGAGGGACCGAACGCATGAAGTGGTGGTAACCTATGCAGTAAACATTGGAGAAGTAGAGAGGGACCTTGATTTGATTATGCCTTTTTATGGTAGAAGGATTGAATGGCAGTTAAAGGAGTTAGGAAGCGAAAATTGGAGGACATGTAGGAGTGATCGGAAATGGCTATGTACCATAGTAGGTGCCTCTATTTTTTTTAATATTCTTGGATGAGAGAAGAAGCTGCTAGGGGATAATAGGTTTGAGTTCTGTGTGTGGATTATTGGGCCGGTTTTGACGTGAGGCCAAAACCTTAAAAATAAAATTAAAAAATAAAAATAAAGAGAACAGAGAACGTGAAGAATAGTAAGGCATTATTCATGGTGCAAACATTTTGTGTAGTGCATGAAAGGGATGGTTGTTTGTTAGTTGGGAAAGATGCAAGAAATATTAGTTGAGGAGGAAAAGAAGATGATAAGCGATAGTAAAGAGAATTTAAATCAGGGATGTAAAAAGGTGATTTAAATTAGTATTTTTAATTTATTATTTAAATAATAACCATAATGTATATAACTTGTAAAAATCGTATTTTTGTCATATGTGATCAGAATTAAGCGAAACAAGATCCGTCGGGATCGTATCAACGAAGGCTACACGATGGAACTGACTGGGAGTGAATTGGAGCTCATTACAATTTATCACAAAATAAATTGTCTGTCAGAATCAACCAACAGTTATTGTTATTTAACGATGAACGTCCAATGTGAGTAAATCTCACTAACTCTTTATAGTTTATATTTTTATAAATATAATCTAGTATTGATAAATGATGACTGATTGCTGTGTGTGGATTGTTTGGTTAAATTGTTGATTTATTGGTTGAAATCATAGATAATGATATATATATATATAAATCGTTAATCAAATATTGATTATGTTTATCAGAATATTTCATATTGAAATGAAATCTATGTTATTTATATTATTTAACATCTGTGGATGCAGGGAAACAGGTTGGAGGGATCCAGCAGGATTGCTTAATGTTTATAACACTGTTTGTTTTCATATATTGTGATATATAATCCGTGATTGATTATGGGTGTGTAGATGATGTTGATCATGGTTATTTGGTATTTTAAATACCATGAGAAATACCAGAATGTGAAAAGGGAATTTTCAGAGTGTATATTGAAAATATTTATAAAATCAAAAAAAATTTATAAAAGGATTATCTATTTAGAAAATAAATAAAAGTATAAAAGGATTATTTGTTTAGAAAATAAATAGAAGTATAAAGGATTATTTGTTTAGAAAGTAAATAGGATTATAAAACGGATATTTGTTTAGAAAACAAATAAGATTATAAAAGGAAATTGACGAGACATAAAAGAATTATGAGATGATTGTTTAAAGTGGATATTAAATAGAAATCTGTTTTAACAAACAGATTGAGAAGATTAATTTAAAAATAATTTTTATAAAGTAAATAAAATATTTATCGTTTGATAAACGGAATATATAAGACTAATTGACATAGAGAAGTAAGAATCAGTTTGAACACCGATATTTTAAATGGAATTTGAGCAGCATTTATAAAGGTGATTATAAATGGGGTTATAAGTGTTAGAAGAATAAAATGAGATTTTATACGGATAATTCTATAATTAGAAGTATAAATAGAAATTGGATTTGGGATATTGTTTTTAAATACAAAATCAAACTGTTTTGATTATATAAAGAAATATTATTCACATTCTATGTGAAAAATTAGATGAAAGTAAATATTTTGCAAATAAAATATTATAAAGGAATTTGGGGTTTGAATTAGGAATTTACATGGAATTACTGAAATTAGAAACTGATTGGAAATTAGTTGAGTTGAATGGCTTTCTGGGTATCGATTTGATGTTGGTTTCGGCCTTCAGGGTTTATACTTGTGAAGTTGTTCTCTTACTAGTTTACAATTAGAAACTGATAGAGGTGGGAAGGTATTGATGCGTGAATTAGAAATGGAAATGTTTTCCAAAGTTAATAACGTATATTTTCTAATTTTAGAAAATAAGGAATTTATAAATATATGGAAACGATAATTGGGAAATGAAATGATGATTGATCGGTAAGATTTCCATTTGGGAATACGACCGTTGTTTGTACACATGTTTTCCTTTGATAGTTAAATCACCGACTATAAAAGATTTTGACCATTTCCGTTGTCAATACGGAGAGACCGGGATTAGATATATTGTTTGAAAACCGCTCCGTATAGCACTAGCGTTGTGAATCAAATATGATGAAGATAATTGAAGATGGAGTAATGCAAGGGATGTTCAGTAAATCCTAGGTAGAAACTGCCTAAGATGGATTTACAGAATAGTGTCTTCGGGTTGTCTAGTCCCAGGACAACTTGAATGGACAAATGTCTGATAGAGTATATATGGTAGATTGCGTAGGTTGATCGTTTCAAACGTATTTACGTTAGTGGTAGAGGAATTCGTTTCTCTTAGCTTATACATGTGGTATTGTTGGGAAAATCAATTTATGATTTGATGAGTATGATGATGTGGCATTCAAAGTAAATGAAGGAATGATCTGTTAAACGATATGTTAGAACCTAAAGCCTCATCAAATGGGAAATGACAGAAATCGGGCAGACAGCATGGCTAAGTGGGTCGCAGCCAAGTAGGGTATATAGTCACCATCTAGAGAATATTCATATTTGTTACTTCTTTCAATTCTATATCTCCCGGGAACAGTTATGTTTGTATACCAACCGTAAGGTGATAATATATTTGGAACGTTCAAGCGATATGAATGGCCGGTCATGTGTGGCCGAGTTATAAGATGTTCTTGTTGAACTCCAGTGTCTCACTTCTAGAGTACACTGATCGGAATGTGGTTCCATACCTTGTCATAGTTGGAATCCATTACCCAATAAGCGCCTACGGTTTTTGATTTTTATTATGTATGCGGAACTTAAGATGAAAGCATTTTGCTAAAAGATTATTTAGTTGTGGTTGATAGACACTACTGTAATATCAAAAGAGTTTCGATATAAACATTATCATTTCTTTCAAAAAGGATTTTGAATGTTAAATCAAGTGTTTTGGATTCTCATAAGGGTAAAACCCTTTCCGTGTTATACGGCGTGGTCTAATGAGATATCGTTTATTTTCTCAAACTGTTTTAAATTGTTTACTCATACCTGTCCCATCCACAACTCGATGAACAGCCCAAGGTAATAAGAGGAGACATAAAACCTTGAGTCAGACAATAGTCTTAGTGAGCGATAAAATAGCTAATAAACTTCAACAATAAAGTGTATGAGAAAGAATAGATAAACATACTAATCTACCCATGACACCAGAGAAGAATTCAACCTTATCTTCCCCACATCGGACAGTTATAGCCTTTACTATAAACAATTCAACCATTCATCCATAGAAACCAGAACACGCATTCAATCATGAAAAACACTTATAACATCCAGATTTTATAAGTCTCACACAGACAACCCTAATAGAGTTTAACATTCCCCAAGTACTCTCCCCAGAGGCCTGTACCAATATCAGTTACTCAGAGAACATCTCCCTCGACTTTGGATAATCTATGTGAGATATTACAAACAGAACAACCAATCATCCACGACTGACTCTGGCTAACACCGCCAATCTTGCTTTGAAACCATCGTTAATCGTATGACGGCCAACCTTGCCATATGTCAAGGGCTAATGGTAAACCAAGTTTTAGCATAAACTCCATATGTCCAACCTTGACAATGTCCAACCTTGACAACTAGGCCTTTCAACGATACCCAAGGTACTCGACTAGCAACCTTCCAGTCTATTGGGTGCCCCCATCGTACCCCTGCTTTGAGCCTGCTAGAACTTACGACAACGATGACTTCCCGGCCTTCGCATCTCTAGTCATCCAACCTTGACGACATTTCATAGCTCAAGCAGCCTTCTCGAGCAACCATTATCCACCAACTCACAACCTTTGAGTTGCCACCTCATTCGTTGTTCCACCTTGATCAACGAACACATTCAACACTTCGAACATTCCTGCTTGAATTTACTTCGAAGTCACACCATCACCGAGCTAATTACATCACTGCGTTGCGGCTAGAGTTCGAGGGTTGCCCCGGAAAAATATTTTTTTTCCAGATCTTTTTCTCTAAATCTGAATCATACCCGAAAAACTTACTTTTTCAGAAAATGGCCCTATTGGAAACAACCCATAGCATCATCACTATCAACCACAACGTTTAAAAGCCCTGTTAAAAACATGACCGATCCGCCCTCTTTCAGACTGACCCGATCCAAACTTGGCCGATTCGATCCAAGATGACCGATTCGAACCAAGATGATCGATTCAATTCCCCTAAATGACCGATCTTAACCAAGATGACCGATCCAATCTGATTTGTTCTCTGTGATAGAACATGAGACCGACCCGATCCACTTATGGCCCGATCCGATCCACTCCTGTCCGATCCAACTTCGTTTCAATCCAACTTCTGGCTGATTCAACCTTTGGCCGAGTCAACTCCTGGCCGATTCAACCTATGGCCGAGCCAATTCTTGAACGAGCCAATTTCTGGCCGATTCAATCTATGGGCGAGCCAATTCCTGCATATTGTAATTCAACTCCGATTTCAACCAAAGCTTCACCAAACGACGTATCCGACGAAACCAACTCAACCAAAATCATCAAACACAATCATAAACATATCATAACATTACTAACCACATGAATATGATGATTACCACAAAAATGATGTAAATCTCACCAAAAACCATTAACATGAACATATGATCAAAATGAGAGATCTAACTAACATAAATATGTAAAATGACATGAAATTAACGAGTAAAACTTGTTAGATTAGATCATAGGGTGATGCATATGAAAATGAACTTATAATGGTGTAAATCTATGGTAAAACATCCCAATTTGATGAGAAACATGCACAAACACTCATATACTTCATTGCATTCATGTGAGAGATGTAAATCACTCACTAATTTTCCGAAACAATCTAAAACAATGGAAATAAGAATCTGGACAGTGAGCACTCCGAATCAAACCCCTCGATCCGATGAATTTGCCTTTGAAATGATGTAGATCTAGCCTTGAATGGTATAGATCTTCGATTTCCTCCCTTAGATTTGGATTTTTAATGGTGGAAAGGTGTACGAGGAAGAAGGAGATAAAATGCCTTCAATGAGAGAATGGGAAAAAGTAAAACTTTTCACTCCACTCTCACCCCCTATTTATAGGAGTCCACAAAGGCTCCAAAACCTGAATAGCCAACTGAAAAACCTTAAAACAACGATTTCTCCCAAACCGCTCAGCCGAATTCTTAATGTAACCACTCTACGGAAAGGCAATCATTAATTCCTTTCCAATGGCACAAAATTCATCCTCTGATTTGATCTGAGTCAAAAGTTATGCCTTGTACAAGGCTGACAGGGGTAAAATGGTACAAACAAAATCGGTAAAAATTATGGACATGCCTCACATCCCCATAAGAAACATATTAAAAGATAAGAATGATCCAACCCTTAGAGCATGAAACAAAAATATTTTACGATCTTTCGATACGTAAAATGCGGGCTGTTACATTCTCCCCCTTAAGAATTTCACCCCCGAAATTCCAAACAAACCCAAGTAATCACAACGATTCCGCATGCCTATAATCCATGAAAATCCAATTCTATCATCCAAACTAGCATTCATCAAGCCATACATCCATAGCCTTATCCTAGCACACGGAATTCTAACAATCAACAACAGGATACAATGATATAACGAAGATACGATATCAAAGGGTCCTACCGACAAAGAGTTCTGGATGAGTCACTCTCATGCTCTCTTCCGTCTCCCATGTACAATCGTCTCCATCCTCACTACATTGCACCTTGACTAGTTTAACCGTCTTCCTCCTAAGCTGTTTCGTGTCATTCCCCACAACACGAAGTGGCTTACGAGGTCTCAAAACTACGGTCTCTAAGTCTTCGTACTGCTCAGGAGATACCACTATATTCGAATCATGCTCGAATTTCCATAGAAACGACACATGGAACACATTATGCACACTCAACATCTTCTCGGGTAACTCCAATCTATATGCGAGCTTTCTAATTCGCTCGACTATCGGAAATGGTCCAACAAACCTTGGAGCTAACTTTCCTTTCTTACCAAATTTAATCATGTGCTTCAACGTCGAAGCTTTCACGAAAACCATATCGCCCACGTCGAATTCCAAGTGCTACGACGCTTGACGGCGTAACTCTACTGACGGTCCTAGGCTGCCTTCATTTGTTGTCGAACTGTCTGGATACAATCCGAGGTTTCTCTAACCATCTCAGGCCCAAGTACCAACTTATCTCCAGTTTCTAGCTAACATGCTGGAGAATTGCACAACCTTCCATACAACGCTTCGTATGCGGCCATCCCGATGCTAGATTGGCAGCTATTATTATACGCAAATTCAACTAGATGTAGATGGTCTTCCCATGGTCCTCCAAAATCTAACACACAAGCCCTCAGGAGATCTTCCAAAACTCGATTGACTCTCTTGGTCTGACCATTAGTTTGGGGAAGATATGCCATACTCAAACACAACTCGGTTCCCAAACTTCTTGCAAACTTTTCCAAAATCCACTCGTGAATAATGGATCTCGGTCACTCACTATACTCTTGGGACACCACGGAATCGAACTATCCATTTCACATAAAATTCGGCCAATTTTGATGCCGTCTTAGTCGACTTGATAGGAATGAATCTCGCACTTTTGGTCAAACGATCCACGATGACCCAAATCCCCTCGTTTCCTGCCCTGGTTCTAGGTAGTCCATCGATACCTGCTCCCACTTCCACGTAGGAACTTCCAATGGCTAAAGTAAACCGCTCGGCTTCTTCTGTTCAGCTTTCATCAATTGACAGTTCATACACTTGGAAATGAACTTTCCAATATCTCGCTTCATCCCTTCCCAGTACTAGACTCTCTTCATGTCCTGATACATCTTATTTCTACCAGGATGAATCGTTAGCTTTGAGTGATGACATTCTCTCAGAACCTCATCCCTCAATCTGTCAATATCAGGAACAACTAATCGCCCATGCTTTCGAAGCCAACCTTCTCGATCGACCTTGAACTCTTTAACTTCTGGTTCCAGTTTCTAAATGAACTTGACAAGCTTCGCATATTTTTTTTAGTTCTCGCCAATCCTTTCGATAAGAGTAGGTCTTATCGAAAAGCTAGCCAACATTTCAGGTTCCAACTCATAACTTGGCCTGAAATCGAACCTTGCCAAGTACTCGAGGCTCTTCCATTCCGAAAACATCGCTCCCAAACTTGCGTGTCTTCGACTTAACACATCTGCAATTGCGTTACCCTTACCCGGAGTATAGGCTATGCCAAAATCATATGACACCAGAAACTCTAACCATCTTTGCTGCCAAAGATTTAAATCCTTTTGGGAGAAAAGATACTTCAACGACTTGTGATCAATAAACAACTCGAATCGAACTCCCAACAGATAATGTCTCCACATCTTAAGAGAAAATACAATCACCGCCAACTCCAAATCATGAGTTGGGAAATTCTTCTCATGCGGTTTTAGTTGTCGACTCGCATAGGCCACAACCTTATCCTTCTGCATTAGCTCCAAATCCAGTACCACATGCATCGGTATATACCACCATCTCTTCATTCCCACTTAGAATGGTCAACACAGGTGCACTTGTTAATCTCTCCTTCAGGATTCCAAACGCTAGTTCAGACTTTGCATCCCATGTGAATACTTGGTTCTTCTTCGTCAATCCTGTCAATGGTGCAGCTACCTTGGAGATATCCTTGATAAACCGTCGGTAATATCCTGCCAACCCAAGGAAACTCCGAACATCCGTCGCATTCTTAGGTCGATCACACTCTTGGATTGCTGCAACTTTAGTGTGGTCAACCGCTAACCCTTTTCCAGAAACTACATGACCTAAGAACCTCACTTCATCCTTCCAGAAGTGTCACTTTGAGAAATTAGCCTTAAGCTGTTGCTTCCGCAAGATCTCTAACACAACTCTCAAGTGCGTCTTATATTCATCCTCATTTCTGGAGTAAACCAGAATATCATCCACGAACACAAGTAAGAACTTTTTTGACTGGTCTATGAATACTCTATTCATAAGATCCACAAAATACGCTGGTGCGTTAGTTAACCCGAATGGCATCACCAACCATTCGAAGAAACCGAATGGTGTCCTAAAAGCAGTCTTTGGCACACTATCCTTAGCCACTCTCAACTGGTGAAATCCCATTGCCAAATCCATCTGAGAAAACACTTTGGCTTCGTGAAGATGATCAAACAAGTCATCAGTCCTTGGTAACGGATACTTGTTCTTCTTAGTCACCTTGTTCAGCTCACAATAGTCCACACACAATCTTAACGAGCCATCTGCCTTGGTTACAAATATGACTGGGGCACCCCACTCGGAAACACTCCTCCGAATGAATCCTTTTCCCAAAAGGTCAAGAACTTGCACCTCTAACTCTTGATGTTCCCTAGGTGCCATCCACCTAAGTGGCATAACAATTGGTCTAGCACCCTCGACCAAATCGAGCCTAAACTCGATCTCATGATGTGGCGACAACCCTTTGACCTTGTCAAAGACATATGCATACTCATTAGCGATCAACACTGATGACAGGTCCTCTTGTGGAATCCCAAGCGAAATAGATAACTCACGAAGACCCCGTCTTCACGCTTACATCTAATCAACACCTTTCTCCCTTCCACATCCCCGACCCTTACCTCTAGCTTCTTGCAATTCACCCTTGCTGCATACCTCTTGAGCCAATCCATGCCCAAGATGATCCCAAATCCAGCGAAGTTAAGAACAAAGCAATCACACACAAAAGAGCAACCATGACTCGAAAACACTAGACCTCGACATATTATGCAAAGATTTGACGAACCCCCAATTGGATTAGTCACTACGAAGGGTCTATCACAAATTTCAAGTTCCAAACCCAAGAGACACATAAGCTCATTGCAAATGAAGGGCGATGCTCCAGTATCGAAAAGAACACGAACTGAAACATCATTAATAGAAAGAGTACCTTGCACTACGATACCCTTTCCCTTCTCCTCTGCAGTAGGAGCTCTCGAAGAAGAAGATATAGCTTCCAAAGAATATGCCTTCACAATCTGTTTGCCCTTAGCTGATTTCGGACAGTCTTTCTTCTCATGACGAGGCTTCCCACATTTGAAGCACTTCTTCTCAGCTTTGGGATTCTTGCACTCATTAGCAAAATGACCTTTCTATTGGCAGTTAAAGAAAACCACCTCACTCTTGGGCTTCTTTTGACCATCTTTTCCTTTTTGCTGTTGCTGCTTTCTCTTCTTATTATAACCACCTTGCAGTGGTTTCTGAGCCTCTTTGGTCGCAGCGACAACATTTACTTCCTTAGGAAACAAGCTCTATTGAAGAATAGCTTTTTCCACAATCTTCTCAAATGAATCATCAAGATGGTCCACTAACGGTTTTCCGATGTAAGCATCCAAGCCCAAGACAAACTTCTCGTTCTTCTGATATGGTGTATCAATGTACGAACGAGTGTAGACAAAGCTTCAAAATCAGAAATATAGTCAAGCATAGAACGACCATTCTGTTTCAGCTCTACGAACTTCTTAAATAGAGCAGATTTCTGAGCTATGGAGATAAACTTTGCTTCAAACTTAGCTTGGAATAGCTCCCATGAAATTTCTTCCTCTGGAGTCTCGAGTGTAACATAATTCCACCATTCCATGGCCCTACTCTGCAGTTGCCTTGATGCAAGTTTTCACTTTATTGCATCCTCGTTACCCAAGTTTCCAAAGATTCGAGCACAAGAATCCATCCACCTCTGAACCTCTTTAGCTGGTTCAGTTCCCTTGAATGGTTTCCCCCCTAGAGATGTAAAGTCCTTACATAGCTTTGCAAAATCTATTACTCTAGGAACGCGCAAGCCAACATCTACCGTTGCCACCACTGCAGCGGGTACCCTTTGCATAATTTCTTCTGCCGTGGCTTCAAACATGGAAGGGTAATTAGGTTCACTACCATTTCCCCCTCCAGTATTAGCTTCCCTAGCAGCGCGTCTGTTTCTCATCTACTCATTCTAAATCTGCAATTTAGAATAATTAGTCACCTTCAAGAAATCTGCTAAAGGAAAACAATCGTTACTACTATACATGCGAATATATATATATAAGCATCCAACTGAAATCTACAAGTACGTCTCTCATACGTGATTACGTCCTTGAACTTTGGCCCAAAATCGTTGACCAGAGCTTTGATACCAAATGTGACGATTTCCCATAACCCCCGCACTTTACAAAAGAAATAATGCGCTGAAAGGTGTGCAAGGCAGTCATGGACGATCATCAGGGTAGGTAAACACAAGCAGAACCTGTCGTAAACTCACAGTGCAAGGATAAAATATAATAGAACATACATAACAGGTAGTAATAGTGAAGCAGAAACACAAGACTTTCATACAACCAGAAAGTAATATCCACAACTTGGAAATAGTGTTTATACAAAGTTGCCTCACTACATTATCCAGAAAAGAAAACAACAGAAACCCAATTATTAGATAGTAGTAAAACTGGTATGTGAGCGTCCTGCTCGCCACCGATCAGCACCATCGTCCTCACTAAAGCATCACCTGTCACCTGCTACTTAGTCTCCCATCCACAACCGGATGAACAGCCCAAGGTAATAAGAGGAGACATAAAACCTTGAGTCAGACAACAGTCTTAGTGAGCGATAAAACAGCTAACGAACTTCAACAATAAAGTGTATGAGAAAGGATAGATAAACATGCTAATCTACCCACGACACCAGAGAAGAACTCAACCTTATCTTCCCCACATCGGACATTGATAGCCTTTACTATAAACAATTCAACTATTCTTCCATAGAAATCAGAACACACATTCAATCATGAAAAACACTCATAACATCCATATTTTATAAGTCTCACACAGACAACCCTAATCGAGTTTAACATTCCTCAAGTACTCTCCCCAGAGGCCTAAACCAATATCAGTTAAGCACTCAGAGAACATCTCCCTCGACTTTGGATAATCTATGTGAGATAATACAAACATAACAACCAATCATACATGACTGAATCTGGCTATCACTGCCAATCCTGCTTTGAAACCATCGTTAATCGTATGACGGCCAACCTTGCCATATGTCAAGGGCTAATGGTAACCCCAGTTCTAGCATAAACTCTATATGTCCAACCTTGACAATGTCCAACCTTGACAACTTGGCCTTTCAACGATACCCAAGGTACTCGACGAGCAACCTTCCAGTCTATTGGGTGCCCCCATCGTACCTCTGCTTTGAGCTTTCTAGAACTTACGACAACGATGATTTCTAGGCCTTCTCATCTCTAGTCATCCAACCTTGACGACATTTCATAGCTTAAGCAACCTTCTCGAGCAAACATTATCCACTAATTCACAACCTTTGAGTTGCCACCTCATTCGTTGTTCCACCTTGATCAACGAACACATTCAACACTTCGAACCTTCCTACTTTAATTTACTTCGAAGTCACACCATCATCGAGCTAATTACATCACTGCGTTGCGGCTAGGGTTTGGGGGTTGCCCCAGAAAAATATTTTTTTTAGATCTTTTTCTCCAAATCTGAGTCGTACCCGAAAACTTATTTTTTCTGGAAAAAGACCCTATTGGAAACAACCCATAGCATCATCACTATCAACCACAGCGTTTAAAAGCGCTGTTAAAAACACGACCGATCCGCCCTCTTTTAGACCGACCCGATCCAAACTAGGCTGATCTGATCCAAGATGACCGATCTGAACCAAGATGACTGATTCAATTCCCCTAAATGACCGATCCGAACCAAGATGACCGATTCAATTCCCCTAAATGACCGATCCGAACCAAGATGACCAATCCAATCTGATTTGTTCTCTGTGACAGGACATGAGACCGACCCGATGCACATATGGCCCGATCCGATCCACTCCTGTCCGATCCAACTTCGTTTCAATCCAACTTCTGGCTGATTCAACCTGTGGCCGAGTCAACTCCTGGCCGATTCAACCTATGGCCGAACCAATTCCTGACCGAGATAATTTCTGGCCGATTCAATCTATGGGCTAGCCAATTCCTGCATATTGTAATTCAACTCCGATTTCGACCAAAACTTCGCCAAACGACGAATTCGACGAAATCAACTCAACCAAAATCATCAATCACAATCATAAACATATCATAACCTTACTAACCACATGAATATGACGATTACCACAAAAATGATGTAAATCTCACCAAAAACCATTAAAATGAACATATGATCAAAATGAGAGATCTAACTAACATAAAAATGTAAAATGACATGAAATTAACGAGTAAAACTTATTAGATTAGATCATAGGGTGATGCATATGAAAATGAACTTATAATGGTGTAAATCTATGGTAAAACATCCCAATTTGATGAGAAACATGCACAAATACTCATATACTTCATTGCATTCATGTGAGAGATGTAAATCACTCACCGATTTGCCAAAACAATCTAAAACAGTGGAAATAAGAATCTGGACAGTGAGCACTCCGAATCAAACTTCTCGATCCGATGAATTTGCCTTTGAAATGATGTAGATCTAGCCTTGAATGGTGTAGATCTTCGATTTCCTCCCTTAGATTTGGATTTTTAATGGTGGAAAGGTGTACGAGGAAGAAGGAGATCAAATGCCTTCAAATGAGAGAATGGGAAAAAGTAAACCTTTTCCCTCCACTCTCACCCCCTATTTATAGGATTCCACTAAGGCTCCAAAACCTGAAAGCCAACTAAAAAACCTTAAAATACTGATTTCTCCCAAATCGCTGAGCCAAATTCTTAATGTAACCACTCTACGGAAAGGCAATCATCAATTCCTTTCCAATGTCACATGTCTCATCCTCTGATTCAACCTAAGTCAAAATTATGCCCTGTACAAGACTGATTGGGGTAAAATGGTCACAAACAAAATCGGTAAAAATTATGGACGTGTCTCACATCCCCATAAGCAACATATTAAAAGATAAGACTGATCCAATCCTCAGAGAACGAAATAAAAATATTTTACGATCTTTCGATACGTAAAATGCAGGCAGTTGCAGCAGATCATCGATAGATGCATCAAGTGACTCTAGGAAGCATGATAGACCCTTTAGGGTCACAAGGAATCTCGAGGGTCCTCCCATGGAAAGTCAAAAGTCTAACGACCTACCTCTAATAATTCGAAATGGCACCATACATGGCTAGCCAATCCATCCCTAGAATCAAACCATAGCCCATAAAACCGAGCACATATGCGACGCACTCAAATTCGACGCCCAACACAGATATTCTCAAACTCCGAAAAATCATAGACAGATGAGCCGTACTCCCAATGGGGTTTGAGACAACAACGGGATCCAATACCATACTAGCACTAAGGTGCAAAGACTCAACCACAGAATCGAATATAAATGAATGCGAAGCGTCAAAATACAAAAGAGTTCTAACAGGATAATTTGGAAAGGGAAACTAAAAATTTAACGGAAACTTTACTACCTCTATCCGGTACACTGACCACGAGAACATACACCTGCCCTTCAAAAGATCCTTCCCTTTGGTCCTGTCCTTGATTCTTCAGGCACTCCTTAGAAAAGTGTCTGACCTCTCCACAACTGAAACAAGCGTTCTTCCTTTTCCAGCAATCTTTGACCAAATGACCCAAGCACTCACAGCCATGACATTTCTTAGAGGATTTACATACTCGTGATGGTGGAGGAGAGGGACGTCTCCTTGGCTCCCAGTTGATGCCGTAGCCATATGATACCTACGGAACCGATCAGGTACTTGAATGCCCTCGGGAATATTTGGTTCCCCAGACTTGCTGAATCAAAAAGGAAGAAGGGATTCAAATAGAGAATCGAAAGATATTTCCTATGAATTTAGGGAATATGTTTTAAAAACAGACTTTTCTTTTGAAAATGCTTTCTTTTAAAACCATTTTCAAAATAATTTTCAAAATCTTTTATCTGATCTGGTAGCCTTCAGCTCTGATACCAAATGTGACACCACACGTCAGTTAATGTCACTCATTAAGAGAATGCATTAAGTTTCGTGAAGCATTATAGGTAAATAGAAATAGAAACATTACAAGACAAATATAAAATAGCAGCGAAATTTAAGATTTTATTAAGCAGAAAACATCGTAGTTCAAAACATGGTTACGTCGTATGTCTGAAATGCATAAAACCTGGTACATCATTAAAATTTATGTCTTGTACTTAAAACATCAGAGTACAATAATAAAAGAAGCATAATCCCCAAAACATAGCCATAATAGAGAGATATGAAATCAAGAGGTATATCTAAGTGACTCTAAGCAAGATGAAAGCAAAATCCTGATCAAGCTTGAGTATTCCTACCCTGAGGACCTTGGGGGAGGGGGAGGGAAGAAACGGAAGAGAAAGAAGAGGAAACAAAATGGGTCAGACATAAAGTCTGGCGAGTCTAATTACTTTTAGCATATAAATAAGTAAAAGTAACATGATAGGCATATAAAGTGGATCAGAGAAATAACATCATAAAAGGAAGGTATGACAAGGTAAACAGGATAAACAAGATAGAATATATTGCACTTCTCTAATACTTTGTCTTTCTCTCTGCACCAATACTAGTATAACCAGAATGAGATGATCCCTAACAAGCATAAGATGGTAGACTTAGGCATACTTGTAGTGAGGGGTTTAACCCCATACAATAACAGGCAACCCAACATACCGGAGTTACCCCTGAGGATAATAACAGGCTCCTAAACATACAGGAGTCTAGATGTTGTGACACCCCACGTCCGTTAATGTCACTCACTAAGGGAATGCATTTAGTTCCGTGAAGCGTTATAGGTAATCAGACACAGAATAATTACAAGACAGATATAAATAAGATAGCAGCGGAAATTTAAATTTTTATTTCAATCATAATACCGTGGTCCACAATACCATAAGTGACAAAAACCATTACAATAAAATAACTTCTGTCTTGCATCATCAGAGTACACAAAATATAAAAACATAATTCCCTAATTGAAAGAGTTAAGCCATAGTAGAGACAAGAACTTGAGCCATACTTCAGAAGTAACTCCTAGTAAGGTGATATCTGAATCCTGACTAAGCCTGGGTGTTTCCTCCCTGAAAACCTAGGGGGGGGGGGGGGAATGGAAGAAAGAAGGAGAAACAAAAAGGGTTAGACATAAAGTCCGGTGAATCTATTTACTTTTAGCCAGTAGATAAATAAAATAACATGATAGGCATATAAAGTGGATAAGAGAGAGATCACTACATAAATGGTAGGTGTGACAAGGTAAGCAAGATAAGGTGTACATGCCCCACTAATGACTACTCTGCACTATTACTGGTATATCCTGAAAGAGATGATCCCTTCAACTATAAAATGGTAGACTAAGGTATACGTCCAAATGTATCCTAATTACTACCCTGATCAATTGGCTCCCTAACCCTCGTAGATACCTTGTGCTGGCCCCATAGTAGGAGGTATCACTTCCTAAAGTGGCAACCCCTCATCGTAATAATGTGCACAACCATATCTACAGGTGTCATGGTCGTCTTACCCCCCTATGCCCGGCTCATGCACGCACATGGCTCAGTTGGTTTGCGCCGCCCACACTGTCCTCCTCATTTGGATCTCTTACAATTAGTCAATTAGCGTGCCCCTTCTCCGCCTAGTACGGAGTACTTTGTTTGATACCTAATCAGGGTTACTGACTGAAATGGGTCCCACATAATATGATACAAGCTCTCCCCTTTGTCTTGTATCCACCACTAGGTTTTTACTGACTATGTATACCACTAGGTGTCTTTAATTACATATCCTTATTTATTTCTACCGGTTATGCTTACCTATAGGTGTCTTTAATACATAACCCCTAATCTTCCAATTGGTTATGCTTACCTATATGTGTCTTTAATTACATAACCCTATCACTCTATAAGTTATGTTTACCCTAAGAGGTGACTTTAATTACATCAGTTTATTATTTCCACCGATTATGTATACCACTAGGTGTCTTTAATTATAAATCTTAACGGGTTAAGTTTGTGGGCCTATTACCCATCCCCTCTTCAGATTTACTTAACCCACCCCTAAACCATGTTTACCTAACCCCCAACTTAAGTTTAAGTTCATACAATACCTATAGATTAACTTAGGTTTAGTAGTCCAATTCTTTACCATGTCCATTTATAATTTCATAATGGGCTAGACCTCCCACATTAGGCCTACAACATGTGGATGCCGGATATGCCGGTCGGGTCCAGGCAGACTTATTCCATAGTTGGGCCTAACCTCATGTCATAGCCCGATTCGTATTTACGTACTTAGACCTCCCACATTAGGTTCAACATTAGTGGCTGATGGATATGTTGGTCGGGTCTAGGCAGACTTCCACCACTATTGCAACCTAACCTCGTGTCAGCAGTACAATTACAATTCCTAATTGTAATTACTAGACATTCCATTTTTAATTAATTAATCCTTTCCTTTTATAGGAGTCAATACCTATTTTGCCCAATAATTTGAATTACATGTCCATAAATGTTCATATTCAAATTATGCCATTTTTAATTAATTTACCTATTAATTAATCCTTTCCTTTTATAGGTGTCAATATCTATTTTACCCAATAATTTGAATTACATGTCCATAAATGTTCATATTCAAATTATGCCATTTTTAACCCTTTTTCCCCCGTTCCTTAGCTAGCGCCCTCACAAAATTGGCAACATGCCTAAGCTAGACAATAGCCTAGTCATAAACGATAATAGGGAAAATAACGGGAATATAACTAAAATGATCATCTTGGCATAGACATAAACAATTATGATAATAAGGTGAGCATACATACTAGCATGGATATGAAATTGTCGTCATAACAAGGTGGACATAAAACTGATGAACTATGATGTATTAATATCTAAATTAGCAATTTAGATGTCCAATCGATTTAAATCTAACATGATAACATAGGGTGACAATTTAGATAACATAAAATAGATCTAATATGAATCATAAGGTGACATTTTAGATCACATAAAATAGATCTAACTTGAATCATAAGCTGACATTTTAGATCACATAAAATAGATCTAATATGAATCATAAGGTAACAATTTTAGATCACATAGAATAGATCAAACATGAATCATAAGGTGACAATTTTAGATCACATATAGTAGATCCAACATGAATCATAAGGTGACAATTTTTGATCACATAGAGTAGATCTAACATGAATCATAAGGTGACAATTTTAGATCACATAGAACAGATCTAACATGAATCATAAGGTGACAATTTTAGATCACATAGAGTAGATCTAACATGAATCATAAGTTGACAATTTTAGATGACATAGAGTAGATCTAACATGAATCATAAGGTGACAATTTTAGATTGCATAGAATAGATCTAAGGTGATAATTTTAGATCACATAGAATAGATCTACATACATCCGCATCATAATATATCATAAAAGTTACAACCCAAGATCAATAATAATAACATAGTAAAACAATTTGAATTAGATCCAAAGAAAATAGATCGATCATAACATAGCATAAGATCTAACAATAACATAGATTCAAAGTCTACAACGTATCCAAATCACAGTCTTTCATAATTCACTATTATTTATCTAAATCTAAAAGCAACTAGAACTCACTGTGATTGGATTGCTAAGATGATAGAAAAGGTGCTGAGTCTATGCTTGAATCTCAGATTTAGAAGAAGATGAGAGACCCTAGTTCAGTTCAGAATCCAGCAGAGTCCGGCCACCATTGTTTCTTTGTGAAGAAAACAAAGGATATGAGATATATTTATAGCTGCTAGGTTACATAATTCAGATGCCACCTCAGCCCTAATGGAATTGGGTCAGGTCACGGGTCGTCACTCACTCGAAAAAGGCCCGAATACCTAGAAACTATTCTGGGTGCACTTTACAGGTGCGCCAGTGCAATATTGGCCTGGCGCACTTGGCAAGTGTGCCAATTATACCCGGTTCTGATTTTCAACTTTTTATCGTCCTTAACTTCTTCATATGTTATTCGTTTTACGCAAACTAGGTGTCTATCCTGACCAGAATTCCGAGACGGACATAATCAATTTCCCTTAATTCTTAATATTAAATTATTTATTCTTTGATTTATCCCCTTTAATGTTAACAAAATTTTGGGGTTTTACATTCCTCCCTACGTAAAGGATTTCGTCCCCGAAATCTCCAAGTTGAGAATAATACATATCCTACCATCCATCTACTCATTCATCAATCACGGGCATCCATTGTCCTTAAGAATTTCTAATGCTTTCATGAATATATGCAAAAGTGTGTGTATATGTCCCAACATTAATGCGAAGATCAGGCGGTCTACTGATTCAATTGACCTCCTTAATGCAATGTATGTTAGTGCCATGAATCCAATATGAATGAAAATAAGCCTATTATAACATATAAGCTCTACATGTGTGCACACTCATTCGTCCAAATGCAACATCGATATGCTACTTTATCCATTTCCATCCATAAAAGAAAAGAAAATGGACACACATCCATATGCAGCATGAGAGTGATTGAGCTGATCTTAGTGCCTAATGTGTGTGCATATGCGTCCACAGGCAACCACTAGCAAACACTTGCATCCATCAATCATAACATGTCTCAAACACAAGTTTACATCCATAAGATCCCTATCTATAGGCCGAAAAATACTATGGATAAGATATAATCAAATGATAGATACAAGTACTGATAAAGCTTTAGAAAAAGGAGTTAAGAACATATCCTCGAAGAGAAAAGGGTACGAAGCACGAATCTTGTCTCCAGTCTCTCAAGTCGCATCCTCTGGGTTATCTCCTAATTGAACCTTTAGAAACTTGAGCTCTTTATTGCGTAGCTTCTTAACTTCTGATCTAAGAATACGGGAAGGAACTCGCCTCACTATCGCCTCCCATTCCACTTCTACCTCTTTTAATATAGTTGGCTCAACAACTTCTGCGGTGTCATGCAAGCACTTACGCGGATGAGAAACATGGAAAACATCATGAACACTAGATAGATTTTCAGGAAGCTTTACTCTATAGGCCATTTGGCCAATCCTCTCGGTTATGGGAAATGGTCCCACAAACCCAGTTGCCAACTTCCCTATTGATCTGAAGCGAACCACATTCCTCAGAGGTGACACTTTGATAAAAACCAAGTCTCCTACTTCAAATTCGAGGTCAGTCCTTCTCTTGTCTACATAGGATTTCTACCTATCTTGAGCTGTCTTCATCCGCCATCGAATAAGGTCAATCTTTTGGGACGTTTCTCTAACCATATCTAGTCCAACTAATATTCTTTCTATGAATTCCCACCAACGGTGATCTATAGGGTCGTTCGTACAATGCTTCGAAGGGTGCCATGCCGATGCTGTCCTGATTGCTGTTGTTATAGGAAAACTCTACAAAAGGAAGATGCCCTTCCCATGTCCCACCGAAGTCTAGGATACACAGCCTTAAAGGATCTTCTAGAATTCTGTTCACCCTCTCCGTTTGCCGATCGGTCTGAGGATGATAACTGGTGCTCAAATGCAATTGTGTGCCTAATGCTTCTTGTAAGCTCCTCCAATATTCACTGGTAAAGATGGGGTCACGATCGCTCAAGATGCTGGAAGGAACTCCATGAAGACGAACTATCTCTCGGACATAAATTGCTGCTAACCATGATGCCGTGCTCTTACTCTTAACTGGAATAAAGTTAGCGCTTTTAGTGAGTCTATCTACCACAACCCAGATACTAGTGTTGCCTTTCTTCGATCTAGGAAAACCATCTATGAAATCCATAGAGAAGCCCTCCCATTTCCACTAAGGAACCTCCAAAGGATGAAGCAAACCATCGGGCTTCTTTTGCTCAACTTTGTCTTGCTGGAAAACTAAACACTGGGAAGCAAATTCGGCAACATCTTTCTTCATCCCATCCCAAAAGAAAACCCTCTTCATGTCCTTGTACATCTTATCATCGCCTGGATAGATGGTCATCTTAGAATGGTGATCTTCTTCTAGAACTGCCTTTATTAAGCTTCCAGTTTGAGGAACACAAAGCCTTCCATCTCGTCCCAACCACCCCTTTTCATCTATGGTATATCTGCTGAGGTGACTAGAAGTCTCCCCTTTTTGAGCTTATCCATGATGTCTAGAATATGTGGGTCACCTTGTTGCGAAGCTCCTATCTGGTCCATAAGAATCAGTCGTATCTCCAAGGATGCAAACAAATCAGGCAAAATCTCGATGGAGGGTCAAAAATAAAAGCTGATATGAACTCCAAATTCTTTCTTTCCACAAACAGAGGACTCAGGGCCACACTCTGCCTACTTAGTGCGTCTGCCACCACATTACCCTTGCCAGAGGTATAAGAAATCTCAAAATCATAAGAAGCTAGAAACTCCATCCACCGTTGTTGCCTTAAATTGAGATCCTTCTGTGAGAACAGATACCTGACAGATTTATGATCGGTATATAACTCGAACTTTTCTCCAAGTAAATAATGACGCCCGTCAATAACGCAAACACTATGGCAGCTAGCTCTAGATCATGGGTGGGGTAGTTCTTTTCGTGAACTCTCAGCTGTCTACCTCCATAACACACTACTTTCCCTTCTTGCATTAAAACTGCACCAAGACCTGTACCGCATGCATTAGTGTAAATGGTAAATACTTTATTCCCGTCAGGTAAGGTCAAGACTGGGGCTGTTGTCAGAGCCCTCTTTAGTCATTGGAAAGCAATGTCACAGTCTGTATCCCATGAGAATGCCAAGCTCTTCTTCATCAGCCCGATGACTGGGGCTGATATCTTTGCGAAGTCCTTAATGAACTTCCTATAGTAACCTGCTAAACCAAGAAAGCTCCTCACAACGGTTGCATTTTTAGGAACCAGCCAATCTTGCACTGCAACCACCTTCGCGAGATCTACAACTATCCTTTCTTTGGAGACCACATGCCCTAAGAATCTCACCTCTTTTCTCCAAAAATGACATTTGGAGAACTTTGCTTTAAGCTGATGGTCACGGAGAGTTTTCAAAACTTCTCTTAAATGCCAGGCATGATCTTCTTCGCTCTTAGAGAAGATCAAGATACCATCAACAAAGACTATGACAAATTTGTTTAGGAACTCCCGAAGCACCCTATTCATCAAATCGACAAAATAGGTAGGTGCATTCGTCAACCCAAAAGGCATAACCAACTATTCAAAGAAACCGTCCAGAGTCCTAAAGGCAGTCTTATTTATGATGGCCTCAGCTACGCTCAACTGATGGAACCCCGTGGGCAAGTCTAACCGAGAAAATACCGAGGCACCAACAACCTGATCAAACAAATCATCAATCCTCGGAAGCAGGTGCTATTCTTCTAAGTGAGCTTATTCAGCTCCCTATAATCAACCCACAAATGAAACGAACCATCCGCCTTAGTTGCGAATACCACTGGAGCACCCCATTCAGATTTGCTTCGCCTGATAAACCCTTTCTCAAGTATCTCCCCTACTTGCTTACTCAGCTCCCTCCTTTCCTTAGAGTCATGTGGCACACCAGTAATGCAACTGGCTTTGCATGTCCGCCAGATATATGCGAAAGTCGATCTCGCGCCTTGGAGGTAAACCCCGAACCTTATCAAAAACATCAGAAAAATCTCGGACTACTGGAACAGACAACAGATCATCGATAGATGTATCAAGAGACTCTAGGAAACTAAGCATAACTGACCCTTGTGGGTCATACAAAATCTCGAGGGTCCCCCATGACAAGTCAGAAGCCTAACAACCCTGTTCTCACAATCTAGAGTGGCGCCATAAGTGGTAAGCCAATCCATTCCTAGAATCAACCCATAGCCCAATAACCCGAGCACATAGGCATCGCATTCAAACTCGATGCCCAACACAGATATTTTCAAACCCTGACAAATCATCGATAAATGAGCCGAACCACCAATAGAGTTTGAAACAACTACGGGATCTACTACCATACTATTACTTAAGTGCAGAGATTCAACTGCAGAACTTGATATAAATGAATGTGAGGCACCAGAATCAAAAAGTGTTCTAGCAGGATGGTTTGAAAAAGAAATTAAACCTTTCACATATTTCTACCTCTACCAGGAGCATTGGTTGTGAGAGCATGCACCGGCCCTCCAGAATTTCCTGCCCTTTGACCTTGTCCCTGTGATCCTCGTCTCTTCGGGCACTCTTTAGCAAGGTGTCTGGCCTCTCCACAGTGGACGCAAGAATTCTTCCTTTGCTTACAATCTTTAACCAGATGACCTTCCTTCCCACAATGGTGACATTTTCTCCTATCCTTGCCTTTAACATTTTTCCTTCCTTTCTTCTGCTGTTGCTGCTGCCCTTTCTTGGGCCACAGCTTCTTATTCTGCGATGTCCCCTCAGCTTTTGTTTCCTTCTTTTCTCCCTTGTCCTCCTCATGCATTAGGGCCATATCAACAAGCTTTTCAAAGGTTGCCCCCATTGTAATACGGGACATAGCTAAACCACGCAGAGGCTCATTCAGCCCTTTAGCAAACCACAAAGCCTTTTTATGCGGCATATCCACCAACTCTAACCTGAACCTTGCTAGCTGTTTGAATTTGTTCATATATTCTTTCACCGTCAAGTTTCCTTGTTTGAGTTCTAAGAATCTCTCCATCTGCATGCTGCTTTAAGCTTGGGAAGAAATTTCATTTCGAACCCCTATCTAAAATCTTCCCAAGTTTCCACCGGATGTCCAGCTTGGGTGAGTTCCCACCAAAATGAGGCTTCGTCCTTCAATAGCCAAGCAGCTAACTGAATCTTTCTTCGGTCCTCCACTTCAAAGAATACGATTAAGTTCTCAGTCTCCTTAAACCAATTACAAGCTTCCACGAATGTCTCGTTCCCATGGAATGGCTTCCCTCCCATAGCACGGAAGTCCTTGCAGATCTTAGCGAAGTTATCTGCTTTAGGAGGGGGAGGAGGAACGACTGATGCAGTTGGGGGAGGAACGTCTCTTTGTCCTTCGGCCGGCGCCGTGGCCTCCAAATACCTACGGAACCATCCGAGTATAGTGACGCCCTCTGGGATATTAGGGATGTTTTGTTCCCAGACATGCTGAAAAAGGGAAAAGGAAGAAATTTAGATAAAGGACTGAAGGATACTACATATGGCTTTTTGGGTAATGTTTTTCAAAATAGACTTTTTTTTTAAATTCTTTCTTTTAAAACCTTTTTGAAAATAATTTCAAAAACTTTTATCTAATCTGGTATTCTTCATCTCTGATACCAAGTGTGACACCCCACATCCGTTAATGTCACTCACTAAGGGAATGCATTAAGTTCCATGAAGCATTATAGGTAATCAAACACAGAATAACTACAAGACGGATATAAATAAGATAGCAGCGGAAATTTAAATTATTATTTGAATCATAATAACATGGTCCACAATATCATAAGTCACAAAAACCATTACAATAAAATAACTTCTATCTTGCATCATCAGAGTACACAAAACATAAAAACATAATTCTGCAATTGAAAGACTTAAGCCATAGTAAAGACAAGAACTCGAGCCATACTTCAGAAGTAGCTCCTAGCATGGTGATATCTGAATCCTGACTAAGCTTGGGTGTTTCCTCCTTGAGAACCTTATGGGGAAACAGAAGAAAGAAGGAGAAACAAAAAGGGTCAGACATAAAGTCTGGCGAGTCTAGTTACTTTTAGCCAGTAGATAAATAAAAGTAACATGATAGGCATATAAAGTGGATAAGAGAGAGATCACTACACATATGGCAGGTGTGACAAGGTAAGCAAGATAAGGTGTACATGCCTCACTAATGATTACTCTGCACTATTACTGGTATATCCTGAAAGAGATGACCCCTTCAACTATAAGATGGTAGACTTAGGTATACGTCCAAATTTATCCTAACTACTATCCTGATCGATCTACTCCCTAACCCTCGTAGATACCTTGTTTTGGCCCCACAGTAGGAGGTATCACTTCCTAAAGTGGCAACCCCTCGTCATAATAATGTATACAACCATATCTACAGGTGTCGTAGTCGGCTTATCGCACTCTGCTCGGCTCATGCACGCACATGGCCCGGTCGGTTTGCGCCGCCCACACCGTCCTCCATGTTTGGATCTCTTACAATCAGTCAATAAGCGTGCCCCTTCTCCGCCTAGTACAGAGTACTTTTTTTGATACCTACTCCGAGTTACTAACTGAAATGGGTCCCACACAATATGATACAAGCTCTCCCCTTTGTCTTGTATCCCCCACTAGGTTTTCACTGACTATGTATACCACTAGGTGTCTTTAATTACATATCCTTATTTATTTCTACCAGTTATGCTTACCTACAGGTGTCTTTAATACATAACCCCTAATCATCCAATCGGTTATGCTTACCTATATGTGTCTTTAATTACATAACCCTATCACTCTATATGTTATGTTTACCCTAAGAGGTGACTTTAATTACATAACTTTATTATTTCCACCGATTATGTATACCACTAGGTGTCTTTAATTACATAATCTTAACGGGTCCGGGCATACTTCTAACACTAATGCAACCTAACCTCGTGTCATAAGTACAATTATAATTCCTAATTGTAATTACTAGACATTCCATTTTTAATTAATTAATCCTTTCCTTTTATAGGTGTTAATACCTATTTTTCCCAATAATTTGAATTACATGTCCATAAATGTTCGTATTCAAATTATGCCATTTTTAATTAATTTACTAATTAATTAATCCTTTCCTTTTATAGGTGTCAATGCCTATTTTACCCAATAATTTGAATTACATGTCCATAAATGTTCATATTCAAATTATGCCATTTTTAACCCTTTTTCCCCTGTAACACCCCACGTCCATTAATGTCACTCTCAAAGGGAATGCATTAACTTTCATGGAGTATTATTAGTGTATTGAACAGAATATAACAAGACATATACATATATTGGTACTTGAAAATTTTAAAACATCTTTTATTGCAGCGGAGAAATAGTTTGATAACAACAACTTCATAACCCAACAGTAAACCAAGTACACTTAATATCAATCTTGACAAACTGTTTTCTGAGTACATAAAGTAAAAAGCATAACCCCAACACAAGTAGTCATAAAAGAGATGAGTTGAACTTTACTTTCAGCAATCCAAGCACTTCCAAAAGAGAGAGAAAGATCCAGATCAAGCTCCACTAGTACTAGTCCCACCCTGAGAACCTACGGGGGGGGGGGGGGAGGAGGAAAAGAGGCAAAAACAAAGGGGTTAGACATAAAGTATGGCGAGTACCATAACTTTAATGATACAATTATTAAAGTAATTAGGATAAGGCATAAAATGGTAAAACAAGGAATGACTGTGAAACAAGTGGGCAAGACAAAACAAACAGGAGGAATATTCTGGCGTTAATCTCGCTCCTAATCACTATAGGATAATTACCATACTGCACCATTACTAGTCACCCTAAAAGTTGATCCCGCCTTCTGAACATAATAATCATCATGGTAGTTCTGTTTACCCCTAACTGTCTTCATAGGTGCCACCTGCCCCTATCTCCATTAGTTGTACCCACTACCCCCATGCGATCGGCTCCCTAACTCGTAGATACCCGTGTTGGTCCCACAGTAGGGTGTATCACTCCCCAAAGTGGCAACCCGATACCACTAAAGATGCACAGCTTATATCTACATGATGCAACAACGTCTTACCTACCAGCCCGGGCCCACGCACGCATATGACCCCGTTGGACTTGCGCTGCCACCGTTAACCCGTTTTGACCTCTTACAATCTAACCCAGTAAGCGTGTCTGTAACAACCCGTAAAATGCGAGCCAGTTTGAAATTTTTATTTTGGCAATTTTGGCGAATTTTGATTATTTAAAATGAATTATTTTAAACAATATCGACGAGAAATTTATTTTGAATATAATTCGAACGTATATATTATATGCGTCGTCGTTAGAATATAAATATTTATATATAATTATAAATAGAATTGAAAATGGCGCGGTAGTTCGATAATTCGATTTCAAACTTCAATTGAATGTACCGGGTGCAAAACCATCCGGATTTTAGTGAAACCAAAAATCATAGGATCTATTTGATAATATCTTTCCAACGAATCCGACAAATCAAGATTTCATAGCGGGAATCAAAAGATATGTCCAGTTGAAAATTCTGAATAGTCGCTATGGAATTCAGGCCCTTAAAAATGGACATTTTGCAAACGACCTCGGATTCCGACGAAACTAGTTTTGTTGGGTCCGCAGTGTCAAGTTATTGCTAGATTTCAAATTTCATAATTTTTCGAATCAATATGTGAGCGTGGCAAAGGAAAACGCGTTTGACCAGTTTCAGTTGATTTTAATCGACTGGAAAATGGCCATTTTTCTAACGGTCTCAGAATTCGACGAAACTAGTTTTGTTAGGACCGTATCGTCAATACGAAGCTAGAAAATATTTTTCTGGAATTTTTCTAGTTAGTATGTGGCCCCGGTAATTTGAAATGTACGTTTAAAATTCAATATAGTGATTTAAATGAAAATTCAAAAGGAAACTGATTGTAACAATCGAATCAGCTTGCGATACATATCCCATTGTGTTCAGAATGGGGGTAAAACGCTATGGACGACAGGCGGTGGACCTCGTTTCGAGGTCGTATGTAAAAGTCAACATTTTTACAAAATAAATAATAAAAAAATATATTATTTTAATTTCCTTTTTCCCCCTTTTTCTTCTTCGTTGCCCCCCCCCCCCCCCCCGATTCATTCTTCAGGAAAAAAAAAGAAGAAAAAAAAAGAAGAAAGAAGAACCCTAATCGAGCCGCCGCCTGAACCCACCGCCGAACAACCCCTCGACGTTGCCGCCCCACCTCGAAGCCGCCTTCACCTCGAGACCCCTCGAGCACCCTTCCCAGTCGCGACGCAATCGGAGCCTCCACCTCGAACACCTCATCGCGACACCACTGAGCCACCGCCGACGCTCCTTCTTCCCTCCTCCACTTCGAAATCTCGGTGAGCGTTTAAGTTATTTTATTTTTGCTTTTGTTTTTGTTTTACAGTAAAAAAAAAAAAAAAACTGTTTCTTTTATAATAATTTAAAAACTGTTTTTTTTTAAAAGAAATGAAAACTGTTTTGTTTTTAAAGAGTTAAAAACTGAATTTTTAAAATCATAAAAACCGAATTTTTAAAAAATATATAAACTGTATTTTTAAAGAAAGAAAAACTGATTTAAAAAGAAATAAATAAAACTGATTTTATTTTAAAGGTTAAAACTTTAAATAGAAAAAGGTTAAAACTTTAAATAGAAAAAGGTTAAAACTTTAAATATAAATTTGAAATGATTTTTAAATATAAAAATTAGCATTGTTGAAAATATATCTATATCGCAAGGTTTTGAAAATATATGGGAATGTTTTAAAAATATATAAAAATAGAATTTTTATATATTGAACTTCGAAATAAAAATAGAATTTTTATATATTGAACTTCGAAATAAAAATAGAATTTTTATATATTGAACTTCGAAATAAAAATAGAATTTTTATATACTGAACTTCGAAATAAAAATATCATTTTTATATATGAAATAGCGAAGTAAAAATTCGATTTTTACATAGGTAGTGAAAGCGGACAACGAAGATGGCGAAGATGCGGTAGCAACGAAGGTTTCTGTCAATGAAGTGTCGTGAAGTTGGATAGCTATATGTGAGAATTTCTCACCTTTCAATTTATTTTTCTATATATATACACATATATATATATATATATATATATATATATACTAGGATGCAGACGGTGCTTAGTAGCACCCGACACAATCGTCCACAGACCATGGACTTGTTTGTTTGGATGCATAGCTTAGTTATATGATTTGATTTGAATTTGGTTGTTTGGTGAATTTGATTGATGTGTGAATGGCGTGGGCCTTCACTAGACCGGGGATAAGGCTAGGCCTTGTCCCGTTTCTAGTATCGTGCCGTTATGCCGCCGAAATTTTCTAAAATGTGTTAGAAAAATAAAAATATCATTTTATTTAAAGAATGAACTTAATAGAAATTCATATGTTGGAATAAAATGTTTTATCGTTAAAAATATAATTTTTAACGTGAATGTGAATAAATAAATATTCATTTACAAACCAGACGGTTTGTTTATGTACACTGATTTGACTGACATTGATAGGGTCGATAAATTTTACACGTCACCCAACTGCACAAATAAAATATGTGTTTGATTGTTTGAAACCCCACACGGGTGTTGGGATGAAACTTGAAGTTCACTCATCCTGATTGATTAAACATGTCAATCGATTGATTGACAGGCTGTTATAAGCATTAGATATCTATATTTGATGCTTATACGGTGTAGTGCACTTTGGTTGATGGTTGATTATTTATCGTTGCTATTATATACATGTGTTGTATGAAAATCCATATAATTAACTTTATATGGTAATTGATTGGGCCTCATTCCAATCGTGAAAATAAAGAATATTTTGATAATAACAAATATTTTGATAATAGGAAATATTTGAAATAGAATATTTGAAATAGAAATATGTGAAGCCGTGATGATTAGATTGACGCCATTTTGACGTGAACGATATTTATATCGATTTTAAAACGATTTCGAAATGAATTGAATTGAAAACGATTTCGAAATGAATTGAATTGAAAACGATTTCGAAATGAATTGAATTGAAAACGATTTCGAAATGAATTGAATTGAAAACGATTTCGAAATGAATTGAATTGAAAACGATTTCGAAATGAATTGAATTGAAAACGATTTCGAAATGAATTGAATTGAAAACGATTTCGAAATGAATTGAATTGAAAACGATTTCGAAATGAATTGAATTGAAAACGATTTCGAAATGAATTGAATTGAAAACGATTTCGAAATGAATTGAATTGAAAACGATTTCGAAATGAATTGAATTGAAAACGATTTCGAAATGAATTGAATTGAAAACGATTTCGAAATGAATTGAATTGAAAACGATTTCGAAATGAATTGAATTGAAAACGATTTCGAAATGAATTGAATTGAAAACGATTTCGAAATGAATTGAATTGAAAACGATTTCGAAATGAATTGAATTGAAAACGATTTCGAAATGAATTGAATTGAAAACGATTTCGAAATGAATTGAATTGAAAACGATTTCGAAATGAATTGAATTGAAAACGATTTCGAAATGAATTGAATTGAAAACGATTTCGAAATGAATTGAATTGAAAACGATTTCAAAATGAATTGAATTGAAAACGATTTCGAAATGAATTGAATTGAAAACGATTTCGAAATGAATTGAAAACGAATTCAAATTGAATTGAAAGCGAATTGACATGAATTCAAATTGAATTGAAATTTGAATTGAATAGAAATGAATTTTAAAACGAATTTATAAAGATGAATTCAATTTTGATTTGAATTGAAATGGAAGTTGAAATTGCTTTTGAAACGAATTTAAAACTGTTTATATAATTCGTTTTAAATAGAAATCGACGAAATATATATTATATATATTATATATAATATAATGGCCTGAATGGAACGCGCCGCGCCGCGGCAGTTCGTGAATTTCGACCATTTATTTCAAACGGACATTGCGGGAGATCCGACCGTCGGATTCTCCTAAAACCGGAACCGTTGGGTTCGTATCGAAATGAGCTTTCTAACAAATATTAGAAATTAGAAATCTAACGGTTGGATTTGGAGGTACGTCCAAATCAAATTCGAAAAAGGTCGCTGTAAGTGTAGTTCGATGGCCATTGATGGAAATCGACTGTACGGGCCTTGATAAAATTATTAAAAATAGTAATAATTTATGTAAGATCATAAGAAATGATTTAGAAAGAATTGGGATGAAAAACTCCATATTTGAAAAGATAAAAATAGATTTTTATCGAAATGAACTAGTTTTGAACTAGAAATATAATTCTATTTATTTTTAAATAAATAAATTGAATTTGAAAAGGGTTTTAAAAATAACCAAAATTTCCAATGATTGCATTGGAGTGGATTTGAATCGAAATTGTCTTCGGAATATTTCGATGTTGGAATTCGGGATTATACGGATGTTGTTATGGAAATTTGAAAGATATATATTTATATCGTTATTTCCAATATGACATTTGTTAGTCGTAGAATTTGATATTGAATATAAGCCGATATATTTTCTATTCAGAGCCTTGTATTGAATATCAAATGTGATTTGGGTTTGTCGTGAATGGTGTCTTCACTAACACTGTTCTTGAACCCAGTTGAGGAAAAAGATTAAATCTTTTTATTTAGATTTAATGAAGTGTACCAATTAAATGATATTTAATTGGAATTGAATGGATATTGATTTTTGGGTTTATCGCGAACAGTGTTTTAAAGAACACTCGTTCTTTAACCCGATAATTAATGAATGTGATTTTTGGGTTTATCGTGAACAGTGTTTTAAATAACACTTGTTCTTTAACCCGATAATTAATGGAATGTGATTTGGGTTTATCGTGAACCGTGTGTTAAATGACACTGATTCTTTAACCCAGTCGAAGATTAAAACTAAGTGGAGTTTTAATGAATCTTTAATTAGATTGAAATGATCGAAAATGGAGTATCACCAGTTTTGCTCCAGGCGATAGTTAAATCTTTAATCAGATTTGAACGTGAAATGGTAATTGAATTTACCGATAACACCGTGGTGTTAGATATGAAGTATGACCAGTTTTACTTCATGGGATGAATAGGTTGGGATTGGGAAATTAAAAACAAATGATTACTTCGGTAAGGTTCGTTAATCCCGACTAGTTTTGAATTGATATTCAAAAGTAGATTAAAGAATAAATTCAAGGAATTTATCTTTGATAAAATTAATGGGAATCTTTCCCTATGAAAGTGAAATTTAGAAACTAACTGTCGGTTGGCCAAATAGAATGGTTTTCTGAATATTGATCTGATGTTGGTTTCGGCCTTCGGGGTTAATATTTGAGGAATTATTCTCTTGATTAATTTACGGTTAGTGACTGATGAATTGGAATGAGGCGTATGTTGTGTTTGTGTAACACTTATTTAAAATATACGCGAGTTATTCGGAAAGACCGGGTTTATCCCATTCTGAATAACTGATACGACGATAAGTCGAAGATGAAGACGATGGTCGAAGACCGGAGGTCTTCACGTCGTTTGGGTAATTACTGATGATCTTGATTGGGTTGTACACCCAAGAAGATGGAAACAGTTAGTGATCGTCCAGACGTACTTGGAGATCGATGGATATGCGGGGTACTAGGTGCCTCCGGTTTCGTTCAGACCCAGAACGGACTTGTAAATGGACTGTGTGTCTGACATTGGATTTTAGTCCGTGTGATTGATCTCTATTAAATATATATCTGTTTGGCGGCGGAGAATTTATTCTCTTGCTTAACGCCCTTCTCTGAGACGTACGAGCTCAGGGGTTATATATTGATGGATATCAAACGCATGGAGTGAATTGCTTGGGTGGCATGCCTAAGTTGCAGTTGATCGAGGCTTCTGTTGAAAAGCAAAGTCTTGTGGTGATGATCAAAGCACGGCCTTTGTGGCGTAGCTTTGTGTAACGTTTACCTCGCGTGTTTCACACCCGGTATGAACCAAAAACGGGAGACGGACGTAAGGGAGGGCATGCGTTTCTTTCTAGCTAGAAGTGGCGTCAGTGGTTTTACATGCCCTGACGAGTTTGACTTAAGTGGTTGTTGCTGTTGCGAGGCGCCTCGGTTATATCGGTTTCGGCCGATGCATTCTGGTCGGCTGACGGACCAGACTTACACCCCATAGGGTGGGGAGACGTAGTGTTCAGGCATAATAATCCACATCGGTGGACCGGCCCTGAGGATCCAGGGGGCAGTTGCGGCTGTTCCTGAGACACGGGCTAGAGCGTCTCGAATCGGTTGAGGACTATCTTTTGCCTCGGTTCATAGACGGAAACCCAATTTCCAAATACGTGATTCTGCGGTTTTATTTGTAGAGCCTAGTATGGCGACATAGTGGGATGGGGCATTCATGCCGCCTATGATTGATACTTATGATTTGAAGTTGTTTTATACACTATGCACTTATGATAGTATCAAATGATTTGTTTTAAACGTATCAAGCATCCTTGGCTATTATAAGGTAAAAACCCTATCCTCCGGCTTGCGTTGCATTGTGTGATGGGAACTGGGTCTTATAATAGCTTCATTCTTCTTTATTTAGCATTGCGCTGTTGTTTTATGCACTGGTATTCTTGGGAGGAAACCCGTTCCGTGTTATACGGCGTGGTCCCTTGATTTACCGAACTTTAAAATAAAGGATTATAACTGTTTTAGTTCTCACACCAGTCACATGACTGACCTGGAGTTTATTGTTTTGACCTAAACTCTGGGTGCCCCTATTTTGACACGGGCAGCTAGTAGTTTTGGTTTTGCAGATTTATATTCCCAGGATCCTGGTTTACAGCTGGAACGATATCCGGAAAGCTTTGTATCCGTATATCTCATTCTAGTTGTGTATTGTATTATTTTTCCGCTGCTATGTATAAATGTAATTTAAATCTCTGATATTTCTGTGTAATATTCATTTATACTCTGTATATTCTTGTAATCTGATGCATTGTTGTAATATACAATGAAATGTTCTTTTATATGCGTTCTGATTTGTCCTGTTCTCAAACGATAGGGCGTTTCGAACGGCCTGGATCGGTTTAGCGACTGGTTCGGACCGAGCGAAATTCCTTGCCATCACAGTTGGTATCAGAGCTTTGGTTTACAAAGCTCAGAGAATAAGGCACATTAGAACCATACGAAAGAATTCATCGGATATTGGGTTAGTAATATCCAACGAGAATGACTCGTTAGAGATGGGATCAGTAGTATCCTAGAACGAGCGTGAAGAGTATATTTTTCAAATGAAAACAATTTTTGTTTTGAAAATTTAAATCAATTATTCGTATTTTATTATTTATTTATATTGATGTGGACAATCCAGTATATATAGATTTTGCGTATACGTCTGATCCGCGTGTATTCGAAGTTTTGATATACTGGATAGATATAGAATCATACTCTAGTGGCCCGAAGATGATTCTGATGATTGACTAGTCGTCATTAGTATTCATGTTCGCGTAACGAAGGTGTGATATCTATATATTTCCATTAGACTGGTGTGAGAACCAAAACTTATATAGCTAGAACCCTTTGTTGTGATTTGGCATCAAAAATCTGATTTTTGACTATATATCAAAATTATGAATTTGAAATGATAATTCACTAATGGATTGATGGTTGTGTAGTTTGTTTATTTGTTTGAAAATTTTGAACCATTAAGCCTAATTTGATCGGATAATGAATTGTATTGAAATTTGGTCGCATTTGCTTGCATACATGTACTTACATTGAACAGGTCATAGCAAGGAGGCTAGAGCCAGAGAATAAAATTTGTTTGCCCGACAAATAGGTACATGTTTACTACATAATTTACTGTTTTGTTTGGGTGATGATGATTTTATGAGCCTATTGGCTAGCCGCTTGGCTTTTTCTTTTTGATATCTGAAGGACCGGGGAAGCTATTTGAAATTCCCCGATGCTCCCATTGCAGGGGAGGTTATGGCGAAATTTTTCGAAAATTTAGGGTGTTAGCCAAATTTTTGAAAATTTGAAAATTCTCAGAAACTAAAAAGTTGGAGAATGGAAGCCAAATTGAAAGTAGAGTTGATTAATCAAACCACTTTCGACTTTGTTCCTTTTCGGGGACGAAAAGTTTTAAGTAGGGGAGATTGTAACAACCCGTAAAATGCGAGCCAGTTTGAAATTTTTATTTTGGCAATTTTGGCGAATTTTGATTATTTAAAATGAATTATTTTAAACAATATCGACGAGAAATTTATTTTGAATATAATTCGAACGTATATATTATATGCGTCGTCGTTAGAATATAAATATTTATATATAATTATAAATAGAATTGAAAATGGCGCGGTAGTTCGATAATTCGATTTCAAACTTCAATTGAATGTACCGGGTGCAAAACCATCCGGATTTTAGTGAAACCAAAAATCATAGGATCTATTTGATAATATCTTTCCAACGAATCCGACAAATCAAGATTTCATAGCGGGAATCAAAAGATATGTCCAGTTGAAAATCCTGAATAGTCGCTGTGGAATTCAGGCCCTTAAAAATGGACATTTTGCAAACGACCTCGGATTCCGACGAAACCAGTTTTGTTGGGTCCGCAGTGTCAAGTTATTGCTAGATTTCAAATTTCATAATTTTTCGAATCAATATGTGAGCGTGGCAAAGGAAAACGCGTTTGACCAGTTTCAGTTGATTTTAATCGACTGGAAAATGGCCATTTTTCTAACGGTCTCAGAATTCGACGAAACTAGTTTTGTTAGGACCGTATCGTCAATACGAAGCTAGAAAATATTTTTCTGGAATTTTTCTAGTTAGTATGTGGCCCCGGTAATTTGAAATGTACGTTTAAAATTCAATATAGTGATTTAAATGAAAATTCAAAAGGAAACTGATTGTAACAATCGAATCAGCTTGCGATACATATCCCATTGTGTTCAGAATGGGGGTAAAACGCTATGGACGACAGGCGGTGGACCTCGTTTCGAGGTCGTATGTAAAAGTCAACATTTTTACAAAATAAATAATAAAAAAAATATATTATTTTAATTTCCTTTTTCCCCCTTTTTCTTCTTCGTTGGCCCCCCCCCCCGATTCATTCTTCAGGAAAAAAAAAAGAAAAAAAAAAGAAGAAAGAAGAACCCTAATCGAGCCGCCGCCTGAACCCACCGCCGAACAACCCCTCGACGTTGCCGCCCCACCCCGAAGCCGCCTTCACCTCGAGACCCCTCGAGCACCCTTCCCAGTCGCGACGCAATCGGAGCCTCCACCTCGAACACATCATCGCGACACCACTGAGCCACCGCCGACGCTCCTTCTTCCCTCCTCCACTTCGAAATCTCGGTGAGCGTTTAAGTTATTTTATTTTTGCTTTTGTTTTTGTTTTACAGTAAAAAAAAAAAAACTGTTTCTTTTATAATAATTTAAAAACTGTTTTTTTTAAAAAGAAATGAAAACTGTTTTGTTTTTAAAGAGTTAAAAACTGAATTTTTAAAATCATAAAAACCGAATTTTTAAAAAATATATAAACTGTATTTTTAAAGAAAGAAAAACTGATTTAAAAAGAAATAAATAAAACTGATTTTATTTTAAAGGTTAAAACTTTAAATAGAAAAAGGTTAAAACTTTAAATATAAATTTGAAATGATTTTTAAATATAAAAATTAGCATTGTTGAAAATATATCTATATCGCAAGGTTTTGAAAATATATGGGAATGTTTTAAAAATATATAAAAATAGAATTTTTATATATTGAACTTCGAAATAAAAATAGAATTTTTATATATTGAACTTCGAAATAAAAATAGAATTTTTATATATTGAACTTCGAAATAAAAATAGAATTTTTATATACTGAACTTCGAAATAAAAATATGATTTTTATATATGAAATAGCGAAGTAAAAATTCGATTTTTACATAGGTAGTGAAAGCGGACAACGAAGATGGCGAAGATGCGGTAGCAACGAAGGTTTCTGTCAATGAAGTGTCGTGAAGTTGGATAGCTATATGTGAGAATTTCTCACCTTTCAATTTATTTTTCTATATATATATATATATACTAGGATGCAGACGGTGCTTAGTAGCACCCGACACAATCGTCCACAGACCATGGACTTGTTTGTTTGGATGCATAGCTTAGTTATATGATTTGATTTGAATTTGGTTGTTTGGTGAATTTGATTGATGTGTGAATGGCGTGGGCCTTCACTAGACCGGGGATAAGGCTAGGCCTTGTCCCGTTTCTAGTATCGTGCCGTTATGCCGCCGAAATTTTCTAAAATGTGTTAGAAAAATAAAAATATCATTTTATTTAAAGAATGAACTTAATAGAAATTCATATGTTGGAATAAAATGTTTTATCGTTAAAAATATAATTTTTAACGTGAATGTGAATAAATAAATATTCATTTACAAACCAGACGGTTTGTTTATGTACACTGATTTGACTGACATTGATTGGGTCGATAAATTTTACACGTCACCCAACTGCACAAATAAAATATGTGTTTGATTGTTTGAAACCCCACACGGGTGTTGGGATGAAACTTGAAGTTCACTCATCCTGATTGATTAAACATGTCAATCGATTGATTGACAGCCTGTTATAAGCATTAGATATCTATATTTGATGCTTATACGGTGTAGTGCACTTTGGTTGATGGTTGATTATTTATCGTTGCTATTATATACATGTATTGTATGAAAATCCATATAATTAACTTTATATGGTAATTGATTGGGCCTCATTCCAATCGTGAAAATAAAGAATATTTTGATAATAACAAATATTTTGATAATAGGAAATATTTGAAATAGAATATTTGAAATAGAAATATGTGAAGCCGTGATGATTAGATTGACGCCATTTTGACGTGAACGATATTTATATCGATTTTAAAACGATTTCGAAATGAATTGAATTGAAAACGATTTCGAAATGAATTGAATTGAAAACGATTTCGAAATGAATTGAATTGAAAACGATTTCGAAATGAATTGAATTGAAAACGATTTCGAAATGAATTGGATTGAAAACGATTTCGAAATGAATTGAATTGAAAACGATTTCGAAATGAATTGAATTGAAAACGATTTCGAAATGAATTGAATTGAAAACGATTTCGAAATGAATTGAATTGAAAACGATTTCGAAATGAATTGAATTGAAAACGATTTCGAAATGAATTGAATTGAAAACGATTTCGAAATGAATTGAATTGAAAACGATTTCGAAATGAATTGAATTGAAAACGATTTCGAAATGAATTGAATTGAAAACGATTTCGAAATGAATTGAATTGAAAACGATTTCGAAATGAATTGAATTGAAAACGATTTCGAAATGAATTGAATTGAAAACGATTTCGAAATGAATTGAAAACGATTTCGAAATGAATTGAATTGAAAACGATTTCGAAATGAATTGAATTGAAAACGATTTCGAAATGAATTGAATTGAAAACGATTTCGAAATGAATTGAATTGAAAACGATTTCGAAATGAATTGAATTGAAAACGATTTCGAAATGAATTGAATTGAAAACGATTTCGAAATGAATTGAATTGAAAACGATTTCGAAATGAATTGAATTGAAAACGATTTCGAAATGAATTGAATTGAAAACGATTTCGAAATGAATTGAATTGAAAACGATTTCGAAATGAATTGAATTGAAAACGATTTCGAAATGAATTGAATTGAAAACGATTTCGAAATGAATTGAATTGAAAACGATTTCGAAATGAATTGAATTGAAAACGATTTCGAAATGAATTGAATTGAAAACGATTTCGAAATGAATTGAATTGAAAACGATTTCGAAATGAATTGAAAACGAATTCAAATTGAATTGAAAGCGAATTGACATGAATTCAAATTGAATTGAAATTTGAATTGAATAGAAATGAATTTTAAAACGAATTTATAAAGATGAATTCAATTTTGATTTGAATTGAAATGGAAGTTGAAATTGCTTTTGAAACGAATTTAAAACTGTTTATATAATTCGTTTTAAATAGAAATCGACGAAATATATATTGTATATATTATATATAATATAATGGCCTGAATGGAACGCGCCGCGCCGCGGCAGTTCGTGAATTTCGACCATTTATTTCAAACAGACATTGCGGGAGATCCGACCGTCGGATTCTCCTAAAACCGGAACCGTTGGGTTCGTATCGAAAAGAGCTTTCTAACGAATATTAGAAATTAGAAATCTAACGGTTGGATTTGGAGGTACGTCCAAATCAAATTCGAAAAAGGTCGATGTAAGTGCAGTTCGATGGCCATTGATGGAAATCGACTGTACGGGCCTTGATAAAATTATTAAAAATAGTAATAATTTATGTAAAATCATTAGAAATGATTTAGAAAGAATTGGGATGAAAAACTCCATATTTGAAAAGATAAAAATAGATTTTTATCGAAATGAACTAGTTTTGAACTAGAAATATAATTCTATTTATTTTTAAATAAATAAATTGAAATTGAAAAGGGTTTTAAAAATAACCAAAATTTCCAATGATTGCATTGGAGTGGATTTGAATCGAAATTGTCTTCGGAATATTTCGATGTTGGAATTCGGGATTATACGGATGTTGTTATGGAAATTTGAAAGATATATATTTATATCGTTATTTCCAATATGACATTTGTTAGTCGTAGAATTTGATATTGAATATAAGCCGATCTATTTTCTATTCAGAGCCTTGTATTGAATATCAAATGTGATTTGGGTTTGTCGTGAATGGTGTCTTCACTAACACTGTTCTTGAACCCAGTTGAGGAAAAAGATTAAATCTTTTTATTTAGATTTAATGAAGTGTACCAATTAAACGATATTTAATTGGAATTGAATGGATATTGATTTTTGGGTTTATCGTGAACAGTGTTTTAAACAACACTCGTTCTTTAACCCGATAATTAATGAATGTGATTTTTGGGTTTATCGTGAACAGTGTTTTAAATAACACTTGTTCTTTAACCCGATAATTAATGGAATGTGATTTGGGTTTATCGTGAACCGTGTGTTAAATGACACTGATTCTTTAACCCAGTCGAAGATTAAAACTAAGTGGAGTTTTAATGAATCTTTAATTAGATTGAAATGATCGAAAATGGAGTATCACCAGTTTTGCTCCAGGCGATAGTTAAATCTTTAATCAGATTTGAACGTGAAATGGTAATTGAATTTACCGATAACACCGTGGTGTTAGATATGAAGTATGACCAGTTTTACTTCATGGGATGAATAGGTTGGGATTGGGAAATTAAAAACAAATGATTACTTCGGTAAGGTTCGTTAATCCCGACTAGTTTTGAATTGATATTCAAAAGTAGATTAAAGAATAAATTCAAGGAATTTATCTTTGATAAAATTAATGGGAATCTTTCCCTATGAAAGTGAAATTTAGAAACTAACTGTCGGTTGGCCAAACAGAATGGTTTTCTGAATATTGATCTGATGTTGGTTTCGGCCTTCGGGGTTAATATTTGGGGAATTATTCTCTTGATTAATTTACGGTTAGTGACTGATGAATTGGAATGAGGCGTATGTTGTGTTTGTGTAACACTTATTTAAAATATACGCGAGTTATTCGGAAAGACCGGGTTTATCCCATTCTGAATAACTGATACGACGATAAGTCGAAGATGAAGACGATGGTCGAAGACCGGAGGTCTTCACGTCGTTTGGGTAATTACCGATGATCTTGATTGGGCTGTACACCCAAGAAGATGGAAACAGTTAGTGATCGTCCAGACGTACTTGGAGATCGATGGATATGCGGGGTACTAGGTGCCTCCGGTTTCGTTCAGACCCAGAACGGACTTGTAAATGGACTGTGTGTCTGACATTGGATTTTAGTCCGTGTGATTGATCTCTATTAAATATATATCTGTTTGGCGGCGGAGAATTTATTCTCTTGCTTAACGCCCTTCTCTGAGACGTACGAGCTCAGGGGTTATATATTGATGGATATCAAACGCATGGAGTGAATTGCCTGGGTGGCATGCCTAAGTTGCAGTTGATCGAGGCTTCTGTTGAAAAGCAAAGTCTTGTGGTGATGATCAAAGCACGGCCTTTGTGGCGTAGCTTTGTGTAACGTTTACCTCGCGTGTTTCACACCCGGTATGAACCAAAAACGGGAGACGGACGTCAGGGAGGGCATGCGTTTCTTTCTAGCTAGAAGTGGCGTCAGTGGTTTTACACGCCCTGACGAGTTTGACTTAAGTGGTTGTTGCTATTGCGAGGCGCCTCGGTTATATCGGTTTCGGCCGATGCATTCTGGTCGGTTGACGGACCAGACTTACACCCCATGGGGTGGGGAGACGTAGTGTTCAGGCATAATAATCCACATCGGTGGACCGGCCCTGAGGATCCAGGGGGCAGTTGCGGCTGTTCCTGAGACATGGGCTAGAGCGTCTCGAATCGGTTGAGGACTATCTTTTGCCTCGGTTCATAGACGGAAACCCAATTTCCAAATACGTGATTCTGCGGTTTTATTTGTAGAGCCTAGTATGGCGACATAGTGGGATGGGGCATTCATGCCGCCTATGATTGATACTTATGATTTGAAGTTGTTTTATACACTATGCACTTATGATAGTATCAAATGATTTGTTTTAAACGTATCAAGCATCCTTGGCTATTATAAGGTAAAAACCCTATCCTCCGGCTTGCGTTGTATTGTGTGATGGGAACTGGGTCTTATAATAGCTTCATTCTTCTTTATTTAGCATTGCGCTGTTGTTTTATGCACTGGTATTCTTGGGAGGAAACCCGTTCCGTGTTATACGGCGTGGTCCCTTGATTTACCGAACTTTAAAATAAAGGATTATAACTGTTTTAGTTCTCACACCAGTCACATGACTGACCTGGAGTTTATTGTTTTGACCTAAACTCTGGGTGCCCCTATTTTGACACGAGCAGCTAGTAGTTTTGGTTTTGCAGATTTATATTCCCAGGATCCTGGTTTACAGCTGGAACGATATCCGGAAAGCTTTGTATCCGTATATCTCATTCTAGTTGTGTATTGTATTATTTTTCCGCTGCTATGTATAAATGTAATTTAAATCTCTGATATTTTTGTGTAATATTCATTTATACTCTGTATATTCTTGTAATCTGATGCATTGTTGTAATATACAATGAAATGTTCTTTTATATGCGTTCTGATTTGTCCTGTTCTCAAACGATAGGGCGTTTCGAACGGCCTGGATCGGTTTAGCGACTGGTTCGGACCGAGCGAAATTCCTTGCCGTCACAGTGTCCCATCCTCGATCATACTCGAGCTCACAAAGATACTTAATGGGTTACTAGCTTGAAATGGGCCCCCCATGCTTGACACAAGCTTTCCACCTATGCTTGGTCCCTACTAGAATTTTCCACTTAACCCCCTTTTATTCATGTCTGCTTACATGTTTAAATTTGGTTAAGTGTTTCTAATCGTATTTCACATGCCACCCATGTCACCCACTTAACCCCCATGTCCCACCACATGTTTATCCTTGTTAACTGTTACTCAATTCATTATAACCGTAACCTTGTAAGGCCTCCCACATTAGACTCCCGTTTGCGGTTGCTGGATTTGCCGGGCAGGTCCGGGCAGTCTTATACCGCAAACGTGTCTAACCTCGTGTCTTTACAACTGTTACGCATTTAATTTATGCCTTCGACCTCTCACATTAG
This sequence comes from Allium sativum, assembly GCA_030737875.1. Lineage (NCBI taxonomy): Eukaryota > Viridiplantae > Streptophyta > Magnoliopsida > Asparagales > Amaryllidaceae > Allium > Allium sativum. The sequence goes on from CM060922.1 coordinate 546,574,117, forward strand.
ACTACCGTTTGTGGTTGCTGGATTTGCCGGGCGGGTCCGGACAGTCTTTCACCACAAACGAGTCTAACCTCGTGTCTTAGGCGTTTATTATTACAAATTATTTCACCCCAATTTGAAATAATTATCCCTATTCAAATTGTCAATAATTTCCAAATTAATTATGTCCATAATTTTCGCCTAAATTATGTCCATACTTTTTAGGTATAAAAATTATACCAATTAATGTCTCAATTTAATTGTATGCTTTTAAAGCCATTTTATGCCAATTCACAATTTACAAAATTAATATTTTCCCATTGTCCCCACACTATCGTACGTTCAAATAAGAAATATGTTAGACTCACAAATAGTCTAACTTATAAAAGAGAAACATCACAACTTTCATAACACATAAAAATAGATCTAACTTGCAAATAGGAATTATAACATAAAATTGCATAGCCAATAATTTGCATAGACAATGGTCATATAGAATCATATATTTGCATAAACTACCATGAATCTAACTATAGATCTAAACATGAAATTGTGAACTTGCATATATAAATTATTGGTCTCACCTAACTTGCATATGTGAATATAATTTTCACCCAAAAATGTGAATATAGTTTTTCACCTAAACTTGCATATGGTTTTCTGCAACTTGCATATGAATTTATCACATGGTTTTGCATATAAACTAGCGTATGTATATACTTGATTCACATATAAACTTGTGTACAATTCACATATAGACTTGCAAAAGATTCATATTCAAACTAACATACAATTCAACATCCCAAACTTGCATAAAATTCACATACGAATATGATTTAATATCCAAACTTGCATAAGATTCACATATGAATTAACATATGATTTAACATCCCAAACTTGCATAAGATTCACATATGATTTAACATCCCAAACTTGCATAAGATTCACATATGAATTAACATATGATTTAACATCGTGAACTTGCATAAGATTCACATATGATTTAACATCCCAAACTTGCATAAGATTCACATATGAATTAACATATGATTTAACATCCCAAACTTGCATCAAATTCACATACGAATATAATTTAACATCCAAACTTGCACAAAATGAATCAAGTTAAATATGAAATAGATCTACAAAGTTAAACAACATCATGTGATTCAACAGACATGTTCTCATAATCCAGTTACAACCTCTCATAATTAATTTATTAATTATGTTGTGAAAGAAATAGTACTCACAAAGATAGGTTGGAGAAGAGAATGATTTGTTCATCTTTTGAGTTGGAATTCTGACTTGCTAAGTCCTAAGCTTTAGGAAGGAGAACTATCCTAGCAGCATCATGGTGGCCATGAGACAAATTTTGTTTTGATTTAGGGTTTGAGTCTAGGCACTCTTTTATAGAAGTTTGAATCAACCTAAGCCGTTAGATTAAGATAGAATTAATCTGGACCATCCAAACAAGATAGAATTATCCAGAACAACCACATTAGCCCTAATGACTCAGCAACAGGTCAGGTAAGACTCAGCAACAAGTCAGGATCGACTGTTTTCAGATCTGGCCGAGGGGTAGGTCGACCCCCTGGTCGACCTATATGGGTATGTCGACCCCCTGGTCGACCTGGCCCTTAGGCAGGAGAATTCCCACCCAGCCTGCTTCCCTGTTTGAATTTGAATTTCGAATTTATTCTTAACTGTTTTTAATTTATTTGAATTCTGAAACTTCGGAAGGCCATAACTTCTTCATACGGAGTCCAATTCACGCAAACTCGGACTCTATCTCAAGCAGAATTCCAAGACGAACGCAATGGCGTAACCCATTTCCATTAATTCTCACTTTAATAATCAAGTATTCTTAGGATTATTCATAGAAAATTCAGGGTGTTACATTCTCCCCTCCTTAAAGGATTTCGCCCCGAAATCTTCAAGTTATGGAGAATGTATATCCTAACATCCAATCATCCATCTACTCAACCATCAAGCACAGACATCCATTGTCCTTACCAGATTTATAATGCCGTATGAACATATGCAAGAAGTGTGTGTATATGTTCCTTATCTAATGCAAAATTAGGCGGTCCACTGATTCAGTTGACCTCCTTAATGCAAATCATGATAGTGCCATGCGTCCATTATGCATGCAAAAGAATCCTAACGATACATATTACTTCTACATGTGTGCACAACCATTCATCAGAATGCAGCATCCATATGATAACACAACCATTATACATCCATTAATTTAAATATGCACACACATTTATATGCAATATGAAAGTGATTGAGCCGATCTAGTGCCTAAAGTGTGTGTACATGCATCCATGAGCAACCACTAGCAACCACTTGTAACCACTCACAACTATCAATCATAACATGTTTCAAATACATGTTTACATCCATCGGTTTCTAGTAAGGATAAAGAATAGGACTGAGGAGATATACTTAAAAGATATATATATATATATATATATATATATATAAGCATGAATAAACTTATGGAAAAAGAGATCAAGGTGTTACCCTCAAAGAGAAAAGCGTAGGCTGCGCGTATTTTCCTCTCAGTTTCCCAAGTCACGTCTTCCTCAGCGTCACTCCATTGAACTTTAACAAGCTTGACGTCACGGTTGCATAGCTTTTTGACTTTCGTACCCAAGATATAAGTTGGAACTCTTCTCACAATCGATTCTCGTTCCACTTCTACTTCCTCTAATATAATTGGCTCCACCACTTCCGTAGATTCATGCAAGCACTTTCGTAGTTGAGAAACATGAAAAACATTATGAACTCTAGCCATTCTCTCGGGTAGCTTTACTCTGTAAGCCATCATACCAGTCCTTTCAATGATAGGAAATGGTCCTACAAATCTTGGTGCTAGCTTTCCTACGGACCCAAAGCGAATGACATTCCTCAAAGGAGATATTTTAAGGAACACCCTATCTCCAACCTCAAACTCAAGGTCGGTCCTTCTATTGTCTGCATAGGACTTTTGTCTATCTTGTGCAGCCTTCATCCATCTTCTTATCAAGTCCACCTTTTCTGAGGTTTCTCTAATCATGTCCGGCCCAAGTACGAGTTTGTCTGTAGACTTCCACCAACAAGTTGGTGATTGGCATGGTCTTCCATATAAAGCTTGGAAGGGCGCCATGCCTATGGTGGCTTGATAGCTATTGTTGTAGGCGAATTCCACCAAAGGAAGATGATCCTCCCATGTCCCTCCAAAGTCAAGAATGCACAATCTCAAGAGGTCTTCCAATACTCTGTTCACCCTTTCCGTCTGAGCATCGGTTTGGGGGTGATAGGTCGTGCTTAAACATAATTGTGTGCCTATTGCCTCTAGCAAACTTTTCCAAAACTCGCTCGTAAAGATAGGATCTCGATCACTCACTATGCTGGAAGGTATCCCATGGAGTTGAACTATTTCTTTAAGATAAACGGATCCTAGGGACGATGAAGTCCTTCTACTTTTAACAGATATAAAGTGAGCGCTTTTAGTGAGCCTGTCCACTATTACCCAAATATTGGTATTGCCCCTTCTTGACCTAGGCAACCCATCAACAAAGTCCATCGAAATGCTATCCCACTTCCATTGTGGGACCTCTAGAGGATGAAGCAGACCACCGGGCTTCTTCTGCTCCGCTTTGACTTGCTGGCATATCAAACACTTAGCGATGAACTCAGCTACATCACTCTTCATTCCATTCCAAAAGAAAACCCTTTTTATATCCTTATACATCTTGTCTCCGCCTAGGTGTATGGTCAGCTTAGAATGGTGTGCTTCTTCGAGAACCGTCTTTACTAAATCCCTTACTTGTGGGACGCATAGCCTTCCATCTCGCCTCAACCAACCCTTACCATCGATGGAGTATCTAGTGAGGTGACTAGAAGTCTCACCCCTAACTAGCTTATCCATCATGTCAACTAGCTGAGGGTCTTCTCGTTGCGTGGTTCCTATTGAGTCCAAAAGAGTAGGCCGCACCTCTAGCGATGCTAACAGACTAGGCACAATTTCAGGGGAGGGTCTAAAGTTAAAGTTTGCTATATACTCCAAGCTTTTCCTTTCTACAAAGAGAGGACTCAAGGTCAGGCGTCTGCTACTATATTACCCTTGCCAAGGGTATAGGAAATCTCAAAATCGTAGGATGCTAAGAATTCCATCCACCTCTATTGCCTTAAGTTGAGATCTTTCTGCGAGAAAAGGTACTTCAACGATTTATGGTCAGTATATAATTCAAATTTCTCACCTAGGAGATAATGGCGCCAAGACTTAAGTGCAAAGATGATGGAAGCCAACTCTAGATCATGGGTTGGGTAGTTTTTCTTATGTACTTTCAATTGCCTTCCCCCATAACAAACTATCTTGCCTTCTTGCATTAAGATGACACCTAGTCCCGTACCACATGCATCCATGTACGGGAAACATCTTCCTCCCATCCGGCAATGTCAGAACTGGGGCTGTTGTTAGAGCCCTTTTCAAACGTTGGAAAGCAATATCACAATCCAAATCCTAAGCGAAAGTTAGATTCTTCTTCGTTAATCTTGTGAGTGGTGTCGAGATTTTTCAAAGTCTTTAATGAACTTTCGGTAAAAGCCCGCTAGCCCGAGAAAGCTTCGGACTTCGGTTGCATTCCGTGGAACCTTCCAATCTTGCACCACAACTACTTTTGCAGGGTCCACAACTAACCCTTCTTTGGACACCACATGTCCAAGAAACCTCACTTCTTCTCTCTAGAAATGGCATTTGGAGAATTTGGCTTTCAGCTGATGTGCACAAAGAGTGTCCATGACTTCCCTTAAATGCAAAGCATGCTCTTCTTCATTCTTTGAGAAAATCAAAATGTCATCTACGAAGACCACCACAAACTTATTAAGGAATTCTCTAAATACCCTACTCGTCAAGTCAACGAAGTAAGCGGGTGCGTTTGTCAAGTCGAAAGGCATGACAAGCCATTCGAAGAAACCATCTGGGGTTCTGAACGCGGTCTTATCAATGCTTTCTTCAGCCACTCTTAGCTGATGGAACCCGATAGCCAAATCTAGTTGGGAGAAAACATACGCACCTACAAGCTGATCAAACAAGTCATCTATTCTAGGAAGTGGGTGCCTATTCTTCTTGGTCAGCTTGTTTATCTCCCTATAATCAACGCACAAGCGAAGTGAACCATCCGCTTTGGTTGCGAATACTAATGGAGCACCCCATTCAGAAATACTCCGCCATATAAACCCTTTTTCGAGCAGCTCTTTGACTTGCTTACTGAGCTCTTTTCTCTCCCTTGGAGCCATGTGTCTAAAGGGTAGAGCTATGAGTTTTGCATTATCAACAAGGTATATGTGGAAGTCTATCTCCTGCTTCGCAGGTAAGCCCTTCACCTCTTCAAATACATCTGAGTATTCACGGACTACACTAACCGACTGCAAGTTTTCAACAGACGAATCAAGAGATTCTAGGTAGCTAAGCATAACAGAATGTATGGGATTACAAGAGATTTTGTGAGTGTTTCCGAGGCGAGTCATAAGTCTAACTACTCTCTTTTCACAATCTAGGATGGCACCATTACTGGATAACCAATCCATGCTTAGAATCAATCCATAGCCCATGAAGCCAAGAACAAAGGCGTTGCATTCAAACTTAATGCTCAAGACAGACACTCTCAAATCCCGACAAATCATTGAAAGATGAGCCGAACCACCAATAGGATTTGAGATTACTATGGGATCCGTAACTAGACTAGTATTTAGGTGCAGTGTTTCAACTAACGAAGCAGATACAAACGAATGTGAAGCGCCAGAATCAAACGAAGTACGAATAGGATGATCAAACAGAAAAACCAAACTTTCAACAGAAATGTTTCTACCTCTCTCCTGTCCTGGTGCCATAAGAGCCTGAATCTGCCCTCTTGCCTACCCTAGTGCCATGAGAGCCTGAATCTTCCCTCCAGAAGTGGACCCCGTCCTTTGCCCCTGTTTCCTCGGGCAGTCTTCCGCAGTGGAAACAACCAGTCTTCTTCTTTTTCCTACAGTCCTTGCTCAGATGGCTGGGTGTTCCACAATTAAAGCACCTTTTCTTTCCTTTGCTATTTTTGTTCTTACCACCTTTCTTGTTTTTCTGTTGTGAATTCTTTTGATCCCCTTTCTTCTCTGGTGCCTTATTAGCATTAGCACCTTTCTCTTCCTCATGCATAAGTGACATGTCAACTAGTTTCTCAAAGCTAGCCCCCATAGGAATGTGGGTCATAGCTAACCCATGTAGCGGCTCATTCAAACCTTTAACGAACCTCAGGGCCTTCTTTTCAGGTGTGTTCACCAAGTCTAAGCCAAACCTCGCCAACTGATTGAACTTGTTGGCGTATTCCTTTAATGATAAATTCCCCTGCTTCAATGCCAAGAACCTTTCCATGTATAAATTCTTTTCTGCTCGTGAGAGAAATTTCATCTCAAACCTATGTCTGAAATCCATCCATGTCTCTGCTGGACGCTCTCCATTTGTGACCTCCCACCAAAACGAGGCTTCGTCCTTCATTAACTAAGCATCCAATTGGACCTTCCTTCCATCTTCTAGCTCAAAGATACCAAACAAATCTTCCACCTCCTTAAGCCAATTTCAAGCTTCAGCAAACGTCTATGATCCGTGAAAAGGTTTTCCTCCCATTGCTCAAAAGTCTTTGCATATCTTTGAAAAAGTATCAACCTGAGGAGGGGGAGGAGCGGTTGCAGCTGGGGGAGGAGGAATGTCTGCTGGGCCTGTGGCTCCATAAGCCAATTTCAAGCTCCAACAAACGTCTCTGATCCATGAAAAGGTTTTCCACCCATTGCTCGAAAGTCTTTGCATATCTTTGAAAAAGTATCAACACAATGAGGGGGAGGAGGAGGAGCGGCTGTAGCAGGGGGAGGAGGGATGTCTGCTGGGCCTGTAGCAGTGGCCCTAGCCTCCAGATACCTTCTGAACCAAGTTGGTATCGGTATTCCCTCATGTATCTAGGGTATCTCTGGTAACCTAGACATGCTGAAAAGAAAATGAAGAGATTCAAAACAGAGAATTCGAAAGAAAGATATATGGCTCTTGGGGGTTATGTTTTTAAAACAAACTTTTCTCTTGAAAATACTCTCCTTAAAACAAACTTTTGAAAGTATTTCTTTGTAAAACGCTTTTGAAAAACAGTTTTTCAAAATCTCTAATCTGTTCTGTTAACCTTTAGCTCTGATACCACGTGTAACACCCCACATCCATTAATGTCACTCTCAAAGGGAATGCATTAACTTTCATGGAGTATTATTAGTGTATTGAACAGAATATAACAAGACAGATACATATATTGGCACTTGAAAATTTTAAAACAACTTTTATTGCAACGGAGAAATAGTTTGATTACAACAACTTCATAACCCAATAGTAAAACCAAGTACACTTAATATCCATCTTGAAAAACTGTTTTCTGAGTACATAAAGTAAAAAAGCATAACCCCAACACAAGTAGCCATAAAAGAGATGAGTTGAACTTTACTTTCAGCAATCCAAGCACTTCCAAGAGAGAGAGAAAGATCCAGATCAAGCTCCACTAGTACTATTCCTACCCTGAGAACCTGGGGGGGAGGGGAGGAAGAAAAGAGGCGAAAACAAAGGGGGCCAGACATAAAGTCTGGCGAGTACCATTACTTTAACGATATAATTATTAAAGTAATTAGGATAAGGAATAAACTGGTAAAACAAGGAATGACTGTGAAACAAGTGGGCAAGACAAAACAAACCGGAGGAATATTCTGGCGTTAATCTCGCTCCTAATCACTATAGGATAATTACTATACTGCACCATTACTAGTCACCCTAAAAGTTGATCCCGCCTTCTGAACATAATAATCATCATGGTAGTTTTGTTTACCCCTAACTGTCTTCATAGGTGCCACCTGCCCCTATCTCCACTAGTTGTACCCACTACCCCCATGCGATCGTCTCCCTAACTCGTAGATACCCGTGTTGGTCCCACAGTAGGGTGTATCACTCCCCAAAGTGGCAACCCGATACCACTAAGGGATGCACAGCTTATATCTACATGATGCAACAACGTCTTACCTACCAGCCCGGGCCCACGCACGCACATGACCCCGTTGGACTTGCGCTGCCACCGTTAACCCGTTTTGACCTCTTACAATCTAACCCAGTAAGCGTGTCCCATCCTCGATCATACTCGAGCTCACAAAGATACTTAATGGGTTACTAGCTTGAAATGGGTCCCCCATGCTTGACACAAGCTTTCCACCTATGCTTGGTCCCTACTAGAATTTTCCACTTAACCCCCTTTTATTTATGTCTGCTTACATGTTTAAATTTGGTTAAGTGTTTCTAATCGTATTTCACATGCCACCCATGTCACCCACTTAACCCCCATGTCCCACCACATGTTTATCTTGGTTAAGCATTACTTAATTCATTATAACCGTAACCTTGTAAGACCTCCCACATTAGACTCTGCGGTTGCCGGATTTGCCAGGCAGGTCCGGGCAGTCTTATACAGCAAATGTGTCTAACCTCGTGTCTTTACAACTGTTACGCATTTAATTTATCCCTTCGTCCTCACACATTAGACTACCATTTGTGGTTGCTGGATTTGTCGGGCAGGTCCGGGCAGTCTTACACCACAAACGAGTCTAACCTCGTGTCTTAGGCGTTCATTATTACAAATTATTTCACCCCAATTTGAATTAATTATCCCTATTCAAATTGTCAATAATTTCCAAATTAATTATGTCCATAATTGTCGCCTAAATTATGTCCATACTTTTTAGGTATAAAAATTATACCAATTAATGTCTCAATTCAATTATATGCTTTTAAAGTCATTTTATGCCAATTCACAATTTACAAAATTAATATTTCCCCATTGTCCCCACGCTATTCGTACGTTCAAATAAGAAATATGTTAGACTCACAAATAGTCTAACTTATAAAAGAGAAACATCACAACTTGCATAACACATAAAAATAGATCTAACTTGAAAATAGGAATTATAACATAAAATTGCATAGCCAATAATTTGCATAGACAATGGTCATATAGAATCATATATTTGCATAAACTACCATGGATCTAAATGTAGATCTAAACATGAAATTGTGAACTTGCATATATAAATTATGGGTCTCACCTAACTTGCATATGTGAATATAATTTTCACTCAAAAATGTGAATATAGTTTTTCACCTAAACTTGCATATCGATTTATGCAACTTGTATATGAATTTATCACATGGTTTTGCATATAAACTAGCATATGCATATACTTGATTCGCATATAAACTTGTGTACAATTCACATATAGACTTGCATAAGATTTATATTCAAACTAACATACAATTCAACATCCCAAACTTGCACAAAATTCACATACGAATATGATTTAATATCCAAACTTTCATAAGATTCACATATGAATTAACATATGATTTAACATCCCAAACTTGCATAAGATTCACATATGATTTAACATCCTAAACTTGCATAAGATTCGCATATGAATTAACATATGATTTAAAATCCCGAACTTGCATAACATTCAAATATGATTTAACATCCCAAACTTGCATAAGATTCACATATGAATTAACATATGATTTAACATCCCAAACTTGCATAAGATTCACATACGAATATAATTTAACATCCAAACTTGCATAAAATGAATCAAGTTAAATATGAAATAGATCTACAAAGTTAAACAACATCATGTGATTCAACAGACATGTTCTCATAATCCAATTACAACTTATCATAATTAATTTATTAATTATATTGTGAAAGAAATAGTACTCACAAAGATAAGTTAGAGAAGAGAATGATTTGTTCGTCTTTTGAGTTGGAATTTTGACTTGCTAAATCCTAAGCTTTAGGAAGGAGAACTATCCTAGCAGCAGCATGGTAGCCATGAGTCCAATTTTGTTTTGATTTACGGTTTGAGTCTAGGCATTCTTTTATAAAAGTTTGAATCAACCTAAGCCGTTAGATTAAGATTGAATTAATCCGGACCATCCATACAAGATAGAATTGTCCAGAACAGCCACATCAGCCCTAATGACTCAGCAACAGGTTAGGTAAGACTCAACAACAAGTTAGGATCGACTGTTTTCAGATCTGCCCGTGGGGTAGGTCGACCCCCAAGTCGACCCCTAGGTCGACCCCCGGGTCGACCCCCGGGTCGACCTATATGGGTAGGTTGACCCCCTAGTCGACCTGGCCTTTGGGCGGGAGAATTTCCGCCCAACATGATTCACTGTTTGAATTTGAATTTCGAATTTATTCTGAACTGGTTTTAATTTATTTGAATTCTGATACTTCGGAAGGCCATAACTTCTTCATATGGAGTCCAGTTCACGCAAACTCAGACTTTATCTCAAGTTGAATTCCAAGATGAACGCATTGGCGTAACCCATTTCCCTTAATTCTCACTTTAATAATTAAGTATTCTTAGGATTATTCATAGAAAATTCAGGGTGTTACATCCTCTGTTCATTAACTAGCGCCCTCACAAAATTGGCAACATGCCTAGGCTAGACAATAGCCTAGTCATAAACGATAATAGGGAAAATAATGGGAATATAACTAAAATGATCATCTTGACATAAACATAAACAAGTATGGTAATAAGGTGAGCATACATACTAGCATAGACATGAAATTATTGTCATAACAAGATGGTCATAAAACTGATGAACTATGATGTCTCAATATCTAAATTAGCAATTTAGATGTCCAATCGATTTAAGTCTGACATGATAACATAAGGTGACAATTTAGATCACATAAAATAGATCTAACATGAATCATAAGGTGACATTTTAGATCACATAAAATAGATCTAACTTGAATCATAAGGTGACATTTTAGATCGCATAAAATAGATCTAACATAAATCATAAGCTGACAATTTTAGATCACATAGAGTAGATCTAACATGAATCATAAGGTGACAATTTTAGATCACATAGAGTAGATCTAACATGAACCATAAGGTGACAATTTTAGATCACATAGAACAGATCTAACATGAATCATAAGGTGACAATTTTAGATCACATAGAACAGATCTAACATGAATCATAAGGTGACAATTTTAGATTACATAGAGTAGATCTAACATAAATCATAAGGTGACAATTTTAGGTCACATAGAGTAGATCTAACATGAATCATAAGGTGACAATTTTAGATCACATAGAATAGATCTAAGGAGATAATTTTATATCACATAGAATAGATCTACATACATTCGCATCATTGTATATCATAAAAGTTATAACCCAAGATCCATAATAATAACATAATAGAACAATTTGAATTGGATCCAAAGAAATAGATCTATCATGACATAGCATTAGATTTAATAATAACATAGATTCAAAGTCTACAACGTATCCAAATCACAGTTTTTCATAATTCACTATTATTTATCTAAACCTAAATCCAACTAGAACACGCTGTGATTGGATTGCTAAGATGATAGAAAAGGTGCTGAGTCTATGCTTGAATCTCAGCTTCAGATGAAGATGAAAGACCCTAGTTCAGTTCCGAATCCAGTAGAGTTTGGCCAACATTGTTTCTTTGTGAAGAAAACAAAGGATATGAGATATATTTATAGCTGATGGGTTACAGAATTCGGATGCCACATTCATCCCTAATGGAATTGGGTCAAGTCACGGGTCGTCACTCACTCGAAAAAGGCCCGATAACTCAAAAACTGTTCTGGGCACACTTTATAGGTGCGCCAGTGAAAAATTACCTTGGCGCACTTGGCAAGTGCGCTAGTTATACCCATTTCTGATTTTCAACTTTTTATCGTCCCTAACTTCTTCATATGTTATCCGTTTTATGCAAACTAGGTGTCTATCCTGACCAGAGTCTTGAGGAGGACGTAATGACGTTATCAGTTTCCCTTAATTCTTAATATTAAATTATTTATTCTTTAATTTATCCCCTTTAATGTTAACAGAATTTCGGGGTGTTACAGATGTACCCTAATTACTACCCCAATCGATTGGCTCCCTACTCCGCAGATATCCTAATTAAGTATACTTCATCTCAATTCACATGTTTTTTGTCTAACATGTCACTACGACTTGTCATTGTTTACTTATTAACTTAGTTCTCTTAACTAAGGTTCACTAATACGCATCCTTTCTTTTTATTATAAATTATGTTACAATTTCCACTTGTCCCTAGGACAAGCCAACCTATTATATAATATTCTCATTAAAGTAACTAATTATAATCGGTTACTATCTTTTCCTGGTTACTCCAATTCATTATCATTTATCCATTTATGGTTATAATGCGCTAGACCTCCCATATTAAGCCTACAATTTGTGGATGCCGGATATGCCGGGCGGGTCCGGGCAGACTTCTTCCATGAGTTGTATTTAACCTTGTGTCTTAGCATGTCACGTGTTTATGCACATAGACCCCACACATTAGATTCACCACTTGTGGTTGTTAGATATGCCGTGCAGTTCCGGGCAGACTTCCACCACAATTGTAATCTAACCTCATATCTAAGCGTGGTTACAGTTTCTAATTACTGAATTGTAGAAATTTCCATTATTAACCAATTATTCATATGTCATTATAGGTTTTCATGCCCCCTTTCCAAGTCATATTTATTATGTACCATATGCCCTAAATTAAGATCTAAATCACAATTTGATTTATGCCCCAAATCCATATACATATATTTCATTCAATTTATGCCCAAAACCATATTCATATATTTCATTCAAGTTATGCCCAAATTTCCCAATACAAGTTATGCCCCAATTTTAATATTTTCCCCTCGTTCCCAGTTTTTCGCGTTCACATATTTCAGCTGCATGCCTAGGCTCGAAGGTAGCCTGGCTATAAAAATAAAAGGGAAAAGAAGAATGGAAGAGAACAGAAATGAACATAATAACAAGATTGACATATAATGGCAGAAATAGGTATAGCAACTAATAAACATAAAGTGGCAAAGTTGGGCATAATGACAAGATAGGCATATAGGAAAAGATCTGACGAACATGTGATAACTGACCGATTCTAATATCATAAACATGCATGATGAGATCTAAACAACGAATTAGATATCGAACTAATAACTAATCTGTTGTTACAATAGCACTGATAAACATAATAGGGACAAGCATGATGAGATCTAAACAGTAAATTAGATCAAAAAATAATGATAGATCTGACATGATTCAATAGGTATAGGCTTAGATCTAGTTCATAGTCATGTCAGAATAACTTAGATACACAGGTTATAGCAGATCTGATAGGATTCAAATAGTTACAGGCTTAAATCCAAGTTATAGTCATGTCAAGATTAACTTTTAAGTATTTAGATCTAAAAATAATGTAGAATCACTGTGATTGGATCAAAGAAATAAAAGAGGGATTTGTAGATGTTGAATCACAGTTCTCTAAACTTATAAAACTTGATTGTTGAAGAGGAAAAGACTTGATTTAATACGGGTAGAGGCAACATCTAGCTCTCCATTGTAGGAGTGGAAATTAGACCCATCTCGACGCATCTAGCTCTCCATTGTAGGGGTGGCAATTAGACCCGACCCGACGGGTCTCGAGTCTAGGCGGGTCGGGTTTTGTTGGGTCTAAACTATGCATTTTCAAAATCTGGACCAGACCTGCGGGTTAGGTTTATTGGGTCTTTAATGTATTTTTCATCTCCCAGACCCGACCCGAGATCCATCTTCGGTTCAGGTTTGGGTCTTTTCGGGTCGGTTCTGTTCGGCTTTTCGGTTCTCGGTCCTAATTGCCAGCACTACTCCATTGATTTAGAATGAATAAAACAATGGGTACATGGTCTTATTTATAGCCTATAATCATCGAATCTGGTCATGAAAGGAGTCTACATTCAGAAAAAGGGATTCTGCCTTGGATCTGCACGGGCGTCGACCCCCTCCTTATGGGGTCGACACCCCCCTTATGGGGTCGATCCCTGGGTCGACACCCAGAGAGGGAATTCTTCCCGCCTATAGTTTTGGGGTGATTTTAATTATTTTGAACTGGTTTTGGATTGTTATGTTTATATATAATTCTCCTGTGCATATATAAACTTCAAACCTTAATAACTTATTTATACATTGTCTTTTTTATGCAAATCAAGTGCCTATTTTGACCAGAATTCCAAGACGAAAGCAATGGCGCAGTTTATTTCCCTAAATTCTGAATATTTATTTAATTATTCTTTAATTTATCATCTTTAATGTTGTTAAAATTATGGGGTGTTACATGATATAACACTCAATATGTTTCTCCTAGAGCTAGGTTAAAACTCGTTATTAAAAAGGCCTTTGACTCACTAGAATGGGAATCCATTATTCGAATTCTTAGTTGTATGAATTTTCCCTTTGTTTACTACTTGGATTAATGAATGCATTACTCTGTGCATTACACCATAAATGTAAACGTTAATTTGGTTGGTTATTTTGGTAGTACACAAGGTATACGACAAGGGGACCCTATCTCCGCTTATCTATTTATTACTGTGATGGAACTTCTAACTGGCATGCTAAAAAAATTTGTTGATGAGAAACAGTTTACTCTCCACCCCAAATGCAAAAACCAGCGTGTTACTGCCTTAATGTTCACCGATGATGTGATAATTTTTTGCAAATCGTATGATAGCACTCTGATTAATATCATGGCAACTCTTGATCAATTTTTTTATGATGGGTTTGAAAATCAATTATGAAAAATTAGGGATCATGATTTCTGGTGTAAGTGAAACTAGAAAAGAACAAATTCATTCACTAACAGGTTTGGGCTCTAGTGGAAATAACTCCACTTATCTAGGGTTTCCACTTGCGAAATCTAGAATTACCATGGCGTAATTCCTCCCATTATACGACAAAATAACCAGCAAACCTGAGTGTTGGTCTTCTAAACAGCTTAGTTAGGCTGGGAGAATAAGACTATTTAAGTCGATGATCGTTGCAATGCAAGTTTACTGGGCGAGAACCTATGTTCTCCCTAATAAACTTCTATGCATGGCTAGAACTGCATTTATGTAGTTTATATGGAAAGGCAACATACATAATAAATACTTGGCTCCAATTTCATTCAAAGTTCTTGAGAAACCCATTAGTAAAGGTGGCTTGGGTGTACATAATATGCTGCTTTGGAACCAGGCAGCCTTTACGTAACACATCAATGACATATTGTGCTATAAACATAGCCTATGGGTTCAATGGTCAGATGCTAATGTTCTGAAAGACGACACTTTCTGAACTTTGTCTGTGAGGCAAAACCGTAATTGGACATGGAAGTCTCTTCTTAATCTTAGACCCAAAGTGCTACCGCATTTTAAATATGGACAGGATGCATTTGCATATGTTCGCTGTTGTAACACCCCGTAGTTTTATAACATTAAAATTGACAAATTAAAGAATACTTAATTTTTATAAAAAGAATTAAGGGAAATAGGTTACGCCATTGTGTTTTTCTCGGAATTCTGCTTGAGATAGAGTCTAAGTTTGGATAAAATGGATACAGTATGAAGAAGTTATGGAGTTTAGAAGATTTCAGTTTAAACCAGGATTAAAATAATAATTAAAATCAAATTCAAAATTCAAATCAGCAAGAAGCGGGATGGGCGGGAATTATACCGCTCTAGGGTGCCGACCGCCCCTAGGGGAGTCGACATAGGTGTCCACCCCCTATAGGGGTGTCGACATAAGTGTCGACCCCCCCCCCCCGTAGGGGTCAACCCCATCGGCCAGATCTGGGCAGTGACGAATTTTGGAGAATTAGGGCTTATGTTGTGTTCTCTGATTGGCTGGGTGATGTGTTTTTCTGGTTTGGATGGATCCTAACCTAATCTCAAGGCCCTAATTCACCTAATACACCTATTCATTACACAAATCTATGGCACCTCCATGCTGCCTTAGCCTAAACTAAAACCACTCTCTCTTCTTCAACAAATCAAAGTAAAGGAATTGGGTAAAGGGGAACGGATCTACAATAACAACAACGCCTAATTCTCTTCCTTAATCAAATCTTTGTGAGTTCATTGATTATTTTTAGATTAAAATAATGCTAAAGCAATTTTGACATGTTATAAATTGGATTTGGGAATTAAACATGATAATAAGATTGGATCTCATCAGTTATATCTTAGCCTATACATCAGATTCGTGATTCTTATATGTAATTGGCATATACATCAGATCTGTGATTCTTATATGCCCATGTTGATACTATCATCAGTTTTATCTTTATGATCAGATCATACTTATTCCTATTTTATTGTTATTATTATGCATGTTCTTTATCTTGTCCTTTCCTCTTTCCTCTTTCCCTTTTTGGTTTTTATAGCCGGGCTACTTCGAGCCTAGGCCAAATCTCATAAGAGATGAACGTACGAATGGAAATTTAGGGAACGCTGGGAAATTTGGCATTATATAATTGGTTTGATTTGAACATGACAAATGTTAAATTTGGCATAATATTTGTTGGGTTGATTTGGGCATGACAAATGTTAAATTTGGGGCATGATATGAAATTATGGATTTTGGGTAATTGACATAATTAGCCTGAAATTGGCATAAATGGCAAATGAATAAATTGGCTAAGATAAGCATGCTGAGAAACGAGGTTAGACTCTGTTTGCGGTAGAAGCCTACCTAGAACCAACCGGCCTAACCAGCAACTGCAGACGGTCAGTCTAATGTGAGAGGTCATAGGAATAACTAAAAGCTACTTAGACACGTGGTTAAGTCTGGCTTGTGGCAGAAGTCTGCCCGGAACCGCCCGGCACATCCAGCGGCCAAAAGCAATTGACCTAATGTGAGAGGTTTATGCATTAATAACTAATTAATGCTAATCAAAGATGAATATGATACCTAAAACATCTTAGATGGGTAGGGTTAAGTTAACCTGCGTAAGATGACAACTTATATCACATGAACAAAGTGGATAGGGTTAAGGCAAGCTTAACCAATAATGCATATTGATTTGATAAGTGGATGGGATTAAGTCAACTGGGCAGATAGACAACACTTAACCAATATAAGTCGGGTTAGGATAAACCCTGGGAAAAACCCTAGTAGCGGTAGAGACCCTTTTCAGATAGTAACCCACTTAGAGGTATCGGTAACCCCGAGCTAGGCAGGGTTGGGGCGCGCTTACTTGGCTGATTATAAGCGGTCAAATAGGAGCAAGGGTGTAGCAGTGCAGGTTCCAACGGGTTCGTTAAGCGTGCAAAAAGGTGTTCCCGGCATTGGACGATTTAGCCACTATACACCAATAGGTATAAAGTTGTGCAACAAAGGGTTGCCACTTAAGGAGTGATACACCCTAAGTTGGGACCCACACATGTATCTACAAGTTAGAAGCCGATCGATTAGGGGTAGTGTGGGGACATCTAGTATTTATTATGTGCAAGTAGGATGTCAAGGATTGTATGGGGTGGATACCTCTTACTAGATGTTACGCCTGAGGTCTACCAATTGCGGGATTGGGATCATTTCGATAAGAATTACTAGTAGGTGGTGCAGAGAATTAAATTAAGTAAGAAATCTGGGAAGCGTTGTAGACATTCCATTATATTCATCCTATTATCCTACTTTACCTTATGTCATGGTTATATCTCTCATCCAGTTTATTCTTGTCATAATGCTTTACTTATTTTCTTGCTGAAAATATCTGGACTCGGCAGACTTTATGTTTGACCTTTTTTTTTTTTGCCTCTTTTCTTTCCATCCCCCCAGGTCCTCAGGGTGGGATCAGTGGAGATTGACTTGGATTTCTTTCCTCTTGAGGTGCATGGAAGTGTTGTAAGTAATGCTCATCTTTATCTCTTTCCCATTATGGCTATTTGGAGTGGAATTATGATTTTACTTTTATGTACTCTGATAATAAGTTCGTTCAAGATGGATATTTATGTACTTGATTTTAATATGTGGTTTTGATGTTGTAACCAAACATGTTTTTCTTTTCCGCTACAATGAATAAATTTTGAATTTTCTTAAGTACCGTTTTATTTATTTGTCTTGTGATATTCTGTTCTATACTCTTATAATACTCCGTGAAAGTTAATGCATTCCCTTAGTGAGTGGCATTAATGGACGTGGGGTGTTACAGCTGCTAGGAAGATCCGTGGGTCTACTACGATTTTATTAATGAGAATGTTGTCACATATTTGGATAAAATGGGTTCTGGAACGATGCATAACAGTTCTGTTGCGGATGTATTCTCTGGCAATGAGCTGCGCCTTCCTCATTCTGCCACAAGGTCTGTGAATGGACTTTGGCTGAAGGTTACTGCCGCACAGCAACAAGGTTTCAGCGATGGCATAACAAGCTGAATCGCCAAGGTGAGCAGGTTTGAATTAAATATATGCACAATATACTGCTAGGTACCTTAAATATGATAAATTGCAGATGGCATAAGGCGGTATGGCATATGGATAACTATGCAAAAGGCAACTTAATTTTGTCGAAGATCACAACTGGAGCACTTCTAACAATGGAGAAGCTAGCTAACTTTGGAATGGATGCTAGCAAAAGTTGCAAATTCTGCTGCTATCGCGACGAGACTTCTCAACATTTGTTCTTCGAATGTACTGTCAGTAACCAAATCTGGATTGAAGCCTTGCATCAGATCAAAGAAGGTAGCGAATACATCTCCAGTATACCTAAATGGAAAAGAATTCGAAGCAAAATTAGAGGAAAAAATTCGCGTGCAAGAATATATTGTTATGTCCTTAAGAAGATAATTTGTAACGTCTGGCGACAACGCAATGTGTGTGTTTTTGATGCCGTTAATAACATGAATAATGCTCAGTGGAAGAAGTTCGTCTGGCATGACATCAGGGAAGGACTGAAATATCTAAAATTTACATACGATCCTGGTATTTTTGGCTAGCGCTCTGCTTGCTTCTGTAAATATGTGTTTTGTGTTAGTTCTTTAGTCATTGGTATGCCATGTTGACTCTGTATCTCTCTTTTGTTTTTGTTACCTTCTTTGTTTACCTTTGTAATCATCTTTGGTATATCAATAAATTGGTAGAGGGACATTTAACCCTCGTCGGCTTTGTTAAAAAAAAGTTTTTCCAAAATTATAAATTGGACTTGTATAGGAACGATCTTCAGATATTTGGTACTAAATTCCATAGATGAAACTTATACTATTCATGGAATTTAAGAGTTAATTATACCGTTATTCCATCTATAGTATGTATTGAATACATAAATTTATATTGAATATAGGCTGATACAATTTCTGTTTAATTCTTATACTCAATATAAATTGGTTTTGGATTTTGGAAATTGGATGAAAATAAATTTAAGATATTTGATATTTGAACTCTTAGTTTAAATTATACCATTTGGAGAATTTGTAAGGTATTCATATAGTTATTCTACTTATAGTACTAGTTTATTTTATGGATTGATATTGAATATAAGCTGATATAAATTTTATTCAAATCTTACATATAATACAATTGGTATAAGGTTAGCTGTGAATAATGTTTTGGAATGACATTACTCTTTAACCCAATATCGAGTATGATTTGGAATTTAAAGATCTTTTAAAAAGCTAATAGAGAAACGCTTAATGATCTTATTTTAGAAATGAAAACAAATTGGAGAACAAATGGATCTTAATTAAAGATTTTAACTATATTTGATTTAGAAATATGCGTTTTGAAGAGGGATTTAAGAAATGAATAGTTTCCATAATAAGGTTTTAATTAAACAATTGAAATGGGAAAGAGACTTAGTGAATCCTACATTTCCATATAGTTTTAAAATAACGATTGTTATTTGGAAATACTGGAATTTAGAATTTGGGACCAACAAAATCTTTCCAAATAATAGTACGACATTATGGAATAACTGAAGATATTAAAGACAGTGTTGAAGACCTAAAACCTTTACATCGAAAGGATTGCTCGCTGAATGTCTCAAATGGGTCTCTCCTTACTTGAGATGGATTTAGCAGTATTGTAGCAGTGGTCTAGACGTATTTGAAGAAATTCCAGATTTGCAAGATCCTCTCTCCTTTATTGGACAAGGAATAAGGTGCCTATTGATGTGTGCCTGACATTGTATTTTGTAATATACTGAATGCTCTTTACTAAACAAATTTCTATTGGTGGCGGAGGGGTTACCTCTTAACTTAACACCCTTCTTTTAGACATACAAGCTCAAAGGTGATATGGATAGTAATTGTCAGTCGTATATCATAAAATGATAGTATGACATACTAAGTTATGTGTTATTGATGATAAAGCATAGCTTTAGAGCATAGCTTTGTGTAACGAGACTTAAACAAGCCTCACACCCCGGAAAATGGCCAAAATAGGAAAATGCGGCATAGATATGAGTTGTCATCTTCTTCTAGGTAAAAAGTGTACCATTATATGGAGCCCACGTATTACTTATATGGAAACCTCTACTTTTTATGGTTGTTGATATTGCGAGGACCGAGTTAAAAGTTGGTAACAACCGTATATGACATACATAAGCATGCTCTAATTTATCCAGTTAAGGGATGGACCAACCTTGTATTGGTAGAGAACTATGTGTTGTTCTTGAGGCATCCCTCTATAGGTGTACCCATCAAATAAGGAAGTTCCTTAGCCTGGTCTTCTGTTGGAAATCCATTCTACATTACGAGTTTGTATGGTCTTAGTCGTAAACATATATGTCAAGATAAAATATGGTACCTATGCCGGCTAGGATTGATACATATACTTGCCAAATTGATTTCCGCATTAGACACTAATAATAATATCAAATGATCTTCACATATCAAGCATGTTTGATTATCACAAGGAGAAACTTCTCCAAAGTCTGCATTTTCATGTATGTGTGCCGAGAGACCTTATCGTAGCTTCATTTTCAAAAAAAGCATTGCAAGTCTTTATGCACTGGTTTTCATAAGAGAAAAACCCATTTCGTTTTACATAGTGTAATCTTTTGAATTAATCTACTTTTTAAAGATATAACTTAAATTTCTCATATTAGTCCCATTTAAACACCCCACAGCCCTTAACGTTACTCATATGAGGATGCACTAAAGTTTATGAAGAGCTTAGTTATAAAGTAACAACACAGAGACTAAAATTCACAAGACAGAAAATATAAAACACAGTGGAAACTTTAAAACATTATTTAAATAAGCAAGTCAAATCCCAGTGCTTGTTGCATTTCATAAATACTAAATAGTCATCAACATAAAAATGTCTCTTGGAAATTCATAATATCAGAGTACATACGTAAAACCATAAGAATCATCCCTTTTATATGTCAATACAATTATCAGAAAATAAGAAGTGAACCAATACATGTATTTGAAAAGAATCCGAATCAAAGCTGAACCAGATAATCAAGAATCACTACTGAGACCTCCACTCTGTGAATCTCGAGGGGAAAGTAAAAGAGAAGGGGAAAACAAACCAGGTCATACATACATCTCGTGAGTTCTAGTAATTTCTAGCATGAGCATATGTTAAGGAAGCATTCAAACAGATGAATATTTTTAAGAACAGTAGACATATAAGCATAAATAAAATAGCATGAGAAATTAAACAAGAATAAAGATTGGCTTCTCATTCATATCCGAGATTGCTGCACCAACTATCATATCACAATTAGGCTTTACCTAATTTCTACCCATCAATCGGTTCCTATATCCATAATGTGATAACCTATGCCAGCTATGGTACTCAGGGTTATCAATCCTGAGCCCATCAACTAAAAGGACATAGCCTTAATCACATGTGTTGCTGTGGCTTATCTTCCCCAATCGACAAGATGCACTCTCATCGTCCCGCCGAAACGCGCCCGTTCCCTACCTCGTTTGAACCTCTTACTATCCAAAGCAGTAAAACATTCCCTCGCCTCTACATAGTGTGAAACCTCCATGATAATAGGGATATTTCCTGATACGGGTTCGTAACCAAATATGTGATTGACAAAATTCACCCCTAAACTTGGTCCCTATTCATAATTTTATTTGGCCTTTTGTCCTCCTTAATCAGACCCACGCTGCCGGAAAGGACCTAAAATAGGAATTCCATTACGTTATTAGGCCTCTTATCTTCCCCAATAAGCCCCACACGGCTGGAACAAGCCTAATCTATGATCCACTTATCTTCCCTAATCAGCCCCATGCTTTCGGAGCGGTCTCTCTCTATCTTAACTTATTAATTTTAACATCAATTTAACTTAACACAATTATAGTTTATCAATAAGCCTGATATAACCTTGTGTTATATCCCTAGATTTTATTAGCATTCCTAATTAATGTTATCTTTTTTATACAACTCATCCACACGTTACTTTACGTTCAATTAAGTTCAATCTACTCCAACTCATATGTTTGCATGTTCTCCAATTACATATTAAGGTTTATCCCCATTTTACAGTCCAGTTATGACTATAATATTTAATCAATTCTAACATTCCTAATTATCATTTTTAATTCAATTCCAACATTATTTGAATTTAACGCAAATTTAATCGATAAAGGCTTAGGCTCTCTTCAGTCCTAGGGCCAACGCTAAAGAAAAAGGGAAATAGTCTAAGCTACTCGCAAGGCCTAGATTCAAAATGAACATAAACAAATAAAATAGGCATAGCTTGACTATATACAAAACCACAATAGATAATAGTATAAGAAGAAGGAGAATTACTTATAAACAATAAACAATTGTAAAGAAATAGATATAGACAGTAAATAAACTACAGTAACTTATAGAAAAACTAAACATATAAATAATGTAAATAACTATAAAGATAAACTTATAAATTAAAGCGACTTAACTATCTGAACTTTCCTATAACTAATCTAAAAATTACATAAAAACTCGTAGAGCTGATGGTGAAAATCTTTCCCCGTGGCCCTCTTCTTAGATCTAGCAGAACCTCCGTCTTCAGAAGTATTTATAAAATAAATATTTAAAATTTTAGAACTTCTTTATCCCAGTAAAAATTTAATTATTTGGTCCTTCCTAATTTTGAGGATAGGCCTGGGGAAGAAGAATGAGAAGAGAGAAAGAATGGACGTGTAGAAACGAGAGAGGCTCTACTAGTCTATTTATAGGGTTTAATGGATGCCCTCAACCATCTATATCCATGATTAGATCTAGTCCAGCCATATCATTAGACAAATTAGAAAGCACCACGTCTGCCCTTAGCCTAAAATAGGCCAACAAAACTCCGCCAACTCAGCAAAAATAACATTGGAAAAATAATTAAATGTCGTTGCCTTGCATGCAGGCCAAGCATGCAAATTATGTGTGCTAGGATCAACACTTGCGCCCTTTTAAGTCGATACAGGGGTCGACCCAAGCATATCTGGGTCAACACCGAGGTTGACCCAGATGGATATAGGTTGTTCCAACCACTTATTATATATTTTAATTTTCTGAATTCCTCTTTAATTCATATCTAATTCATTTTAGCTCTAACTTTATCATCAAGTGCCCATTTCATCAGAAAATTACAATGGCCCCAATGATGCTTGTCCCATTGTTCAATTAATGAATATTATCATGAGTAGTGTTTAGTTTATTAATCTTTTACATTTAATTATTATTTATTAAAATTCTGGGTGTTACATCCTCCGCTGCTTAAATGATTTCGTCCGCCAAATCGTCAAGGCTAGAAGAATAATATAAATGTTATCAACCATTATCTACACCCGTTCACTCAACCATCAATCACTAGCATCCATTGTCCTTTGATTTTCTAATACATTTCATGAACATATGCAAAGGTGTTGTGTATATGTCCCTAAACTAAGGAAAAAATTAGGAGGTCTACTGATATAATTGGCCTTCTTAATTCAATTCATGTATGTGTCATGCATCCAGTATATTTGTAAAGGAACCCTAATGATACATGTGACAACCACAGTTCCGACAGACCAGATTTTTTACAAAATTTCAATCCATCGGAACTCAAGTTGTTGTGCTCTGGTATCCTGCAGAAAAGAAAGAGATATAAAACATGTCAGAGCTTAGAAAATATCTCACAGTGGAATGAATAAAATATAGTATAATCAAAACATAGCCTTACCGTATTATTAATACCACCTAACTAGTATCTGAAGCAATCATGTCTTTGCCACAAATCTAACCTGCGAGTATGTTATGAGGAGGGGGACAGAACACAAGTTCTAGAAACTGAATTTAAACTATACACTTTGGATAATCCTACATATAACATTCAATCATATTTTCTTATTTATCAGGTTACTTGGGTTATCAACACTCAAGGCTTACACACACATCATACCCATTTACTTTCCATTGGATTAACCTAATATAGTATATATGTAGCTACCCCCAATATTAAGGTACACCCCATGGTACCGCACTCGCACGGTCTCCACCGTAACATTATCGAAATATACGTAGTCCCTCATCCTACGCCATAGTGATGTACGGATCTCTATATAACAATGTTACGTTTCACATATATCGGTCATTATTATGCTACGCGAACGTACGGACTACCAACTTTGTTCGAATCAGAATTCATACTGGAGTAATACCCTCAAGTCTATGATACACCACCCATAGCCGACATGCATGTATCTAGACTGTCCACCATACGTATCTTCAATTGTAGCTCGATGTCTCAATCGCATGTCCTCTAATGTGCACCGAGTTCCATGGCAGGGCGATACAAGAAACACGGAACTCAGTCGGGAGCTTTACCATATCTGTACAGGGCCATCTTTAAAGAGCCTCTATATACAGATATACCTAGGGTATGTTTTCGTGGTGGCTATGGCCCCACCTTGGACCCTCCCTCAACTAGCAAACACTACCAGAGCTAAGCTACTGCCCCTACACAAACAATCTAAACATCCATGTGGCATCTCGCCTCAACCCCTTACCTCAATAATGAAGGGTGAAATGGTATCTTTGGTTTAGCTCGAGTCTTTCCGCATCCCACTGGCTGTCGATGACGGGTATCCGACGGTCTACTATACTTGTTGGTCGTGACCCTCTTCCTCCTCGTGAGGTAACCGCCGAGCTACCCTGGTGTCACCTCGTCACAACATTCTGACTGCATAGCTACATCTGAAGTCACGGCCCACCCACCTAGTAGTTACGCGTGGACCCAACCTCTGCGAGCACAGCCTATGACATCTGTCACCGCACAGAGGACTACTAGGAGCACCTTACTTTCCTCATGAAGCTACGTGCTCCCCCTTTAGTCCTTTGGAGCCGTCAGAACAAGCGGATGAATGTGCGCTCCCCACATGCCTTATAACACCTCGATGATCTACCACGTTGGGTTATTCACCCTCAACCGTACAGACTGGTCTAAACGCCTTACTTTAGCATATTGTTAGACCCTACGTCTAAACATTCTTTTACGCGCTTGTCTCTCCATTTCAGGTTTCTAGTTAACTTGGTTATTCTAATTCATATTGAATTCTTATTCAAATTACCTAGTTTCTCTTGCTTATTAATTTCAGTCACACAACTTAATCCATCCAAGTTTATTAATAAGCCCACAACATGTTATTTTCTAGATTATGGCCTAAGGTCGGTAATCCACAACCCCTTGTTGATTTCATCATTACAATAACATGTTTTACTTAATGCGTAATTAAGTATATCCAATTCACATGTTTTCTAATTAACATGTCAATTACATTTATGATTAAATATAACTTATCTCATTTCATAAGTTTTCCTCATTCTTTCTCATTTAATCATAATTCCATTTTATATTTTCAATACAGCTTATCATTGTTTACTTATTAACTTAGTTCTATTAACTAATGCCCATTAATAAGTTTCTCTACCTGTTTATTATAATCTATGTTATAATTTCCTCTTGTCCCTAGGACAAACCTAGCCATTCTTATCAACTGGTTTCAGACCTCCAAGCTCATAGGTTACTTAATTTATAACTAAGTACTACTTCTTATATTTCATGTATTTTCCCCCTTTTCTCAACTCGTTTCCAGCTTTTCCTCATTTACTACTTACTTAATTTACAATTAAGTGTCCCTTAGCTCATTTCACCAGTTATCCAATTTCCCTATTAATTTATTATAACCGTAGTTATAATCCCCACTTGTCCCTAGGACAAGTCTACCTATTATACAACATTTTCATTAATGTTATTTATTTATAATAGGTGATTATCATTTTTACAAGTTATGCTTACCTTAAAAGGTGTCCTTAATTACATAACTTTATAATTTCTACTGGTTATGTATGCCACTAGGTATCTTTAATCACATAAGCTTATCGGGCTAAGTTAGCGGGCCTATATGTAAATATTACCCACCCACTATCCAACCAATTTTACTTAACCCTAAGTTTAGTTCATATTCATACAATCCCTATGGATTAGATTAGGTTAATTAGTCCAATTCATTACCATGTCCATTTATGGTTTATAATGGGCTAGACCTTCTAAATTAGGCCTACCACTTGTGGATGCTGGATATGCCGGTCGGGTCCGGGCAGACTTCTTCCACAAGTTGGGCCTAACCTCGTGTCATAGCTCATCTCGTATTTGCGCATTTAGACCTCTCACATTAGGTTCAACATTAGTGGCTGCTGGATATGCCGGTCGGGTCCGGGCAGACTTCCACCACAAATGCAACCTAACCTCGTGTCATAAGGGCAATTACAATTTCTAATTGTAATTCTAGGCATTCATTATTAATCAATTATTTAAACCTGTTCCTTTATTGGTGCTAATGCCTATTTACCCAATTATATTCATGATAGATTATATGTCAAATTCATATTACTTGAATTATGCAAATTCATATTTTACATATGATCCCATTTTCTCCCAAATCATCTTCCTATACTTATGATCCAATTTTAGATCTTTAAATATAATTTGATCGACGCCCCAAACCTATATTTATTCGATTCTATGCTAACATGAATTTATATAATCATATACTTACTCCAATTATTCCCTATATATATAATTATGGAAAATTTACATGTAAATTTTTTAGCACTCCAACAAATCCAATATACGAATTTTTCCCACATGTTCAAATTAATATTATAACATGTAAACATTCCAACATTTCAACTGATTCAATATATGAATTATTCATATTAACAATTTGATGTTGTATCATGCTAATCATTCCTACAATTTAATAGATTCAACACATGAATTTCATGATTTATTCATATTAACATCTCGACTTGTTATAACAGCAATTTATAATTAAACTGCCAATTTCACAATTTATTAAAATGGAAATGCCAAACGATAGTCATAACATTATCTAAAGGTTATAGTTTAAACCCACTCACCTTTCATGCTTTCCCAAATTTTGGATCTAATCCATTCTATCATCCATTGCTTTCCTTTCCCCTTTGATTTGATTTGAAACCTAATAATGTGGATCGACTATTTTCATTAAGAGAGAAGGGAAAGAAAATAGGAAGAATATGAATAGATTGGATCTGTGACGTTCCCTTGCTTTTCACGTATTTCTGAAAGCCTTTTAATAAAAACACCAATCACTTCCATCCAGATCTTAATTTAAGATTTTCTAATTTACAAATCTAAATTTCTGAATATGTTTGAGGAGAGAGAGGGACCGAATTATGAGATTTAGGGTTAGGCCTGGGGTCTTATTTACAGGAGTAACGGAGGACCAGGACCCTCAGATCAAAATCTAAAACACCAGAATCGTCCACGTCAGAAAAGAAAGTTCCAGATTCGCGGGTGGGTCGACCCCTAGGTCGGCCCCCCTGTTGGTGGGTCGACCCCTAGGTCCACCCCCATCGGTCCATTTTCCCTCCAAACTTTCCTGCCTGCAATTTTGATTTTTGAACTAATTTTTGAATTTTCAGGATATATTTATTTAATATACATATAAGCTCCTTATATGTATACAAACTTCTAATGCTCATGACCTCTTCATATGGTGTACATTTTACGCAAACCAGATGTCTATCTTGACCAGAATTTCGAGACGGACGCAATGGCGCAATCTGTTTTATTTAATTCTGAATATTTAATCAAGTTATTCTTATTTTATTATTTTAAAAATATGGGGTGTTACATTCTACCACCCTTAGGAAATTTTGTCCTCAGAATTTTCTAAGGGTAAAATAAATTAACCTCTCGCATAATATTCATCCGTCATGTGTGCATCCAATTTAACATTGTGCACTTATGCAAAATGAAGTACAACATAAAATGCATCCATGCCTAAGCGGTACCTCCTATGTGTATGCAATTTTTTTTTTTAAAAAAATCCTTTTAAAATATGATGCTCACATCCAAAATATATTGGCAGTTTTACATGAATGCAATATTTTGAAAATCAAAAAACTTTTTCATCCAAATTTTCCCACACTCTTACTGATTAATAGCATAGTTCATCCAATTGTTGCATCCATAATCCTACCAACCAACTTTATTTTTCGAATTTCAGAAAAATCTAATTTTCTAAATTCGATTTCTTATGTTACAAAAAGGTGGAAAACGGAAAACGCCGCATCTTTTGCTTTTCTTTTTCAACCTTTTTCTAACCGTACTTGGATTTTTATATAACTATTTATAAAGATTCCCTATTTTCCTATCCAAGCACAGTCCACATAAGAAAATTTCTTTGTTACTGATTTTCTTTTTCATCTTATCTTGGAAATTTTTATCTTTAACCATCATTTCTCATAATTTTCCATTTTTGTTGCTTTACTGAATTTTCTGTTTCCTTTTCAGTGTACCTTTTCTCTTTTCTTAGCTTATTTAATTATCTGATCTTAATTTAAACTTAAATAAGCTTCTAGTCTTTCAATGGAAACAGGAGAACAGACACTCTACACAGCTACTACTAAGGGCCAAGAATCTTGGGACTATGTCCCCCTCAAACAGAAAAGTCCAAACTATGGTATCTACGACGGGTTTAGGTGTTACCCTAACTACCCAACAAAATAAGGGGTTTTACTCCTAACATGACAATTAGCAACAAGATCTAAACACTTACTTGCCCTTTACTATCTAGTAGTCACTACTAATTCTAGCTGTGTACCAACAATTAGTTTAAGCAATACCCTAGGCTTTTCAATGCTTACTGTAACAACCCGAAAATCTGGGCCAGTTTAAATTTTTTATTTTGGCCATTTTAGCGAATTTTGATTATTTAAAATAGATTATTTTAAATAATATCGACGAGAAATTTATTTTGAATATAATTAGAACGTATATATTATATACGTCGTCGTTAGAATATATATTAATTATATATAATCATAAAAGGGATTGAAAATGGCGCGGTAGTTCGAAAATTCGATTTTTAAATTCAAATGAATATACAGAATTCAATATAAGTCAGAATTGAATGAAACAAGAAATATTTGAATCTGTATAACTATATCTTTGTAACGAAGTTAACAAACTGAGATTTCATCTTAGAAATGATAAGATATGTCCAGTTTAAAATTAGAAATAGTCGCTGTGGAATTTATATATATTTATATATATATATATAAGGCCCTTAAAAATGGAAATTTTGCAAACGACCTCGGATTTCGACGAAACCAGTTTTGTTGGGTCCGTGATGTTAAGTTATTGCTAGATTCCAAATTTCATAATTTTTCGAATCAATATGTGAGCGTGGCAAAGGAAAACGCGTTTGACCAGTTTCAGTTGATTTTAATCGACTGGAAATTGGCCATTTTTCCAACGGTCTCAGAATTTGATGAAATTAGTTTTGTTAGGACTGGATCGTCAATACGAAGCTAGAAATAATTTTTCTGGAATTAATAGAGTCTGTATGTGGCCCCGGTAAATTGAAATGTGCGTTCAAATTCAATATATAGAGTTATATTTTGATTTTGACGAAAACTGATCGAAACGGCCAAACTGGCTTACGGGACATATCCCATTGTGTTCGGAATGGGGGTATTACGCTATGGACGGCAGTCGGTAGGCTCAATTTTGGGTTCGAATTTTAAAGTAACCTTTTAGAGAATAAAATTAAATTAAATAAAAAAAAATATGGCCAAGCCCTTATTCCCCAACCAGGTCAACTCCTCCCCCCCAATTGCTCGTTCAAATCGAATTAGACAAAAAAAAAAAAGAAATAAAACCCGCTACTCCCTGTCGCCCTCAGCTTCACGCCCCGCCATCGCCAGCGCCGCCATGCCTTAGGTCGGCCACCCCGTCGCCTCCTCCTCGTCCTTTCTCTCTCGCCCTTCTTCTCTGACCAAAAACCGCCCCACGAGACCCCACGCACTAGCGAAACTCGACCCCTCTGACCTAGCCGCCACCCCTGCCATCACCCGGTGACCGTCGCCGCCGCCTGAAGATCCCCCTCCGACGATCTCGAGCAACTGAACCCCCTTTTCCTCTCCATTTCGATTTACAGCAATCGTTCGCCCCTTTTTGATGTGAGTTTTTTTGATTTTGGTTTGGCTTTGTTAAATATATATATATATATATATAAATATATATATCAGTTTTTGTTGATAGAAAACATAGAAAAATTAGATTTTTAGATGTAGAAAGCGAGGATAAAATTCTGATTTCTATATGTTTGAATAACGGATAAAGATAGATTTTTACAAGGGAAAAGATTCGATTTTTAATAATTAAAAGATTGGGTTTTTATATATGGAGTAGTCATATAAAAATATGATTTTTATATATTGAACATCGAAGTAAAAATTCGATTTTTATATATTGAACAGCGAACTAAAAATTCGATTTTTATATATTGAATAGCGAACTAAAAATTCGATTTTTATATATTGAATAGCGAACTAAAAATTCGATTTTTATATATTGAATAGCGAACTAAAAATTCGATTTTTATATATTGAATAGCGAACTAAAAATTCGATTTTTATATATTGAATAGCATAGTAAAAATTCGATTTTTACATATGTAGTGGCTACGGGCAACGAAGATGCGATAGCGATGAAAATTCTATTTTCACAATATGAAGTTAGCGATAAAAATATGATTTTTATATAATAAAGAATATAAAAATGTGATTTTTTTTATATACAGTGTATACGGGCAACGATGGTGATAAAAAGGCGAGTTGGCGAAGATTTCCTGCATTAGAAGAGCCATGGAGCTAGGATAGCTATAAGTGAGAATTTCTCACCTTTCAATTTAATTTTCTAGTTATATATAGATATACTAGGATGCAGACGGTGCTTAGTAGCACCCGACACAATCGTCCACAGACCATGGACTTGTTTGTTTGACTGTTTGGTGATTGATTGCGATATTGGTTTGAATGTGATTTGTGGTGTGAAAAATCGAATCGATAAATTGGTTAGGATTAGACGTGCGCCGTTATAAGGCGAAGGAGTAAGGCTAGGTTAGACTCTTACTCCAAATTTTGTGGTTTGCATAACGAATTGATTTGATTGATGTGTGAATGGCGTGGGCCTTCACTAGACCGGGGATAAGGCTAGGCCTCGTCCCGTTTCTAGTATCGTGCCGTTATGCCGCCGAAATTTTCTAAAATAAGTTAGAAAAATAAAAATATCATTTTATTTAAAGAATGAACTGAATAGAAATTCATATGTTGAAATAAAATGTTTTATAGTTAAAAATATAATTTTTAACGTGAATGTGAATAAATAAAATATTCATTTACAAACCAGACGGTTTGTTTATGTACACTTATTTGAAGGACATTGATTGGGTCGATAAATTTTACACATCGCCCAACTGCACAAATAAAATATTTGTTTGATTGTTTGAAACCCTACATGGGTGTTAGGATGAAATATGCAGTTCACTCATCCTGATTGATTAAATATGTCGATCGATTGATTGACAGGCTGTTATAAGCGTTAGATATCTATATTTGATGCTTATACAGTGTAGTGCACTTTGGTTGATGGTTGATTATTTTTCAATGCTATGATATACACGTGTTGTATGAAAATCCATATAATTAACTTTATATGGTAATTGATTGGGCCTCATTCCAATTTGAAAAATAAAGAATATTATAAAATAAAAGTTCATGTGTTGACAGTACTCATCCACTAAGATTGGTCATGTGTTGAACGAAATATTTTAGTAATAAAATTTACACCTTTATCGATATAAAATAAAAGTTCATGTGTTGACAGTACTCATTCGTTGAGATTGGTCATGTGTTGAACGAAATATTTTGATAATAGCAACTATTTTGAAAAAGAAATATTTGAAATAGAATATTTGAAAATAGAAATTTATGAAGCCGGGTTGATTAGATTGACGCCATTTTGACGTGATCGATATTTATATCGATTTTATTCATTTTAAAATGAAAATTGAAGAGTGATTTCGAAAACGATTTCGAAATGAATTGAATTGAAAACGATTTCGAAATGAATTGAATTGAAAATGATTTCGAAATGAATTGAATTGAAAACGATTTCGAAATGAATTGAATTGAAAACGATTTCGAAATAAAATTGAATTGAAAACGATTTCGAAATGAATTGAATTGAAAACGATTTCGAAATGAAGTGAATTGAAAACGATTTCGAAATGAATTGAATTGAAAACGATTTCGAAATGAATTGAATTGAAAACGATTTCGAAATGAATTGAATTGAAAACGATTTCGAAATGAAATGAATTGAAAACGATTTCGAAATGAAATGAATTGAAAACGATTTAGAAATGAAATGAATTGAAAACGAATTCAAATTGAATTGAAAACGATTTCGAAATGAATTGAAATGAAATGAATTGAAAACGAATTCAAATTGAATTGAAAACGATTTCGAAATGAATTGAATTGAAAACGATTTCGAAATGAATTGAATTGAAAACGATTTCGAAATGAATTGAATTGAAAACGATTTCGAAATGAATTGAAAATGAATTCAAATTGAATTGAAATTTGAATTGAATAGAAATGAATTTTGAAACGAATTTATAAAGAAGAATTCAATTTTGATTTGAATTGAAAAGGAAGTTGAAATTGCTTTTGAAACGAATTTAAAACTATTTATATAATTCGTTTTAAATAGAAATCGACGAAGTATATATTATATATATATAATATAATGGCCTGAATAGAACGCGCCGCGCCGCGGCAGTTCACGAATTTCGACCATTTATTTCAAACGGACATTACGGGAGATCCGACCGTCGGATTCTCCTAAAACCGGAACCATTGGGTTCGTATCGAAAAGAGATTTCTAATGAATGTTAGAAATTTGAAATCTAACGGTTGGATTTGGAGATACGTCCAAATCAAATTCGAAAAAGGTCGCTGTAAGTGCAGTTCGATGGCCGTTGATGGAAATCGACTGTACGGGCCTTGATAAAATTATTAAAAATAGTAATAATTTGTGTAAAATCATAAGAAATGATTTAGAAAGAATTGGGATGAAAAACTCCATATTTGAAAAGATAAAAATAGATTTTTATCGAAATGAACTGGTTTTGAACTAGAATTATAATTCTATTTATTTTTAAATAAATAAATTGAATTTAAAAAGGGTTTTAAAAATAACAAGAATATCCAATGATTGCATTGGAGTGGATTTGAATCGAAATTGTCTTCGGAATATTTCGATGTTGGATTTCGTGATTGTACAAATGTTGTTATGAAAATTTGAAAGATATATATATATATATCGTTATTTCCAATGCGATATTTGTTAGTCGTAGAATTTGATATTGAATATAAGCCGGTATATTTTCTATTCAGAGCCTTGTATTGAATATCAAATGTGATTTGGGTTTGTCGTGAATGGTGTCTTCACTAACACTGTTCTTGAACCCAGTTGAGAAAAGATTAAATCTTTTTATTTAGATTTAATGAAGTGTACCAATTAAATAACATTTAATTGGAATTGAATCGATATTGATTTTTGGGTTTATCGTGAATGGTGTTTTAAATAACACTCGTTCTTTAACCCGATAATTAATGATTGTGATTTTGGGTTTACCGTGAACCGTGTTTTAAATGACACTGATTCTTTAACCCAGTTAACGATTAAAACTAAGTGGAGTTTTAATGAATCTTTAATTAGATTGGAAATCGAGAATGGAGTATCACCAGTTTTACTCCAGGCAATAGTTAAATCTTTAATTAGATTTGAACGTGAAATGGTAATTGAATTTACCGATAACACTGTGGTGTTAGATATGAAGTATTACCAGTTTTACTTCATGGGATTAATAGGTTGGG
Source organism: Allium sativum (assembly GCA_030737875.1). Taxonomy (NCBI): domain Eukaryota; kingdom Viridiplantae; phylum Streptophyta; class Magnoliopsida; order Asparagales; family Amaryllidaceae; genus Allium; species Allium sativum. The sequence continues at coordinate 546,608,266 of CM060922.1, forward strand.
ATTGGGAGATTAAAACAAATGATTACTTCGGTAAGGTTCGCTAATTCCGACTAGTTTGAATTGATATTCAAAAGTAGATTAAAGAATAAATTCAAGAATTTATCTTTGATAAAATTAATGGGAACCTTTCCCTATGAATGTGAAATTCAGAAACTAACTGTCGGTTAGCTAAGCAGAATGGTTTCCTGGATATTGATCTGATGTTGGTTTCGGCCTTCGGGGTTAATATTTAGGGGATTATTCTCTTGATTAATTTACGGTTAGTAACTGATGAATTGGAATGAGGCGTATGTTGTGTAACACTTATTTAAAATATACGCGAGTTATTCGGAAAGACCGGGTTTATCCCATTCTGAATAACTGATGCGACGATAAGTCGAAGATGAAGACGATGGTCGAAGACCGGAGGTCTTCACGTCGTTTGGGTGATAACTGATGATCTTGATTGGGCTGTACACCCAAGAAGATGGAAACAGTTAGTGATCGTCCAGACGTACTTGGAGATCGATGGATATGCGGGGTACTAGGTGCCTCCGGTTTCGTTCAGACCCAGAACGGACTTGTAAATGGACGGTGTGTCTGACATTGGATTTTAGTCTGTGTGATTGATTTCTATTAAATATATATCTTTTTGGCGGCGGAGAATTTATTCTCTTGCTTAACGCCCTTCTCTGAGACGTACGAGCTCAGGGGTTATATATTGATGGATATCAAACGCATGGAGTGAATTGCCTGTGTGGCATGCCTAAGCGGCAATTGATCGAGGCTTCTGTTGAAAAGCAAAGTCTTGTGGTGATGATCAAAGCAAGGCCTTTGTGGCGTAGCTTTGTGTAACGTTTGCTTCGCGAGTTTCACACCCGGTATGAGCCAAAAACGGGAGAGGACGTCAGGGAGGGCATGCGTTTCTTTCTAGCTAGAAGTGGCGTCAGTGGTTTTACACGTCCTGACGAGTTTGACTTATGTGGTTGTTGCTGTTGCGAGGCGCCTCAGATTGATCGGTCGTTCTCGAACCGATGGAGTCATTTAGTTGGCTCGTTTACGCCCCATAGGGCGGGGAAACGCATGTTCAGGCATTTTAATCCACTCCGTGTGGACCGGCCCTGAGGATCCAAAGGCTTGACAGAGTACTTGCCTGAGGCTCGGGCTAGACAGTCTCGAATCGGTTGAGGACTATCTTTTGCCTCGGTTCATAGATGGAAATCCAATTTCCAAATACGTGACATTTGCGGTTTTATTTGTAAACCTATATATGGCGACATGATATATGGTACCCATGCCGCCTATGATTGATACTTATGATTTGAAGTTGTTTTATACACTATGCACTTATAATAGTATCAAATGATTTGTTTTAAACGTATCAAGCATTCTTTGGCTGTTATAAGGGAAAACCCTATCCCCCGGCTTGCGTTGCATTGTGTGATAGGACCTGGGTCTTATAACAGCTTCATTTTTCTTTATTTAGCATTGCGCTGTTTGTTTTATGCACTGGTATTCTTGGGAGGAAACCCGTTCCGTGTTATACAGCGTGGTCCCTTGATTTACCTAACTTTAAGAATAAAGATTAACTGTTTTAGTTCTCACACCAGTCCCATGACTGACCTGGAGTTTATTGTTTTAACCTAAACTCTGGGTGCCCCTATTTTGACACGGGCAGCTAGTAGTTTTGGTTTTGCAGATTTATATTCACAGGATCCTGGTTTACAGCTGGAACGATATCCGGAAAGCTTTGTATCCGTATATCTCATTCTAGTTGTGTATTGTATTATTTTCCGCTGCTATGTATTTAAATGTAATTTAATCTCTGATATTTCTGTGTAATATTTATTTATACTCTGTATATTCTTGTAATCTGATGCATTGTTGTAATATACAATGAAATGTTCTTCTGTATGCGTTCTGCTTTGTCGTGTTCTCAAACGATAGGGCGTTTCGAACGGTCTGGGTCGGTTTAGCGACTGGTTCGGACCGAGCGAAATTCCTTGCCGTCACACTTACGCATTCTATGGAGCTTACTATCTGTTTCATAGCCTCAAAACTTTTCCCGCCTTCCCTAGGCACTAATCCTTACCTACTCCATACTTTTAAAACATGGTTTGGCCCTCTTCATTTAAATTTCCTCCCAAAAATTAAAAGTGTCAAAACTTTATTTTCCTCATGAAAACTTTCTTTTGCCAAACCATAAAAACATGTCATCTTTAAAAAAAATGCAAATCATTCTTTTTTTTTTTTCAAATTACAAAAACTGGAGTAGATAAGGGCTACTATTCCTTAATCGGGTTTATGACTTGTTCTTACTTATAAGGCCAGTTCTGTCTCTTACTCCAAGGTTACAACATCCACTCTATTCTTATTTTCTACAACTTATTTTGTCCACCCACAAAATTATCTTAAAATAATTTATCAAAAAGGGTTGTTATAAGAATAGAGGTTCCAAATCTTTCTTTATTAAAAATTCTTGTATGAAATATAACAAGAAAACTAACGAGCTATACATGCTCTATAATATGCACCTTTTTTTGAGAAAATTTTATCTTAGACAAAATTTTCACAAGAAATCACTATTTGCAAAATATACCTCATTTTAGTTTAAAACTCGATATGTATACTTCACATATTTAAAACTATAACTTTTAAGATTAAAACTTGATAGCAATATAAACCATTTTTCCAAACCTTTTATAATTTCAAGTTCTTAAAAGTTAACAATGTAGTTAGAGTCAAAGCGGGTTTCCAGTTTTTTCTAGGCTTTCCTAGACACTCCCCAAAGTCAATTCTCTCAACTATATATATTCTTAATCCATTTTGTTTTTCTCTTTTTAACCTTTTCCAATTTATAAGGTTTTCAATCCCACTAACCCAAAATATTAATCATATGGGATTCACTTTCCTTCCATACAAAATACATTGTACACTATCCACCCAAATTACCTAAGGGTCTCAAAATTTCTTATTCATTCCTTTAGTGTACAACATAAACATCCCATTTCTTACCCTGTTATACTCTTTCTATTTAGTGGGCTCCTCTATGGATCTAGATATATACATATATAATATATTTATATTTTTTAAAATACAAATACATTCACTCACTACTTACATAGGAATCCTAAACCTAAGCTCTGATACCAGTTGTGACAACCCGAATTCGGACAAACCAATTTTTTTTTCAAAATTCCAATCCTTCAGAACTCAAGTTGTTGTGCTCTGGTATCCTGCAGAAAAGACAAAGACAAAAAACATGTCAAAGCTCAGAAAATATCTCACACCGGAATGGATAAAATACAGTATAATCAAAATGTAGCCTTATAGTATTATTAATGCTGCCTAAACAATATCCGAAGCTATCGTGTCTCAGCCACAAATCTAACCTGTGAGTATGTTATGAGAAGGGGGTTGGAACACAAGTTCTGGTGACTGGATTTAAACAATACACTTTGGATAATCCCACACATACCGTTCAATCATATTTTCTTATTTATCAGGTTACTTTGGTTTTTAGCACTCAAGGCTTACACACATGTCGTACCCATTTACTTTCCAGTGGATTAACCTAATAAAGTATATATGTAGCTACCCCTAATATTAAGGTACACCCCATGGTGCCCCACTCGCACAGTCTCCACCATAACATTATCGAAATATACGTAATCCCTCATCCTACGCCGTAGTGACGTACGGATCTCTATATAACAATGTTACGTTTCGCATATATTTGTCATTACTATGCTATGCGAATGTACTGCACCTTTGTTCGAATCCGAATTCATGCCGGAGTAATGCCCTCAAGTCTACGATAAACTACCCAAAGCCGACATGCTTGTATCTAGAATGTTTACCCTATGTATCTTCAATTGTAGCTCGATGTCTCAATCGCATGTCCTCTAATGTGCATCGAGTTCCATGCAAGGGCGATACAAGAAACACGGAACTCATTTGGGAGCTTTTCCGTATCTGTACAGACCCGTCTTTAAAGAGCCTCTATATACAGATATACCTAGGGTCTGTTTTCGTGGTGGCTTTGGCCCCACCTCGGCCCCTCCCTCGACTAGTAAAGACTACTAGAGCTAAGTGACTGCCCCCACGCAAAAAATCTAAACATCCATGTGGCGTCTCCCCTCAACCTCTTACCCTGATAGTGAAGGGTGAAATGGTATCTTTGGTTTAGCTTGAGTCTTTTCGCATCCCACTGGCTGTCGATGATGGGTATCTGATAGTCTACTATCCTTGTTGGTCGTGACCCTCTGCCTCCTCATGAGGCAACCGCCGAACTATCGTGGTGTCACCTCGTGACAACATTCTGACTGCATAGCTACATCTGTAGTCAAGGCCTACCCACCTATTAGTTACGCGTTGAACCAACCTCTGCAAGCACAGTCTAAGACATCTATCACCGCACAGAGGACTACTAGAGCACCTTACGTACCTCAGGAAGCCGCGTGCTTCCCCTTCCAGTCCTTTGGAGCCGTCAGAACAATCGGATGAATGTGCGCTCCCCTCGTGCCTTATAACACCTCGATGATCTACCCCGTTGGGTTATTCACCCTCAAACGTACGGACTGGTATCAACGCCTTACTTTAGCATGTTGTTAGACCCTACGTCTAAACATTCTTTTACGCGCTTGTCTCTCCTTGTCAGGTTTCCAGTTAACATGGTTATTCCAATTCATATTGAATTCTTATTCAAATTACCAAGTTTCTCTTGCTTATTTATTTTAGTCACACAACTTAATCCATTCAAGTTTATTAATAAGCCCACAACATGTTATTTTCTAGATTGTGGCCTAAGGTCGGTAATCCACAACCCCTGGTTGATTTCATCATTACAATAACATGTTTTACTTAATACGTAATTAAGTATATCTAATTCACATGTTTTCTAATCAACATATCACTTACCATTTATGATTAAATATAACTTATCTCATTTCATAAGTTTTCCTCATTCTTTCTCATTTAATTATAATTCCATTCTATATTATTAATGCAACTTATCGTTGTTTACTTATTAACTTAGTTCTATTAACTAAGGCTCATTAATAAGTTTCTCTACCTGTTTATTATAATCTATGTTATAATTTCCTCTTGTCCCTAGGACAAGCCTAACCATTCTTATCAACGAGTTTCAGACTTCTAAGCTTACAGGTTACTTAACTTATAATCAAGTACAATGTCTTATATTTCATATTTTCCCCCTTTTCTCAACTAGTTTCTGGCTTTTCCCCATTTACTACTTACTTAATTAACAATTAATTGTCCCTTAACTCATTTCACCAATTATCCAATTTCCCTATTAGTTTGTTATAACCGCAGTTATAATCCCCACTTCTTCCTAGGACAAGTCTACCTATTATACAACATTTTCGCTAATGTTAATTATTTTTAATAGGTGATTATCATTTCTACAAGTTATGCTTACCCTAAAAGGTGTCTTTAATTACATAACTTTATTACTTCTACCAGTTATGTATACCACTAGGTGTCTTTAATCACATAACCTTATCGGGCTAAGTTTGCGGGCCTATATGTAAATATTACCCACCCACTGTCCAACCAATTTTACTTAACCCTTAATTTAGTACATATTCATACAATCCCAATGGATTAGATTAGGTTAAGTAGTCCAATTCATTACCATGTCCATTTATGGTTTATAATGGGCTAGACCTCCCACATTATGCCTACCACTTGTGGATGCTGGATATGCCGGTCGGGTTCGGGCAAACTTCTTCCACAGGTTGGGCTTAACCTTGTGTCATAGCCCGCCTCGTATTTGCACATTTAGACCTCTCACATTAGGTTCAACATTAGTTGCTGCTGGATATGTCGGTCGGGTCCGCGCAGACTTCCACCACTAATGCAACTTAACCTCATGCAATAAGTGCAATTACAATTTCTTATTGTAATCCTAAGCATTCATTATTAATCAATTATTTAAACCTATGCCTTTATAGGTGCTACTGCTCGTTTACCCAATTGTATTCATGATAGATTATATGTCTAAATTCGTATTACTCGAATTATGCCAATTCATATTTTACATATGATCTCATTTGTGCCCAAATCATCTTTTTATATTTATTTTCCAATTTTAGATCTTTAAACATAATTTGGTCGATACCCTAAACCCATATTTATTCGATTCTATGTTAACATGAATCTATATAATCATATACTTACTCTAATTATTCCCTGTATATATAATTGGGGCAAATTTACATGTAAACTTTTTAGCACTCCAACAAATCCAATATATGAATTTTTCCCACATGTTCAAATTAATATTATAACATGTAAACATTCCAACATTTCAACTGATTCAATATATGAATTATTCGTATTAACAATTTGATGTTATATCATGCTAATCATTCCCACAATTTAATAGATTCAACACATGAATTTCCTGATCTATTCATATTAACGTCTCACCTTGTTATAACAACAATTTATAATTAAACTGCCAATTTCACAATTTATTAAAAGGGGGATGCTAAACGATAGTCATAACATTATCTAAAAGGCTATAGTTTAAACCCACTCACCTTTCATGCTTTTCCCGAATTTTGGATCTGATCCGTTCTATCATCCGTTGTTTTCCTTTTCGCTTTAATTTGATTTGAAACCTAATAATGTGGATCGACTATTTTCATTATGAGAGAAGGGAAAGAAAATAGGAAGAATATGAATAGATTGGATATGGGACGTTACCTTGCTTTTCACGTAATTCTAAACACCTTTTAATAAAAACACCAATCTCTTCCCTCCAGATCTTAATTAAAGATTTTCTAATTTACAAGTCTAAATTTCTGTATATGTTTGAGGAGAGAGAGGGAGCAATGGCGGAGCTCCAGCATAACCGCCGAATTATGAGATCTAAGGTTAGGCCTAGGGTCTTGTTTATTTGAGTAACGGAGGAACCAGGAGCCTCAGATCAAAATCTAAAACACCAAAATCGTCCACATCAGAAAAGAAAGTTCCAGACTCGCGGGTGGGTCAACCCCCCTTTGGGTGGGTCGACCCCTAGATCGACCCCCAATGGTCCATTTTCCCTCCGAACTTTCCCTCCCACGATTTTGATTTTTGAAATGATTTTTGAATTTTCTATATATGTTTATTTAATATTAATATATATACACTATAAGCTCCTTATATGTAAACAATCTTCTAATGCTCATAACTTCTTCATACGGTGTCCGTTTTACGCAAGCCAGGTGACTATCTTGACCAGAATTACGAGATGGACACAATGGCGCAGTCCATTTTACTTAATTCTGAATATTTAATTAAGTTATTCTTATTTTATTATCTTAAAAATACGGGGTGTTACAATACATATGTAAAATTATATATGTGTGCAGCCACCATTCATCAAAATGCAACATACAAGTGATGATTCAACCATTTTTCATCCGTATAAATTAAAATGCACATGCAACCATATGTAATTGTGTGAGTGTCCTAGTTTTACTTATCTCTAACAAGTGCCTAGTGTGTGTATATGCATCCACTTCATCCACTAGCAAACACTTGCATCCACGTGAATCCATTCAGCTATAACATGTTCTATTAACATGTTTTGAACCATTTCCTACCGTCCATAGGATCCTACCTAAGACTTATGATTCAAACGATAGGAAAATAGATTCAAATTAAAAGCTTAGGAAAGGATTAAGTGTGTACTCTCGAAGAGAAATAGAAAATAAGCGTGAATCCTACACTCTAATTCCCAAGTTGCGCCATCGTTGTCCTCTCCCCACTGAATTTTAACAAACTTAATCTCTTTACTTCATAATTTCTTCACCTCAGATCCTAGTATTCGAGAAGGAACTCTTCTGACTAACGTCTCCCTCTCTACCTTTATCTCCTATAGAGTACTCTGCTCTACTACTACCGCATAATCATGTAAGCACTTTCTCAAGTGCAAAACATGGAATACGTCATGAACTCCTGCCAACCTCTCCGATAGTCTAACTCTGTTGGCTATCTGACCTATCCTCTCTACTATAGGGAACGACCCTACGAACCTCGGTGCCAACTTACCCATTGAGACGAACCGAACAACGCTCCTTAAAGGTGACACCTTAAAAAAACCTTCCAACCTCGAACTGCAGGTATGTCCCCTATTGATCTGCATACGACTTATATCTGTCTTGAGCTGACTTCATCCTCCTCCAAATCAAATCTATCTTCTCTGAGATCTCTTTAACCATCTCAAGTCCAAGTAGAAGTCTGTTCGTTGACTCCCACCAACATGTAGGTGATATGCATGGTCGTCTATATAATGCCTCGAAGAGAGCCATAAATATACTCGTCTGGTAGCTGTTATTATATGCGAACTCTACCAATGGAAGATGCTCTTTTTAAATCACTCCAATGTCTATGATACACATCCGTAATAAATACGCAAGAATCCTATTAACCCTTTCCGTTTATCCATTTGTCTCATGGTGATAAGAAATGCTAAGTCGTAGTTGTGTCCCCAACGCCTACTGTAGGATCCTCCAAAAATCATTGGTAAAGATGGGATCTCGATCACTAACAATACTAGAGGGAACCCCATGAAGTCAGACAATCTCTCTATGATACACTGATGCTAACCAAGCTGTCATCTGCTTAATCTTAATTGAGATAAAGTGAGCACTACTATCCACTATAACCCAAATATTGGTGTTGTCCCTCCTCAATATGGGCAACACATCTATGAAATCCATCGAGACGCTCTTCCACTTTCACTATGGCACATCTAAAGGCTAAAGTAATCCACTAGGCTTCTTCTTCTCGTCCTTTACTCTCTGACAAGTCATACATCAAGCCATGTACTCTACCACATCCTTTTTCATTTTTGTCCAATGAAAGACCCTCCTCATGTCTCTATGCATCTTATCGCCTCCCAGATGGATAGTCATGCGAGAGTGATGAGCCTCCTCTAAAACTGATTTTGACAGAACATCAACTCGAGGAACACACAATCTCCCATCATGATATAGCCACCCTCTCTCATCCACAAAATACCTAGTAAGGTGACTAGAGGTCTCCCCTCTACTGAGTCGGGCCATGACATCTGCCAATTGCTTATCCTCGCGCTGAATGGATCCAATGCGCTCTAAGAGAGTACACCTCCGACGATGCCAATAATGCTGGTGCATAGTCTGTAGATGGTCTAAAATTGAACGTTGAGATGAAATCTAAACTCTACCACTCTACGATAATTGGACTTGAAGTCATTCTCTGCCTACTTAATGGACCTGCTACTATATTCCCCTTCCCCAGGGTATACGCTATCACGAAGTCATAAGATGCAAGGAACTCCATCCAACGCAGCTGTCGCAAATTAAGATCTTTTTGCGAGAACAAGTACTTAATAGACTTATGATCTATGTAAAGCTCATACCTCTCACCTAATAAATAATGTCTCCAACAGTTAAGCACAAACACTATCGTTGCTACCTCCAAATCAAGGGTAAGGTAGTTCTTCTCATGTACCCTTAATTGCCTATTCCCGTAGCGACAACCTATCCTCCTGCAAAAGCATCGCACCTAAATCCATGCCATAAGCATCCATATACAAAGTAATCATTTCCGTACCATCAGGAAGAGTCGATACTGGAGCTGATGTGAGAGCTTTCTTCAATCTAAAGAATGCAACCTCGCAATCCATATCCTAAGAAAATAATAGGTTTTCTTCGTAAGGTGGGTAAGTGGAGCTGAGATCTGCAAAAAATCCTTGATGAACTTCCGATAATATCCTACCAAACCCAAAAATTACCTCATCCCTATCGTACTCTTGGGGGATTTCCAATCCTGTACTGCGACAACCTTAGCAGGAACCACCGTTGTACCATCACTAGAGACAACATGCCTTAAGAACCTTACCTCCTTCCACTAAAAGTGGCACTTAGAAAACTTCGCCTTCAACTGATATGCACGAAGAGTACAGAGGACCTCTACCAATTGCAAGGCATGATCCTCCTCGCTTCTTCGAGGATACCAAGACATCATCAACGAATACCACCACAAACTTATTCAGGTACTACCTAAATACCTGGCTCATCAAATCCACAAAATACGCCGTTACATTGGTTAGCCTAAAAGGCATACCCAACCACTCGAAGCATCTGTCGGGAGTCTTAAAAGCAATCTTGTCTATGATATCATCTACCACCCTAAGCTGATGAAAACATGTAGCTAAATCCAGCTGCAATAAAACTGAACCGCCAACTAACTGATTAAACATGTCATCTGTCTATGGGAGTGGGTGTATATTCTTCTTCGTGAGCTTATTCAATTATCTGTAATCCACACATAGACAGAGAGAGCCGTCCGCCTTAGTCGTGAAGACGATTGGTGCTCCCTAATCATAAAAACTCCATCTAATAAACCCTTTCTCTAATAACTCACCCACTCTCTTACTAAGCTCCCTCATCTCTCTCTCAGAGTCATGTCGCACACTGGCAACATGACAAGCTTTGCATTCTCCACCAATTATATCTGGAAATCTATTTCATGCCTGGTAGGTAGCCCTCTTACCTCCTCGAATATGTCTGAAAAGTCTTTAACTATGGGCATTAAACTGTGATCATCGACAGAAGCATCTTGAGAATTTAAGAAACTAAGCATGACTGACCCTTAAGAGTTGTTGGAAATATCGAGTCTTATCATGGCATGTCAAAAGCTTAACAACTCTCCTCTCACAGTCAAGGATGGTGCCATACATGGCCAGCCAATCCATCCCTAGAATAAGCCCGTAACCCATAAAACCTAGTACATACGCATCACACTCAAACTCAATGCAAAGAATAGAAATCCTCAAACCCCTACACATCATGAATAGGTAAGTCATACCCTATACAGTTAAAATGATTAGCCACTCCACAGCAGTGGAGGTGCAAAAAGGTGTAGCAGGGATAAAGTAAGGAAATAGAAGGGATATAGCCGAAGAACAAAATGGTACATTAAATATTAAAACCTAATATTTTAAACTAATTAATTATCATTTCTACAATATGTGTGTGCAAAAAATATATTAATTTATCTTATATAACTAAATCAAAGAATATCATCATTACGCACTAGATATAATGACTGTTATAGATTTCTATAATATATCAGACACTTATGCATTGAAATTAGCTATATACACTAACTTTATTGACCATTTTATAAAGAGAACTTGTCAAATTAAACTCTATATATTAATATTGCTAAGCGGGCATTAAAATTCATTGATTTAGCAGATGTAGCATGAAATAGTAGGGCTAAAAGAGGATCTACTGTTCATCAGCGCTAAATGAAAATAACGTAGTGGTTGAAGGGCGCTACGGGCTATAGCGGGGATTTTGCGGGGCTTTAACTGCATAGGTTATACCTCCTATGGGGTTTGAGACAACTACTGGATCAGAAACTATAGAAGTATTTAGGTATAGATTATCAACAACACAACCATATATGAAAGAATGAGAAGCACCGGAATTGAATAAGGTTATAATAGGAGAGACGAAAAGAGAAATCTACCTTCTACAATGAACTTTCTATCTATTCCTGACTGCTACCATCAGTCTGGGTCGCCATGAGAACATGAACTGGTGCTCCATATGTACCTTCTCCCTGGCCCTGCCTCTGAGGGGACTGCCTATAACATCCCATCTGTTCGCATTGAAAATAAGCTCCCTTCTTAGCTGTCTTCTTGCAATCTTTGATAAAGTGTCCCATCATAACACACCCATGACACTTCACTATTTTCTTGATTTGTACTTTATCTAACTTCTCTCCTTCTTTCATTATACCATTTTAGGCCACCACTTTTCTTTCCTATACCTGTCTTTGCCATTTTAGTCTTATCCTCTTTCTTACTCTCCTTTTCGTCCTTATGCATAAGAGCTATATCCACAAGCCTCTCAAATGTAGCTCCCATCGGAATATGCGTCAGTGCTAGTCCTTGGATGGGTTGGTTCAGTCCCCTCGCAAAACTCAAAGATTTCTTAAGCGTAGTATTAAATAGATCTCGCCAATTCGTTGAAGCTATTCACATACCCATTAACAGACATACCCTATCGCAGACTCAAGAATTGTCCAACTGCATCCCTCCTTTAGTTTGTGATAAAAAAATTTATCGAACTTATCCTTGAACTCATCCCATGTCTCTGTGATCCGCTTTGCCCCAGCTACTTCCCACCAATATGATGCCTCTCCTTTCAGTTGCCAGGCAGCCAACTAAATCCTCCTCCTGTCATTAAGCTATAATAATCCAAAAACATGATTATTCTCCCAAAGCCAATTGCGAGCATCTACAAAATTCTCCGCTACAAAAAATGGCTTGTTACCCACAGCTGAAAAATCCTTACATAGCTTAAAGAACATAACTGTTGGATTTGGTGGAACTACCGCGCAACCGTTAGAGGTGCGGCATTTTCGTGCCCTTCGGCAGGCATCGTTGCTTCAACATATCTACAGAACCATTCCGGAATGGGAACATCGTTTGGAAAATTGGGAGCCCTAGACATGTTAAAAAGAGAAGAGACAAGGATTCAAAAGGTAACAAGGAAATATTGTACTTAACTTGAAGGGAATTTTTTTTCAAAAATAGGTTTTACTTGAAAATTCTTTACTTTTGAAAACACCTTTTTTAAAAAAGTTTAACGATCTTGTAATCTTAGGCTCTAATACCAAATGAAACACCCTACACCATTTAACATCAACCATATGAGGACGCGTTAAGGTTTATGAAGCGCTTAGGTATAAAGTAACAACACGTAGACTAAAATTCACAAGATAGAAATATAAAACACACACAAACTTTAAAACATTATTTAAGTAAGCAAGTCAAATCGTAGTGCTTGTCACATTTCATAAATAATAAATGGTCATCAATGTAAAACTGTGTCACGGAAATACATAACATCAGAGTACATAAGTAAAACCATAAAAATCATCCCTCTTGTATGTCTATACAATGATCATAAAACAAGAAGTGAATTAATACATGGATCTAGAAAGAGTCTGAATCCAAGCTGAACTGAATAATCAAGAATCACTGTTGAGACCCTCCACCCTGTGAACCTGGGTGGAAAGGAAGAGAGAAGGAGAAACCAAACTAGGTCAGACATACATCTGGTGAGTTATAGTAATTTCTAGCATGAGCATAAGTTAAGGAAGCATTTAGACAAATGAATAGTTCTAAGAGGAATAAACACAAAAGCATAAATGAAATAGAAGGAAAGATTAAACACGAATAAAGACAGGCTTCTCATTCATATCCGAGATTGCTTCACCAACTACAAAGATATCACAATTAGGCTTTACCTAATTTCTACCTATTAGTCGCTCATACACCCATAATATGATAACCTATGCCAGCTATGGCACTCGGGGTTATCAATATCGAGCCCATCTACTAAAAGAACATAGTCATTAATCACTGGTGTTACAATGGCTTATCTTCCCCAATCAACACGATACACGCTCATCGTCCCGCCGAAATGCGCCTGTACCCACCTTGTTTGAACCTCTTACTATCAAGTACTATAAAGCGCGCTCTCACCTCTACCTAGTGTGAGACCTCCATGATAATAGGGATACTGCTTGATAAAGATTCCCAACCAAATATGCAATTGACACAAGTCAACCTAGACTTGGTCCCTATTCATTTTTTTATTAGGCCTCTTATCTTCCTCAATCATCCCCACGTTGCCGGAATGGACCTAGACTAGGACTTCATTACGTTGATAGGCCTCTCATCTTACCAAATCATCCCCACGCTGCCGGAACGGACATAATATACGAGCCACTTGTCTTCCCCAATTAGCCCCACGCTGCTGGAACAGACTCCCTCTGTCTTAGCTTATTAAATTTATCATTAATTAAACTAAATACAATTTAAGTTTATTAATAAGCCCATTATAACATCATGTTATATCCTTAGGCTCTATTAACATTCCTAATTAATTTTATATTTTTGTACAACCCATCCCTACATTACTTAACGTTCAATTAAGTACAATCCATTCCGATTAACATGTTTTCATGTTCTCCAATTACATATTAAGGTTTATCCCCATTTTACACTCCAATTTTGATTATAATAGCTAATTAGGTCTAATATGTCCAATTATCCCTTTTTTATTCAATTCTAACCTTATTCCTATTTAATACAAATTTAATCGATAAAAACCTAGGTTTAACAGTAAAGAAAAATGAAAACAGTTTAGGCTACTCACAAGGTCTAGACTCAAAATAAAAATTAATAAATAAAATAGGCATAACTTGACTGTAAATAAAACCAGACCAGAGAAGGGGATCGAAAAAAGGATAATTACTTATAAACAATAAACCACCGGAAATAAATAGGCGTAGATAGTAAATAAACTACAGTAACTTACAGAAAAACTAAACATATAAGTACAGTAAATAACTGTAACATAAAACTTGCAAATTAAAACTACTTAACTGTCTGAATTTTGCTACGCAAATAACTAATCTAAAATTACATAAAAATTTGTAGATCCGATGATGAAAAACTTTCCTTGTGGCCTTCTTCTTAGATCTAGCAGAACCTCTACCTCTAGAAGTATTTATAAAAATAAATATTTAAAATTTAATAACTTCTCTATCTCCATAAAAATTTAATTATTTGTCCTTCTTTATTTCGAGGATAGGCCTGGGGAAGAAGAAGGAGAAGAGGGAAAGAATGGATTTGTAGAAATAAGAGAGGCTCTGCTAGTCTATTTATAGAGTTTACTGGATGCCCTTAACCATCCAAATCCAAGATTAGATCTAGTCCAACCATGTTATTGGACCAATAAGAAAGTGTCACGTCAGCTCATAGTTTAAAATAGGCGAATGAAACTCAGCCAACTCATCAAAAATAACGTTGTAAAATAATTAAACGTCGTTGCCTTACATGTAGGTCAAACATGCAAATTACGTGTGCCAAGGGAGACTCATCCACCCTCTTGGGCCGACAAGGGGTTGACCCAAATGGGTATAGGCTATGCCAGCCACTTATTATATATTTTAGTTTTTTGAATTCTTCTTTAATTCATAACTAGTCCATTTTAACTCCGATTTTAGCAAACCAAGTATCCATATTCATCAGAAAATTACAATATTCCTAATGGTGCTAGTCTCGTTGTCTAGTTCCGAACATTATTTTGATTAATATTTAGTTTGTTAATTTTTTAGATTCAATTATTGTTTATTAAAATTTAGGGTGTTACACCCATGACTGACTCAGATTTTATTGTTTTTCCAACCTAAACTTTGGGTGCCATTATTTTCCATATGAGCAGCCCAGTAGTTATGCTTTTGCAGATTTCGCTTGGAGTCTTTTTAGAGAAGGATTTTGGATTATGGTTGGAGCTATACTCTGGATCATTTCATAGTCTTCCGCCAAAAATTTAAATTTCCCGTTATGTATTTGTTGTACTCTAATATTTTCTTGTACTATGATGTAATATTATTATGATATTAATAAAAAATTAGTTATTTCTATTCCAATGTGTAAGTACTCCTAACCATTCGTCTTTGAGAACATCTCAAGTCAGTTCAATTACCAGGTCTACACGGCATGAAAGGCGGGTCATTACAGAAGTGGTATCAGAGCTTTGGGGTACGTCTCATTAGAACAAAAGAAAATGACTCATCAGAGCTAATAGAAAGGATTATTGTAACACCCTGTATTTTCTATGAATATTAAAATTAACAAATCTAAAAATAATTAATTATTAAAAGAAGAATTGGGTGAAAAGGGTTATGCCATTGCGTTCGTCTCGGATTTCTTCTTGAGATAGAGTTCGAGTTTGCGTGAATCGGACTCTGTATGAAGAAGTTATGGAAGTTAGAAGATTTCAAGTTTAAGCAGAAAATAAATATAAATAATAATTAAAATCAAAAACCAGTTCAAAATTCAAAATTCGAATAGAATAGGCTGAGCAGGAAATTTCCCACTCAGGGTGTAATAACCCGGAAAATCTGGGCCAGTTTAAAATTTTTATTTTTGCAATTTCAGTGAATTTTGAATATTTAAAATGAATTATTTTAAATAATATTGACGAGAAATTCATTTTTGAATAGAATTCGATCGTATATATTATATACATCGCCGTTAGAAAATAAATATTTATATATAATTATAAATAGAATTGAAAATGGCGCGGTAGTTCGATAATTCGATTTCAAACTTCGATTGAATGTACCGGGTGCAAAACAATCCGGATTTTAGTGAAACCAAAAACATAGGATCTATTTGATAATGTCTTTCCAACGAATCCGACAAATCGAAATTTCATAGCGGGAATCAAAAGTTATGCCCAGTTGAAAATTCTGAATAGTCGCTATGGAATTCAGGCCCTTAAAAATGGAAATTTTGCAAACGACCTCGGATTTCGACGAAACCACTTTTGTTGGATCCGCAGTGTCAAATTATTGCTAGGTTTTAAATTTCATAATTTTCTGAATCAATAGGTCAGCGTGGCATAGGAAAACGCGTTTGACCAGTTTCAGTTGATTTTAATCGACTGGAAATTGGCCATTTTTCTAACGGTCTCAGAATTCGACGAAACTAGTTTTGTTAGGACCGTATCGTCAATAGGAGGCTAGAAAATATTTTTCTAGAATTTTTCTAGTTAGTATGTGACCCCGGTAATTTGAAATGTACGTTTAAAATTCAATATAGTAATTTAAATGTAAATTCAACGGAAACTAATCAAAACGATCGAATCAGCTTGCGATACATATCCCATTGTGTTCGGAATGGGGGTAAAACGCTAGGGACGACAGTCGGTGGGTTTCGTTTTGAGTTCGAAAATAAAAGTTACTTTTTGGACTTTAAATAAAATAATAAATAAATTTAATTACACTCACACCCCTCCTTTCTCTTTGTTGAAGTCAACCCCCCCCCCCTTCAGTCACGTTCAAATGGTAATCGAATAAAAAAAAAAAAAAGAGGAAAGAGAGAAGGAAGGGGGAGGAGCCGCCGCTCCTCCCACCGTCGCGCCCACCCAAGGTGGCGCTGACCACCACAGCCCCCCCTCGCGCCTCCTCCTCCCTGGCACCGCCGCCGCCCTACTTCTTCCACCGCGATGCAGCCGGCCACCACCACATCGACGCACCCACCAACCTCGTCACCTCCGCCTCCTGCCCCTCCCCTCCTCCAACTCGCGCAGCACCCTCCACCCTCCATCGAACCAGTCGAGCCCCCCCTCAGCTGAAAGACCGTGACAACCCCCACCTTCTGCGAACTCAATAGCGATTACCCCCTCCCCTTCCTCCTTCGAGCGCATACATCCCATTTTCTCCGACGACAGTGAGTTTTATAACTATTGTTATTCATTTGTTTATTTGCAATTGTTTTAATTTCAGATCCTATGTAAATGAAACTGTTTTAGACTTCGGATTTTTCATATGATGTAGAGGATAAAAGTAGGATTTTTATATATGAAGTTAGCGATAAAAATTCGATTTTTACAATATGAAGTTAGCGATAAAAATTCGATTTTTACAATATGAAGTTAGCGATAAAAATTCGATTTTTACAATATGAAGTTAGCGGTAAAAATTCAATTTTTACAATATGAAGTTAGCGATAAAAATTCGATTTTTATATATTGAATAGCAAAGTAAAAATTCGATTTTTATATAGTGAATAACGAAGTAAAAATGTGATTTTTAAATATGTAGTGGCTACGGGCAACGAAGAAGACGAAAAGGCGAGAACGACAAAGATCTCTAAATAGGAGTGTCGTGAAGTGGGGATAGCTTTCGGTGAGAATTTCTCACTCTTTAATTTAGTTTTCTAGTTATATATATACTAGGATGCAGACGGTGTTTAGTAGCACCCGACACAATCGTCCACAGACCATGGACTTGTTTGTTTGGTTGCATAGATTAGTTAGATTATTTGATTGAAATTGATTGTTTGGTGAAATGAATGGATCTGATTGATGTGTGAATGGCGTGGGCCTTCACTAGACCGGGGATAAGGCTAGACCTCGTCCCGTTTCTAGTATCGTGCCGTTATGCCGCCGAAATTTTCTAAAATAAGTTAGGAAAATAAAAATACCATTTTATTTGAAGAATGAACTGAATAGAAATTCATATGTTAAAATAAAATGTTTTATCGTTAAAAATATAATTTTTAACGTGAAGTGAATAAAATAAAATATTCATTTACAAACCAGACGGTTTGTTTATGTACACTGATTTGACTGACATGGATTGGGATGATAAATTTTACACATCGCCCAACTGCAAAAATAAAATATGTGTTTGATTGTTTGAAACCCCACACGGGTGTTGGGATGAAAATTGAAGTTCACTCATCCTGATTGATTAAATATGTCGATCGATTGATTGACAGGCTGTTATAAGCGTTAGATATCTATATTTGATGCTTACACAGTGTAGTGCACTTTGGTTGATGGTTGATTATTTTTCAATGCTGTTATATACGTGTGATGTATGAAAATCCATATAATTAATATTATATGGTGATTGATTGGGCCTCATTCCAATTTGAAAAATAAAGAATATTATAAAATAAAGGTTCATGTGTTGACTGTACTCATCCATTGAGATTAGTCATGTGTTGAACGAAATATTTTAATAATAAAATTTACATCTTTATCAATATAAAATAAAGGTTCATGTGTTGACTGTACTCATCCGTTGAGATTAGTCATGTGTTGAACGAAATATTTTAATAATAAAATTTACATCTTTATCAATATAAAATAAAGGTTCATGTGTTGACTGTACTCATCCGTTGAGATTAGTCATGTGTTGAACGAAATATTTTAATAATAAAATTTACATCTTTATCAATATAAAATAAAGGTTCATGTGTTGACTGTACTCATCCGTTGAGATTAGTCATGTGTTGAACGAAATATTTTAATAATAAAATTTACTTCTTTATCTATATAAAATAAAGGTTCATGTATTGACTGTACTCATCCGTTGAGATTAGTCATGTGTTGAACGAAATATTTTAATAATAAAATTTACATCTTTATCAATATAAAATAAAGGTTCATGTGCTGACTGTACTCATCCGTTGAGATTAGTCATGTGTTGAACGAAATAATTTAACAAAAATAGTCACATATGGACGGTACTCATTCATTGAGATTAGTCGTGTGTTGACAAAAAGAAATATTTTGAAATAGAAATATTTGAAATACAAATATTTGAAATAGAAATATTCGAAATAGAAATATTCGAAATAGAAATATTTGAAATAGAAATATTTGAAATAGAAATATTTGAAAAAGAAATATTTGAAATAGAAATATTTGAAATAGAAATATTTGAAAAAGAAATATTTGAAATAGAAATATTTGAAATAGAAATATTTGAAATAGAAATATTTGAAAAAGAAATATTTGAAATAGAAATATTTGAAATAGAAATATTTGAAAAAGAAATATTTGAAATAGAAATATTAGAAAAAGAAATATTTGAAATAGAAATATTTGAAAAAGAAATATTTGAAATAGAATATATGAAGCCGTGTTGATTAGATTGACGCCATTTTGACGTGAACGATATTTATATCGATATCTTTCGAAATGAATTGAATATATAACGATTTTGAAATGAATTGAATATATAACGATTTCGAAATGAATTGAATATATAACGATTTCGAAATGAATTGAATATATAACGATTTCGAAATGAATTGAATATATAACGATTTCGAAATGAATTGAATATATAACGATTTCGAAATGAATTGAATATATAACGATTTCGAAATGAATTGAATATATAACGATTTCGAAATGAATTGAATATATAAAGATTTCGAAATGAATTGAATATATAACGATTTCGAAATGAATTGAATATATAACGATTTCGAAATGAATTGAATATATAACGATTTCGAAATGAATTGAATATATAACGATTTCGAAATGAATTGAATATATAACGATTTCGAAATGAATTGAATATATAACAATTTCGAAATGAATTGAATATATAACGATTTCGAAATGAATTGAATATATAACGATTTCGAAATGAATTGAATATATAACGATTTCGAAATGAATTGAATATATAACGATTTCGAAATGAATTGAATTTATAACGATTTCGAAATGGATTGAATAGAAAACTAATTTGAATTGAATCGATTAGAAAACCAATTTGAATTGAACCGAATAGAAAACGACTTTGAAATTGAATTGAAAACGAATTCAAATTGAATCAAAAGCAAATTGAAATGAATTCAAATTGAATTGAAATTTGAATTGAATAGAAAAGAATTTTAAAACGAATCTATAAGGGAAAATTCAATTTAGATTCGAATTGAATTGGAAGTTGAAATGAATTTAAAAACTATTTATAAAATTCGTTTTAAATAGAAATCGACGAAATATATATATTATATATATTATATATATTATATATATAATATAATGGCCTGAATAGAACGCGCCGCGCCGCGGCAGTTCGTGAATTTCGACCATTTATTTCAAACGGACATTACGGGAGACCCGACCGTCGGATTCTCCTAAAACCGGAACCGTTGGGTTCGTATCGAAAAGAGCTTTCTAACGAATATTAGAAATTTGAAAACTAACGGTTGGATTTGGAGTTACGTCCAAATCAAATTCGAAAAAGGTCGCTGTAAGTGCAGTTCGATGGCCATTGGTGGAAATCGACTGTACGGGCCTTGATAAAATTATTAAAAATATCAACAATTTGGTTAAAATCATAAGAAATGATTTGGGATGAAAAAAAAACTCCATATTTGAAAAGATAAAAATAGATTTTTATCAAAATGAACTAGTTTGAATTAAATTTAAAACCCGGTTTGTTTTTAAATAAATAAATTAGATTTAAAAAGGGGTTTTAAATAATCGGAATTTCTAATATATTTGATTGAATTTGAAATGGGTTTATCGTGAACGGTGTTTTAAATAACACTAGTTCTTTAACCCGATAACAAATAGAATGTGATTTGGGTTTGTCGTGAACTGTATTTTAAATAACACCTAGTTCTTTAACTCAGTAAAAGGAGTTCTAACGAATCTGCAATTAGATTGAAATGTGAATCTATAATCTAAATTATCAAATTTAGAAATGAGCGAGAATGGAGTATTACCAGTTTTGCTCCAAAGCGATAGTTAAATCTTTAATTAGATTTGAACGTGAAACGGTAATTAATTTTACCGATAACACCGTGGTGTTAGATATGGAGTATTACCAGTTTTGCTTCATGGGATGAATAAGTTGGGATTGGGAAATAAAATAAATAATTACTTCGTTGTGGTTCGCTAATCTCGACTAGTTGGAAAAACCATAATTTGGTTTTAAATGACATCCAAAGGAAGATTACAGGATAAATTTTAAAGAATTTATCTTGGATAAAATTAATGGGAACCTTTCCCTAAGAACGTGGGATTTAGAAACTAGCTGTAGGTTGGCTAAGAAGAATGGTTTCCTGGGTATTGATCTGATGTTGGTTTCAGCCTTCGGGGTTAATGTTTGGGAAATGGTTCTCTTGCTAATTTGCGGTTAGTGACTAATGAATTGGAATGAGGCGTATATGGTGTTTGTGTAACATTTGTTTTTAATATACGCGGGTTGTTCGGAAAGTCCGGGTTTACACCCATTCTGAATAACCGATTCGACGATACGTCGAAGATGAAGACGGTGGTTGAAGACCGGAAGTCTTCACATCGTTTGGATAATTACTGACGATCCTGATTGGGCTGTACACCCAAGAGGATGGAAATAGTTGGTGGTCGTCCGGACGTACTTGGAGATGGATGGATATGCGAGGAAAGTGCCTCCGGTTTCGTTCAGACCCAGAACGGACTTGTAAATGGATTGTGTGTCTGACATTGGATTTTATTCTGTGTTGATTGATTTCTATTAAATATACATCTGTTTGGCAGCGGAGAATTTATTCTTTTGCTTAACGCCCTTCTCTGAGACGTACGAGCTAAGAGGTTGTATATCGATGGACATCAGTCGCACGACATGAACTGCCTGTGTGGCACGCTGAGATGCAATGATCAAGGCTTCTGTTGAAAAGCAAAGTCTTGTGGTTGATGATCAAAGCACGCCTACGTGGCAGCTTTGTGTATAACGTGAATTCGCGAACCTCACACCTCGGTATGAGTTAAAAACGGGATATGGACTGCAGGGAGAGCACGACGTTTCTTTCTAGCTTTGGTGGTGTCAGTGACTTACCAGCCCTGACATTTATATACTTTTCACCTATGTGGTTGTTGGAATGCGAGGCGCCTCGATTATAGGTCTGTAAGGACCGGGAAACGTGTGTTCAGGCATAAATAATCCTCTAACGTAAGTGAGGACCGGCCCTGAAGCATCCAGGGGTTGCCCAGAGTGTGTAGCCCCGAGGCATTTGCTAGAGTGTCTCGAGCGCGGAGAGGAGCTTGCCCCTTGCCTCGACTCATGACGGAATCCAATTTCCAATACGTGTAATTCGGTTTTAATTGTAGAACTAGTATGGCGACATAGTAGATGGTAGCTATTCCGCCTATGATTGATACTTATGATTTGAAGTTGTTTTATACACTATACACTTATAATAGTATCAAATGATTTCTTTTAAACGTATCAAGCATTCTTGGCTATTATAAGTTAAAAACCCTATCCCCCGACTTGCGTTGCATTGTGTGATAGGACCTGGGTCTTATAATAGCTTCATTTTTCTTTATTTAGCATTGCGCTGCTGTTTTATGCACTGGTATTCTTGGGAGGAAACCCGTTCCGTGTTATACGGCGTGGTCCCTTGAATTACTCTCTTTTAAAGTAAAGTTTTAAATAACTGTTTTAGTTCTCACACCAGTCACATGACTGACCTGGAGTTTATTGTTTTAACCTAAACTCTTGGTGCCCCTATTTTCCGCACGGGCAGCTAGTAGTTTTGGATTTGTAGACTTATATTCACAGGATCCTGGTTTACAGCTGGAATGATATCCGGAAAGCTCTGTATCCGTATATCACCTTCAGTTGTGCTTTGTATTATTTTCCGCTGCTATGTAATTTATTGTAATCTCTGATATTTATCGAATGTAATTTATTCAATTATACTCTGTATATTCTTATATCTGATGGAATTGTTGTAATAACAATGAAATGTTCTTCTGTTTGCGTTCTGTTGTGTCTTGTTCTCAAATGATCAGGGGTTTCGAACGGTCTAGATCGGTTTAACGACTGATTCAGATCGAGCGAAATTCCAGGCCGTCACATTTGGTATCAGAGCTTTGGTTTACAAAGCTCGAGAACAAGACACATTAGAACCATACGAAAGAATTCATCAGATATTGGATTAGTAATATCCAATTAGAATGACTCGTTAGAGATAGGATCAGTAGTATCCTAGAACGAGTGTGAAGAGTATATATTTCAAATGAAAACAATTTTATTTTAAAAATTTAAATCGTTTTAAACGTATTTGAATATTTATTTATTTTGAATATGGACAATCCAATATATAAAGGTTTTGTATATACGCGTCATGAACGTATATTCGAAGTTTTAATATACTGGATAGATATAGAATCACACTCTAGTCGCCCGGACCTGATTCTGATGATTGACGCGTCATCATTAGTAATTAGTTTCGTGTTTCGAAGGTGTGATACCTATATATTTCCATTAGACTGGTGTGAGAACCAAAACTTATATAGCTATAACACATTGTGGTGAATTGGCATCAAAAACAAGATTTTCAGTATATATATCAAATTATCAATTTGAAACGTTAATCCACTAATTGATTGATGTTTGTGTTGTTTGTTTATTTGTTTGCTAATTTTGAACCATTATGCCTAATTGAACCAAATGTTGAATTATATTGAAAATTGGTCGCATATGCTTGCATATATATGTACTTACCTTGAACAGGTCATAACAAGGAGGCTAGAGCAGAGAATAAAATTTGTTTGCCCGACAAATAGGTACATGTTTACTACATAATTTACTGTTTTGTTTGGGTGATGATGATGTTATGAGCCTATTGGCTAGCCGCTTGGCGTTTTCTTTTTCTTTTTGAGATTAGAAGGACCGGGGAAGATATTTGAAATTCCCCGATGCTCCCGGTGCAGGGGAGGTTATGGCGAAATTTTTCGAAAATTTAGGGTGTTAGCCAAATTTTTGAAATTTTGAAAATTCTCAGAAACTGAAAAGTTGGAGAATGCAAGCCAGATCGAACCTAGAGTTGATTAATCAAACCACTTTCGACTTTGTTCCTTTTCGGGGACGAAAAGTTTTAAGTGGGGGAGATTGTAATAACCCGGAAAATCTGGGCCAGTTTAAAATTTTTATTTTGGCAATTTCAGTGAATTTTGAATATTTAAAATGAATTATTTTAAATAATATTGACGAGAAATTCATTTTTGAATAGAATTCGATCGTATATATTATATACGTCGCCGTTAGAAAATAAATATTTATATATAATTATAAATAGAATTGAAAATGGCGCGGTAGTTCGATAATTCGATTTCAAACTTCGATTGAATGTACCGGTTGCAAAACAATCCGGATTTTAGTGAAACCAAAAACATAGGATCTAATTGATAATGTCTTTCCAACGAATCCGACAAATCGAAATTTCATAGCGGGAATAAAAAGTTATGCCCAGTTGAAAATTCTGAATAGTCGCTATGGAATTCAGGCCCTTAAAAATGGAAATTTTGCAAACGACCTCGGATTTCGACGAAACCACTTTTGTTGGATCCGCAGTGTCAAATTATTGCTAGGTTTTAAATTTCATAATTTTCTGAATCAATAGGTGAGCTTGGCATAGGAAAACGCGTTTGACCAGTTTCAGTTGATTTTAATCGACTGGAAATTGGCCATTTTTCTAACGGTCTCAGAATTCGACGAAACTAGTTTTGTTAGGACCGTATCGTCAATAGGAGGCTAGAAAATATTTTTCTGGAATTTTTCTAGTTAGTATGTGACCCCGGTAATTTGAAATGTACGTTTAAAATTCAGTATAGTAATTTAAATGTAAATTCAACCGAAACTGATCAAAACGATCGAATCAGCTTGCGATACATATCCCATTGTGTTTGGAATGGGGGTAGAATGTAGGGACGACAGTCGGTGGGTTTCGTTTTGAGTTCGAAAATAAAAGTTACTTTTTGGACTTTAAATAAAATAATAAATAAATTTAATTACACTCACCCCCCTCCTTTCTCTTTGTTGAAGTCAACCCCCCCCCCCTTCAGTCACGTTCAAATGGTAATCGAATAAAAAAAAAAAAAAGAGGAAAGAGAGAAGGAAGGGGGAGGAGCCGCCGCTCCTCCCACCGTCGCGCCCACCCAAGGTGGCGCTGACCACCACAGCCCCCCCTCGCGCCTCCTCCCTGGCACCACCGCCGCCCTACTTCTTCCATCGCGATGCAGCCGGCCACCACCACATCGACGCACCCACCAACCTCTTCTCCTCCGCCTCCTGCCCCTCCCCTCCTCCAACTCGCGCAGCACCCTCCACCCTCCATCGAACCAGTCGAGCCCCCCCTCAGCTGAAAGACCGTGACAACCCCCCTTCTGCGAACTCAATAGCGATTACCCCCTCCCCTTCCTCCTTCAAGCGCATACATCCCATTTTCTCCGACGACAGTGAGTTTTATAACTATTGTTATTCATTTGTTTATTTGCAATTGTTTTAATTTCAGATCCTATGTAAATGAAACTGTTTTAGACTTCGGATTTTTCATATGATGTAGAGGATAAAAGTAGGATTTTTATATATGAAGTTAGCGATAAAAATTCAATTTTTACAATACGAAGTTAGCGATAAAAATTCGATTTTTACAATATGAAGTTAGCGATAAAAATTCGATTTTTACAATATGAAGTTAGCGATAAAAATTCGATTTTTACAATATGAAGTTAGCGGTAAAAATTCAATTTTTACAATATGAAGTTAGCGATAAAAATTCGATTTTTATATATTGAATAGCAAAGTAAAAATTCGATTTTTATATAGTGAATAACGAAGTAAAAATGTGATTTTTAAATATGTAGTGGCTACGGGCAACGAAGAAGACGAAAAGGCGAGAACGACAAAGATCTCTAAATAGGAGTGTCGTGAAGTGGGTATAGCTTTCGGTGAGAATTTCTCACTCTTTAATTTAGTTTTCTAGTTATATATATATATACTAGGATGCAGACGGTGTTTAGTAGCACCCGACACAATCGTCCAAAACCATGGACTTGTTTGTTTGGTTGCATAGATTAGTTAGATTATTTGATTGAAATTGATTGTTTGGTGAAATGAATGGATCTGATTGATGTGTGAATGGCGTGGGCCTTCACTAGACCGGGGATAAGGCTAGACCTCGTCCCGTTTCTAGTATCGTGCCGTTATGCCGCCGAAATTTTCTAAAATAAGTTAGGAAAATAAAAATACCATTTTATTTGAAGAATGAACTGAATAGAAATTCATATGTTAAAATAAAATGTTTTATCGTTAAAAATATAATTTTTAACGTGAAGTGAATAAAATAAAATATTCATTTACAAATCAGACGGTTTGTTTATGTACACTGATTTGACTGACATGGATTGGGATGATAAATTTTACACATCGCCCAACTGCACAAATAAAATATGTGTTTGATTGTTTGAAACCCCACACGGGTGTTGAGATGAAAATTGAAGTTCACTCATCCTGATTGATTAAATATGTCGATCGATTGATTGACAGGCTGTTATAAGCGTTAGATATCTATATTTGATGCTTACACAGTGTAGTGCACTTTGGTTGATGGTTGATTATTTTTCAATGCTGTTATATACGTGTGATGTATGAAAATCCATATAATTAATATTATATGGTGATTAATTGGGCCTCATTCCAATTTGAAAAATAAAGAATATTATAAAATAAAGGTTCATGTGTTGACTGTACTCATCCGTTGAGATTAGTCATGTGTTGAACGAAATATTTTAATAATAAAATCTACATCTTTATCAATATAAAATAAAGGTTCATGTGTTGACTGTACTCATCCGTTGAGATTAGTCATGTGTTGAACGAAATATTTTAATAATAAAATTTACATCTTTATCAATATAAAATAAAGGTTCATGTGTTGACTGTACTCATCCATTGAGATTAGTCATGTGTTGAACGAAATATTTTAATAATAAAATTTACATCTTTATCAATGTAAAATAAAGGTTCATGTGTTGACTGTACTCATCCGTTGAGATTAGTCATATGTTGAACGAAATATTTTAATAATAAAATTTACTTCTTTATCTATATAAAATAAAGGTTCATGTGTTGACTGTACTCATCCGTTGAGATTAGTCATGTGTTGAACGAAATATTTTAATAATAAAATTTACATCTTTATCAATATAAAATAAAGGTTCATGTGTTGACTGTACTCATCCGTTGAGATTAGTCATGTGTTGAACGAAATAATTTAACAAAAATAGTCACATGTGGACGGTACTCATTCATTGAGATTAGTCGTGTGTTGACAAAAAGAAATATTTTGAAATAGAAATATTTGAAATAGAAATATTTGAAATAGAAATATTCGAAATAGAAATATTCGAAATAGAAATATTCGAAATAGAAATATTCGAAATAGAAATATTTGAAAAAGAAATATTTGAAATAGAAATATTTGAAATAGAAATATTTGAAAAAGAAATATTTGAAATAGAAATATTTGAAATAGAAATATTTGAAATAGAAATATTTGAAAAAGAAATATTTGAAATAAAATATTCGAAATAGAAATATTTGAAAAAGAAATATTTGAAATAGAAATATTAGAAAAAGAAATATTTGAAATAGAAATATTTGAAAAAGAAATATTTGAAATAGAATATATGAAGCCGTGTTGATTAGATTGACGCCATTTTGACGTGAACGATATGTATATCTATATCTTTCGAAATGAATTGAATATATAACGATTTCGAAATGAATTGAATATATAACGATTTCGAAATGAATTGAATATATAACGATTTCGAAATGAATTGAATATATAACGATTTTGAAACGAATTGAATATATAACGATTTCGAAATGAATTGAATATATAACGATTTCGAAATGAATTGAATATTTAACGATTTTGAAATGAATTGAATATATAACGATTTCGAAATGAATTGAATATATAACGATTTCGAAATGAATTGAATATATAACGATTTCGAAATGAATTGAATATATAAAGATTTCGAAATGAATTGAATATATAACGATTTCGAAATGAATTGAATATATAACGATTTCGAAATGAATTGAATATATAACGATTTCGAAATGAATTGAATATATAACGATTTCGAAATGAATTGAATATATAACGATTTCGAACTGAATTGAATATATAACGATTTCGAAATGGATTGAATAGAAAACTAATTTGAATTGAATCGATTAGAAAACCAATTTGAATTGAACCGAATAGAAAACGACTTTGAAATTGAATTGAATTGAATTGAAAACGAATTCAAATTGAATCAAAAGCAAACTGAAATGAATTCAAATTGAATTGAAATTTGAATTGAATAGAAAAGAATTTTAAAACGAATCTATAAGGGAAAATTCAATTTAGATTCGAATTGAATTGGAAGTTGAAATGAATTTAAAAACTATTTATAAAATTCGTTTTAAATAGAAATCGACGAAATATATATTATATATATTATATATATATATAATATAATGGCCTGAATAGAACGCGCCGCGCCGCGGCAGTTCGTGAATTTCGACCATTTATTTCAAACGGACATTACGGGAGACCCGACCGTCGGATTCTCCTAAAACCGGAACCGTTGGGTTCGTATCGAAAAGAGCTTTCTAACGAATATTAGAAATTTGAAAACTAACGGTTGGATTTGGAGTTACGTCCAAATCAAATTCGAAAAAGGTCGCTGTAAGTGCAGTTCGATGGCCATTGGTGGAAATCGACTGTACGGGCCTTGATAAAATTAATAAAAATATCAACAATTTGGTTAAAATCATAAGAAATGATTTGGGATGAAAAAAAAACTCCATATTTGAAAATATAAAAATAGATTTTTATCAAAATGAACTAGTTTGAATTAAATTTAAAACCCGGTTTGTTTTTAAATAAATAAATTAGATTTAAAAAGGGGTTTTAAATAATCGAAATTTCTAATATATTTGATTGAATTTGAAATGGGTTTATCGTGAACGGTGTTTTAAATAACACTAGTTCTTTAACCCGATAACAAATAGAATGTGATTTGGGTTTGTCGTGAACTGTGTTTTAAATAACACCTAGTTCTTTAACTCAGTAAAAGGAGTTCTAACGAATCTGCAATTAGATTGAAATGTGAATCTATAATCTAAATTATCAAATTTAGAAATGAGCGAGAATGGAGTATTACCAGTTTTGCTCCAAAGCGATAGTTAAATCTTTAATTAGATTTGAACGTGAAATGGTAATTAATTTTACCGATAACACCGTGGTGTTAGATATGGAGTATTACCAGTTTTGCTTCATGGGATGAATAAGTTGGGATTGGGAAATAAAATAAATAATTACTTCGTTGTGGTTCGCTAATCTCGACTAGTTGGAAAAACCATAATTTGGTTTTAAATGACATCCAAAGGAAGATTACAGGATAAATTTTAAAGAATTTATCTTGGATAAAATTAATGGGAACCTTTCCCTAAGAATGTGGGATTTAGAAACTAGCTGTAGGTTGGCTAAGAAGAATGGTTTCCTGGGTATTGATCTGATGTTGGTTTCGGCCTTCGGGGTTAATGTTTGGGAAATGGTTCTCTTGCTAATTTGCGGTTAGTGACTAATGAATTGGAATGAGGCGTATGTGGTGTTTGTGTAACATTTGTTTTTAATATACGCGGGTTGTTCGGAAAGTCCGGGTTTACACCCATTCTGAATAACCGATTCGACGATACGTCGAAGATGAAGACGGTGGTTAACGACCGGAAGTCTTCACATCATTTGGATAATTACTGACGATCCTGATTGGGCTGTACACCCAAGAGGATGGAAATAGTTGGTGGTCGTCCGGACGTACTTGGAGATGGATGGATATGCGAGGAAAGTGCCTCCGGTTTCGTTCAGACCCAGAACGGACTTGTAAATGGATTGTGTGTCTGACATTGGATTTTATTCTGTGTTGATTGATTTCTATTAAATATACATCTGTTTGGCGGCGGAGAATTTATTCTTTTGCTTAACGCCCTTCTCTGAGACGTACGAGCTCAGAGGTTGTATATCGATGGACATCAGTCGCACGGCATGAACTGCCTGTGTGACACGCTGAGATGCAATGATCAAGGCTTCTGTTGAAAAGCAAAGTCTTGTGGTTGATGATCAAAGCACGCCTACGTGGCAGCTTTGTGTATAACATGAATTCTCGAGCCTCACACCTCGGTATGAGTTAAAAACGGGATACAGACTGCAGGGAGAGCACGACGTTTCTTTCTAGCTTTGGTGGTGTCAGTGACTTACCAGCCCTGACATTTATATATTTTTCACCTATGTGGTTGTTGGAATGCGAGGCGCCTCGTTTATAGGTCTGTAAGGACCGAGAAACGTGTGTTCAGGCATAAATAATCCTCTAACGTAAGTGAGGACCGGCCCCGAAGCATCCAGGGGTTGCCCAGAGTGTGTAGCCCCGAGGCATTTGCTAGAGTGTCTCGAGCGCGGAGAGGAGCTTGCCCCTTGCCTCGACTCATGACGGAATCCAATTTCCAATACGTGTAATTCGGTTTTAATTGTAGAACTAGTATGGCGGCATAGTAGATGGTAGCTACGCCGCTTATGATTGATATTTATGATTGAAATGTTTTGACACTATACACTTATTATAGTATCAAATGATTTGTATTAAACGTATCAAGCATGCTTTGGCTGTTATAAGGGAAAACCCTATCCTCCGGCTTGCGTTGCATTGTGTGATAGGACCTGGGTCTTATAACAGCTTCATTTTTCTTTATTTAGCATTGCGCTGCTGTTTTATGCACTGGTATTCTTGGGAGGAAACCCGTTCCGTGTTATACGGCGTGGTCCCTTGAATTACTCTCTTTTAAAGTAAAGTTTTAAATAACTGTTTTAATTCTCACACCAGTCACATGACTGACCTGGAGTTTATTGTTTTAACCTAAACTCTAGGTGCCCCTATTTTCCGCACGGGCAGCTAGTAGTTTTGGTTTTGCAGACTTATATTCACAGGATCCTGGTTTACAGCTGGAATGATATCCGGAAAGCTCTGTATCCGTATATCACCTTCAGTTGTGCTTTGTATTATTTTCTGCTGCTATGTAATTTATTGTAATCTCTGATATTTATCGAATGTAATTTATTCAATTATACTCTGTATATTCTTGTATCTGATGGAATTGTTGTAATAACAATGAAATGTTCTTTTGTTTGCGTTCTGTTGTGTCCTGTTCTCAAATGATCAGGGGTTTCGAACGGTCTAGATCGGTTTAACGACTGATTCGGATCGAGCGAAATTAAAGGCCGTCACACAGGGTGTCAACCCCTCTAGGGGAGTCGACATAGGTGTCAACCCCCCCAGGGGAGTCGACATAGGTGTCGACCCCCTGTAGGGAGTCATCCCCTTTGAGATCCAGCTCCTATGTGACGGCCGGGAATTTCGCTCGATCTGAATCAGTCGTTAAACCGATCTAGACCGTTCGAAACCCCTGATCGTTTGAGAACAGGACAAATCAGAACGCAAACGGAAGAACATTTCATTGCTATTACAACAATTCCATCAGATACAAGAATATACAGAGTATAAATGAATAAATTACATTCGATAAATATCAGAGATTACAATAAATTACATAGTAGCGGAAAAATAATACAAAGCACAACTGAAGGTGATATACGGATACAGAGCTTTCCGGATATCATTCCAGCTGTAAACCAGGACCCTGTGAATATAAATCTGCAAAACCAAAACTACTAGCTGTCCGTGTCGAAAATAGGGGCACCCAGAGTTTAGGTTAAAACAATAAACTCCAGGTCAGTCATGTGACTGGTGTGAGAACTAAAACAATTATTTTAACTTTACTTTAAAAGAGAGAAATTCAAGGGACCACGCCGTATAACACGGAACGGGTTTTCTCCCAAGAATACCAGTGCATAACAATAAACAACGCAATGCTTTTTCGAAAAATGAAGCTATTATAAGACCCAGGTCCCATCACACAATGCAACGCAAGCCGGAGGATAAGGTTTTCCCTTATAATAACCAAACATGCTTGGTACGTTTAAAACAAATCATTTGATACTATAATAAGTGTATAGTGTCAAAACAATTTCAATCATAAATATAAATCATAGACGGCATGGGTACCATATATCATGTCGCCATACTAGTTCTACAATTAAAACCGCAATACACGTATTGGAAATTGGATTTCCGTCATGAGTCGAGGCAAGGGGCAAGCTCCTCTCCGCTTTCGAGACACTCTAGCAAATGTCTCAGGACTACACACTCTGGGCAATCCTGGATCTTCAGGGCCGGTCCTCACTTACGTTAGAGGATTAGTTATGCCTGAACACACGTTTCCCGGTCCTTACAGACCTAAAATTGAGGCGCCTCATCCAACAACCACAGGTGAAAAGTATATAAATGCCAGGGCTGGTAAGTCACCGACACCACCAAAGCTAGAAAGAAACGTCGTGCTCTCCCTACAGTCCGTATCCCGTTTTTAACTCATACCGAGGTGTGAGGCTCGCGAATTCCCGTTATACACAAAGCTACGCCACAAAGGCCGTGCTTTGATCATCAACCACAAGACTTTGCTTTTCAACAGAAGCCTTGATCTATGCAACTCAGCATGCCACACAGGCAATTCATGCCATGCGATTGATGTCCATCGATACACAACCTCTGAGCTCGTACGTCTCAGAGAAGGGCGTTAAGCAAAAGAATAAATTCTCCATCGCCAAACAGATGTATATTTAATAGAAATCAATCAACACAGAATAAAATCAAATGTCAGACACACAATCCATTTACAAGTCCGTTCTGGGTCTGAACGAAACCGGAGGCACTTTCCTCGCATATCCATTCATCTCCAAGTACGTTTGGACGATCACTAACTGATTCCCTCATCTCGGGTGTACAGCCCAATCAAGATCATCAGTAATCACCCTAACGATGTGAAGACTTCCGGTCTTCTACCACCGTCTTCATCTTCGACTTATCGTCGAATCGGTTATTCAGAATGGGTATAAACCCGGACTTTCCGAATAACCCGCGTGTGTTAAAACAAATGTTACACAAACACAACATACGCCTCATTCCAATTCATTAGTCACTAACCGTAAATCAACAAGTGAACAATTTCCCAAACATTAACCCCGAAGGCCGAAACCAACATTAGATCAATACCCAGGAAACCATTCTTCTTAGCTAACCTACAGCTAGCTTCTAAATTCCACATTCTTAGGGAAAGGTTCCCATTAATTTTATCCAAGATAAATTCTCTAAAATTTATCCTTTAATCTTCCTTTGGATGTCGTTTCAAACCAAATTATGGTTTTCTAAACTAGTCGAGATTAACGAACCACACCGAAGTAATTATTTATTTTATTTCCCAATCCCAACCTATTCATCCCACGAAGCAAAACTGGTAATACTCCATATCTAACACCGGGGTGTTATCGGTAAAATTAATTACCATTTCACGTTCAAATCTAATTAAAGATTTGACTATCGGAGCAAAACTGGTAATACTCCATCCTCGCTCACTTTCTAAATTTGATAATTTAAATTATCAATTCACATTTCAATTTAATTGCAGATTCATTAAAACTCCTTTTACTGGGTTAAAGAACTAGTGTCATTTAAAACACAGTTCACGATAAACCCAAATCACATTCTATTTATTATCGGGTTAAAGAACTAGTGTTATTTGAAACACAGTTCACGACAAACCCATGAATCAGTTCTATTTAAACCCATTTCAAATCCAATTTATTTATTTAAAAATAAATGGGTTTTAATTTTAGTTCAAAACTAGTTCATTTCGATAAAAATCTATTTTTATCTTTTCAAATATGGAGTTTTTCATCCCATTTTTTCCCAAATCATTTCTTATGATTTTACTCATATTATTACTATATTTAATAATTTTATCAAGGCCTATACAGTCGATTTCCATCAACGGCCATCGAACTGCACTTACGGCGACCTTTTCCAAATTTGATTTGGACGTTTCTCCAAATCCAACCGTTAGATTTCAAATTTCTAATATTCGTTCGAAAGCTCTTTTCGATACGAACCCAACGGTTCCGGTTTTAGGAGAATCCGACCGTCGGATCTCCCGTAATGTCCGTTTGAAATGAATGGTCGAAATTCACGAACTGCCGCGGCGCGGCGCGTTCTATTCAGGCCATTATATTATATATATAATAAATATTTCATCTTTTTCTATTTAAAACGAATTTTATAAATCGTTTTAAATTCGTTTCAAAAACAATTTCAACTTCCATTTCAATTCAAATCAAAATTGAATTTTTCCTTATAAATTCGTTTTAAAATTCATTTCTATTCAATTCAAATTTCAATTCAATTTGAATTCATTTCAATTCGCTTTCAATTCAATTCGAATTCGTTTTCAATTCAATTCGAATTCATTATATATTCAATTCAAATCAAATTCGTTATATATTCAATTCAAATCAACTTCGTTATATATTCAATTCAAATTAAATTCGTTATATATTCAATTCAAATCAAATTCCTTTCCTATTCATTTCAATTCAAATTCGTTTTCTATTCGATTCAAATCAAATTGGTTTTCTATTCAGTTCAATTCAAATTGGTTTTCTGTTCAGTTCAATTCAAATTGGTTTTCTATTCGATTCAATTCAAATTGGTTTTCTATTCGATTCAATTCAAATTGGTTTTCTATTCGATTCAATTCAAATTGGTTTTCTATTCGATTCAATTCAAATTGGTTTTCTATTCGATTCAATTCAAATTGGTTTTCTATTCGATTCAATTCAAATTATAAAAACGAATATAATCGATATAAATATCGTTCGCGTCAAAATAGCGCATCCCTAATCAACACGGCTTTATATATTTCAATAAATTCGTTATTCTATTCAACAAATGAATAATTACTCTATTCAATATGTGAATCTATATTTTTGTCATTTAATATATTTTGTTCAACACTTGACTAATCTCAACGGATGAGTACGGTCAACACATGAATCTTTATTTTATAAAGATAAAGATGTAGATTTTATTATTAAAATATTTCGTTCAACACATGACTAATCTCAGCGGATGAGTACGGTCAACACACGAACCTTTATTTTATAATATTCTTTATTTTCTAAATTGAAATGAGTCCCAATCAATTAATATATAGCGTTAACTATATGGATTCCATACAACACATGTATATAATAGCAACGATAAATAATCAACCATCATCCAAAGTGCACTACAATGTATAAGCATCAAATATAGATATCTAACGCTTATAACAGCCTGTCGATCCATCGATCGACATATTTAATCAATCAGGATGAGTGAACTTCAATTTCATCCCAACACCCGTGTGGGGTTTCAAATCAACAAACACAGATTTTATTTGTGCAGTTGGGCGATGTGTAAAATTTATCGCCCCAATCAATGTCCTTCAAATAGGTGTACATAAACAAACCGTCCGGTTTGTAAATGAATATTTATTTATTTTCATTCACGTTAAAAATTTTATTTTTAACGATAAAATATTTTATTTTAACACATGAATTTCTACTCCGTTCATTTACAAAATAAAAATGATATTTTTATTTTTCGAACTTATTTTAGAAAATTTCTGCGGCATAACGGCACGATACTAGAAACGGGACGAGGCCTAGCCTTATCCCCGGTCTAGTGAAGGCCCACGCCATTCACACATCAATCAAATCAATTTCTATTCACCA
Source organism: Allium sativum (assembly GCA_030737875.1). Taxonomy (NCBI): domain Eukaryota; kingdom Viridiplantae; phylum Streptophyta; class Magnoliopsida; order Asparagales; family Amaryllidaceae; genus Allium; species Allium sativum. The sequence goes on from CM060922.1 coordinate 546,644,204, forward strand.
AACAATTCAATTCAACCCAAATAATCTAATTAACTACACAACCAAACAAACAAGTCCATGGTCTTTGGACGATTGTGTCGGGTGCTACTAAACACCGTCTGCATCCTAGTATATATATGAGTAGAGAAAGAAATTGAAGAGTGAGAAGTTCTCACCAATAGCTATCCCAACTCCACGACACTTCGTTTATAGAAATCTTCATCGTTCTCGCCTTTTTGTCATCTTCGTTGCCCGTATTCTCTACATATGAAAAAATCGATTTTTTACCTTACTATTCAATATATAAAAATCGAATTTTTACTTCGCTATTCAATATATAAAAATCGAATGTTTACTTTGCTATTTAATATATAAAAATCGAATTTTTATTTTGCTATTCAATATATAAAAATCGAATTTTTACTTTTTTATTCAATATATAAAAATCGAATTTTTACTTTGTTATTCAATATATAAAAATCGAATTTTCACACAGCTACTATATATATAAAGACTTCGCCTTTTCACATATAAAGATTCGATTTTTATTTCACTACATATATAAAGGTGATATTTTTACTATCTTACCTATATAAAAATTATATTTTTATATTTATACAATATAAAAGATTATATTTTTATTATCTATATAATATGAAAATTATATTTTTACCCTTCCTATAATATAAAAATTATATTTTTAATAACTTACATTAATAAAAATCGTATTCTCAAATCAATATCGTTCATATGAAAATTACTTCTCCTCTGTGATAAAAATCGCTACTATATCCATGCTATCATATGTTAAATCAGAAAACAAAATAAATGTAAATTAAAATTAAAATAAAAAAAAAAATTAAACTCACATTTCCTGCAGGGATTGGGTTCTCGATGGAAGGAGGGGGTCTGCAGCTCGCTGGAGGAAGGGGGAAAGTGGAAGAAGCGGCGGCGACAGGGTTTTCAGGGGGGCGGTGTCGCGTCGCACGCCAGCGGGGGGGGGGGGGGGGGGATCGGTTGTGGCTTACACGAGGAGGAAGAGGGGGAGGGAGGTGGGCGGTGGCGCGGCGCGAGGGGGGGATTCGTCGAAGTGGCGGCGGCGGTTTAGGGGGGGCGACGCTGATTTATGGATCGGGATTTTTTTTTCTCTGATGAATCGAAAAATAAGGGGGGCCAGAGGTTATAGATAATAGGGAGAGAGAGATGGATTTATCATTTAATTATTTTAATTTTCACCAAAAAGCAACTTTTATTTTCGACCTCTAAACTAGGCCCACCGCCTATCATCCACAGCTAATTACCCCTATTCCGAACACAATGGGATATGTATCGTAAGCTGATTCGATCGTTTCGATCAGTTTTCGCCAAAATCAACATATAACTCTATATATTGAATTTGAACACGCATTTCAATTTACCGGGGTCACATACTAACTAGAAAAATTCCAGAAAAATATGTTCTAGCTTCGTATTGACGATACGGTCCTAACAAAACTAGTTTCGTCGAATTCTGAGACCGTTGGAAAAATGGCCATTTTCCAGTCGATTAAAATCAACTGAAACTGGTCAAATGCGTTTTCCTTTGCCACGCTCACATATTGATTCGAAAAATTATGAAATTTGGAATCTAGCAATAATTTGACATCACGGATCCAACAAAAGTGGTTTCGTCGAAATTCGAGGTCGTTTGCAAAATGTCTATTTTTAAGGGCCTGAATTCCCTAGCGACTATTCAGAATTTTCAACTGGACATATCTTTTGATCCCCGCCATGAAATTTCGATTTTTCGGATTCGTTGGAAAGATATTCACGAATAGATCCTAATGTTTTTTGTTTCACTAAAATCCGGATTGTTTTGCACCCGGTACATTCAATTGAAGTTTGAAATCGAATTATCGAACTACCCCGCCATTTTCAATTCCATTTATAATTATATATAATTATTTATAGGGTGCGTTTTTTAGAGGTCCCTATTAGGTTTCAAAATATAAAAAAAACCTGGTCATAAACTTATTGTAAATTTAGTCCCTGTTTTTCGAAAATTCATAAAAAAATATTAAAAAAATATAAAAAAATCACGTAAATTCGTATTTAAATAAAACATGTACTCGCCCAAAAATTCAGATCATAATAAAATCAAAACAAGCATCAAAATCGAAAAAATACAGAAAACAACGAAAAATGCAGTAATTTGCATCAAATCATGCACATATTTGGAATACTTGCATTCATCTGTGCAAGTATTTCTCTGTTATATTTTTACATGCAATACTTGCATACATGTGTGCAAGTATTTAAAATAGTTGCATACATGTATGCAAGTTTCTGCACACATTTTATTTTCACATGTAAATACTTGCATACATGTGTGCAAGTATTTCAAATAGTCGCACACATGTATGCAAGTTTCTGCATGCATTTTCAACTAAAACAGCTTCAGAAATACTTGCATACATGTATGCAACTATTGACAAAAGTTGCATACATGTATGCAACTATTTTGCAAGTTTTAAATTCACAATACATCCCTGTAATTAATGTTTTCTCTGTAAACCCGCCCCCTATTTTAGCTGCCGCCTGGAATCTTCCGCCTGCCACTTTCCATACCTCCGCCTCTTTCGTTTTCTGTCCAAATTTTCAGGCGCTATCACTTAAAAAAAAAAAAAAAAAAATTCTAAAATCTGTAAATATTCTCGGAAGTCCACAGAAATTAAAAAAAAAAAGTTGCATCAATGTATGCAACTTTTACGAATAGTTGCATACATTTATGCAACTATTCGAATACACATGCATATATTTATGCACGCCTGTTTGAAAAATTGCATACATGTATGCAGTTTTTCTATATAACTGCATACATGTGTGCATATATGTCAAAATACATGCAAACGTGAATAAGTTGCACGTAGGTATGCAGTTTTTAAACAAATGCATCAGCAGATGCATGTTTTAACAATATGTGCATACATGTATGCATTTATACTGCAGTTTTGACGCAGATTTGAAATAAATGCATACATGTATGCAACTAATCGATTTATATGCATGTTTTGATGCAATTTACTGCATTTCGTTGATTTTCTGTATTTCATGATTTCGACGTTGTTTTTAATGTTTTTTTGATCTGATTTTTTTCACGATTAATTGTTTTAATTAAATACGAATTTACATGGTTTTTTAATATTTTTTTTATATTTTTTTATATGTTTTTGAAAATAGGGACTAAATTTACAATAAGTTTATGACCGGGGGTGAGCCTAATTAAGTTTCGTTTTAGGGATGTGTGCCTAATATTCACTTATTTATATTCTAACGACGACGTATATAATATATACGTTCTATTTATATTCAAAATAAATTTATCATCGATATTATATAAAATAATTCATTTTAAATATTCAAAATTCGCTAAAATAGCCAAAATAAAAATTTTAAACTGGCTCAGAATTTCCGGGTTGTTACATCCTATGACCAATTTTTACAGCCCTGTGCTGATGTGGCCTTCTCTGATTGGACAATGACTGATTTCTGAGGTACTAGGGTATATGTGTCATGCTATGGTTGGCTGGGTGACACATCTCTTTGGTTTGATGGCTCTGATTTCTTCTACACTAATCTAAAGGCTAGACTTGAACCTAGACTTCTATATAATCACCCCAAACCTCAACCCTAGAACTCATTCTATTAAGCCGTCATGCTGTTCGTCTATAAACTGGCCTAGCTTCCATTCATTTACCCTAAACTAGAGAATCAAATTCAAACTAGGAATCAATTAGAAGAACTAGAGAATCAAACGTCTACATCATAGGATAACTTTTCAAATTCAAAAATCAGATCCCAGAAATCAAGATCCGTCCTTTTTCTGTAAGTATAGTTATTGTTTAGATGTGAACACCTAATAAGAAATCATGACAGTAATAACTGGAAATAGAACTATGCCTAATTCTATTCGTGCCTATCCTTTTGTCAATTCTGAATTGCCTATGCCTATGAGACTACTGTGATGGATGTAATGACACCTATCGTGCCTATAAGACTATTGTTATTGACATAATGAAACCTAACATGCCTATGAGACTGTTGGATTGACAAAATGGAACCTATCATGCCTATGGAAATGTTGTGATTGATTTATCGTGTTGTACATCCTATGCCTATGAGACTATTGGACTGACACAATTGAACTTACCATGCTGTATATGCAAATTACATGATAAGTTATGTTCATATATGCTTACATGTTTAGATCCAAACTAATACCCATGTTTAAGATCTATATAAGTTCATGCTTATACAATTAGATCTATGCTAGTTCGCATGTTAATTGGATCTAATTTAAATGTAAGATCACGTTCATGTGCTTAATTAAGTTTATGTCGTTCTATCCCAAATTTATACTATGCATGTTGATCTATATTGTTTAGGCCTGTTGGAATGTTACATGTCCCTCTATTTTCCCTTTTGTTTATAAGTCAGGCTAATTTGTGAGCCTAACGTTCTATGTGAATTATGCGAACAAATAACGGGGGAGACATTGGAAAAAATATTAAACTAAATGCTATTGGCATAGATTGGCTCGTAATCATGTAAATAATTAGTAGCATGAAATGGTAGAATTTGTATACCTAGAATTATGGACATAATTTAGAGGGTAAATGGGGCATGACTTGAATTGACAACACTTGTGGATAATTTACATACGAACATAAACTGTAAATATGTAAATTAATTAAAAAAAGAATATGCCTAACCCGAGGTTGGATTCAGTTACGGTGTAAGAATGCCCGGAACCGCCCGACACATCCAGCAATCGTAACAATATAGATCTAATGTGACTGGTTAGCGCATTGAGCCCAAAAACCCGAGGTTAGATTGAGTTATGGTGTAAGACTGCCCGGAACCGCCCGGCACATCCAACAACCGTAACAATATAGATCTAATGTGAGAGGTTAGCGCATTAAGCCCAAAAACCCGAGGTTAGATAGAGTTGTGGTGTAAGACTGCCCGGAACCGCCCGACACATCCAGCGATCGCAACAATATAGATCTAGTGTGAGAGGTTGGTTCTTTAATGAATGAATTAAAGCTAAGAAACATACAGGCTAAGAATGGTGGGGTTAAGTTAACACAACAGGGCAACAGTTTACCAATGTAACATGACAAGTGGTAGGGTTAAGTTAACACAACAGGGCAACACTTAACCAATGTAACATGACAAGTGGTAAGGTTAAGTTAACACAAGAGGGAAACACTTAACCAATGTAACATGACAAGTGGTCGGGTTAAGTTAACACAACAGGGCAACACTTAAACCAATGTAACATGACAAGTGGTAGGATTAAGTTAACACAAGAGGGCAACACTTAATCATTGTAACATGAAAAGTGGTAGGGTTAAGTTAACATAAGAGGGAAATACTTAACCAATGTAAAATGACAAGTGGTAGGGTTAAGTTAACACAAGACGACAACACTTAACCAATATAACATGATGAACGAGTGGGGTTAAGTTAATGGGAAACACTTAACCAATATAACATGATGAACGAGTAGGGTTAGGTAAATGGGAAACACTTAACCAATATAACATGATTAACGAATGGGATTAAGCTAAGGGGATACACTTAACCAATTACAACATGATTGAATGAGAAGGGTTAAGTTAATAAGAAACACTTAACCAACATGACATGACATGTAGATGGGTTAAGTTAACTTGAATGGATGGATAACTCTTAACCAATTTGGGGGGTATACGAATAGACCCTAGAAAACCCTAGTAACGTGGACCCATTTCAGCAGTAACCCATATAGATGTATCATAGTACCCTGAACTAGGCAGGGTGGGGCACAATTAGTGGGCTGATTATAAGCGGTCAAAATAGCGGAAGGGGATGCAGCAGTGTAGTTCCGTCGGAGTATGGACGTGCACGTGCTCTGGAGTGGAAAAGCAGGAACTGGGCATCAGTAGTATACACTATGCATCTAGAATTTGTGTCGGGTTGCTATAATAGGGATTTATACACCTTACGGTGGGACCAACATAGGGTACCTACACGTAAGAGAGGGCCGATTGACACGGACACAAGGAAAGTTAATACAAGTAGGAAGCCGATCGATAGGGTAGTAAGGGTACATCTAACATCTTCATGGCAATTAGGTTGGTTGAGGTAAGATCCTCATACTAGATGTACACCTGAAGGCTACCACAAATGTGGGGTTGGGATCACCATATTTTATAACACAAGATACTAGTTGGGAGACTAGTAGGGGGTACGGATCCTTTTTCACAGGATACTAGTTGGGACACTAATAGGGAATACAAATCGTTTTATAAAAGACACTAGTTAGGATGCTAACTGGGTGGTGCAGAGAAAATAGGAAATTAGAGAAAGAACCGCAGCACATTCAGTGTATCTTACCTTGTCATATCTAACGATCATCATTTTTTGTCTTGCTATGCTTATTATCATGGTTATGGTCTGGTATCTAGTTTATTCATGTCATGATCCTTTTACCTGTTTACATGCTGAATAATCACTGGACTTACCAGGCTTTATGTCTGACTCTGTTTTGTTTCGTTCTCTTTTCTTCCATTCCCCCTTCCACCAGTTCACAGGGAGGGAATATTACCACATAGCTCAGTTTTCTTTCCAAGCTCGAAGATAGATGATGTATTGCTTTGGACTCTCTTTTCCACTGCTATGGCTAGCTCATGCTTTATTGGGGAATATCATTGTCATTTCATGCTTCTTTATTTTGTTAAACAAGACAAATGCTTTGTTGTAATGGGTATTGGTGTTTTGGTGCTGGAAAGCAATCTTTGTACAAGTTGTTTTACCAAGCCGCTGTTTTATCAATAAAGTAAAGTTTTATTTATTTTCCGCTGTTTAAATTTTGTATGTTTTGTAATTTATGTGTTCTATGCACTTATGACGCTCCACTGAAATTAAGGCATTCCCTTTGTGAGTGACGTTAATGAAGGTGCATTGTTACATGTGGTATCAGAGTTAAAGGTTACCAGAACAGATAAAAGATTTTTCAAAAGCATATTTTAAAAGGTGTGTTTTCTAAAACATGTTTTATAGAAGCAATTTTCAAGAGAAAAGTATTGTTTTTAAAAGGCATATTCCCCAAACCCATATGCATTATCTTTTGATTCTCTATTTGAATCTCTTCTTCCTTTCTTTTCTCCATAGTTTCGTAGGCATACGGCACATGTCGAGGGCAAAGTAGTGACCAACCTCCATCTATAGCCGCAGTAGTTTCACCTACGGCTTATTTTCTTTCAAGCCTTGTAGGTTTCCATGCGATGGAGGTAGTTTCGAGAAACTAGTCAACAAGCTACACATGGATAGTAAGGATGAGAATAAGGGAGTTTGGGCTAAGAAGCGCAAGCCCAAGGACAAGAAGCTTGTTGATATGGCTTAATCCACACAGAAGGAGAAAGGTGAAAAGAAAGAGGCCAAAGTGGAAGAATAACAAAAAAAGGGATTGGAATATAAGAAGGGTGGAAGAAATAATAGATCCCGTGATAAGAGGAAGTGTCTTTTCTGTGGTATAGTGGGTCATTTAATTGTAGAAAGAAGAAGACAGGTGGTTGTTTTCAGTATGGTGAAGCAGGGCATCTTATCAAGGATTGCTCGAAGGACAAGGGGCAAAGGACATAATCTTCTAGAGGTCAATTGCATGCTCTCACTACTAGTGTACCTAAGAGAGGTAGGAACGTTTCTGTTGAAAGTTTAGTTTTTCTTTTCAATCATCCTATTAGAACTTTGTTTGGTTCTGGCGCTTCACATTCTTTTCTATCTTCTTCCATAGTTGAGTCTCTGCACCCTAGTACTTGTATAGTAGAGGATCCTATTGTTGTCTCAAATCCAATTGGTGATTCGACTCATTTATCTTTGGTTTGTAAGGATTTGAGAATAGCTATATTAACTATTAAGGTTAAGTTTATGCTTATGTTTTTGGTTTCATGGGCTATGGGTTGATTCTAGGCATGGATTGGTTAGCTAGAAATTGTGAAAGGAGGTAGTTAGATTTTTGACTTTCCTCAGGAATACCCTCGAGATTTCGTGTGATCCTAAGGAATCAGTTTGGCTTAGCTACTTAGAATCACTGGATGCATCTATCGACGATTTGCGATTCGATAGAATAGTCCATGAGTACGCAGACGTTTTTGATTAAGTTAGGGGTTTGTCCCCTAAAACACGAGAAAGACTTCCGCATATATTTTGTAATATCCCGGAAATTCTGAGCCAGTTTATAAATTTTATTTTGGCAATTTTAGCGAATTTTGAATATTTAAAATGATTGTTTTAAATAATAATGATGGGAAATTTATTTTGAATAGAAATAGAAGTATATATATTTGAATCGTCATTAGGATATAAATATTTATTTATAATTATAAAAGGAATTGAAAATGGCGTGGTAGTTCGAAAATTCAATTTCAAAGTTCAAACGAATGTACAGGATTCAAAACAAACCGGATTTTAACGAAATCAAAAATATTTGAATCTATTTGAGAATATCTTTCCAAAGAATCCAAAAAATTGAAATTTCATACGTCCAGTTGAAAATTCAGAATAGTCACTATGGAATTCTGGCCCTTAAAAATGGAAATTTTGCAAATGACCTCGGTTTTCGACGAAACCACCTTTGTTGGATCCGTGATGTCAAATTATTGCTAGGTTTCAAAATTTGTATTTTTTCGAATCAATATGTGAGCGTGGCAAAGGAAAACGCATTTGACTAGTTTTAGTTGATTTTAATCGACTGGAACATTTTTCAAACGGTCTCAGAATTCGATGAAACTGGCTTTGTTAGGACCGTATCGTCAATACGAAGCTAGAAATATTTTTCGGAAATTTTTAGATTTAATATGTGGCCCCGATGAATTGAAATGCGCGTTCAAATTCAATATATAGAGTTATATTTTGATTTTGACGAATACTAATCGAAACGATCGAATCAGCTTACGATACATATCCCATTGTGTTCAGAATGAGAGTAATTAGCTAGGGACGATAGGCAGTGGGTCTCGTTTCGAGGTCAAAATAAAAAGTTGCTTTATGGAATAAATAAATAAAATAATATAAAAATTTTCAATAAACCCACCTTCTCCATCTCCCTTCCAAGATCAGATGTCTTCATGAATTAAAAAAAAAGAGAGAAGGGGGAGCGATCGCGGAAGACCGCAATGCCCACCGCCGCCCGAGGCGCGAGGCGCCCCCCTCGTCAGCCCGTACCCCCGCCTCCTCTTCCTCCAACTCCTTCACCTCCGCTCGAGGTCGCCTCAGCTCGAGCCCCCCCAACCGTCGACGAGAACGCCACCATCCGCCGTGCCGCTGCCCCCCCCAGTGATGTCCACCGACCCCTCCCCCTAGCCACCTCCGGCGAACTCAGAAACCCCCCCCCCACTAAATAAAAAAAACCCAATCAAGGTAAGTCTTTATTTTTATTTATTTTTCTTTTCTTTTCTTCTTTTTTTCTCTGATTTGTTTGTTTCTTTCAGCTTGGAAAAATATGATTTCTTTTAATATAGAAGAGAATAGAATTTTAATCCAAGAAAGATTATATTTTTAATGTATGAAAGATTATATTATTTTTAAAAGTGAAAGATGATATTTTTAAAAGTGAAAAACACAATATTTTTAAAAGTGTAAAAGGCGATATTTTTAATAGTGAAAAATGGATTTCTATATATATATGTTAGCATAGGAAAAACGAGATTTTTATATGTGAGAAGTTAGGATTTTTATAGATGGAAAGGTTGGGATTTTATACATATAAAGTGATGATTTTTATCACATAAAGATGTGATTTTTACAAAGAAAGATTTGTTTAAAAATATGATTTTATATTAGTAAAAGGGTAAAAATACAATGTTTACTAAGAAGTTAGCAATATAAAAATATGATTTTTATATAATAAAGAATTTAAAAAATACGATTTTTATATAAGTAGCGAAATAATAATATGATTTTTATTATATATATGTTGAAATAAAAATGTGATTTGTATAGCGATGATATAAAAATTCGATCTTTATGTATGAAGTAGAAATATAAAAATATTATTTTTATATAGTGATAAGGGTAAAAATAGAATTTTTATCTATATAATAGCGGTGTAAAAATAGAATTTTTATCTATATAGTAGCGGTGTAAAAATAGAATTTTTATCTACATAGCAACAATATAAAAATGTGATTTTTATATATGTAGTGGCTACGGACAATGAAATAGACAAAAGGCGAGCACGATGAAGATTTCTACATATAAGAGTCATGGCGCTTGGTTTAGCTAGTCGGTGAGAACTTCTCACTTTAATTCTTGTTTTCTAGTTAAAATTATATACTAGGATGCAGACGGTGTTTAGTAGCACCCGACACCCGTCATCCACAGACCATGGACGGCTTGTATGCTTGTTTGTTTGATTTTGATGTGTAGTTGATTGTGTGATGTGGAATGAAATAAAATATTTTATAGTTAAAAATATAATTATTAAACATGTATATAAAATAAATATTTATAAACAAATCGGACGATTTCTTTATATACGCTGATTTGACTGATATTGATTGGGACGATAAATTTTACACATCGCCCAACTGCACAAATAAAATCTGTGTTTGATTGTTTGAAACCCCACACGGGTGTTGGGATGATATTTGGCGTACACTAATCCCAATTATTTAATTGTATGTCGATCGATTGGTCGACAGACTGTGTAAGCGTTAATTATTTATATTTAATGCTTATGCAGTTGTGTGGTGCACTTTGGATGATGTTTGATTATTTATCGTTGCTATTATATACATGTGTTGTATGAAATCCATATAATTAACATTATATGGTAATTGATTGGGCCTCATTCCAATTTGGAAAATAAAGAATATTATCAAATAAAGATTCATGTGTTGACATTGCTCATTTGTTGAGATTAGTCATGTGTTGAAAAATAGAGATTCATGTGTTGAACGAAATATTTTAACAATAAAATTTACATCTTTATCATATATAAAATTAGAAACTAACTGGAAAATAGATAAGATGAGTGGTCTCCTGGATATTGATCTGATGTTGGTTTCGGCCTTCGGGGTTAATATTTAGGGAATTGCTCTCTTGCTAATTTACGTTTAGAGTTTGATTAAAAATTTAACGATAGAAATCATAATTTTATAAAATATATTAAATAACAAAAATAGTCACGTGTTGACTGTACTCATTTGTTGAGATTAGTCATGTATTGAAAGAAATATAGATTCATTTGTTGAATAGAATAAATATTCATTTGTTGAATAGAATAACGAAGTTATTGAAAAATATAAAGTCGTGTTGATTAGAGATGCGCTATTTTGACGCGAACGATATTTATATCGATTATACTCATTTTTATAATGAATATTGAAAAGAGATTTAAAAATCGAATATAAAGAAAATGAATTCTAATTGAATTGAATATAAAATGAATTCGAATTGAAATGAATTCAAATCGAATTGAAAACGAACTGAAATTGAATTGAAATCGATTTGAATTGAAATCAAATAGAAATGAATGCAAAAAGAATTTATAATGGAAAATTCAATTTTTATTTGAATTTGAAACGATTTATAAAATTCGTTTTAAAAGGAAATCGATGAAATATATGTAATATATATATATATATATATATATATATATATACATTATATATATAATGGCTGAATAGAACGCGCCGCGGCAGTACATGAATTTTGACCATTGGCTTCGAACGGACATTACGGGAGAGCCGACCGTCGGATTCTCCTAAAACTGGAACCGTTGTGTTCGTATCGAAAAGAGCTTTCTAACGAATACAAGATATTTGAAATTTCAGTAAAGGTCGTTGTAAGTGCAGTTCAGTTCAATGGCCGTTGTTGGAAATCGACTGTACGGGCCTTGATAAAATTATCAAAAATATCAATAATTTGTGTAAAATCATAAGAAATGATTTGTGAAGAACTGGGATGAAAAATCCCACAATTGTAAAGATAAAAATAGATTTTTATCGAAATGAACTAGTTTTGAACTAAAATTAAAACCCAATTATTTTTAAATAAATAAATTGGGTTTGAAATGGGTTTTAAATAACCAGAATTTCTAATATATTTAATTGGAACTGAATTAGAATTGATTTGTGGGTTTATCGTGAATGGTGTTTTAAATAACACTTGTTCTTTAATCCAATAATAAATAGAATGTGATTTAGGTTTATCGTGAACTGTGTTTTAAATGACGTTAGTTCTTTAACCCAGTAAAAGGAGTTTTAATGAATCTGTAATTAGATTGAAATGTGAATTGATAATTTAAATTATCATATTTGGAAAGTGAACGAGAATGGAGTATCACAGTTTTGTTCCAAAGCGATAGTTAAATCTTTAATTAGATTTGAACGTGAAATGGTAATTAATTTTACCGATAACACCGTGGTGTTAGATATGGAGTATTATCAGTTTTGCTTCATAGGATGAATAGGTTGGGATTGGGAAATAAAATAAATAATTATTTCGGTGTGGTTCGCTAATCCCGACTAGTTTGGAAAACCTTGACATGGTTTGAAATGATATCCAAAGGAGGATTAAAGAATAAATTTTAAAGAATTTATCTTTGATAAAATTAATGGGAACCTTTCCCTAAGAATGTGAAATTTAGAAACTAACTGTAGGTTAGCTAAGATGATTGGTTTCCTGGGTATTGATCCGATGTTAGTTTCGACCTTCGGGGTTAATATTTGGGGAATTGTTCTCTTGCTAATTTACGGTTAGTGACTGATGAATTGGAATGAGGCGTATGTTGTGTTTGTGTAACATTTGTTTATTATATACATGGGTTATTCGGAAAGGTCGGGTTTATACCCATTCTGAATAACCGATTCGACGATAGGTCTAAGACGAAGACGGTGGTTGAAGACCGGAAGTCTTCACATCGTTTGGGTGATTACTGATGATCTTGATTGGGTTGTACACCCAAGATGAGGGAATCGGTTGGTGATCGTCCAGACGTACTTGGAGATCGATGTATATGCGAGGAAAGTGCCTCCGGTTTCATTCAGACCCAGAATGAACTTGTAAATTGACTGTGTGTCCGACATTGGATTTCATTCTGTGCTGATTGATCTCTATTAAATATACATCTGTTTGGCGGTGGAGAATTTATTCTCTTGCTTAACTCCCTTCTCTGAGACGTACGAGCTCATAGGTTGTATATCTATGGACATCAGTCGTATGGCATGAATTGCCTGTGTGGCATGCCTAAGTGGCAGATGATCAAGGCTTTGGTTGAAAAGCAAAGTCTTGTGGTTTATGATCAAAGCAAGGCCTGTGTGGCGCAACTTTGTGTATAGCGTGAATTCGCGAGCCTCACACCTCGGTATGAGTCAAAAATGGGATAAGGACTGCAGGGAGAGCACGACATTTCTTTCTAGCTATGGGAGGTGTCGGTGCTTAAACTGGCTGACATTTATATTATTTTTACCTATGTGGTTGTTGGAATGCGAGGCGCCTCAGATATAGGTCTGTTACGACCGGGTAATGTGTGTTCAGGAATTGCCAATCCTCAAATGTAAGAGAGGACCGGCCCTGAAGCATCCAGGGGTTACCCAGAGTGTGTAGTCCGGAGACATTTGCTAGAGTGTCTCGAACCGGAGAGGATCTTGCCCCTGGCCTCGGCTCATGACGGAAATCCAATTTCCAATACATGATATTTCGGTTTTATTTGTAGAGCCTAGTATGGCGACATAGTAGCATAGGATACTATGCCATCTATGATTGATATTTATGATTGAAGTTGTTTTCATACACTCTATACTATAATAGTATCAGAATGATTTGTTTTGAACGTACCAAGCATGTTTAGCTATTATAAGGGAAAGCCCTACCTCCGGCTTGCGCTGCATTGTGTGATGGGACCTGGGTCTTATACTAGCTTCATTTTTCGAAAAAGCATTGCGCTGTTCATTTATATGCACTGGTATTCTTGGGAGGAAACCTATTCCATGTTATACGGCGTGGTCCCTTGAATTACTTTTGTAACACCCCACCTCCGCCAGGGTCACTCTTGCAAGTACACCAGCTTTGGAGGGGCGTTAAACGGGGTAAACATGCATGAAGATATCACAAGATAGAACATATGAGTAAAACAGAGTAAATAAAGTAGTGGATAAAATTACTATTTCAAAACCATATTCAAGTTACATCAAAGTACTTAGTCATCATTTTTCCAACTACTACAAGTCCAGAAAACATAAACTAAAAAATACATAAGTAAATTATTCCCCAAAGATAACAGTGGTGTAGCCATAGCAAAGCTCAAGTCCAAACCGTACATGAGCTGTCAGAAAAGTAAGCCAAAGATCCAAGCTAGGTGCTAGTGTTCCCATCTTGAGAACCTGGGAGGGGGGACGGAAGAAAAGAGGCGAAAGGAAAACAGGTCAGTCATAAAGACTGGTAAGTCCTACCTACTATTAGTATAAAAACTAGTGAAATTAACTGGACATGAGAAACTGAGATGAAACATAAGGATGTTAACTAAACTGGCATGGTAAATAGTTAACATGATAGATCAAGTGTGGCATCGCATATACAAGGTTAAGTTGCACCAAGTGTACTAGTATTCTAATCCATGTCAAGTATAAACAAGAAATGATCCCTTGGCCCAAAATTGGCCCAACATCATGAGATGACCTAAATCAAGGTCCAACTACTCGGTCTAGTCGATCGGCTCCCTATAAGCCTAACTCGTCGTGTATCGGTGCCATACGGCTTAATCATGGAATGTAGTTAACTGTGCAAGGTCCACCCTAGGGTGTATCCAGTCCTAGGGTGTAAACCACAGACACAAAACAAGCACACACATTCTAAACCTACCGGTGCCCATGTTTAACTCCGGACTTAATGTGCACGACCATGGTCCGCCTGAACTTAACTGGTGCACCATTCAGCCGTCTCTTTTGGTCTTTTACAATCAGCCCAGTAACCGTGCCCCACCCTAGCCTAGTCCTAGGGTATCCATGATACTATAGGTTAATGCTGAAAAGGACCACGTAACTAGGATTTTCAAACGGGTTAAGTGTGGTTAACCCTATCCTAACCATGTATTGAGTTGGTCAAGTGTATCCAAGCAGTTCATGACTTAACCCTATCAATACATCGTGTTCAACTGGTCAAGTATATTCAAGTGGTTTATGACTTAACCCTACCAATCCATCGTGTTTAATTGGTTAAGTATTCAAGTAGTCCATGACTTAACCCTACCAATCCATCGTGTTTAATTGGTTAAGTATTCAAGTAGTCCATGACTTAACCCTACCAATCCATCGTGTTTAATTGGTTAAGTATTCAAGTAGTCCATGACTTAACCCTATCATGTGGCATTAATTAACTTAATGCACCCCAACCTCTCACATTAGACCTTGTTGTGGTTACTAGTTAAGCCGGGTGGGTCCGGGTAGCTTTACACCACAACCTAGTCTAACCTCGGGTTTTAAGCGCGACATGACTAACTACTCACATTGGGTCCTATTGTTTGTAGCTACTAGTTAAGCCGGTCGGTTCCGGGTAGATTTATGGTACAAACTCAACCCAACCTCGAGTTGGCCACTTTCATGTTTTCTACATGTCATGTCCACGTTCATGTTTTCAAGAATAATCACATGTCATATTTTCAAGTCATGTTTCATGTCATTTAAGTTTACCCATAACGTAGCCCCATCGCACGTAAGTTCGCATCAACACAAATAGATCAAAGAGGGAACATAAGAATATGACAAGGTGGGCATAAGATGGCAAAGTCTATCACAAGTTAAACATGGTGATATTTGAGGCAAAGGTGTTCATCATGACTTGCTTATAGCATATTGGCCTCAAAACATGTGTGATAGCATAAAGGTGATTTGGCCTCAAACATGACAATAGTATAAAGGGTGACAATCCTAACTTGTGCATAGCAAATAGGTTCAACGTCATCATATGCATGTTAAGGGAAATGAGGGGTTAAGGTTTGTTAACATGCATAAGCCATAATCCATTTCATAGCATTTTTCCCAAAAGTCAACATGAACGGTACTAGGTTCATGATAGATCCACAATCATAGATCAAGAGAGACATGAATATATCTATGCATACAATGATAGGTTCAAGGCAAATATTGCACTTAGGTCCGATTCCAATCTACACATGTATGGCATTAAACTTAGCAAACAGGCTGATAAACTTGTGATTAGCATATAGGTCGCATCATGGCAAGTTTACATCAAGGTCATGAGGGGTTCTATGTTCCATTTATGCACAATCACCACATAAAGCTCATAGCTTTCCACCCAAAAGTCAACATAAATGGTACTTGATTCATGATAGGTAAACATTAGGTCCACAAACATAGATCAAAAGGGTCATGAATGAATCTATGGATGAAATCCAAGGCAAGCATAACACAAAAGTCTCATTTCAACTTTCTACATGTCATATTAAGTTCATAGTTTAGATCTAAGAGTAGAGAAGGGCTTGCAAAGCTTGGCTATGAGAACTAGAACACAATAGAACAAGATAGAGACGTTGTAGAAGCTCTAGGAATGATGTAGCAACTCAAATAGCCTTGAGAATAGTAGCTCCTTTGATAGAAAGAAGAAAGCTTGCTCCTTTTTGCCTTAGAAGCTCTCAAGATGAAGATGGAGGTCATGATTAGGGAGCATTTTGGCAGCACTTAGTTGTAGGATTGATTTGTGTGGGTTTAGGCTAGGTCTTAGGGTCTTTTTATAGAAGTTTAGGTTATTTTAGGCCATAGGATTAACCCTAGTTTAGATCTGAGCCATCAAATCTCGTCACAGGCCTCAAAACATGACTCAAAGGGGACAGCAGGTGCACCAGGCCAAACTGGCCCGACCACCCAGGTCGACAGGGGTGTCGACTGGGCAGTCGACACCCACTGGGGTGTGTCGACTCCCTAGTCGACTTGGGGGCTGGGCGAGAAACTTTCCCGCCCAGTCTGTTTGGCTCCAGATTTGAAATTTGAACTGTTTTTGAACTTGAAATTTTCTGAAAACTTTGACGGGCCATAACTGGGTCATACAGACTCCGATTCTTGAAAACTCAGACTCTATTTCGCGTATTTTTCCAAGACGAACGCAATGGCACAGCCCGTTTACCTTGATTCAGATTTTAACATTTAATTCTGTCTTGTTTTACGTTATAACATGTTATTCAAAATACGGGTTGTTACAACTTTCTTTTAAAGTAAAGTTTTAAATAACTGTTTTAGTTCTCACACCAGTCACATGACTGACCTGGAGTTTATTATTTTAACCTAAATTCTGGGTGCCCTTATTTTCGGCACGGGCAGCTAGTAGTTTTGGTTGTGCAGATTTATATTCATAGGATCCTGATTTACAGTTGGAACGATGCTCGGAAAGCTCTGTATCCGTGTATTACTTTCAGTTGTGTTTTATATTGTTTTTCCGCTGCTATGTAATTTATTGTAATCTATGATATTTTTTTTGTTTTATAATATTTATTCATACTCTGTATATTCTTGTAATCTGATGGAATTGTCGTAAATAACAATGAAATGTTCTTCTGTTTGTGTTCTGATTCGTCTTGTCCTCAAAGCAATCCAGGCTTTCCTTACCGGGGAAGTTACGGGTCATTACATATTTAGTTGACAATGCAAAGCCAGTTGCATTACGTGTACGACATATGAATCCAAGGGAAAAGCAGATGGTTCACTTCGCTTGTGCATAGATGATATTTTAGTTTTCTCTATGAGTGGGGAAGAACATGCTTTGTATCTAAGGGAAGTCTCGAATACCCTCCAAGCGCATCGGCTTAAGGCTAAGTCCTCCAAATGCCATTTTTGGAGGAAAGAAGTAAGGTTCTTAGGACACATGGTCTCTAAGGAAGGGATAGCAATGGATCCTGCAAAGGTTGTGGCAATCCAACATTGGAAGGTTCCTAGAAAAGCAACGAAAGTAAGAGGTTTTCTTTGACCAGCGGGCTAATATAGGAAGTTCATTAAGGACTTTGCGAAGGTATTAGCCCCACTTACTGGATTAACGAGGAAGAATCTAACCTTTACTCGGGATATTGATTGTGATGTCAATTTCCAACGAACGAAGAGGGCTCTTACAACGACCCCAGTTTTTTACTTTTACCTTACAGTAGTAAAAGGTTTACGGTATACACGGATGCATACGGCACGCGACTAGGCGCCATTTTGTGTAAGAAGGAAGGGTAAGGTCCTAGCTGATGCCTTAAGAAGAAAAGGATTGACTTCAAGTCCTCTTTATGTGAAAAGGAAAAATTCAGAATACATATCAACCCTTGATTTTAAAACCTTCGGTTAAGGTAGCAGTTGGCATCACTAGGTGTAAAACCTACGCTTTTGGATCAAATAGGGACTTCACAAAGAAAAGACTCTCAGATAGTTGACGTAATTTATAAGTTAAGTTGAGAAGATACCTCTAATCACCTTAATAAATTCACTTGGTAACATGGTTAGCATCTGTTTATTTTCAAGAGATAGTTCTTCTACATGGAATACCCTCTAGTGAATTTTGAAGACCCTTTGAGGAAATGTTAGCATGACACCGCAGAAGTTGTAGTCCCGAGTATACTAGAAGGAGAAAGGGTGGAACAAGAGGCGACAGTGAAATGAGCTCCAACTCATACTTTGGAAACATAAATTAAGAAGCTACACAATCGTGAAGTTAAGACAGTCAGAGCACAATGGGGGTGAATCTCAAGAAGATGCGACTTAGAAGGCAGAAGACTAGACATGCGCATCATACCCTTTTTGTGGGTATATCCTTGATCTCTCTTTTTCTGTAAAGTTTATTTGCATGCTAGTCTTTATCTTTTAAATATGTCCACTCGGTCCTATCCTCGATCCTTAGGTAGAAGCCAATGGATGTAAACATGTGTTTGGGACATGTTACATTTGGTGGATGCAAGTGGATGTAAGTGTTTGCTAGTGGTTGCTCGTGGATGCATATACACACACATTAGGCACTAGATCGGCTCCATCACTTCCATATTGCATATGGATGAGTGGATTTTTATATATATGGATTGAAACTTATGTGTTATCATATGGATGTTGCATTTGAATGTATGGTTGTGCACTCATATAGAAATGATATGTATCAATAGGGTTCTTTTGCATACATAATGGACGCATGGCACCATCATGAATTGCATTAAGAAGGTCAATTGAATCAGTAGACCGCCTGATTTTGCATTAGATAAGAACATATACACACACTATGCATATGATCATGAAAGCATTAGAAGACTTTTAAGGACAATGGATGCATTTGATTGATGGTTGAGTAGATGGATGTTGGATGTTAGGATACATTCTTCTTAACTTAGAGATTTCGGGGACGAAATCCTTTAAGGAGGGGAGAATGTAACACCACGTATTTTTTGTGAATATTAAAATTTAAAAATCTAAGAATAATTGGGTGAAATGGGTTACGCCATTGCGTTCGTCTTGGAATTCTGCTTGAGATAGAGTCCGAGTTTGCGTGAATCGGACTCCGTATGAAGAAGTTATGGAAGTTAGAAGATTTCAAGTTTAAGCAGAAAATAAATATAAATAATAATTAAAATCAAAAACCAGTTCAAAATTCAAAATTCGAACAGAACAGGCTAAGTGGGAAATTTGCCGCTCAGGGTGTCGACCCCTCCCCCCCAAGGAGGAGTCGACATAGGTGTCGATCCCCCTATAAGGGAGTCAACATAGGTGTCGACCCCCCCCCCCCCCGTTGGGAGTCGACCCCTTTGAGATCCAGCTCCTGTGACGAATTTTTACAGCCCTGTGCTGATGTGGCCTTCTCTGATTGGCCAATGACTGATTTCTGAGGTATTAGGGCATATGTGTCATGCTATGGTTGGTTGGATGACACATCTCTTTGGTTTGATGGCTCTGATTTCTCCTGGACTAATCTAAAGGCTAGAATTGAACCTAGACTTCTATATAATCACCCCAAACCTCAACCCTAGAACTCATTCTATGAAGCCGTCATGTTGTTCATCTACAAACTTGCCTAGCCTTCATTCATATACCCCAAACTAGAGAATCAAATTCAAACTAGGAATCAATTAGAAGAACTAGAGAATCAAACGTTTACATCAAAGGATAGCTTTTCAAATTTAGAAATCAGATCCCAAAAATCAAGACTGCCCTTTTTCTGTAAGTACAGTAATTGTTTAGATGTGAACACCTAATAAGAAATCATGACAGTAATAACTGGATCTTGAACTATGCCTAATTATATTCGTGCCTATCCTTTTGTCAATTCTAAATTGCCTATGCCTATGAAACTATTGTGATTGATGTAATGACAAGCATGCCTATGAGACAATTGTGATTGACATAATGAAACCTAACATGCTTATGAGACTGTTGGATTGACAAAATGGAACCTATCATGCCAATGGAACTGTTGTGATTTATTTATCATGTTGTACGTCCTATGCCTATGAGACTATTGGACTGACACAATTGAACCTACCATGCTGTATATGCAAATTACATGATAAGTTATGTTCATACATGCTTACATGTTTAGATCCAAGCTAGTACCCATGTGTAAGATCTATATAAGTTCATGCTTATACAATTAGATCTATTCTAGTTCGCATGTTAATTGGATCTAATTTAAATGTAAGATCATGTTCATGTGCTTAATTAAGTTTATGTCGTTCTATCCCAAATTTGTACTATGCATGTTGATCTATATTGTTTAGGCCTGTTGGAATGTTACATGTCCCTTTCTTTTCACTTTTGTTTATAAGTTAGACTAATTTACAAGCCTAACGTTCTATGTGAATTATGCGAACGAATAACAAGGGAGACGTTGGGAAAAATATTAAACTACATGCTATTGGCATAGATTGGCTAATAATCATGTAAATAATTAGTAGCATAAAATGGTGGAATTTGTATACCTACAATTATGGACATAATTTAGAGGGTAAATGGGGCATGACTTGAATTGACAACACTTGTGGATAATTTACATATGAACGTAAATTGTAAATATGTAAATTAATTAAAAAATGAATATGCCTAACCCGAGGTTAGATTGAGTTACGGTGTAAGACAGCCCGGAACTGCCCGACACATCCAGTAACCATAACAATATAGATCTAATGTGATAGGTTAGCGCATTAAGCACAAAAACCCGAGGTTAGATTGAGTTACGGTATAAGACTGCCCGGAACCGCCCGGCACCGCCCGGCACATCCAGCAAACGTAACAATATAGATCTAATGTGAGAGGTTAGCGCGTTAAGCCCAAAAACCTGAGGTTAGATTGAGTTGCGGTGTAAGACTACCCGGAATCGCCCGGCACATCCAGCGACCGCAACAATATAGATCTAATGTGAGAGGTTGGTGCTTTAATGAATGAATTAAAGCTAAGAAACAGACAGGCTAAGAATGGCGGGGTGAAGTTAACACAACAAGGCAACACTTAACCAATGTAACATGACAAGTGGTAGGGTTAAGTTAACACAACAGGGCAACACTTGACCAATGTAACATGAAAAGTGGTAGGGTTAAGTTAACACAAGAGGGCAACACTATACCAATGTAACATGACAAGTGGTAGGGTTGAGTTAACACAATAGGTTAACACTTAACCAATGTAACATGACAAGTGGTAGGGTTAAGTTAACCCAAGAGGGCAACACTTAACCAATGTGACATGACAAGTGGTAGCGTTAAGTTAACACAGGAGGGCAACACTTAACCAATGTAACATGTAAGAACCCGTAACTTCCCCGGTAAGGAAAGCACGAATACTTTGAGAACAACACACATCGGAACACAGACAGAAGAACATTTCATTGTAATTTCAACAATTCCATCAGATACAAGAATATATAGAGTATAAATGAATAAATTACATTCAACAAATATCAGAGATTACAATAAATTACAAAGCAGCGGAAAATAATACAAAATCACAACTAGAAGTGATACACGGATACAAAGCTTTCCGAGCATCGTTCCAGCTGTAAATCAGGACCCTGTGGATATAAATCTGCAAAACCAAAACTACTAGCTGCCCGTGCGGAAAATAGGGGCACCCAGAGTTTAGGTTAAAACAATAAACTCCAGGTCAGTCATGTGACTGGTGTGAGAACTAAAACAGTTATTAATATTGGTTTTAAAGTTAGGTAAATCAAGGGACCACGCCGTATAACACGGAACGGGTTTCCTCCCAAGAATACCAGTGCATAGAACAAACAGCGCAATGCTAAATAAAGAAAAATGAAGCTGTTATAAGACCCAGGTCCCATTACACAATGCAACGCAAGCCGGAGGATAGGGTTTTCCCTTATAACAGCCAAAGCATGGTTGATACGTTTAAAACACATTATTTGATACTATAATAAGTGTATAGTGTCAAAACAATTCAATCATAAATATCAATCATAGACGGCATGGGTACCATATATCATGTCGCCATACTAGTTCTACAATTAAAACCGCAATCCACGTATTGGAAATTGGATTTCCGTCATGAGTCGAGGCAAGGGGCAAGCTCCTCTCCGCGTTCGAGACACTCTAGCAATGCCTCAGGACCCCACTCTGATCCTTTGGAACCTCCAAGGCCGGTCCTCTCTTACTTTTGAGGATTAATTATTCCTGAACACACGTTTCCCGGTCCTTACAGACCTATATCCGAGGCGCCTCATATCCAACAACCACACAGGTGAAAAGTATATAAATGTCAGGGCTGGTAGGTCACTGACACCACCCTAGCTAGAAAGAAACGTCGTGCACTCCTTGGGTCCGTATCCCGTTTTTGACTCATACCGAGGTGTGAGGCTCGTGAATTCACGTTATACACAAAGCTACGCCACACAGGCCGTGCTTTGATCATCCACCACAAGACTTTGCTTTTCAACAGAAGCCCTGATCAATTGCCACTTACGCGTGCCACATTGGCAATTTACTCCATGCGACTGATGTCCATCGATATACAACCTCTGAGCTCGTACGTCTCAGAGAAGGGCGTTAAGCAAGAGAATAAATTCTCCGCCGCCAAACAGATGTATATTTAATAGAGATCAATCAACCCAGAATAAAATCCGATGTCAGACACACAATCCATTTACAAGTTCGCTCTGGGTCTGAACGAAACCGGAGGCACTTTCCTCGCATATCCATCCATCTCCAAGTACGTCTGGACGATCACCAACTGATTCCCTCATCCTGGGTGTACAGCCCAATCAAGATCATCAGTAATCACCCAAACGATGTGAAGACTTCCGGTCTTCAACCACCGTCTTCATCTTCGACATCTCGTCGAATCGGTTATTCAGAATGGGTATAAACCCGGCCTTTCTGAATAACCCACGTATATAATAAACGAATGTTACACAAGCACAACAAACGCCTCATTCCAATTCAGAATATTCTTTTATTCACAAAATCACATTCTTAGGGAAATGTTCCCATTAATTTTATCTAAGATAAATTCTTCAAAATTCATTCTTTAATCCTCCTTTGGATATCATTTCAAACTAGTCGGGATTAGCGAACCACACCGAAGTAATTATTTATTTTATTTCCCAATCCCAACCTATATATCTCACGGAGAAAACTGGTAATACTCCACATCTAACACCACGGTGTTATCGATAAAATTAATTACCATTTCACGTTCAAATCTAATTAAAGATTTAACTATCGCTTTGGAGCAAAACTGGTGGTACTCCATTCTTGATCACCTTTCAGATTTGATAATTTAAATTATCAATTCACATTTTTAATCTAATTAAAGATTCATTAAAACTCCACTTAGTTTTAATCTTTTCAAAAATCGATATCTTGCCTTTAACTGGGTTAAAGAACCAACGTCATCTAAAACACGATTCACGATAAACCCAAATCACATTTGATATTAAATACAAGGCTCTGAATAGAAAATATATCGGCTTATATTCAATATCAAATTCTGAAACCAACAAATATCGTATTGGAAATAACGATATATAATATATCTTTCAAATTCCCAAAACAATATCTGTATAGTCACGAAATCCAACATCGAAATATTCCGAAGATAATTTCGATTCAACTCCAGTCCAATCCACGTATTGGGAATATTGATTATTTTTAAAATCACTTTCAAATTCAATTTATTTATTTCAAAAATAAATTGATTTTAATTCTAGTTCAAAACTAGTTTATTTCGATAAAATCTATTTTTATCTTTTCAAATATGGAGTTTTTCATCCCAGTTCTTTCCAATCCATATATTTTGTTTTACACAAATTATTGATATTTTAATAATTTTATCAAGGCCCGTACAGTCGATTTCCATCAACGACCATCGAACTGCACTTACAACGACCTTTTTCAAATTTGATTTGGACATAATTCCAAATCCAACCGTTAGATTTCGAATTTCTAATATTCATTGGAAAGCTCTTTTCGATACGAACCCAACGGTTCCGGTTTTAGGAGAATCCGACGGTCGGATCTCCCGCAACGTCTATTCGAAGTCAATGGTCGAAATTCACGAACTGCCGCGGAGCGGCGCGTTCTATTCAGGCCATTATATATATAATATATATATATATATTATATATATTTCGTCAATTTCCTTTTTAAAACGTATTTTATAAATCGTTTTAACTTCGTTTTCAAAACCATTTCAACTCTATATTTAATTTCTAATCAAAACTGAATATTTTATATCATTACTATATAAATGATAATATTTTCAAAATGTTATATTTTGAAATCACTTCTTTTCTATATTCATTATAAAAACGAATATAATCGATATAAATATCGTTCACGTCAAAATAGCGCAACTCTAATCAACACGGCTTTATATATTTCAATAAATCCGTTATTCTATTCAACAAATGAATATTTATTCCATTCAACACATGAATCTATATTTCTTCCAACACCTGACTAATCTCAACACTTGAGTACTGTTAACACATCACTATTTTTGTTATGTAAAATATTTTATAAAACTATGGTATCTATCGTTTGATTTTTAATTAGACTTCTACTGGGAAGTAGTTCTAATTTTAAATATGATAAAGATGTAAATTTCATTGTTAAAATATTTCACTCAACACATGAACATCGTCAACACATGACTATTTTTATATTCAACACATGAATTTTCTTTTATAATATTCCTTATTTTCCCGATTGGAATGAGGCCCAATCAATCACCATATAATGTTAATTATATGGATTCCATACAACACATGTATATAATAGCATTGAAAAATAATCAATCATCAACCAAAGTGCACTACACTGTATAAGCATCAAATATAGATATCTGACGCTTATAACAGCCTGTCAATCGACCGATCGACATATTTAATCCATCAGGATGAATGAACTTCAAATTTCATCCCAACACCCATGTGGGGTTTCAAACAATCAAACACAGATTTTATTTGTGCAGTTGGGCGATGTGTAAAATTTATCGTCCCAATCAATGTCCTTCAAATAGGTGTACATAAACAAACCGTCCGGTTTGTAAATGAATATTTTATTCACTTCCACGTTAAAAATTATATTTTTAACGATGAAATATTTTATTTCAACACATGGATTTCTATTCAGTGCATTTACTCAATAAAAATGATATTTCCATTTTTCTAACATATTTTAGAAAATTTCGGCGGTATAACGGCACGATACTAGAAACGGGACAAGGCCTAGCCTTATCCCCGGTCTAGTGAAGGCCCACGCCATTCACACATCAATCAAATCCATTTCATTTCACCAAACAATTCAATTCAAACCAAGTAATCTAACCAACTACACAACCAAACAATTTTACAAACAAGCCATCCATGGTCTGTGGATGACGGGTGTCGGGTGCTACTAAACACCGTCTGCATCCTAGTATATATATATATAACTAGAAAAAGAGAATTGAAGAGTGAGAAGTTCTCACCGAAAGCTATCCAATCATCTTGACTCTTCTTTTATAGAAATCTTCATCGTTATCGCATCTTTGTCATCTTCGTTGCCCGTAGCCACTACATATATAAAAATCACATTTTTACTTCGCTATTCAATATGAAAAAACCCAATTTGTACTTTGATGTTCAATATATAAAAATCATATTTTTACTACGATGTCATATAGATAAAAATTCTATTTTTTACTCAACGGTGTTCATATAATAAAGATTATATTTTTATCACGCTATTTTCTATATAAATATTTCGCCTTTTCATATTTCAAAACTCTAATCTTTTATAGTTTAAAGATCACTTCTTTTATATTTTAAAACTCACGCCTTTTATATTTTAAAAATCACGTCTTTTATATTTTAAAAATCACGTCTTTTATATCTTCTAGTATATAAAGGTCATATTTTTAATACACTTCTATCATAAAAATCATATTTTTACACTAAAGATCATATTTTTAATTCTATAAAATAAATTAAAAACTGAAATAAAACTCACGTTGGTTGAAAGGGGCTCGCTACAGCATCGTAGAGGCACGGGGACTAAATAGCAAGCTTGGAACTCGATAAAAATTGTGTCTTTGGCTAAGAAAGGGGGTCCACGTGGTCGGAGGAGGTGGTGGCCGACGTCAAGGGGGTGCAGCAGGCGGAGGTGAGGCCAGGGGGGTGGCGGCGTCGGTGTAGGCGGTCGGAGGCGCGAGTTTCAGAAGAGGAGGGAGTGGAGAACGAGGGGAGGAGGTAGAGAGGTGGAGGAGAAGGGGGAAGAGGGGCGGAGGACCCCTGGGGGGTCGGCGCCAGGGCGCGGCGGCCCTGGTGGCAGCGGCGGCGGCGGTTTTGGCCCCCCCCGTCGTTCGCCCTTTTTTTCTTTTTTTCCTTTTTTTTCTGATCGGTATGAAGAGGAGAGAAAGAGGGGTGAGGTGTTATTATATTTAATTATTTAATTATTTTTAATTCTCCTTTAAGTTGACTTTTTATTTCGACCTCGAAACGAGGCCCACCGCCTGTCGTCCATAGCGTTTCACCCCCATTCCGAACACAATGGGATATGTATCGCAAGCTGATTTGATCGTTTCGATCAATTTCTGTTAAAATCAACATATAACTCTATATATTGAATTTGAACGCGTGTTTCAATTTACAGGGGTCACATACGAACTTTAAAATTTCCAAAAAAATATTTTCTAGCTTCGTATTGACGATACGGTCCTAACAAAACTAGTTTTGTCGAATTCTGAGACCGTTGGAAAAATGACCATTTTCCAGTCGATTAAAATCAACTGAAACTGGTCAAACACGTTTTCCTTTGCCACGCTCACATATTGAATCAAAAAATTATGAAATTTGAAACCTAGCAATAATATGACATCATGGAACCAACAAAAGTGGTTTCATCGAAATCTGAGGTCGTTTGCAAAATGTCTATTTTTAAGGGCCTGAATTCCATAGCGACTATTCAGAATTTTCAACTAGACATATCTTTTGATTCCCGCTATGAAATCTTGATTATTCGGATTCGTTGGAAAGATATTCTCAAATAGATCCTATTATTTTTGGTTTCACTAAAATCCGGATTGTTTTGCACACGGTACATTCAATTGAAGTTTGAAATTGAATTATCGAACTACCGCGCCATTTTCAATTCCTTTTATAATTATATATAATTATATATATTCTAACGACGACGTATATCACATATACGTCGAATTCCATTCCAAATAAATTTCACGTCGATTTTATTTAAAATAATTCATTTTAAATAATCAAAATTCGCTAAAATCGCCAAAATAAAAATTTTAAACTGGCCCAGATTTTCGGGTTATTACATAACATGACAAGTGGTAGGGTTAATTTAACACAAGAGGGCAACACTTAACCAATATAACATGATGAACGAGTGGGGTTAAATTAATGGGAAACACTTAACCAATATAACATGATAAACGAGTTGGTTGAAGTAAATGGGAAACACTTAACCAATATAACATGATGAAAGAATGGGGTTAAGCTAAGGGGAAACACTTAACCAATTACAACATGATTGAATGAGAACGGTTAAGTTAATAAGAAACACTTAACCAACATGACATGACGTGTGGATGGGTTAAGTTAACTTGAATGGATGGATAACACTTAACCTATTTGGGGGGTATATGAATAAACCCTAAAAAACCCTAGTAACGGGGACCCATTTCAGTAGTAACCCACATAGATGTATCACGGTGCCCTAAACTTGGCAGAGGTGGGCACGATTACTGGGCTGATTATAAGCGGTCAAAATAGCGGCAGGGGATGCAGAAATGTAGTTCCGAAGGAGTATTGGCATGCACATGCTCCGTAGTGGAAAAACAGTGTAACACCCCGTGTATTCTATAACAGTGAAATTCACAAATTAAAGTATAATTAATTTCAAATCAAAGAATTAAGGGAAACGGGATACGCCATTGTGTTCGTCTCGGAATTCTGCTTGAGATAGAGTCCGAGTTTGCGTAAAACGGACTCTGTATGAAGAAGATATAGCCTCCGGAAGTTTCAGAATTCAGTTTAAAATTCAAACAGACGAAAACAGCTTAGAAAAACAAATTTAAAATTCAAAATCGGGCCCAATTGGCCAGGGTGGGAAAATTCCAGCCCAAGGCACCCAGGTCGACTTGGCAGTCAACCTGGGGCTAGTCAGGTCAACTGGGTAGTCGACCTGGGTAACCCGTGTCGACTGCCAAGTCGACACGGTGTCGACTGCCAAGTCGACACGGTGTCGACTGGGGTGTCGCCTGTTCCCTGAGCCAGGTCGAACCCAGCCCACCCTGGCTGGCCTAGTCTGTGTTTGGTCGATTTTCTAAGCCTTGCCTTGTCACTAGGGCTAGGTGTCAGCTCCTGGTTGGTCTCTCCTTCGAACGAACGGCTATTATTAAACCAAGCTCAATCGACGGTCTAAATCAACTCACAAACTCTATAAAAAGGACCTAAGACTAACCCTAATTCACACTAACTAAAATGGAGATGAGACCGTCATGCTGCTGAAGAGAGACTAAGAATAGCCGTCAGAAATTGAGAGACAATTAGGAGATAATTTGAAATCTTAAAGCAGCGTTAATTGAATCAAAGCAACGCCTACAACAAAGGATAGTATCTCCAAATTCAGAATTCAGATTCCTGAATTGAAGATTCGTCATACGTTGTAAGTAGAGTGCTATTCCGATGTGAATAATTAATTGCGTTTGATTTGTGTAAAATGCGAAATGGAATTGTGGCGATAATAATCTATATTTGTATGTTATTTTGATTCTAAATGATTTGGGAATGTTATGGTATACGATTGGATATTTGAAAGTATGTGATTTGCGTTGGAAACGAAATGGAATTGTGGCGATAATAATCTATACTTGTATGTTATTTTGATTCTAAACGATTTGGAAATGTTATGGTATACGATTGGATTCATACAAGTATATGATTTATGTTGACAACCATATGTTGTGGTATTTTATTTGGGATTCATGCAAGTATATGATTCACTATTATGCCAATATGTTGTACATACTTTTATGATCACTTTTAGTGTGTAATTGGATACGACTAAGTACTATAGTTTATATGAATCTATGTTGGAATTAGCAAATCATACATTTGTATTAGAAACAAAAGTAAGCACCTTTATGAACATGACTAAATTATGTTTGGTATTATGCCTAGTTGAAACATGTTTTAGGCCTAAGTTGTTATCAAAACCATATGGTGATATATGTGACACAATTAAGTTAGATTTACATTCCAATTGCAAATTTACATGAGTAGAATGATTCATGTTTAAGTATTATTTATGCCATGATTACATGAATAGAATGATTCATGTTTAAGTATTATTTATGCCATGATTATATGAATAGAATGATTCATGTTTAAGTATTGTTTATGCCATGATTATATGAATAGAATGATTCATGTTTAAGTATTGTTTATGCCATAATCATATGAATAGAATGATTCATGTTTAAGTATTGTTTATGCCATGATTATATGAATAGAATGATTCATGTTTAAGTATTGTTATTGCCATGATTATATGCTGTTACAATTGCAAGTTCACATGTGCCTACTTTATGTTAATTGAATCGTTATGTTGCAAGTTCATGCGTTCACACTCCCCTTTTTTATGTTACCTCATAAACACCATGTTATAAGCCTCCCATTTTCATATGGCTAAGTTGGGTTTAAATGTTAAACCCAACATATCTTATATTGTAGTGAACGTATAAAGCGGGGGTAATGACGTTTGGGTTAAAATATAGAACATATGTGTTGGCATGTTTGACGCATGCCAACAACCTTGAAAAAAACAATTAAGTGGCATAAATAAATTTTAACCAATAAAGATGAATTTGAGTAATGGGCCGCAAATATTTACATATAAAAAGGAAAAGAGACAAAATATGTAAATGTAGAAAATACGATGTGTTTAACCCGAGGTTGGATTGAGTTGTGATGTAAACCTGCCCGGAACCGCCCGACTATCCAGTAGTCACAACAATACCTATTCAATGTGGGTGGTTAAACACGGAGCCCAATAAGGACCCAAGATTAGACTGAGCTGTGGCGTAAGACTGCCCGGACCCAACCGGCAACAGGCAGCCACAACAATACCTGTCTAATGTGAGAGGTCGAGGCTTTAATAAGACAATTAAGGCTGAGTCAGGATGGATAGGATTAAGTAAATTATATTAATACTTAATCAAAATGGAATATGCTAAACTATACATACTGATTGGGGGTTAGGTTTATTAAACACTTAACCAACTTAGCATGTTGGCTAGAAATAGAAAACCTAGTAGCGAGGGACCCTTTCCAACAGTAACCCTACAAGGTGTATCAGGATACCCTGAACTAGGCAGGGTGTGGCACGATTACTGGGCTGACTGTAAGAGGTCAAATCGACGGCGGTGGTGCAACAGTGTAGGTTCTAACGGGGTGCGGGCGTGCACACACTCCGACGCAGAAAAATAAGGCACTGGGCACCAGTAGCATACCTGTGCATTCTAGAATTGTGTCGGGACGCCATAATGAGACTTGATACACCCCATGGTGGGACCAGCATAGGTAACTACAACAACGGGGGCCGTAAGACACATGTAACTATGCGAGAAGGAGCCGATCATCAGAAAAAGGATCGCTTCACCCTGATTATGGGGTGCCTGTTGGGAACTAGTTTATACGGGTACAGAGATTAATATGGGGTACGATAGTATTCGACCCTAGACAACTTAACTTAGTTTATGATGCTTTCCCATTTCTAGTTTATGCTTATCATACCCAGTTCTTTATTCATAGACTGAATAGTCCTGGACTTACTCAGGCTTTATGTCTGACTCTACTTTTTTTTCGCCTTCTTTTCTTTCATCCCCCCCAGGTCCACAGGGAGGGAATACCGCAGCTTGACCAGTTTTCTCATCCATCTTGAAGAGAAAGAATGTATTGCTTGGATCTTTTCCGTTTTGGGCTATGGATTTGGACACCAATTATGGGACTTTTGCAGTTTATTTATGTTTTCTTTATGCTTCTTTAAATAATGTAATCAAGACAGTTATGAAGATGTTATGTTTTTGGAAAGATTGTAAGACAATTATGGCATGGTTTGTGTAACACGTAATTTAATGAAATAAAAGTTGTTGTTGTTTTCCGCTGTTCAAAAATATGTGTTCTTATATCTGTCTTGTATATCTGTGACTTATACCTATAAATCTCCACCAAAATTAGGGCATTCCCTTTGAGAGTGACCCTAACGGAGGTGGGGGTGTTTCACTTGGTATCAGAGCATAGGTTTACCAGGTAAGATAAAAAGTTTTGAAATTTTTTTTTTCAAAAAGAAATTTAAAGAAGCATTTTTAAAAGATAAAATATTATTTTATTTTAAAAAGGCAAATTCCACCAAAGCCATAGGTACTATCTCTTATCCTTCGTTTTGAATCTATCCCTTTTGTTTCAGCATGTTCGAAGAACTTAACTTGCCAGAGGGTGTACCAATACCTGATTGGTTTAGACGGTTCTTAGAAGCAAGGGCCACTCAGCCAAGTTCTACCGTTCCTCCTCCCCCAGCTGCAGGAAATCATCCAGCTGCAGCAGCACCTCTTCCTCCACCTCCTCCGCGGGGAAACACTTTTGCTAAGATATGTAAAGATTTTAAAGCTATGGGAGGAAAGGATTTTCATGGAACTGAGTCCTTCGTGGCAGCTAGAAATTGGCTGAAAGAAACCGAGGACTTATTCGTCATCTTTGAGGTAGAAGATAGGCAGAAAGTACAACTGGCAGTATGGCTACTTAAAGGCGAGGCTTCCTACTGGTGGGAAGTCACTAATGCAGAAAGACCAGTGGAAACATGGGAGGACTTTAGGGCAAGGTTTGAGGCTAAATTTCTCTCAGACGCGGAAAGGAGTTTGAAGCTGGAAAAATTCTTATTTCTTAAGAAAGGGAATAAGACAGTCAAAGAGTATGTTAACCAGTTTGATGAGTTGGCTAGGTTCGGACTGGACCTAGTCAACACCCCGCACAAGAAGGCTCTCCGTTTTGTCAAAGGGTTGAATGAGCCATTACACAGTTTGGCCATGACCCATATACCCATGGGAGCTACGTATGAAAGGTTGGTACAGATGGCATTGCTGAACGAAGAGGATAAGGGCAAGAAGGAGACAAAGGCAGAAAGCTCTCAAGGGAAGAAAGAGGGTTTACAGCCTAAGAAGACAGACTTTAAGAAGGGCGGGGAAGACAACAAAGAGAAGAGGAAGTGTAATTTCTGTGGCAAAGTGGGGCACTTAGTGAAAGATTGCCGGAAAAAGAAGGCCAAGATGAATGGTGGGTGCATTTCTTGCGGTGAGACATGCCACATGGCTAAGGACTGCCCAAAGAAACGAGGACAGGGGTAGAGGGCTGGATCCACCTCAGGGGCACAGGTTCATGTGCTAGAGGCGCCACCTCTGCAATAGCGAGGTATAAATACTTCTGTAGAAAGTGTAGTTTATCTTTATGATCACCCCGTTCGCACTTTATTTGATTCTGGCGCATCACACTCCTTTATCTCGTCTGCTTTAGTAGAATCTCTGCACCTAAAAACTAGTAAGGTAGAGGACCCCTTAATTGTTTCAAACCCAATTGGGGGCCCGGCTCATTTGTCTATGATCTGTGTGGGATTGAAAATTTCTATTCTAAGCATAGAATTTAAATGTAGTGCCTTTGTTTTGGGCTTTTCGGGATATGGTTTGATTTTGGGCATTGATTGGCTATCCAGTAATGGGGCCATCCTTGATTGTGAGAAAAGGGTTGTTAGGCTCCTGACCCAGCTCGGTAACACTTTGGAAATTACTTGTAATCCCTCGTATGCGGTTATGCTTAGTTATCTTGAATCGCTAGATGCCTCTGTTGAAAGTTTGAAATCAGTTAGAGTGGTCCGGGAATATCCGAATGTCTTCGAAGAGGTGAAGGTCTTGCCTCCGAAGCGGGAGATAGACTTCCGCATATATCTTGTAGATAATGCAAAGCCCGTTGCGTTGCCCGTTAGACACATGGCTCCATGGGAAAGAAAAGAGCTCAGTAAACAGATTAAAGAGCTTCTAGAGAAGGGGTTCATTAGAAGGAGCATTTCAGAATGGGGCGCTCCAGTGGTGTTCGCTACAAAGGCGGATGGTTCACTCCGTCTATGTGTTGACTATAGGGAGCTCAACAAGCTAACGAAAAAGAATAGGCACCCTCTCCCCAGAATTGACGATCTGTTTGATCAGCTTGTAGGAGCGTCTGTTTTCTCCCAACTCGATTTAGCGACCGGTTTTCATCAGCTAAGGGTGGCTGAAGATAGCATAGATAAAACGGCATTCGAAACCCCAGATGGCTTCTTTGAATGGCTTGTCATGCCTTTCGGTTTGACAAATGCACCTGCTTACTTCGTGGACCTGATGAGTAGGGTATTCAGAGATTTCCTCAATAAGTTCGTAGTGGTCTTCATAGACGATATCCTTATCTTCTCAAAGAGTGAAGAGGAACATGCTCAGCACTTAAGGGCAATCATGGAAACACCGCGAGTCCATCAGCTAAAAGCCAAATTCTCCAAATGCCACTTTTGGAGAGAAGAAGTGAGGTTCCTTGGGCACATAGTATCCAAAGAAGGGTTATCTGTGGACCCTGCTAAGGTAGTAGCGGTACAAGATTGGAAGACACCAAGGAATGCAACTGAGGTCCGAAGTTTTCTAGGACTAGCAGGTTTCTATCGAAAGTTCATAAGGGATTTTGCGAAAATCTCAGCTCCGCTCACAAGGCTGACCAAGAAGAATCTAGTGTTCAATTGGGACTTGGATTGCGAGTTTGCTTTCCAACGACTAAAAAGGGCTCTTACAACAGCCCTAGTTTTAACATTGCCAGATGGAAGCAAGATGTTCACAGTTTATACAGATGCATGTGGGACAGGGCTAGGTGCCGTCTTAATGCAAGAAGGAAGGGCTGTAGCTTATGGCGGGAGACAATTGAAAGTGCATGAAAAGAACTACCCGACCCACGATCTTGAGTTAGCTGCCATCGTCTTTGCACTCAAGTCTTGGCGACACTATCTCCTAGGTGAGAAGTTCGAACTTTACACTGACCATAAATCATTGAAATACCTTTTCTCGCAGAAGGACCTTAACTTGAGGCAACAGAGATGGAGTTTCTTGCCTCGTACGATTTCGAGATCTCCTATACTCCGGGCAAAGGCAACGTAGTGGCAGACGCATTGAGCCGAAAGAAACTGACCCTAAGCCCGCTGTTTGTTGAAAGACAAAGCCTAGAGTTTATAGCCAACTTTGACTTTAGGCCTTCCTCCGATTTTGTACTAGGCTTGCTAGCATCTCTCGAAGTACGCCCGACTTTAGTGGACTCAATAGGGACAGCACAACGCGAAGACCCTCAGCTTGTGGAAACGATTGATAGGCTAATTAGGGGTGAGACTTCAAGTCACCTCAACAGATACTCCATCGACGATAAGGGTTGGCTAAGGCGAGACGGAAGACTATGCGTCCCACAGACAAGGGATTTAGTAAAGAAGGTTCTCGAGGAAGCACATCACTCCAAGATGACGATACACCCAGGCGGAGATAAAATGTTCAAGGACATAAAGAGAACTTTCTTTTGGAATGGCATGAAGAAGGATGTGGAAGATTTCGTTTCTAAGTGTATGGTGTGCCAACAGGTTAAGGCGGAACAGAAAAAGCCTGGCGGTCTGCTACATCCTCTAGAGGTCCCGTAGTGGAAATGGGATAGCATCTCAATGGACTTCATTGATGGGCTGCCTAGGTCTAGGAGAGGCAACACTAGTATTTGGGTAATTGTGGATAGGCTTACTAAAAGCGCCCACTTTTTACCTGTCAAAAGTAAAAGAACTGCCTCATCCTTAGCATCTCTTTACCTCAAGGAAATTGTTCAACTCCATGGAATACCATCCAGCATTGTTAGTGACCGAGACCCTATCTTCACAAGTGAGTTTTGGCGGAGTCTGCAGGAAGTGATAGGCACACAGTTATGCTTAAGCACAGCCTATCATCCCCAAACCGACGGCCAAACAGAAAGAGTGAACAGAGTTTTGGAGGACCTTTTAAGACTGTGCGTCCTTGACTTCGGAGGGACATGGGAAGACCATCTTCCTTTGGTGGAATTTGCCTACAACAACAACTATCAAGCAACCATCGGAATGGCGCCCTTCGAAGCTTTATATGGAAGACCGTGCCGATCGCCCACTTGTTGGTGGGAGTCTACTGATAAGCTCATACTTGGACCAGATATGATCCCAGAACTTCAGAGAAAGTAGACTTAATACGAAGAAGGATGAAGACGGCCCAAGACAGACAAAAGTCCTACGCCGACAAGAGGAGGACCGACCTTGAATTTGAGGTTGGGGACAGAGTTTTTTCTTAAGGTATCTCTGCTAAGGAACGTTGTTCGTTTTGGAACCACAGGAAAGCTAGCACCAAGGTTCGTAGGGCCATTCCCTATCATCGAGAAAATTGGGAAAATGGCCTATAGATTAGAGCTACCCGAAAAATTGGCCGGAGTTCACAACGTCTTTCACGTTTCACATTTCCGAAAATGTCTACATGAGTCTGCTGAAGTGGTAGAGCCAAATATCCTAGAAGAAGCTGAAGTGGAACACGAAGCCACCGTAAGGAAAGTTCCAACCCGCATATTAGGAACGGAAGTTAAGAAGCTATGCAACCGCCAAGTCAAGCTCGTCAAAGTTCAGTGGAGCGACGCCGAAGAAGATGCAACTTGGGAAACTGAAGCTAGAATACGTGCAGCCTACCCATTTCTTTTCGAGGGTACATCTTTGATCTTTTCTTTTTCCTTAAGTTGCGCTTTTATCTATCTTTTTAGGTATATCTCCTCGACCTTAGCTTTTAGGAAGAAACCCTTTGGATGAAAACATGTAATTGAAACATGTTATGGATGATGGTTGCAAGTGGTTGCAAGTGATTGCTAGTGGTTGCTCATGGTTGCATATACACACACAATCTAGGTTTTAGATCGGCTCAGTCACTTCATATTGCATATGCATATATGTTTGCATTCATATATGGTTGAACTTTAATGTGTTGTCATATGGATGTTGCATTTGTATGAATGATTGTGCACTCGTGTAGAATCATGAATAGGAGAATTTGCATACATAATGGATTCATGGCACTTACATAATTCGCATTAAGGAGGTCAACTGAATTAGTAGGCCGCCTGATTTTGCATTAGATAAGTACATGTACACACACATACTTCGCATATGATCATGAAGCATTAGAAGTCTTTTAAGGACAATGGATACTCGTGTTTGATGGATGAGTAGATGGATGTTTGGATGTTAGGATATGCATTCTTCCTTAACTTGAAGATTTCGGGGACGAAATCCTTTTAAGTGGGGGAGAATGTAATACCCCGTGTATTCTATAACAGTGAAATTCACAAATTAAAGTATAATTAATTTCAAATCAAAGAATTAATGGAAACAGGATACTCCATTGCGTTCGTCTCGGAATTCTGCTTGAGATAGAGTCCGAGTTTGCGTAAAACGGACTCCGTATGAAGAAGATATGGCCTCCGGAAGTTTCAGAATTCAGTTTAAAATTCAAACAGACGAAAACAGCTCAGAAAAACAAATTCAAAATTCAAAATCGGGCCCAATTGACCAGGGCGGGAAAATTCCCGCCCAAGCACCCAGGTCGACTTAGCAGTCGACCTGGGGCTAGCCAGGTCGACTGGGCAGTCGACCTGGGTAACCCATGTCGACTGCCAAGTCGACACGGTGTCGACCGGGGTGTCGACCTGGCCCCTGAGCCAGGTCGAACCCAGCCCACCCTGGCTGGCCTAGTCTGTGTTTGGTCGATTTTCTGAGCCTTGCCTTGTCACTAGGGCTAGGTGTCAGCTCCTGGTTGGTCTCTCCTTTGAACGAACGGCTATTATTAAACCAAGCTCAATAGACGGTCTAAATCAACTCACAAACTCTATAAAAAGGACCTAAGACTAACCCTAATTCACACAAACTAAAATGGAGATGAGACCGTCATGCTGCTGAGGCGAGACTAAGAATAGCCGTCAGAAATTGAGAGACAATTAGGAGATAATTTGAAAGCTTAAAGCAACGTTAATTGAATCAAAGCAACGCCTACAACAAAGGATAGCATCTCCAAATTCAGAATTCAGATTCCTGAATTAAAGATTCGTCATACGTTGTAAGTAGAGTGCTATTCCGATGTGAATAATTAATTGCGTTTGATTTGTGTAAAATGCGAAATGGAATTGTGGCGATAATAATCTATATTTGTATGTTATTTTGATTCTAAACGATTTGGGAATGTTATGGTATACGATTGGATATTTGCAAGTATGTGATTTGCCTTGGAAACGAAATGGAATTGTGGCGATAATAATCTATACTTGTATGTTATTTTGATTCTAAACGATTCGTAAATGTTGTGGTATACGATTGGATTCATACAAGTATATGATTTATGTTGACAACCATATGTTGTGGTATTTTATTTGGGATTCATGCAAGTATATGATTCACTATATGCCAATATGATGTACATACTTTTATGATCACTTTTAGTGTGTAATTGGATACGACTAAGTACTATAGTTTATATGAATCTATGTTGGAATTAGCAAATCATACTTTTGTATTAGAAACAAAAGTAAGCACCTTTATGAACATGACTAAATTATGTTTGGTATTATTCCTAGTTGAAACATGTTTTAGGCCTAAGTTGTTATCAAAACCATATGGTGATATATGTGACACAATTAAGTTAGATTTACATTCCAATTGCAAGTTTACATGAATAGAATGATTCATGTTTAAGTATTATTTATGCCATGATTACATGAATAGAATGATTCATGTTTAAGTATTATTTATGCCATGATTATATGAATAGAATATTCATGTTTAAGTATTGTTTATGCCATGATTATATGAATAGAATGATTCAAGTTTAAGTATTGTTTATGCCATAATCATATGAATAGAATGATTCATGTTTAAGTATTGTTTATGCCATGATTATATGAATAGAATGATTCATGTTTAAGTATTGTTATTGCCATGATTATATGCTGTTACAATTGCAAGTTCACATGTGCCTACTTTATGTTAATTGAATCGTTATGTTGCAAGTTCATGCGTTCACACTCCCCTTTTTTATGTTACCTCATAAACACCATGTTATAAGCCTCCCTTTTTCATATGGCTAATTTGGGTTTAAATGTTAAACCCAACATATCTTATATTGTAGTGAACGTATAAAGCGGGGGTAATGACGTTTGGGTTAAAATATAGAACATATGTGTTGGCATGTTTGACGCATGCCAACAACCTTGAAAAAAACAATTAAGTGGCATAAATAAATTTTAACCAATAAAGATGAATTTGAGTAATGGGCCGCAAATATTTACATATAAAAAGGAAAAGAGACAAAATATGTAAATGTAGAAAATACGATGTGTTTAACCCGAGGTTGGATTGAGTTGTGATGTAAACCTGCCCGGAACTGCCCGGCTGTCCAGTAGTCACAACAATACCTATTCAATGTGGGTGGTTAAACATGGAGCCCAATAAGGACCCGAGGTTAGACTGAGTTGTGGCGTAAGACTGCCCGGACCCAACCGGCAACAGGCAGCCACAACAATACCTGTCTAATGTGAGAGGTCGAGGCTTTAATAAGACAATTAAGGCTGAGTCAGGATGGATAGGATTAAGTAAATTATATTAATACTAAATCAAAATGGAACATGCTAAACTATACAGACTGATTGGGGGTTAGGTTTATTAAACACTTAACCAACTTAGCATGTTGGCTAGAAATAGAAAACCTAGTAGCGGGGGACCCTTTTCAGCAGTAACCCTACAAGGTGTATCAGGATACCCTGAACTAGGCAGGGTGGGGCACGATTACTGGGCTGACTGTAAGAGGTCAAATCGACGGTGGTGGTGCAGCAGTGTAGGTTCTAACAGGGTGCGGGCGTGCACACACTCCAGCGTAGAAAAATAAGGCACTGGGCAATAGTAGCATACCTGTGCATTCTAGAATTGTGTCGGGCCGCCACCATTGGACTTGATACAACCCATGGTGGGACCAGCATAGGTAACTACCGCAACGGGGGCCGTAAGACACATGTAACTATGCGAGTAGGAGCCGATCATCAGAAAAAGGATCACTTCACCCTGATTATTGGGTGCCTGTTGGGAACTAGTTTATATGGGTACAGAGATTAATATGGGGTACGATAGTATTCGACCCTAGACAACTTAACTTAGTTTATGATGCTTTCCCATTTCTAGTTTATGCTTATCATACCCAGTTCTTTATTTATAGACTGAATAGTCCTGGACTTACTCAGGCTTTATGTCTGACTCTACTTTTCTTTTGCCTTCTTTTCTTTCGTCCCTCCCCCCCCCCCCCCCTGGTCCACAGGGAGGGAATACCGCAGCTTGACCAGTTTTCACATCCAGCTTGAAGAGAAAGAATGTATTGCTTGGATCTTTTCCGTTTTGGGCTATGGATTTGGACACCAATTAAGGGACTTTTGCAGTTTATTTATGTTTTCTTTATGCTTCTTTAAATAATGTAATCAAGACAGTTATGAAGATGTTATGTTTTTGGAAAGATTGTAAGACAATTATGGCATGGTTTGTGTAACACGTAATTTAATGAAATAAAAGTTGTTGTTGTTTTCCGCTGTTCAAAAATATGTGTTCTTATATCTGTCTTGTATATCTGTGACTTATACCTATAAACCTCCACCAAAATTAGGGCATTCCCTTTGAGAGTGACCCTAACGGAGGTGGGGTGTTTCAAGCAGGCACTGGGCATCAGTAGTATACATTGTGCGTCTAGAATTTGTGTCGAGTTGCTACAATAGGGATTGGTACACCTTATGGTGGGACCAGCACAGGGTATCTCCATGCAAGAGAGGGCCGACTGACACAAACACAAGGAAAGTTAATACAAGTAGGGAGCCGATCGATAGGGTAGTAATGGTACATCTAACATCTTCATGGTAATTAGGCTGGTTGAGGTAAGATCCTCATACTAGATGTACACTTGAAGGCTACCACATTTGTGGGGTTGGGATCACCTTATTTTATAACACAGGATACTAGTTGGGACACTAGTAGGGGGTACGGATCCTTTTTCGTAGGATACTAGCTGGGACACTAGTAGCGAATACGAATCATTCCATAAAAGACACTAGTTAGGATGCTAGTTGGGTGGTGCAGAGAAAATAGGAAATCACAGAAAGAACCGAAGCGCATTCAGTGTATCTTACCTTGTCATATCTAACGATCATCATTTGTTGTCTTGCTATGCTTATTATCATGGTTATGGTCTGGTATCTAGTTTATCCATGTCATGATCCATTTACCTGCTTACATGCTAAATAATCACTGGACTTACCAGGCTTTATGTTTGATTTTGTTTTATTTCGCTCTCTTTTCTTCCATTCCCCCCTCCCCCAGGTTCAGAAGGAGGGAATATTACCACTTAACTCAGTTTTCTTTCCAAGCTCGGAGATAGACGATGTATTGCTTTGGACTCTCTTTTCCACTGCTATGGCCGGCTCATGCTTTATTGGGGAATATCATTGTCATTTCATGCTTCTTTATTTTGTTAAACAAGACAGATGCTTTTTTGTAATGGGTATTGGTGTTTCGGTGCTGGAAAACAATCTTTGTACAAGCTATTTTACCAAGCTGCAGTTTTATCAATAATGTAAAGTTTTATTTATTTTCCGCTGTTTAAATTTTGTATGTTTTGTAATTTATCTGTTCTATACACTTATGACGCTCCACTGAAGTTAAGGCATTCCCTTTGTGAGTGACCTTAATGGAGGTGGGGTCTTGCAATTATCTAAATTGAGAAATTTTGGAAAGGATTATCCAAATTGAGAAATTTTGAATAAGATATTTGAATCTATGTATTAGTATTGGTACAAGATTATATATTTATGAGCTTATACTCGTTTTCGTTCAAATTTTGAGGATGAAATTTCTTTATGGATGAAAGAATGTAATAACCCAAATTTTTGAGCCTAATTTAATTTAAACTAAATCAAAAGAGTTTTGAATTTTAAAAGATATAATAAGCCAAATTGATATTAAAATTAAGTTTTGTCATATTTATAACGTTTAACGATTTTGTCAAAAGAAGTATTTTTGTCAAAATAAGAATTTTGTAATTTTTTTGATTCGATCATTTGGGAATCTAGGTTAAAATGATTTTCAATTGAATTTTAAAGGAGGTGTGAATAATAAAATAACTTGTTTATGATGATGGGATATAACGGTAAAATACATTGACAAAATATATCAACTTTTATCAAAACCAGTTTTTATCAAATATTAAAAAAAATCAAAAATAAAATTTATAACTTGATAAATTTAAGTAAATTTAAACATTTCAGAATTTTAATTTAATGATGTTAAGTTGGATTTTGAATTCAATTTAATAAATAAAAATAGTTGTTCAAAATTTAAATTATAACGATGACATATGTTTACAAAAATATATCGGCTTTTGTTAAAACCGATTGTTTAAATACGTATTTGTAAAACTATTTTAGTATGTTCATTTTGTCAAATTTGAAATGTTTGATATTGATTTTCAAAATAAATGGTTATTTTAAATTATTAAATTTAAGTGTGTAAATTTGGTAATAAACACCGTCGAATTTTGTCACACTAATCATCGGTTGTTGAATCGTTTAAAATTATGGCTTGGGTTTTGATTTATAGTAACAATTTTAGTAACAAACACAAACGTTGCAAGGTTGAAACACTTGAGAAGTGTGACAAAAGTATCACAAAAGCTTAGGATGAAACTGTACACCTAAGGAAAATTGTTTTAAGGGAAGCACATGGTATTGAAGGAGTAGTATGATGATGTGTATACTTTCATGTTAAGAATAAGCCATGAGCCCTAGCACTTTTGCACTTAGTCGCCTCCTCTTTTTCTATAAGAAGACACATAAACCCCTTCCATTTCATTCATCTCCTTCTTCATTTTCCTACCTTATCTTCCCTTCTCTAATAGCTTCCATAGCCT
The DNA here is from genome assembly GCA_030737875.1 of Allium sativum. Lineage (NCBI taxonomy): Eukaryota > Viridiplantae > Streptophyta > Magnoliopsida > Asparagales > Amaryllidaceae > Allium > Allium sativum. Next base: position 546,686,776 of record CM060922.1, read on the forward strand.
AAGAGTTCCTCCTTATTTCTTCCTCCTTCCCCTTCTTCTTTTGGCTCCCATTAGCCACTAACTTCTCCTCCTTTCACCACTATTCGACCCCACCTCCTCCCCCTCCACCCATGCCTCCTTCCCCTCCCCTCACCCACGGCCCACCAACACTCTACCCACTCATGGCATCCCCTTCCCCTAGTACCCCTACCCCTCCTCCTTGCTCCTCCTCTTCCTCCAAAGTTCGGCCCCTGCCTTCTAGTAAAAAAAAAGAGAAGAGAGTGAAAGAGGAAGAGAAAGAGAAAAAAAGATATGTGTATATTATATTATATTATATTATATATATATATATATATATATATATATATATATATATATGGGTAGAGAGAAAACAGTGCGAGACGCGGTTATGCTACCCGACGGTTCAGTCAAAGTTTGGTGGAGTGGAACTCAAAGGTGAGAAAATCGATTTTTAATAAATATAATAGTGTGGAACCCAATTCTTATATATAAACATTCATATAAGTGAAAAATGTTATGTATATATATTTGAATATCAAATATATAGATAATGGTTGTGTATGTTTTTGATTGGTTGATGGATGTGAAATTTTCAATTAATTAGTTAATTAATGAAATATAAGTGTTAATTATCTAACGCTTATACCATATGTTCATATGTTGTATATATACATACACTATGTGTTTGTGGATATACATACATACATACATACATACATACATACATACATACATACATACAGACATACATACATATATACGTTATGTGTGAATGGTTGTTATAATAATGGTAAATATTTTTTATGGTTAATAATGAAAATGTATTCACCACGCTCACATATGTAGAAGGATATGAGTATTGGTTTAGTCTCACTTCATTTCAATAATTTAAATGAATATTATATTCAATTAATTAAAGGGATAAAAATAAAAGTTGAAATTTTGTTCTCGAAATGGTTTGGAAACGAAATTGAAGTAGTTGGAAATAACTTTCATAAAGACGAATGTTAAATTGAAAACAATTTCATGTATATATGGTGTGTTCAAATTTAAAATCAAATTATGAATAGTAATTTCAAAAAGTGAAGTTGAGTTTGGTATATAAATGATGTCAAAAACCTAATTTTATTATTCCAACTATCTTATATTATTTTTAAATGGATTTCATGAATGTTAGGGTTCAAAAGGATTAATTTTGAAAAATAATAATATTTTAATAATAAAATAATAATATAATATTCATTTAATATGAATATTTGAATGTTAAGGTTAATTTTTGAAATAATGTTTTCAAATAAGTTTAAATATGATTTATAAAGATCATAATCATGTTTGAAGTAAATTTGGATGAGTTTTGAGTTTAAATTTAGAATATGGTTTGAGTAAGACTAGTTGCGGCGATGTAGTTCGCGGATTTCGATTATAAACTTTAGATGCTTATAATATAAGAAATTTAAATTGGATTTCTTCAAAACAAAAAATGTTTGCTTTCTAAAGATGATAGTCTTCAAATGAAAAACGAATTTTCAAAATTCAATATGTAGATTTCAAGTTATGTGCAAAACTATTTTTGAAAAGGTCGCTATAAGTGCAGTTCATTGACTGTAACGATAAACAATTGTTTTTAAATAGAAAAAATGACATGACTCGAAACCTCCGCCCGACCTAGACCGAACAAGAATACGGATTGTTTAAGAACACAACGCATATGAACACTAAACAATAGAATTTTTCATTGCTATTACAACAATTTACATCAAAGTACAAAAATAACTGAGTATGGAAAATAAAATAAAAATAAATATATAGCGGAAATATAATTATCAGAGAATAAATAAATTACATAGCAACGGTAATGTAATATATAAATACAATGCAGCGGAAAAACATCATCAAACACAGTTGAAGGCAATACACTAAAACATAGCTTTCCGAATATAGCTCCAACCGTAACCCGGGATCCTATTAAAGAAAAGAATCTGCAAAACCCAAACTACTAACTGCCCGTCTAGAAAAATATGGGCAACAAGTGTTTAGGTAGAAACAATAACCAGTCGGCCTTGCCAAAAAAAAAAAACTCTGAGTCAGTTATGGGACTGGAATGAGAGCTAAAAATAGTTATTAAAATTTAACTTTAAAATAGGGAAATCACGAGACCGCGCCATATGTCACGGAACGGGTTTACTCTATGAGAATACCAAAGCATGAAATATTAATAAACAATGCAATGCTTTTTGAAAAATGAGGTTATTATAATATTCAGGTCCCATCACACAATGCAACGCAAGCCGTAGGATAGAATTTTACATTATAATAGCAAACCATGCTTGGTACATCTTAAAACAAATATTTTTGATATTTATATTAGTGCATAGTGTATAAACAACTTCGAATATAAATATATCAATCATAGACGGCATATACCCCATCTTACTATATCGCCATATAGATTTACAACTAAAAATAAAAAGTTGCATTTTGGAAATTGGATTCCATCTATGACTCGAGACAAGGGATCTTCCTCACCAGTTTCGTGCCATCTCTAGCGAGATGCCCAGGATCACATCTCAGCTTGTATGTTCCCGATTAGTTAAGCCAAAATCATGTGTTTCCCGGTCCTATCGGACCTGTCACCTGATTAGTACGTCGACCATCTTAGCCCTTTTCAACTGTATCTACGGTCCTTCGCTATCCATCATCCATATAAGTAAAATGTCTGGGCTCCATACCGTGACATCACCTCTAGCTAGATGGAAACACATGCCCTCCCTGTTGTTCATCATCTCGTTTTTAACTCATATCGGGGTGTGAATCTCGCGAATTAACGCTATACACAAAGTTGTGCTTTGATTATCATCCACAAGACCCTTCTTTTTAACTTAAGCCTTGATCGTTGCATCTCAGCATGTCGCATTGTCAATCCATTCCATACCATTGATTCCCACCAATATATAACCTCTAACCTCATATGTCTCAGAGAAGGGTGTTATGCTAAGTGAATAAATTTCCCCCCACCAAACACACACACACACACACACACACACACACATATATATATATATAGCATAGATCACTGAGTACATCACAAAGTACAATGTCAGACATGCAATCCATTTACAAGTCCATTCTGGATCTGAACGAAACCGGAGGAACCTTATTCCTCGTCCTATATGACAAATATAGAGGAGAGATCCTCGCATATCCGACTGATTTCAAAGTATGTTTTAGACTACCACTACTTGTTACCTTATCTTGGGTGTACGACCATATCTAGACATCAGCAATACCCCAAACGATGTGAAGATCTCCGGTCTTCATCCACCATCATCATGTCATTGATTTTTAATCATCATAGTAATTGTTCAGAATGGGTTAAACCCGGTCTTTCCGAGTAACTTGCGTATCTTTGTGATCAGGTGATAAATCCACAAAGATAACACTCATCTTGTTCCAATCCAGAATATTCTTTTGGTCAAATGTTTGTATATTTTGGGAAAGGTTCCCATTAATTGTATCAAAGATAAATCCTGTTAAAATTATTGCTTAATCCATTTCATGGAAATCACATCAAAAATCATTACTCAATGATTATCCATAGTTTGGAAATTAATCCTATCTCTACTCTGGGTTAAAGAACAAATGTTGTTTTAAAAATACCATTCACAATAAACCCTAAAACCATCTTCCATTAATATGGAATTTTCATGGAAATGTGAACAATTTACAATCTATATAATTTCCTATATCAGACTAACATTATAAGTGGAATAGAGGAGAAGCCTTTTAAATTCAATGAATAGTAGAGGCCTTCTTTTACAGAAACTCATTTCGATCATTTTTAATCGAATTCCTTTCAATTCCAATTTGATTAAATGACTGGAAACTTCTTTAAATCTTATTTAAAAGATTTATTCTTTTCACCTCTAAGTTTAAGAACATCATTATTTAAGATACCATTCACAACAAACCTAAAACTGATTTGATATTAATATAAATTCTTTAATAGAAATCATTTCGACTTACATCGAATAATACTGAAATCAACAATTGTCATATTGGAATAGTGATGTCAATATCTTCGAAATCCCTCAACAATATCCATATAATTACCAAATCCAATATTGTAATATCCCAAAATTATTTCCCATTTAAATCCTTCCCAAATTATAAGGTGGAAATCTTTAGTTTTATTAAAGCTCTTTTCAAATTATATACTTCGTTATATTCAATTGTTAAATTTTCTCCATAGTTGTAAAACAACATTTTTTTGATAAAAATAATATTTATCTTTGTGAAATATTTAATCCAAACTCTTTCCAAAACTTTTATTTCGATTTATCATAATTTATTTATATTTTTAATAATTTTATTTCGGCCCCTACCGTCGGTTTTTAATATCGGCCACTGAACTGCATTCATAGAAACTTTTTCAAAACTGATTTGGATATACTTTAAAATATAACAATTCAAATTTAAACCACTTATATTCATTCTAAAGGTTAATTTGATACGAACCCAGCCATTTCCGATTTTAGGAGAATCCGACGGTCGGATCTCCCGGTACATCAGTTTGAAGTTACGGGTTGACGTTCGCGAAATATCGCTGCACGACGCGTTCTATTCAAACCTGAATCGATTTATAAATTATAAATAAATCGAATTGCTTCTAAACTTCATTTATTAATTATATAGAATATATAAAATTACTTTTGGAAATTCGTTTTTGTCGTTTAACTTCAAAATAAAAACATTTCACCATTTCGTCTACTTATCTATTATTTTAATGAATAAAATAATATTATTTTTCGAAAGTCCTTATTTTACGCTCTATATTTTCTTACAGTCGTAATAAAAATAAACGAATAAGTTCCAAAAGAAAATTTCTTTTCAAGCGTTCCCTAAATATACTAACTGAACTTCACTTTGAAAAGTTACTATTCATTTTAAATTAAAACAAAGCCATATGTATCTTAAAAATACTTCAAAATCATTCGCTATTGTTATGATATTTATTGATATTTCAATATAAGTGTGTCCATCCAGAATCGAACATCAAAATCAAACTTTGGTTTTCACCATATATTATGTTATTTAAATATTCATTTCTATTCTGGATTGGAATAAAATTCAACCAAACATCATGCAATTCCATTCATATGAATTCTATACATCCAATAATAGTTGCGAAAAACTATTAGACATCCAATGACATCCGATGTGGATTTATTTAATATAAGTTTCAATTATGTATATAATTGATGCTCATTTCACTTGGTTAATCATCGATTAACACACGAGCCACATACAAGAAAGATGTGTAAATCAAATATCATCCCGAGACCCGTGTGGGGTTTTCAATCAACACCAATTAATGTAAATTTACTACTGATTTATGAATTTAACCGTACTAATTCAATTCGAATTATTTTTCAAACTAATCAATTTTTCTTAAACGTGCAATAATAAATTCACCATCCAATTATAAATGGATGTTTATATCAAATTTCAACTACCACTAATATATTAACAATATTTAACATGCTAATCACCCCAAAATCACAATCACAACATAACCAAACAAATCAACAATTCATACATCGGGTTTGCAAACAACAGCGATGTGAGCTACCATATACTGCATATATTTTTTAGATATTGAACAAACGAAATCTATGATTTTCACTATCATTTAATTTACTAATGAAAAATAATTTAATGTCGTGCTAACAACAAAATTAGCTAATTTATAATTTGCATTCCACTTAACTTTTCCATATTAACTTATAACATTAAATAGTCAGCTAATTAGTTATTTAAACTTATTTAAGCTACTCAAATACACTAACTAAAGTGAGAATCTCTCACCCTAGCCATCGAACGATAATGTATTACAACGTACGATTTTTTTTTGCATGCGCTACGACTTAAAAATCCCGCCTTTTCTATTTGGAATGGCTCCAAACTTCTTAGCGACTCTTGTATACACTTAAACTAGTGTTCCGTGCTAGAAAGCAATGATTTTTGGAGATTTGGAAGCTCGTGAGGCCTAGTGCTTGGCTGTCCAGCGAAGGAGGCTTTGGCAGGGTCCACGAAGTGCCATGTGGCCTGTAGGTCCCACAAAATGGTTGCTATAGGTAGTAGAAAGGAGGTAGACACTTAAATGAAGGGCCTTTGGATCATTGGAAGCATTTTGGAGGAGAGAAGAAGGGGAGAGATAGTGGGGCACCTATCAGTGCTGTCGTGGTGGGAGGGGAGGGGCGGCGCAACCGACGTGGCAGGCAAAGGGGACCTACTAGGTGGTGGTAGGAGGAGCCAAGCAAGGAGAAGGTAGCACCATTTTTAGTGTTTTCAAGCTTTTAATTTTGTTTTGAAAAGTAAATGAAACCCTTAACACTAATTAACCTTAGTTAGTATCAAATAACTTCGTGGAAGCACAATTACGGGGAGCATGACAAGTGGAAGAGAGAGATGTTTATGTGTCTAATTTTTCTTGAGTTGCTACTATTCATGAGTTGACTTAAATGGAAGGTGTATTAATTACATCTTGCAATCTTCGTTCTAGTCCAACGGCCACCTGTTAACTTCAAAAATTACAAAATTTGAAATCTCGCTACGTTATGGAATTACAGTTCCAACGAATCTAACCACGTCAAATTTGAAGAGCGTTGGAAAATGGCATTATTTTAAGTTAAAATCGAATTGTGACTGAAGTTTCAATGTACGCTTATATGTCATTCTTCTACATATGAATTCCATTGAGCTTGAATATTTAAATCCTGTTATGTTTGGACATTGAGGATCCAATAAAAGTGGTTTCGTCGAATTCCGAGACTATCCAAAAAATGGTATTTTTATAAGCGATTGATATAGCTTTGAAATATCAATATTCGAAATTGAACTAGTTAATGGATTTAATAATTTTAGTGAACTTGGTTTATGTCAAATAAAATATTAAAAGTTATTTTTATTTATTCTCAAATTTTATCAAGAAAAAATAAGCAATTTATATTCAAAATTCATTAAAATAGATTAAATTAAAAGTTTAAATTGGTTCCAAAATTTTGGGTTATTACATGCTCCCCTACTTAAAACTTTTTCGTCCCGGGAAAGGAACGGAGCTGAAAGTTATTTAACTAACTCAACTATCATTCTGGCTTGCGTTCTTCAACTTTTCAGTTTCTAAGAACTTACAAATTTCTTGAAATTTGGCTAATGCCTAAAATTTCTGAATTTTTTTCCATAATGTACTTTTCATGGATTGATCTAAACAAATATATATGGCCTAAATAGGCATTCAATAAATCAATATATCAATATACAACCCAAACAGAACCAATGTGACTTATCTACACCCAAGGGAGATGTGTGAAAAATCATTCCTTGACCCTATGATGGGGATTAGTTGCGATCCATGTGCCGTATCTACACAACATAGACGTGTATATTTCTATCATCTCAAGAACCAGTGATGGGGTTTATTATTAAATCCTGAAATTTATCGTTACATGTTTATTTAGTCCGTAGTCAGTTCTCAGTTCAACCTGCAATTCAGTCTTTTCCATACAAGCATCAAACACTTACATGCACATATGGTCATCCAAACCTCGTCATATAAGCAGCAAGGATTACATGCTTATATGGATATGATATGCGATGCAGCCCATAATGTATGCCATGTTGTGTAGTCCAAAATTATTATTTAGTATCCAATGGTGTATGTTTAATTTCATACAAGAAACCATCATAGAGCGTCCAATTCACACACAACAATTATAATTAGTAAATTGCGCAATCAAATAAATAAAGGTGCACCTGTTTTGGGCACCCAATTTATTCCTTTACTCGCTTTAAATCCATAACCTGCTCAGCATGTGTGTGTGTGTGTATATACACACATATGTATATGTATTTAATATAAGATGTCCGCATTTATTTTGTCCATATGGTCTTTCTGCCCTCATCATATAAGTATCAAATACTTACATTTTTATATGGCTATGCGGTGTAGTCATATCACACAAATATCCAAGCATATATTTAATATCAACAAGTCATAGCAAAAGATCAACCATCATCATCATATCATATATATCATAGTGAAGTCATCACAAAAAAAGATCAACTATATCATAGACATAGCGTATACCCTAGTGTGAAGTGTCACTTAAGGTATACACCATGTATATGCATCTGAGTATCCATATCTATGCTCACCCGAGTACTGCTTCGCACTTGAGGCAGCCTAACATCACAAAATATCACATATCCAAAATATACACCGCGTGCCTATGTCACACCAAAACAGGACTAGAACATACATATCATATATATACATACAACTAACAACTACTATCAATGATTAGTACTAGAGCTTTGCAAAGAAGGCCTAGACAAAGTCAGCAACTTAGGCTCCTGTGAAAGCTCATCCTCAAAGCCTAGAGGGAAAAGAGGTCAGTCACATGGAACATGGTTCTCCATCATGATGTCATTTGGCTGGTCATCATCGTTGTCATGATCAGACCAGTAAATGACCACTTCATCCTCATCCTCCTCCTCTACCTCTACCTCTAAAGTTGGTATAGGAACATCCTCCGGTACAATCTGAGCTATAGGTGGCTCATTGAAATCCACTAGAAATAGAGAAGCTAGTGGCTCTTCATTTCCTAGTAGCTCAAGGGGTAGGCCCCAAACAGGAGGCTCTACTGGTCCTAAGGGCTGAGCATAGTAGGCAATCATCATGTCAATCTCCGGCGCATAGTCAGGGAATATATCTAGAGCTGGATGTGGCTGATCTACTACCATAAAATCATCCTTGGGAACCATGGGTGGGTCGAGGCCTTCCATCATCATATGCTCCCACATCTGAGCATCCATATCGAGGTGGGGAAGGACTGGAAACCTAGGGCCTAAGTCATAAAACACTAGATCTAACTCGAGCTTTGGGATCTGATTAGGGATGAACGGTATCTCAAGGGGTGGCTGCTCCTCACCAATAACATCTCTCTCAGGAGAGGGCATGGGAACAGGTTTTCCTATAATCATATGTCCATGGTCATCAAGAAGAATTCCTGTATCATCTTCTAACATCCATGCATCATAATCTGCTGAATCCTCAGGCCCAGGAGAGCCAAAGTCCATGGAAACAACGTCCGAATCTGAACTCGAATTAGTATCTAGAAGTATCAGTGGTTCAAAAACGGAGGCAACATCAGATATATGGTCATTATCACTACCATGATCTGGTGTAACCGGGACACTATTAGGATAAGAAGAAACGGAAGAGCTACTTCCTTAGCTATTCGAGGAACTATCTGACCTGTCTGATGAGCTGGTACTATCAAGCCCATAAACACAGTCACCACTGTGAAGAGAGACTGAGGAGCTATCGCCTACGCTAAAGGAGGAGCTATCATCCAAAGATGAAGAAGATAAATGTAACAGGATCTCGGGTTGGCCAACAGGCACTGGCGTACCTCTCTACGATTTTGAAACAAGGATTTAAAATTAGGACTTAAATTCAAACCAAATCATTTAAAAACAAATAACAAGTAGTCGTCACACATTCACTGTCCAAAATTGTGAATATATTTCCCTTACACGTTTAAACCCTATGGTCTTTCAGAATTCATCGATTGTCCAAAATCACCAAAGATTTCGGTTAATTTATCCAATTTAAACATCTTAAGTAATAAATCAAGAAATCGAGCATCTATAAAAACAATCCATTGATTATTTAAATTTTAAACTCATGTATGTTATCAAAGCGTAGACCTCTTTTATATACATAAAATATAATTGAAAATTAGAATATATATAATAATCACAAATACATTATTCTTAAGCATATCTCTCAACTCTTCCTAAGGCATTACTAACACTATCTCTAATGAGTCACTCCTTCTAGGATACTACTGATCCTATCTCTATAGAGTATTCTTGAATATAATTTTATTAATTCTATCTATGATGAATCCTTTCGTTTGGTTCTAATGTTTCTTGTTCTCAAGCTCTGTGAATCAAAGCTCTGATATCAAGATGACACGACCCAAAACCCTCGCCCGGTCTAGACCAAATTAGAACACGGATTGTTTGAGAACACTACGCATTTGAACACAAAACAATAGAATTTTTCATTACTATTACAAAAATTTACATCAGAGTATAAAAACAACCGAGTGTGGAAAATTAAATAAATATATAGCAGAAATATAATTATTAGAGAATAAATAAATTATATAGCAGCAAAAATGTAATATAATACAATTTAAATATAATGTAGTGAAAAAGCATCATCAAACATAGCTGAAGGAAATACACAAATACAGATCTTTCCGAATATAGCTCTAGCCATAATCCAGGATCCTATTAAAGAAAAGAATCTGCAAAACCAAAAATACTGACTGCCCGTATGGAAAAATATGGGCAACCAGAGTTTAGATAGGAACAATAAACTTGGATTCAGTCGTGAAACTACTATGAGAGCTAAAGCCTGTTATTTAATTTTTACTTTAAAATAGGGAAATCACGGGACCACGCCATATGTCACGGAATGGGTTTAGTCCATGTGAATACCACAGCTTGAAACAAATAATACACAACGCATTTTTTTTGAAAAAAGAGGCTATTATAAAACTCAGGTCCCATCACACAATGCAATGCAAGCCGGAGGATAGAGTTTTACCCTAAAATAGCCAAACATGCTTGGTACGTCTTAAAACAAATATTTTTTATATTCATATTAGTGGATAGTGTATAAACAACTTCGAATGTAAATGTATCAAACATAGATGGCATATTACCCCATCCTACTATGTCGCCATATAGGTTTACAACTAAAATTGAAAAGTCGCATATTGGAAATTGGATTCCATTTATGAGTCGAGGCAAGGGATCTTCCTCACCAGTTTCGGGCCATCTCTACCGGGATGCCCCGGATCACACCATAGGTAACCCTTGGTGCGCCAAGGCCGGTAAGCTATATTTGACGTCGAACTTCTTGACCTTTTTCATATCCGAGAGCCCTCGCTATCCATCATCCATATAAGTAAAATGTCTAGGCTCCATACTATGACATCACTGCTAGCTAAATGGAAACGCATGTCCTCCCTACTATCCATCATCTCCTTTTTGACTCATATCGAGGTGTAAAGATCGCGAATTAACGCTATAAACAAATCTATGCTTTGATCATCATCCACAAGGCCCTTATTTTCAATAAAAGCCTTGATTAATGCATCTTGGCATGCCACATTGTTAATCCATATCATACCATTGATTCCCACCAAAATATAACCTCTAAGCTCATACGTCTCAAAAAAGGGTGTTAAGCAAAGAGAAAAATTCTCACCCACCAAATGGATATATGTTTAGCAGAGATCACTGAGTACAACACAAAGTACAATGTCAGACATGCAATCCATTTACAAGTCTATTATGTCAAATACAAGAGGGAGGTCCTAGCAAATCTGGCCGATTTCCAGGTACATTTTAGACTACCGCCATTTATTACCTTGTCTTAGGTGTACAACCAATTCAAGACATTAGCAATAACCCAAACGATGTGAAGATCTCCAGTCTTCATCCACCGTCTTCATGTCTTTGACTTCTAATCATTGTAATAATTATTCAGAATGGATTAAACCCAGTCTTTCTGAATAACTTGCTTATCTTCATAATCAGGTGATAAATCCACAAAGATAACACTTGTAGTGACCCGAAAATCCAGTCCAATTTGAGCAGACTAAATAACACAAGTCCAACCCCAAATTGCACTTGAAATTCAAGAAACTAATAGGAAGAAGATAGAGGGTGAGGATAGATAAGGTAGAACTAGTAGAATAGAAGAAGAAGAAGAACATCATCATCAGAGTAAACACGAATCTCACAGCGGAACGAATAAAATATAACATAACTTTTGAAATACAAACAGTTATATATACAATAGCTCTTATCAAAGTACAACACTTACAACAACAGCGGAAATAATAATAGCAATAGAATCCTGAAGCCTCCTGCTCCAAGCTCTCCAAGTGTATCTGTAAAATCCCGACTACTTGACTGCCCGTACAAATTTTGGCACCCAAGAGTTTAGGGAAAACAAACAAATAAACTCCAGGTCAGTCATGGGACTGGTGTGAATAAAACTCCTAACACTTGGTTAAATAACGGATATATCATAAAACCACGCCGTGAAAACAGAACGGGTTTTCCCTTATGAAAATCCAAACAACTTCGTAAAGTAATACCATTCTGATATTATAATAATGTCTAAGTACAAATAGATATCAATCTAGCAGAAACGCTTTCATCTCACGTTCTACTATATAGTATACAATCAAAACCGCAAGCACGTATTGGGTAATGGATTTCCAACTATAACAAGGTATGGAACCACCTTCCGATCAGTGTACTCTAGGAACAATACACTGGAGTTCAACAAGAACATCTTGCAACTCAGCCATACATGACCGACCACTCATTTCGCTTGAGTGTAACGAATGTACATCACCAACGGTTGGGATCATCAACCGTTTCCCGTATATATATATATGGGACAACATTGATAGATTAAAAGAAGCAAATGAATATTCTCTAGATAGGTGATTATACACCCTACTTCGGTGCGACCGACTTAGCCATGCTGCCTGCCCGATTTCTGTCATTTACCGGATGTGAGGCTAGAAGCTACGCTTACTTTCCATTCATTTATAACACGATCACTTTGAATGCCACATTATCAGATCCGTAAATCATTAGTTGGTTTATACAAATATCCTGGATGTTATGCTAAGGGATAAATCCGTTGCAACCATATATATTTATACAGACCAACCCACTCGATCATTGGAAATACTTTGTCAGACATTCGTCCATTTATGTTCGTTCTGGGACTGAACGAAACCGAAGGCACTATTCAGTACATCCATCTTAGTCTATTGTTATCTAAGATTTATACAACAGCCCTTGCACTTTACTCCATCTTCGATATACTCAACATATATGATTCGCAATGTTTATGCCAATACAGAGTGGTTCTTTGGATAATAATCCAACTGGTCTCTCCATATTAACAACGTTAAAATGGTCAAAACATTGATAGTCTGTGATTTAACTATCAAAGAAAAACTCGTGTGCAAACAACGATATTATTTCCAGTTGGAAATTATATCAATCAATCATCATTCAACTTTTATCCCTTTTGTTCATTACTTCACTTATCTCCTGTTTCCATATATTCAACCTTTCTTATTTTCTATTTTTAGAAAATATACTTTATTAACAATGGAAAACATTTCCATTTCCTTTTTCCTATATTAGAAAACATTTCTGATTTCCTTATTTGGAAAAACATTTCCAAAAGTTCCTTCATTTGATTTAAACTGACGTTTTAAATAAACATCGCTTTTCCAACCCAAACCATTTATTAAATTTACTTAACCATCATTCACTATCAACCTTACCATTCCTTAGTTAAGAAGGAAGTCAATCAAGTTGGGGTATAATTACCTCTCAGACCTTAACTGAACAACGTTATAACTTCGAAACAGTAACAGTTTATCTTATAAACCTTTAACCACTTCTTCACGTAACTCTCGTATTCCATTTACGAATCTACTTCTTTATTGAAAACATCGATTATAACAATACGTTATAATCTCTACTTTCGAAATATCTAACTTCAATTATAACCTTTATTCTTTAATTCGAATAATTAAACATAACCCTAATTTATTAGTGTATACTTTTGATTTAAAAACCGGAAAGTAAATATTACTTTCCCGAATTCGATATAATTGAATTCGACGTATATTTCTCTTTCGAGTAATCTCTATTTTATTAACTCTTCTTCGAATAACATATATTCGATTATCTCTCTTCGAATAACTTATATTCGATAACTCTCTCTTTCGAATAAACGATATTCGATAATTTCTCTTCGAATAACTTATATTCGATTTCTCCTTTTCGAATTACTAAATTCGATTAACTCCTTTTGATTTAAACTAAAATCGATACTCCCTTCGATTAAACTAAAATCGATAATTCCTTTCGATTAAACTATAATCGATAACTCCTTTCGATTAAACTCTATTCGAATAAACTATATTCGACTAACTCCTTTAACTCTATTTGAATAACCAATATTCGACTAACTCCTTTAACTCTATTCGAATAGACTATATTCAATTAACTCCTATAACTTCATTCGAATAACTACTATATTCGATTAACTCCAATTTAACTTCATTCGAATAACTACTATTCGATAACTCTATTTAACTCCATTCGCTTGACTCTAGATCGCAGCAATCACAATGGTTACTCCTGATTCCCTCAGGAAACATCCGACCGCCTTAGGCTATTTACAGCCCTGCGAATTACGCTAGTAGTCGTGCTACATGGCATCTCATTTGGATTAACTCTAATTGATTAACTCTAACTGATTTAACTCTATCGTTTTACTCTATTGGTTAACTCTATCGGTTTAACTCTACTGGTTATCTCTATCGGTTTAACTCTACTGGTTAACTCTATCGATTCAACTTTACTAGTTAACTCTATCGGTTCAACTCTTCTCAACTAACTCGACTCGACTAACCTCTTTCGAATAACATATTTGATTTACTAACTTTCGAATACCATATTCGATTAAATAACTTTCGAATACCATATTCTATTAACTCCCTTTGAATACCATATTCGATTAACTAACTTTCGAATACCATATTCGATTAACTAACTTTCGAATACCATATTCGATTAACTAACTTCGAATACCATATTCAATTAACTAACTTCGAATACCATATTCGATTAACTAACTTCGAATACCATATTCGATTAACTAACTTCGAATACCATATTCGATTAACTAACTTCGAATACCATATTCGATTAACTAACTTCAAATACCATATTCGATTAACTAACTTCGAATACCATATTCGATTAACTAACTTTTTATAACGTTTATCCATTTAAAAAGATCCCCTTTTTAACAATGTTCATTCATTTATAAAGATTCACTTTTTAGTAACGGTTCTTCACTTAATAAATGTTCTTTTAATAACGTTTTCCTTTTTATAACGGTTTCCTTTTTATAACTTCTTATTCCATTATAAACCAATTTCCTTTTTATTTACTCTATTTATTTTCTAAATATTCCCTTTTCAATTCTATTTGTAAATGGTTTACAAATATTTCTTTTTCTATTTTATTCTTAAAAATATTCTAACTCCTTAAATTCCTGGAAAAATTCGCCATAACCTCCTTTGTATCGGGAGTATCGGGAAAATCCCCAAACCCGCCATACAGGCCTTTCCATTCAAAAAGAAAATGGTTTGAAATTATTTCCTTTTTGAATATCTCCTATTTTATAAATATTCCAAATTTATAAATATTCCATATTTATAAATATTCCATTTATAAATATCTCTTATTTATAAATATTCCACTTTATAAATATTCTGTTTTCAATATCACTTTGAAAATCTCCTTCATCAACATCCTGTATGTTATGTTATCCAATCATATCAAATCACGATGATCAATATCGTCCAAACACATATAATCAACAACAAATTTTATATCACCTCATATAACACAATATATGAAACAAAACAGTATTAGAAATATTGTAATAACCCGGAAATTCTGAGCCAGTTTAAAATTTTTATTTTGGCAATTTCAACGAATTTTGAATATTTAAAATAAATTATTTTAAATAAAATCGACGAGAAATTTATTTTGAATATAATTTGATCGTATATATTTATATACGTCGTCGTTAGAATATAAATAATTATTTATAATTAGAATAGAATTGAAAATGGCGCGGTAGTTCGATAATTCGATTTCAAACTTCAATTGAACGTACCGGGTGCAAAATAACCCGGATTTTAGTGAAACCAAAAACATTAGGATCTATTCGTGAATATCTTTCCAACGAATCTGGAAAATCAAGATTTCATAGCGGGAATCAAAAGATACGTTCAGTTGAAATTTCTGAATAGTCGCTATGGAATTCAGGCCCTTAAAAATGGAAATTTAGCAAACGACCTCGGATTTCGACGAAACCACTTTTGTTGGATCCGCGATGTCGAATTATTGCTAGGTTTCAAATTTCGTAATTTTTCGAATCAATATGTGAGCGTGGCGAAGGAAAACGCATTTGACCAGTTTCAGTTGATTTTAATCGACTGGAAAATGGCCATTTTTCCAACGGTCTCGGAATTCAACGAAATTAGTTTTGTTAGGACCGTATCGTCAATACGAAGGTAGAAAATATTTTTCAGGAATTTTTAGAGTTAGTACATGGCCCCGATAAATTAAAATGTGCGTTCAAATTTAATATATATTGATTTATATTTTACTTTTAACGAAAACTGGTCGAAACGATAGAATTGGCTTACGATACATATCCCATTGTATTCGGAATGGGGGTATTTAGCTAGGGGAGACACTCGTTGAGTTTGATTTGGGGTTCGTGGTATTAAATTTGATAACAAAGCAAAAGTAGAATATAGTATTAATATATAATAATATATATATATATATATACTAGGAATTCCCCCTTAACCCTAATTCAACGTCCAGGCCGCCAGAATAAAATCGATGGTCAAAACCGCTCGAATTTTCTCCCTCAAAAATCGATTTATCCACTCAATAATCTTTGGAATCATAAAGCAAAGATTGTAGAGGATCTTTTGCTCTTCCAATCTATACCGACCTCGCCTTTCATCAGGGTGTTAATCGTTCGAATCGAGCCTCCAAGAAGCCGCCGCATCGCCTCGTTTTGCGCGCCGTCCTGGCCACCGAGCTGGCCAAGTGGGGTGTCGACGGGAAGCCCTCTCGATGGCGAAGTAGGAGGTGCACTCTGATCGACCTCCAACGACCCTTTGGCGAAGCAACGACCAACCCTAGCTTGGAACCCAGTTCGACACAACCTGAAGCAGTATTACTGAGGAATTAAAATAGTAAGTAAATTTCAGCTTCTTTTTGAAAAAAAAAACATTGCTTTAAATTTCAGATTTTTAAATGTAAAAAAAATATATTGTATAATTACAGATTTTTATATATGAAACACAAAGAAAAAAATATGATTTTAGCTCATAGAAATATGTATATACACATTAGTGTTGAAAAACATATATATCGCATTGTTTTGAAAAGAGAAAATATACATATGTTTTGAAAGGAAAAATGAACCTTGTTTTGAAAAAATATACTTTGTTTAGAAAAAGGAAATTATATTTTGTTTTAGAAAACAAAATATAATGATAAGATTTTTATATATTGATCATCGAAGTAAAAATTCGATTTTTATATATTGAATAGCATAATAAAAATGGGATTTTTATATGTTGAACTTCGAAATAAAAATGGGATTTTTATATGTTGAACTTCGAAATAAAAATGGGATTTTTATATGTTGAACTTCGAAATAAAAATATGATTTTTATATATTGAATAGCGAAGTAAAAATTCGATTTTTACATAGGTAGTGAAAGCGGTCAACGAAGGTGACAAAAAAGCGAGAACGACGAAGAATTCTGCAAAAGAAGTGCCATGGAGCTAGGATAGCTATAGGTGAGAATTCCTCACTCTTCAAATTCATTTTCTAGTTATATATATATACTAGGATGCAGACGGTGCTTAGTAGCACCCGACACAATCGTCCACAGACCATGGACTTGTTTGTTTGATTGCAAAAAATTAGTTAGATTATTTGATTGAAATTGAATTGTGTGGTGAAATGAATTGATTTGGTTGATGTGTGAATGGCGTGGGCCTTCACTAGACCGGGGATAAGGCTAGGCCTCGTCCCGTTTCTAGTATCGTGCCGTTATGCCGCCGAAATTTTCTAAAATATGTTAGAAAAATAAAAATATCATTTTATTGAATAAATGAACCGAATAGAATATTCATAGGTTGAATAAAATGTTTTATCGTTAAAAATATAATTTTTAACGTGAAAGTGAATAAATAGATATTTATTGACAAATCGGCCGATTTGTTTATATGCACTGATTTGACTGATATTGATTGGGTCGATAAATTTTACACATCGCCCAACAGCACAAATAAAATATGTGTTTGATTGTTTGAAACCCCATATGGGTGTTGGGATGAAATTGGAAGTTCACTCATCCTGATTGATTAAATATGTCGATCGATTGATTGACAGGCTGTTATAAGCGTTGAATATCTATATTTGATGCTTATACAGTGTAGTGCACTTTGGTTGATGGTTGATTATTTTCAATGCTATTATATACATGTGTTGTATGAAAATCCATATAATTAATTTTATATGGTAATTGATTGGGCCTCATTCCAATTTGAAAAACAAAGAATAATATAAAATAAAAGTTCATGTGTTGACAGTTTCATCCATTGAGATTGGTCATGTGTTGAACGAAATATTTTAGTAATAAAATTTACATCTTTATCAATATAAAATAAAAGTTCATGTGTTGACAGTACTCATCCATTGAGATTGGTCATGTGTTGAACGAAATATTTTAGTAATAAAATTTACATCTTTATCGATATAAAATAAAAGTTCATGTGTTGACAGTACTCATCCATTGAGATTGGTCATGTGTTGAACGAAATATTTTGATAATAACAACTATTTTGAAAAAGAAATATTTGAAATAGAATATTTGAAAATAGAAATTTATGAAGCCGTGTTGATTAGTTTGACGCCACTTTGACGTGAACGATATTTATATCGATTTTATTCATTTCGAAATGAATTGAATTGAAAACGATTTCGAAATGAATTGAATTGAAAACGATTTCGAAATGAATTGAATTGAAAACGATTTCGAAATGAATTGAATTGAAAACGATTTCGAAATGAATTGAATTGAAAACGATTTCGAAATGAATTGAATTGAAAACGATTTCGAAATAAATTGAAAACGAATTCAAATTGAATTGAAAACGAATTGAAATGAATTCAAATTGAATTGAAATTTGAATTGAATAGAAATGAATTTTAAAACGAATTTGTAAAGAAGAATTCAATTTTGATTTGAATTGAAAAGGAAGTTGAAATTTCTTTTGAAACGAATTTAAAACTATTTATATAATTCGTTTTAAATAGAAATCGACGAAATATATATTATATATATTATATATATAATATAATGGCCTGAATAGAACGCGCCGCACCGCGGCAGTTCGCGAATTTCGACCATTGATTTCAAACGGACATTACGAGAGATCCGACCGTCGGATTCTCCTAAAACCGGAACCGTTGGGTTCGTATCGAAAAGATCTTTCTAACGAATATTATAAATTCAAAATCTAACGGTTGGATTTGGAATTATGTCCAAATCAAATTTGAAAAAGGTCGCTGTAAGTGCAGTTCGATAGCCATTGATGGAAATCGACTGTACGGGCCTTGATAAAATTATTAAAAATAGTAATAATTCGTGTAAAATCATAAGAAATGATTTGTGAAGATTTGGGATGAAAAACTCCATATTTGAAAAGATAAAAATAGATTTTTATCGAAATGAACTAGTTTTGAACTAGAAATATAATTCTATTTATTTTTAAATAAATAAATTGAATTTGAAAAGGGTTTTAAAAATAACCAGAATTTCCAATGATTGCATTGGAGTGGATTAGAATCGAAATTGTCTTCGGAATATTTTGATGTTGGAATTCGAGATTATACAGATGTTGTTATGGAAATTTGAAAGATATATATTTATATCGTTATTTCCAATACGATATTTGTTAATCGTAGAATTGGATATTGAATATAAGCCGATATATTTTCTATTCAGAGCCTTATATTGAATATCAAATGTGATTTGGGTTTGTCGTGAATGGTGTCTTCACTAACACTGTTCTTGAACCCAGTTGAGGAAAGATTAAATCTTTTTATTTAGATTTAATGAAGTGTACCAATTAAATAATATTTAATTGGAATTGAATTGATATTGATTTTTGGGTTTATCGTGAACAGTGTTTCAAATAACACTTGTTCTTTAACCCGATAATTAATGAAATGTTCTTCTGTATGCGTTCTATTTTGTCGTATTCTCAAACGATAGGGCGTTTCGAACGGTCTGGGTCGGTTTAGCGACTGGTTCGGACCGAGTGAAATTCCTTGCCGTCACATTAGGTATCAGAGCTTTGGTTTACAAAGCTTAGAGAACAAGACACATTAGAACCGTACGAAAGAACTCATCAGATATTGGATTAGTAATATCCAATGAGAATGACTCGTTAGAGATAGGATCAGTAGTATCCTAGAACGAGTGTGAAGAGTAGATTTTTAAAATGAAAACAAATTTTGTTTTGCAAATTTAAATCAACTATTCGTATTTGATTATTTGTTTATATTGATTTTGGACAATTCAGTATATAAAGAATTTGCATATACGCCTTGCAAACGTATATTCAAAGTTTTAATATATTGGATAGATATAGCATCACACTCTAGTCGCCCGGAGATACTATTGATGATAGCGATCGCATCATCAACATTTATGTTCGAGTTTCGAAGGTATGATATCTATATATTTCCATTAGACTGGTGTGAGAACCAAAACTAATATAGCTAGAATACATTGTTGTGATTTGGCATCAAAACATGATTTTCTTTATATATATCAAAATTATCAATTTGAAACGTTAAATTCACTAATTGATTGATGTTTGTGTTGCTTATTTAGTTGTTGGCTAAATTTTGAACCATTATGCCTAATTTGATCGAATAATGAATTGTATTGAAATTTGGTCGCATTTGCTTGCATATACCTTTACTTACATTGAACAGGTCATAGCAAGGAGGCTAGAGCAGAGAATAAAATTTGTTTGCCCGACAAATAGGTACATGTTTACTACATAATTTACTGTTTTATTTGGGTGATGATGATTTTATGAGCCTATTGGCTAGCCGCTTGGCTTTTTCTTTTTCTTTTTGAGATCTGAAGGACCGGGGAAGCTATTTGAAATTCCCCGATGCTCCCGGTGCAGGGGAGGTTATGGCGAAATTTTTCGAAAATTTAGGGTGTTAGCCAAATTTTTGAAATTTTGAAAATTCTCAGAAACTGAAAAGTTGGAGGATGAAAGCCAGATCGAACGTAGAGTTGAATGATCAAACCACTTTCGACTTTGTTCCTTTTCGGGGACGAAAAGTTTTAAGTGGGGGAGATTGTAATAACCCGGAAATTCTGAGCCAGTTTAAAATTTTTATTTTGGCAATTTCAACGAATTTTGAATATTTAAAATAGATTATTTTAAATAAAATCGACGAGAAATTTATTTTGAATATAATTTGATCGTATATATTTATATACGTCGTCGTTAGAATATAAATAATTATTTATAATTAGAATAGAATTGAAAATGGCGCGGTAGTTCGATAATTCGAATTCAAACTTCAATTGAACGTACCGGGTGCAAAATAACCCGGATTTTAGTGAAACGAAAAACATTAGGATCTATTCGTGAATATCTTTCCAACGAATCTGGAAAATCAAGATTTCATAGCGGGAATCAAAAGATATGTCCAGTTGAAATTTCTGAATAGTCGCTATGGAATTCAGGCCCTTAAAAATGGAAATTTAGCAAACGACCTCGGATTTCGACGAAACCACTTTTGTTGGATCCGCGAAGTCGAATTATTGCTAGGTTTCAAATTTCGTAATTTTTCGAATCAATATGTGAGCGTGGCGAAGGAAAACGCATTTGACCAGTTTCAGTTGATTTTAATCGACTGGAAAATGGCCATTTTTCCAACGGTCTCGGAATTCAACGAAATTAGTTTTGTTAGGACCGTATCGTCAATACGAAGGTAGAAAATATTTTTCAGGAATTTTTAGAGTTAGTACATGGCCCCGATAAATTAAAATGTGCATTCAAATTTAATATATATTGATTTATATTTTACTTTTAACGAAAACTGGTCGAAACGATAGAATTGGCTTACGATACATATCCCATTGTATTCGGAATAGGGGTATTTAGCTAGGGGAGACAGTCGTTGAGTTTGATTTGGGGTTCGTGGTGTTAAATTTGATAACAAAGCAAAAGTAGAATATAATATTAATATATAATAATATATATATACTAGGAATTCCCCCTTAACCCTAATTCAACGTCCAGGCCGCCAGAATAAAATCGATGGTCAAAACCGCTCGAATTTTCTCCCTCAAAAATCGATTTATCCACTCAATAATCTTTGGAATCATAAAGCAAAGATTGTAGAGGATCTTTTGCTCTTCCAATCTATACCGACCTCGCCTTTCATCAGGGTGTTAATCGTTCGAATCGAGCCTCCAAGAAGCCGCCGCATCGCCTCGTTTTGCGCGCCGTCCTGGCCATCGAGCTGGCCAAGTGGGGTGTCGACGGGAAGCCCTCTCGATGGCGAAGTAGGAGGTGCACTCTGATCGACCTCCAACGACCCTTTGGCGAAGCAACGACCAACCCTAGCTTGGAACCCAGTTCGACACAACCTGAAGCAGTATTACTGAGGAATTAAAATAGTAAGTAAATTTCAGCTTCTTTTTGAAAAAAAAAACATTGCTTTAAATTTCAGATTTTTAAATGTAAAAAAAAATATTGTATAATTAAAGATTTTTATATATGAAACACAAAGAAAAAAAATATGATTTTAGCTCATAGAAATATGTATATACACATTAGTGTTGAAAAACATATATATCGCATTGTTTTGAAAAGAGAAAATGTACATATGTTTTGAAAGGAAAAATGAACCTTGTTTTGAAAAAATATACTTTGTTTAGAAAAAGGAAATTATATTTTGTTTTAGAAAACAAAATATAATGATAAGATTTTTATATATTGATCATCGAAGTAAAATTCGATTTTTATATATTGAATAGCATAATAAAAATGGGATTTTTATATGTTGAACTTCGAAATAAAAATGGGATTTTTATATGTTGAACTTCGAAATAAAAATGGGATTTTTATATGTTGAACTTCGAAATAAAAATATGATTTTTATATATTGAATAGCGAAGTAAAAATTCGATTTTTACATAGGTAGTGAAAGCGGTCAACGAAGGTGACAAAAAAGCGAGAACGACGAAGAATTCTGCAAAAGAAGTGCCGTGGAGCTAGGATAGCTATAGGTGAGAATTCCTCACTCTTCAAATTCATTTTCTAGTTATATATATATACTAGGATGCAGACGGTGCTTAGTAGCACCCGACACAATCGTCCACAGACCATGTACTTGTTTGTTTGATTGCAAAAAATTAGTTAGATTATTTGATTGAAATTGAATTGTGTGGTGAAATGAATTGATTTGATTGATGTGTGAATGGCGTGGGCCTTCACTAGACCGGGGATAAGGCTAGGCCTCGTCCCGTTTCTAGTATCGTGCCGTTATGCCGCCGAAATTTTCTAAAATATGTTAGAAAAATAAAAATATCATTTTATTGAATAAATGAACCGAATAGAATATTCATAGGTTGAATAAAATGTTTTATCGTTAAAAATATAATTTTTAACGTGAAAGTGAATAAATAGATATTTATAGACAAATAGGCCGATTTGTTTATATGCACTGATTTGACTGATATTGATTGGGTCGATAAATTTTACACATCGCCCAACAGCACAAATAAAATATGTGTTTGATTGTTTGAAACCCCACACGGGTGTTGGGATGAAATTGGAAGTTCACTCATCCTGATTGATTAAATATGTCGATCGATTGATTGACAGGCTGTTATAAGCGTTGAATATCTATATTTGATGCTTATACAGTGTAGTGCACTTTGGTTGATGGTTGATTATTTTCAATGCTATTATATACATGTGTTGTATGAAAATCCATATAATTAATTTTATATGGTAATTGATTGGGCCTCATTCCAATTTGAAAAACAAAGAATAATATAAAATAAAAGTTCATGTGTTGACAGTTTCATCCATTGAGATTGGTCATGTGTTGAACGAAATATTTTAGTAATAAAATTTACATCTTTATCAATATAAAATAAAAGTTCATGTGTTGACAGTACTCATCCATTGAGATTGGTCATGTGTTGAACGAAATATTTTAGTAATAAAATTTACATCTTTATCGATATAGAATAAAAGTTCATGTGTTGACAGTACTCATCCATTGAGATTGGTCATGTGTTGAACGAAATATTTTGATAATAACAACTATTTTGAAAAAGAAATATTTGAAATAGAATATTTGAAAATAGAAATTTATGAAGCCGTGTTGATTAGTTTGACGCCATTTTGACGTGAACGATATTTATATCGATTTTATTCATTTCGAAATGAATTGAATTGAAAACGATTTCGAAATGAATTGAATTGAAAACGATTTCGAAATGAATTGAATTGAAAACGATTTCGAAATGAATTGAATTGAAAACGATTTCGAAATGAATTGAATTGAAAATGATTTCGAAATAAATTGAAAACGAATTCAAATTGAATTGAAAACGAATTGAAATGAATTCAAATTGAATTGAAATTTGAATTGAATAGAAATGAATTTTAAAACGAATTTATAAAGAAGAATTCAATTTTGATTTGAATTGAAAAGGAAGTTGAAATTTCTTTTGAAACGAATTTAAAACTATTTATATAATTCGTTTTAAATAGAAATCGACGAAATATATATTATATATAAAATATAATGGCCTGAATAGAACGCGCCGCGCCGCGGCAGTTCGCGAATTTCGACCATTGATTTCAAACGGACATTACGGGAGATTCGACCGTCGGATTATCCTAAAACCGGAACCGTTGGGTTCGTATCGAAAAGAGCTTTCTAACGAATATTAGAAATTCAAAATCTAACAGTTGGATTTCGAATTATGTCCAAATCAAATTTGAAAAAGGTCGCTGTAAGTGCAGTTCGATAGCCGTTGATGGAAATCGACTGTACGGGCCTTGATAAAATTATTAAAAATAGTAATAATTCGTGTAAAATCATAAGAAATGATTTGTGAAGATTTGGGATGAAAAACTCCATATTTGAAAAGATAAAAATAGATTTTTATCGAAATGAACTAGTTTTGAACTAGAAATATAATTCTATTTATTTTTAAATAAATAAATTGAATTTGAAAAGGGTTTTAAAAATAACCAGAATTTCCAATGATTGCATTGGAGTGGATTTGAATCGAAATTGTCTTCGGAATATTTCAATGTTGGAATTCGAGATTATACAGATGTTGTTATGGAAATTTGAAAGATATATATTTATATCGTTATTTCCAATACGATATTTGTTAATCGTAGAATTGGATATTGAATATAAGCCGATATATTTTCTATTCAGAGCCTTATATTGAATATCAAATGTGATTTGGGTTTGTCGGGAATGGTGTCTTCACTAACACTGTTCTTGAACCCAGTTGAGGAAAGATTAAATCTTTTTATTTAGATTTAATGAAGTGTACCAATTAAATAATATTTAATTGGAATTGAATTGATATTGATTTTTGGGTTTATCGTGAACAGTGTTTCAAATAACACTTGTTCTTTAACCCGATAATTAATGAAATGTTCTTCTGTATGCGTTCTATTTTGTCGTGTTCTCAAACGATAGGGCGTTTCGAACGGTCTAGGTCGGTTTAGCGACTGGTTCGGACCGAGCGAAATTCCTTGCCGTCACAAATATTGAGGAACCTAGTTGGGTCCCTCCAACCTGTTTCCCTGCATCACAGACGTTACACAATAAAATCAACATCACTTCCAGTTCAGTACGGATTATTTTGATACAGCATCAATATATAAGTATTTAGTGGTTTATATATATATATATATATATATATATATATATATATATATATATATAATTTCCACTAACTGACTAGCAGTTCAATCAATCAACCAACACACAGCAATCAACAGATGATTAACAGTTCTAAGAATACATTATAAAAACATAACTGTTCAGAGTTGGTGAGTTTTACTCACATTGGCGCGTTAACCGTTAAATAATCGGTTTGCGTTATTTGACTGCGACGGACAATTTATTTCGCCATAAACTGTAACGAGCTTGGATTCACTTCCAGTCAGCTCCATGGTGTAGTGTCCGTCCATACGATCCCAACGCAACTTGTTTCACTGGAAACCGATAACGTATGAAATAGTTATTCCCGTTCGAAGTTGTACGCTATTTTATTTAAATAAAAACAAAATAGAATAAACCAAATGGGCCTTACCCTCTCCTATTAACACCGTCCCATCAACCCAAAAGCCCACCCGCTCCTCTAAATCCATCTTCCCCAAATGTATACACCGAACTCCAGTACCACAAACATCACCATCTCCGATCTTTCATCCTTCCACCGTTCTTCACTTCTTCCACAAAAATCCAAACTGAGACTACCAACATTCTTCTCGTCTCCCCCTCTTCTCAATGCACTCAACCCACCACAACTCGAACCCCAGCGCAGATCGCGACCTCCAGTCAAAGGCGACGGTGAATCAGAGGACCACCGAAACTTTTATGCTCCAAAACCCACAAAAATGCACATCATGTGCCATTTGATTCTCCCAGTCCAGATCTGAACTCGAATCCGCGAATGAATCCTTCAACCAACGAAAATCTGCAACCCTAGCCTCACGCTATCTACATTGTGAATTTCCCTGCATCCTAAAACACGACCGAGCCCAGCAAAATAGGTACCATATCGAAGCCCATCCGATGTTGAACCCAAAGATATAAACACATGGATTTATAGATTTTACTTTGCTTTGATTGGGATTTTATAACTTTTGATGGTTTCCTGTAAGAGGAATTATGATGCGGTGGAAATTTTTGTTGTGTTGACTTTGAGAGAATGAGGAATTAGGTCCTAAGGGGTGTTGAGGGGTATTTATAGAAAATTTGATGAAGATATTTTTGATGAGATATTTTTGTTTTATTTTCTTTTATATATTTTTCGCCTTCTAAAAATCCGTGTGATCACACACGATGCCCAAAAATCACAAAACCGGACATGCAGCTACAGCTTGACATTACGGTCCCAACGTAACTGGTTTCGTCGAATTCCCACTACTTATGCTCACAAAGCGTATTTTTAACTGTCAAAATACTGACTGTTTTACATTGTAAAAATCCGTACGGCCACACAGTGACTCTAAAAATCACGAAAACTGACATCTAGCAATAATTTGATGTTGCGGATCCAACAAAATTAGTTTCGTCGAATTCTGAGGTCGTTTGCAAAACTGGCTATTTTTAAAGCTCTGGATGACCCATTTAAATATATAAATATATTTAAATATAATTAAATAAAATATTAATAAATTAATATTATCGTATATATTCACCGAGGAATATCATACAGCTCCAGTATAATTATATACTCGCTATTCGGAGTCCAGATTGAATCGATATTCAATTTACATTGAAAATCCTTTTATAACGTATATAAAGCGTTACGAATTATAAAGGAATTCCACAGCGACTTTTCTGAAATTTGATTTGGACGTACATCAAAATCTACACGACGAAATCCCGATTTTTCTCTTCCACTAGAAAGATATACTCCACCAGCTCCACACGTTTCTTGTTTCACAGAAATCCGGCTTAAAACGAATCCTGTACATTCAGTTGAAGTTCAAATCGCCAAATCATGAACTGCAGCGCCATTTCAAGCTCGATTATATTTATAATATAATTATATGTTCAAATTTTCATTCAAATAATATATTCGTTATTATAATTCAACTCTAACTGAATTATATACTTTGAAATGTCCAGTTCACACAATATTGCCATTTCAACTAATTCTGATTATTTCAGAATTATTTATATTATTATATTAATTAAATATTCAATATTATTTAATTAAACGATCATTAACTTCTCTAAATCACCAATTATATAATTAAATAAATAAATTATATATCTCTAAAAATACGTGTCATTACATTCTTCCCCACTTAAAATAATTTCGTCCTCGAAATTGCTAAGGTAGGGGGCGACCCTATCTACTGGGTAAAAATTTATCTTTTTACCTCTTATCTCCGGTTTCAACTGAACCAATTAATATCGACTAAAATATTAATTTATTCCGACTAACAAAAATTTTCAAAAATTCTGAAAATTTTCTAACACCTTAACTTTCCGAAAAAATTTCGCCATAACTTCCTTTGTACAGCCCTATCGGTAAAATTCCAACTCGCCTCTCTAGGCCTTCTTCAACCAAAAAGAAAATCAAACAGCCAAGCGGGTTGCCAATTCGGCTCACCAAAATCTCAAACCCATATATAGTATAAACTGGTACCTTTTTGTCGGGCATATCCATTCTATCACTTCCATATGCTATCAACTCAGCATATACCAATGTTATCTCAATCAAATTCCAATCAGTTCATATTCTCAAATCCAAATCGAATTTCATTCAAACCCCAATATCAAACTTCAAATTGTTGATTTATCAATTTGGTTCCATTCTAGATTATCTCTAATCCAATTCAATTCTATTTAACTCAGTTCAAGTTAAATTTCAATTTATTTTTACCATCTCATTTTATTTAACTTCATTAGTTAAATTTTAATTCCAGAACTTAAATTCCTAGGTAAATTTCAAATCAATTTGAAATCATAATGCCAATTCAAAACCTTTGAATTTCTAAGCCACTTGTTTTTCTCAAAACAATTCAAAAACAAAACTTTTGGTAGTAATCCGTCACTTAGAACTCGAAAATGAACACTGATGATGTCGCGATTCATCATCAGAATCTATTTTCCAGTTATCGAAGTGAGTTCAATACTATATCACTTTCATTTTGAAAAATGTTTTCAAAATCTCCCAGGAACTTAAAATTTCCTTATTTTAATTCCAAATCTGATTTAAATTCAGATTTACTTCATCTTATTTCATATACTTTACTTATATAAATTCTGATTAGTTATTTATAACCATTTCACCATTTTATAATCTTACTCGATTATAATAACAACCAACACAACCAATATACTATATCAAATATATTCGGGTAAAATTATTCCATTTACCCTCTTTTCAAAACATACCATGTCTGTTCATCGTATTCAAGTGTTTATAAAACTCCTACCGATACAGTGGATCAAACTGATCGACCCGAATCCATAAGCCACTCAACCAATGAGTCTCCACAATATAATTCACTTTATATTAACTAACAAATACGCACTCGTATATATACACTCAAATTCAGCCTAGGATATTACTAATCCCATCTCTACTGAATTACGCCACAGAGCCAAGGTATTAACTACACCATTGCTCTGATACCAACTGTAATGAACCGGATTTTTGGTTAAGTAGGCTTTGCAACCATCCTCTCCCCATCCTCCAAAGCAGCAGGTAAAACCCACTGTGGCTTACACTGGTACCCCCAATACCATATTTTACGGCCAGTCGAAAGACTTCACAACCAACCCTACCAAAGGGACATGTAGGAGTAAGAGTCTCCCATTCGCCACCTAACGAAAAGCGAGAACCCCCTATCATGCGACACATGCCTAAGCACGCAACATGGACTGGTGTGAATAAAACTCCTAACACTTGGTTAAATAACGGATATATCATAAGACCACGCCGTGAAAACGGAACGGGTTCCCCTTATGAAAATCCAAACAACTTTGTAAAGCAATATCATTCTGATATTATAATAATGTCCAAGTACAAATAGATATCAATCTAGCAGAAACGCTTTCATCTCACGTTCTACTATATAGTATACAATCAAAACCGCAAGCACGTATTGGGTAATGGATTTCCAACTATGACAAGGTATGAAACCACCTTCCGATCAGTGTACAATAGGAACGATACACTGGAGTTCAACAAGAACATCTTGCAACTCAGCCACACATGACCGACCACTCATTTCGCTTGAGTGTATCGAATGTACATCACCAACGGTTGGGATCAGCAACCGTTTCCCGTATGTATATATATATATATATATATATATATATATATATATATGGGACAGCATTGATAGATTAAAAGAAGCAAATGAATATTCTCTAGATAGGTGATTATACACCCTACTTCGGTGCGACCGACCTAGCCATGCTGCCTGCCCGATTTCTGTCATTTACCGGATGGGAGGCTAGATGCTACGCTTACTTTCCATTCATTTATAACACGATCACTTTGAATGCCACATTATCAGATCCGTAAATCTTTAGTTGGTTTATACGAATATCCTAGATGTTATGCTAAGGGATAAATCCGTTGCAACCATACATATTTATACAGACCAACCCATTCGATCATTGGAAATACTTTGTCAGACATTCGTCCATTTATGTTCGTTCTGGGACTGAACGAAACCGAAGGCACTATTCAGTACATCCATCTTAGTCCATTGTTATCTAAGATTTATACAACAGCCCTTGCACTTTACTCCGTCTTCGATATATTCAACATATATGATTCGCAACGTTTATGCCAATACAAAGTGGTTCTTTGGATAATAATCCAACCGCTCTCTCCATATTAACAACGTTAAAATGTTCAAAACATTGATAGTCTGTGATTTAACTATCAAAGAAAAACTCGTGTGCAAACAACGATATTATTTCCAGTTGGAAATTATATCAATCAATCATCATTCAACTTTTATCCCTTTTGTTCATTACTTCACTTATCTCCTGTTTCCATATATTCAACCTTTCTTATTTTCTATTTTTAGAAAATATTCTTTATTAACAAAGGAAAACATTTCCATTTCCTGTTTCCTATATTAGAAAACATTTCTGATTTCCTTATTTGGAAAAACATTTCCAAAAGTTCCTTCATTTGATTTAAACTGACGTTTTAAATAAACATCGCTTTTCCAACCCAAACCATTTATTAAATTTACTTAACCATCATTCACTATCAACCTTACCAATCCTTAGTTAAGAAGGAAGTCAATCAAGTTGGGTTATAATTACCTCTCAGACCTTAACTGAACAACGTTATAACTTCGAAACAGTAACAGTTTATCTTTTAAACCTTTAACCACTTCTTTACGTAACTCTCGGATTCCATTTACGAATCTACTTCTTTATTGAAAACATCGATTATAACGATACGTTATAATCTCTACTTTCGAAATATCTAACTTCAATTATAATCTTTATTCTTTAATTCGAATAATTAAACATAACCCTAATTTATTAGTGTATACTTTTGATTTAAAAACCGGAAAGTAAATATTACTTTCCCGAATTCGATATAATTGAATTCGACGTATATTTCTCTTTTGAGTAATCTCTATTTGATTAACTCTTCTTCGAATAACCTATATTCGATTATCTCTCTTCGAATAACTTATATTCGATAACTCTCTCTTTCAAATAAACGATATTCGATAATTTCTCTTCGAATAACTTATATTCAATTTCTCCTTTTCGAATAACTAAATTCGATTAAATCCTTTCGATTTAAACTAAAATCGATACTCCCTTCGATTAAAATAAAATCGATAATTCCTTTCGATTAAACTATAATCGATAACTCCTTTCGATTAAACTCTATTCGAATAAACTATATTCGACTAACTCCTTTAACTCTATTTGAATAACCAATATTCGACTAACTCCTTTAACTCTATTCGAATAGACTATATTCGATTAACTCCTATAACTTCATTCGAATAACTACTATATTAGATTAACTCCTATTTAACTTCATTCGAATAACTACTATTCAATAACTCTATTTAACTCCATTCGCTTGAATCTAGATCGCAACGATCACAATGGTTACGCCTGATTCCCTCAGGAAACATCCGACCGCCTTAGGCTATTTACAGCCCTGCGAATTACGCTAGCAGTCGTGCTACATGGCATCTCATTTGGATTAACTCTAATTGATTAACTCTAACTGATTTAACTCTATCGATTTACTCTACTGGTTAACTCTATCGGTTTAACTCTACTGGTTAACTCTATCGGTTTAACTCTACTGGTTAACTCTATCGGTTCAACTCTACTTGTTAACTCTATCGGTTCAACTCTACTCAACTAACTCGACTCGACTAACCTCTTTCGAATAACATATTCGATTTACTAACTTTCGAATACCATATTCGATTAACTAACTTTTGAATACCATATTCTATTAACTCCCTTCGAATACCATATTCGATTAACTAACTTTCGAATACCATATTCGATTAACTAACTTTCGAATACCATATTCGATTAACTAACTTCGAATAACATATTCGATTAACTAACTTCGAATACCATATTCGATTTACTAACTTTGAATACCATATTCGATTAACTAACTTCGAATACCATATTCGATTAACTAACTTCGAATACCATATTCGATTAACTAACTTCGAATACCATATTCGATTAACTAACTTTTTATAACGTTTCTCCATTTAAAAAGATCCCCTTTTTAACAATGTTTATTCATTTATAAAGATTCACTTTTTAGTAACGGTTCTTCACTTTATAAATGTTCTTTTAATAACGTTTTCCTTTTTATAACGGTTTCCTTTTTATAACTTCTTATTCCGTTATAAACCAATTTCCTTTTTATTAACTCTATTTATTTTCTAAATATTCCGTTTTCAATTCTATTTGTAAATGGTTTACAAATATTTCTTTTTCTATTTTATTCTTAAAAATATTCTAACTCCTTAAATTCCTGGAAAAATTCGCCATTACCTCCTCTGTATCGGGAGTATTGGGAAAATCCCCAAACCCGCCACACAGGCCTTTCCATTCAAAAAGAAAATGGTTTGCAATTATTTCCTTTTTGAATATCTCCTATTTATAAATATTCCAAATTTATAAATATTCCTTATTTATAAATATTCCATTTATAAATATCTCTTATTTATAAATATTCCACTTTATAAATATTTTGTTTTCAATATCACTTTGAAAATCTCCTTCATCAACATCCCGTATGTTATGTTATCCAATCATATCAAATCACGATGATCAATATCGTCCAAACACATATAATCGACAACAGATTTTATATCACCTCATATAACACAATATATGAAACAAAACAGTATTAGAAATATTGAGGAACCCAGTTGGGTCCCTCCAACCTGTTTCCCTGCATCACAGATGTTACACAATAAAATCAACATCACTTCCAGTTCAGTACAGATTATTCTGATACACCATCAATATATAAGTATTTAACGGTGTATATATATATATATATATATAATTTCCACTAACTAACTAGCAGTTCAATCAATCAACCAACACACAGAAATCAACAGATGATTAACAGTTCTAAGAATACATTATAAAAACATAACTATTCAGAGTTGGTGAGTTTTACTCACATTGGCGCGTTAACCGTTAAATAATCGGTTTGCGCTATTTGACTGCGACGGACAATTTATTTCGCCATAAACTGTAATGAGCTCGGATTCACCTCCAGTCAGCTCCATGGTGTAGTGTCCGTCCATACGATCCCAACGCAACTTGTTTCACTGGAAACCGATACCGTATGAAATAGTTATTCCCGTTCGAAGTTGTACGCTATTTTATTTAAATAAAAACAAAATAGAATAAACCAAATGGGCCTCACCGTCTCCTATTAACACCGTCCCATCAACCCAAAAGCCCACCCGCTCCTCTAAATCCATCTTCCCCAAACGTATACACCGAACTCCAGTACCACAAACATCACCATCTCCGATCTTTCATCCTTCCACCATTCTTCACTTCTTCCACAAAAATCCAAACCGAGACTACCAACATTCTTCTCATCTCCCCCTCTTCTCAATGCACTCAACCCACCTCAACTCGAACCCCAGCGCAGATCATGGCCTCCAGCCAAACGCGACGGTGAATCAGAGGACCACCGAAACTTTTGTGCCCTAAAACCCACAAAAATGCACATCATGTGCCATTTGATTCACCCAGTCCAGATCTGAACTCGAATCCGCGAATGAATCCTTCAACCAACGAAAATCTGCAACCCTAGCCTCACGCTGTGAATTTCCCAGCATCCTAAAACACGACCGAGCCCAGCAAAATAGGTACCATATCGAAGCCCATCCGATGTTGAACCCAAAGATATAAACACATGGATTTATAGATTTTACTTTGCTTTGATTGGGATTTTATAACTTTTGATGGTTTTCTGTAAGAGGAATTTTGATGCGGTGGAAATTTTTGTTGTGTTGACTTCGAGAGAATGAGGAATTAGGTCTTAAGGGTTGTTGAGGGGTATTTATAGAAAATTTGATGAAGATATTTTTGATGAGATATTTTTGTTTTATTTTCTTTTATATATTTTTCGCCTTCTAAAAATCCGTGTGATCACACACGATGCCCAAAAATCACGAAACCGGACATGCAGCTACAGTTTGACATTACGGTCCCAACGAAACTGGTTTCGTCGAATTCCGACTCCGTATGCTCACAAAGCTTATTTTTAACCATCAAAATACTGACTGTTTTACACTTTAAAAATCCGTACGGCCACACAGTGACTCTAAAAATCACGAAAACTGACATCTAGCAATAATTTGATGTTGCGGATCCAAAAAATTAGTTTCGTCGAATTCTGAGGTCGTTTGCAAAACTGGCTATTTTTAAAGCTCTGGATGACCCATTTAAATATATAAATATATTTAAATATAATTAAATAAAATATTAATAAATTAATATTATCGTATATATTCACCGAGGAATATCATACAGCTCCAGTATAATTATATACTCGCTATTCCGAGTCCAAATTGAATCGATATTCAATTTACATTGAAAATCCTTTTATAACGTATATAAAGCGTTACGAATTATAAAGGAATTCCACAGCGAATTTTCTGAAATTTGATTTGGACGTACATCAAAATCTACACGACGAAATCCCGATTTTTCTCTTCCACTAGAAAGATACACTCCACCAGCTCCACACATTTCTTGTTTCACAGAAATCCGGCTTAAAACGAATCCTGTACATTCAGTTGAATTTCAAATCGCCAAATCGCGAACTGCAGCGCCATTTCAAGCTCGATTATATTTATAATATAATTATACGTTCAAATCTTTGTTCAAATAATATATTCGTTATTATAATTCAACTCTAACTGAATTATATACTTTGAAATGTCCAGTTCACACAATATTGCCATTTCAACTAATTCTGATTATTTCAGAATTATTTATATTATTATATTAATTTAATGTTCAATATTATTTAATTAAACGATCATTAACTTCTCTAAATCACCAATTATATAATTAAATAAATTAATTATATATCTCTAAAAATACGGGTCATTACAACACTACTCTCATTCCAACCCAGAATATGGTTAAATATTCATATATTTTGGGAAAGGTTCCCATTAGTTTTATCAAAGATAAATCCCGTTAAACTTATTGTGTAATTCATTTCGTTAAAATCACTTTAAAATCATTACTCAAGGGTTATCAACTATCTGGAAATTAATCATATCTCTACCCGGGCTAAAGAACAAATGTTTTTTTTAAAAGAATCATCCACAATAAACCGCAAAATCATATTCCATTAATATGGAATTTTAACGGAAATGTGAACAATTTACAATCGATATAAATTCCCAAACCCGACTAACTCTATAAGTGGAATAGCGGCGAAGCCTTGTAAATTTCAAGAATAGTAAAGGCCATCCTTTACAGAAACTCATTTCTATCATTTTTAATCGAATTCCATTCAATTCTAATTTAATTAAATAACTGGAAACTTCTTTAAATCTTATTTAAAAGATTTATTCTTTTCACCCTTGGGTTTAAGAACAACATTATTTAAGATACCATTCACAACAAACCCAAAACTGATTGATTATTAGTATAAAATCTTAAATGGAAATCATGTCGACTTACATTCAATATCAAGCTCTGATATCAACAGATATCATATTAGAATAACGATATCGATATCTTCCAAATCCCTTAACAATATCCATATAATTACAGAATCAACTATTGGAATATCCCAAGATTATTTCCCATTTAAATCCTTCCCAAATTATATGGTGGAAATCTTTGGTTATATTAAAACTCTGTTCAAATCAATTATTTCATTATATTAAAATGTTGAATTTTCCCCATAGTTGTAAAACAACAATTTCTAGATAAAAATAATATTTATCATTCAAAACATGGAAAATTTAGTTCAAACTCTTTCCAAATCATTTATTCCGATTTATCATAATTTATTTATATTTTTAATAATTTTATTTTGGCCCCTATAGTCAATTTTCAATATCGACCTCCAAAATACATTCATAGCGACATTTTTCAAAACTGATTTGGATATACATTAAAATATAACAGTTCTAATTTAAACCACCTATATTCATTTGAAAGATCTTTTCGATACGAACCAAACGGCTCCGGATTTAGGAGAATCCGATGGTCTGATTTACCAGTACATCAGTTCAAAGTTATGGGTTGACATTCTCGAACTGTCGCTGTGCGGCGTGTTCTGTGCAAGTCCGAATCGATTTATAAATTATAAATAAATCTAATCGCTTCTAAACTTCATTTACTAATTATATCAAATATACATAATTACCTTTGAAAATTCGTTTCTGTCATTTAACTTCAAAACCAAAACATTTCATTGTTTGGTCTACTTATATATATTTTTTAATGAATAAAATAATATTATTTTTTGAAAGTCCTCATTTTGCGCTCAATATTTCTTTACAGTCAATAAACGAATAACTTCAAAAAGAAATTTCCTTTTCAAATGTTCGCTGCATATCCTAGCCGAACTTCACTTTGAAAAGTTATTATTCATTTTAAGTTAAAAACTTCAATAAGCCCATAAGTATATTAAAAATACTTCGAAATCGTTCGCTACTATTACGAGTATTCATCGATATTTCGATATAAACGCATTCATCTAGAATCTGACATCGAAATCTGTTGGCTAGCTTTTTGACCAAGCCACCAAGGTTCACTCATAAGAAGAAAGTATGAAACTGCGTTCCTTAAGTCCATGAAGGATCGGATCGCACCATCGGATCGCCCCTCATCGGATCGCCCCCTATCGGATCGCCCCCATTGCATCAGCGATCCGACTACTTCTACACGACTCGATCCGTACATACACTACTACCCAGCACAGACCGATCCGATCCCCCGATGCACAGCGAAGCCTCTGCCTGTTCAAGCACGAGCTAGTCTTCGGCGATCCGAGATGCACGGATCCAGCGACACGTGTCCCCAACTGTCATTTTGACCAATTCCTCCTCCTTGCTTGATCCGATATTTAAGGGGATCGCGACACCTGTCCACAATGGCTAATTTGACTAATTCTTCATCAACCTGCGATACGATCCGATATTTTCGGGATCTGTGCCACGTGTGACCGCGATCCGCCTGACAAAATCAGCTATAAATAGCCCAGAGCTTGGCATTTTTTGGGATCTTTTGGCAGTATTGAGCACTGATTCCACCAATACTGTCATACCACTATTTCTTGTCAGTTTTGTTACGAGATTACTGAGAGAAATTACAATTGTAAAAGTGAGTTTGAGAGAAATCATTGATTGTACTAGCATTCAAAGTATAATCGATAACATATAAAGTGGATGTAGGCTCGTTAACGCCGAACCACTATAATTTCTGTGTGTTTTCTGCTTTTTCTTCACTTTCCAGATATTATTCTTTACGAATCAGGACAATTTGGGTGTTGGGTCCAAATTTTGATCTAACATTTTGGTGCTTTCACTAAGAAAGCAGTCCCAAAACTTCACTGTTCATATTTTTGAAAATTCCTGCGACGTTTTGATATCATGGCTGGAAAGAAGTCTAAGGAAGTGCGAGCTTCGCAGGCGAATGAAGTCACGAATGAAATGGTTGGCGAAAGTGCACACGAGCAGGTCGTTGAGGGGGTCACGGATCGCGAGGACAGGGGGGCGACCCGAACCAATCTAGGTGCCACGATCCGACTTGAGGGTGGCGCTGCGAACCGCGAAGCTGGAGGGGTTGTTACTCGATCCCGTGATAACGCTCCGAATCCTCCGCATACCGTGACCACGAACCGATCCCAAGGGGCGCCATGAGCCACCACCCTCGATCCACAGTGATCCAAATTGATGACCAGACTACAACCCGACCTGGAAAGGAACCTATGGCTCGCTCCTACCGTCCTGGCCCCTCCGCTCGACCAGGCTCAAGCTCTTTGCGCATAAGAGAAAATGATGATGATCAATATGACCCTTCTGCTTCCGTTACTGAGGGGGATCTTTCTCGCTTTTCTGAAATGTGGGAGAGGCTGTTTGATGAATTGGCTGCTCAAAGGCAGGAGAGCTCCATTCTGCGACAGAATTTGACTGCTATGGATAGAAGGTTTAATGATCTCGCAAGGCAAAGGACGCCCCCATTTCGTCCGCTCACCCCAGAATACTCTTCTTCGTCAGAAGAATCGCCAAGACCTCCGCGACGACCATATGAGATGCCTGAAAACATAGAGCAGCTTCGATTTGGGACCTTGCCATCATGGGAAGAAGAGACACTGGGTGCGGGGCCCTCAAACCGCAATACGAATGACCGCGCCACAACTCCCAGAGTTCGAGGTGTGGACAGCCTTGCACAGAACAGATTACCTCAGCCCCATCGACGTGCAAATGCTCATGGTAACAGGGGGCAGCGAAGCCCAATCCGAGCACTAGATTTCGTGACCGCTCCTGGAAGAGAGATTAGAGAACCCCACCGAGCAAGAAGCGCTGACCCCGAGCCTCCGCTAACCAGTGCAAATGTTGCAGCCATGATCCACCAAATTCTAGCGGATAGCCGTGGACAACGGAATGAAGATTGGGGAATTGACCGCAGTCACACCCCTTTCACTGATGACATTTTAGATGCAACGTTCCCGAGGCGCTTCAACATGCCGCAGATGAATCGTTACGCGGTTAGATCTGATCCCGTCCAGCATTTGATGAGATATTCTTGGTCAATGACCGCTGCCGCAGCTTCTGACGCTATCAAGTGCAAAGCTTTTCCCATATTCTTGGAGGATGTAGCATTATTATGGTTTACTCGCTTACCAGCAAGATCAATTTCCAGCTTCAGGGAGTTGAGTGAAAGGTTCATGGAACAGTTCCGCATCTATGCACAAAAGACGAAGAGTGTGATTGACTTATTCCTTATTAAGCAACGACCAGGCGAGAGTTTGAGGGTGTATCTAGACCGTTTCAACCTGGCCGCTACTGAAGTTAAAGATCCCCATGAGCCAATTGTTGTGGCAGCCCTAATTGATGGGGTAGATAAAGACACCGAATTTGGGAGATATCTGGCCGGCAAGCCACCCCATACTAGAGAGTTATTCTACGAAAAAGCTAACGTGCACTTACACCGGGAGGAAGTATATGCACATCGAAAGACAAAAACAGCCAATAAAGAGGAAATCCAGAGCAATGTCGCCATTAAGCAGACAGGAGACAGCTCGGGGACGGTTGAGGTTAATGTCGGAAATCGGAATCAGGGTGGTCGTCAGTCAGGAAACAATAATAATAACAGTAATGGCAACAACCGGAAGAGGAATCGAGGGAACGACTCCCAGAGAAGGACTCGTCCCAGGTCTTTTGAGAGTTATACGCCAATAAACGATACTTTGGAAAATATCTTCATGGATTCGTACAACGTCCTCCAAAATAAAAGGCCTCCTCCTAGAGAGTCGACGGAGAAAGAACATGAAACGGGGAAGTTTTGTCTCTTTCATCAGATTCATGGCCATTCAACAAATGAATGTCGTCACCTAAGAGATGTAGTCGAGAGGCTCCTCCGAGAAGGAAAATTGGATGAATACAGAGTGACACCCAGAGAAAGAGGGCAAGCCGTACAGGCCCCAAATCAGAACCAGAATCAACCTGCTGTCAGGCCAATTGCCCAGCAAAAGGGAAAGGACCTTGTTATCAATAACGTAATCGGAGGGCTTTATCTCGCCAGACAGGGTTCTAAGGCATTGGATCAGTATGTCAATGCAGCCAAGCAACACCTCGAGGTAGGGGAGTGTAGCAACCCTGAGAACGACGTCCCGGTAAAGCAACAAAAGATGATGTCCGACGATGTCGTTTTCCGTGAACGAGAAAGCATTGGAGTTCATGCTCCGACTGAAGATCCATTTGTAATCATAGTACCTATTGGCCCGGCCACTGTTCATAAAGTTTTGGTGGATAACGGGAGTTCCGTCAACATTCTTTTCAAAAAGACATTCGATCAGATGAACCTCGAGATAAAAGACTTGAATCCCTGTCAAGGATGGATCCGTGGATTTAACGGAGCATCCACCGCTCCAATGGGTTATGTAGAGCTACCAGTTACGCTTGGGGAAGGAGAACGCCAGAGAGTGAGAATCCTTCCCTTCGTGGTTTTGAATATTGAATCACCCTATAATGCCTTCTTGGGCCGACCGGCCCTCGCAAAGTTTAGAGCTTGTATAGCCCCCTGGTGCCTGTTATTGAAATTTCCTACGAAAGCTGGTGTTGGTATTGTCAGAGGAGATCAGGTTGCCGCACGAGCGTGTTATGTTGCAGAGCTAAAGCTACTCCACAATGGAGGGGACATAGAAACCAAGGGCGCTTCTCCCACTACAAGGGCGGAGACCTTATAGCAATTAAAGAGGATAACCGTATTAGAGTCGCCCAGAGAGTTGCCCGAGGATATAGATCCCAGAGAGGACAAAGAACCTGGGGGCAGAATGGCGACTCCCAACGAGACAACTGTGGATGTACCGATCGATGATAGTGACCCAGAGAAGGTCCTTAAGATTGGATCCTAGTTAAATCCGAATGTAGCTAAAGAACTGACGAATTTCTTAAAAAATAATTTGGATGTATTTGCTTGGACCCACGCAGACATGTGCGGGATATCTCCATCAATCATGAGCCATTCATTAAGCATTAACCCTAAACATCCTCCGGTGAAACAAAAAAGGCGAATGCTGGGTCCAGAGAGGTCCGCTGCCTTGAAAGAAGAAGTTGGAAAGCTAAAAAGTAATGGATTTATCAGAGACTCAATCTATCCAGACTGGATTTCAAATCCAGTCCTGGTAAAGAAGGCCAACGGGAAGTGGCGAACATGTATCGATTTCTCGAATTTGAATAAAGCCTGCCCAAAAGACAGTTTTCCGTTACCACGGATCGATCAGTTGGTGGAATCAACGGCGGGCCATGAACTTCTCTCCTTTATGGATGCTTATTCAGGATATAACCAGATTCGAATGCACGTTCCACATCAAGAACACACTAGCTTTATTACGGATCTGGGATTATATTGTTATGTAGTAATGCCCTTTGGCTTGAAGAACGCAGGCGCTACATATCAACGGTTAGTGAACAGAATGTTCTATAACCAGATTGGGAAAACAATGGAAGTATATGTCGACGACATGTTGGTTAAATCTAGGCAATCCTCCAATCACACTACAGACCTGGCAGAGATGTTCAGCATTCTTCGAAAGTACGGGATGAAACTCAACCAAACAAAATGTTCATTCGGGGTCGCCTCCGGAAAATTCTTGGGATTCATCGTCAGTTCTCATGGGATTGAGATTAATCCAGACCAGATCGCAGCAATCAGAGACATTCAGCAACCTAGGTAGATTAAAGATGTGCAAAGCTTTGCAGGGAAAGTAGCCGCACTAAGAAGATTTATCTCTAGGGCTACGGACAAATGCATCCCATTCTTCGAATTGATAAAGCGAGGAAAACGCCACTTCAAATGTACGCCCGACTGCGTAGAAGCGTTTCAGAACTTGCTGAGACACCTGGAGAAACCTCCGATATTATCTAAGCCATTGGATCACGAGGACTTATTCGTGTACTTGGCAGTATCGTCCCACGCGATCAGCTCAGCGTTGGTAAGAGAAGAAGATAAAGTTCAAAGACCTGTGTATTACGTGAGCAAAAAATTGACGGCAGCAGAGCGTAATTATCCAAGGATAGAAAAGTTGGCGTACAGTTTGTTGATCACCTCTAGAAAGCTTCGACATTATTTTCAGGCTCATCCCATTACCGTATAAACTGATCATCCACTCAAACAAGTTCTACAAAGACCAGAAGCGTCTGGAAGGCTACTCAAGTGGAACATTGAGTTAAGTCAATTTGATCTGAACTTTCAACCCCGGCGGTCAATACGGGGGCAAGCGATAGCCGACTTCATAGCAAAGTTTACTGTCCCAGAGGACGATAGTACAAACGAAGAAGTTGACCCCTCAAAATTACTTCTCGACCCCAGTGCCTGGAGATTGTATACTGATGGCGCTAGGAATGACAAGAGATCCGGCGCTGGAATAGTGCTTGAAACTCCCGAGAAACGGTTGATATCCTATGCTATCCGGATGGTGTTTCACGCCACTAACAATGACTCCGAATATGAAGCCCTGATAGCCGGGCTAAGGATCGCAAAGGAGTTGGAAATCACAAAGCTGGACATATTTTGTGACTCCAAGTTAATCGTGAACCAGGTTACTGGGAAATTACAAGCCAAAAGTGCAAGATTGATTTTATACTTGAAGAAAGTGAAAGAGTTGCTGAACGGCTTCGATCATTACAACATATCTCACATTCCACGGTCAGAGAATCAGCAGGCGGATAAGTTGGCAAAGATGGCTAGTTCTGACGATCCTGAAGAGACCGGGCTTGCCCCCGTTGAAGTACTTCGGTCTCCTAGTATAGATCAGATGGAAATTGATTCGGTACTAGAGATGGAACCAGAAAGGGAGTCATGGATGACCCCTCTAAAGAATTTCTTGATGAATGGAACGCTTCTGACCAAGAAAAGCGAGAGGCGTAAAGTAATTCGTAAAGCTGCCCGATACGTTCTACAAGGCAGAGTCCTTTACAGACAGGGATTTTCAATGCCTCTTCTCCGGTGTATAGCTCATGACGACATCAAGCGTGTGTTGTAGGAGGTACATGAAGGTGAATGCGGCGATCACACTGGAGGGCAAACATTGGAAAAAAAAGGTGTTGCGGCATGGTTATTTCTGGCCTACCATAAACAAGGATGCGGCGAAATACGCACGACGGTGTGATGCGTGCCAGAGATTTTCAAAGATACCTAGAGCACCTCATAATCAGTTAAAAAAAATGACGAGCCCATGGCCTTTCGCTATGTGGGGAATTGATATCATCGGAAGTCTCCCCATAGCTAGGGGCGGAGCGAAGTTCGCTATTGTAGCTGTAGATTATTTCACTAAGTGGGTCGAGGCTGAGCCACTGA
The DNA here is from genome assembly GCA_030737875.1 of Allium sativum. Taxonomy (NCBI): domain Eukaryota; kingdom Viridiplantae; phylum Streptophyta; class Magnoliopsida; order Asparagales; family Amaryllidaceae; genus Allium; species Allium sativum. Next base: position 546,729,956 of record CM060922.1, read on the forward strand.
CTACAATCACAACCAAACGAGTGATCAATTTTGTCGTTAGAAACATCATCTGTCGATTTGGGATTCCAAAGATTATTATAACTGATAACGGAACTCAGTTCGATAGCACTGAATTCAGAGACTTCTGCCAGAAATACCACGTTGAGAAACGGTACACCTCTGTGGCGCACCCGCAATCGAACGGACAAGTCGAAGCGGCGAATAAAGTGATTAAGTCCATTCTGAAAAAAGACTTAAGCGGGCCAGAGCCATGTGGGCTGATGAATTACCTTTAGCACTATGGGCCTACAGGACAACGTATAAATCGGCAACAGGACATACCCCCTTCTCCCTTGCATTTGGAGCAGAAGCAGTCATCCCGGTTGAGATAAAAGTACCTTCTCACCGAGTGACTTATTACGATCCGATGACCAATAACGAATTGCTCCTTGAATCCCTGGATATGATCGAAGAAAAGAGGGACGAAGCAGACCTGCATGCCCTGAGATGCAAACAACAGGTCGGCCGATACTACAACAAAAAGGTTCAAGCACGAACCTTGGAACTCGGAGACTTGGTTCTGAAGCGTGTCTTTCCAGCCCCAACTCATATGGGTGCGAAGTGGGAAGGACCGTACTCCATTCTGTGCAAGCTTGATAATGGAACCTTCAAGCTAGCAACCATAGATGGAAAGGAAATCCCCAGAGTGTGGAATGCCCAACATTTACCGCCGTACCTAACGTAAAGATGTCATATCTGTTCTTTTGCTTTGTTAAGACCCATGTACAAGGCACGACTTGCCTAGAATAGTCCGATTTCTTAAAGCAAAAATTATAAAGTGGATGTAGGTCATGATTCGACCGAACCACTATAAAAATATTGTGTGTCGTTTACCTTTATTGCACTATTATTTATCTGCCTTTCTATTTTTATGGAAATTGCTGTGAATCATGCAACGATCCCAGAAGCGTATAATTATAGGTGCTTTCCATCAGAATGGAATGCAATCACCAGTCAAAACTTTGAGGGTGCGATAAAGTAAATCATATCATTGATAGCGCTCTAACTCTCCAGAGCCGAGAGAGAGCATAACGGACATGAAGGCGATATCCGTAAGTCATGGCAGTGTACCATGATCGGAACCGCCTTGACGGAACTCTAACCTCGGCGACTGCCAGGAGAGTATAAAAGCGTCTCCGATTGAGTGCTAAGAAAGAGCTCTTGCCCCGCTGAAGTATCGGGGAGCGATTGAACTGCTGAGCTCGAACTCTAACTCTCCAGAACAGAGAGAGTATAAAAGTGTCTCCGATTGAGCGCTGAGAAAGAGCTCTTGCCCCGCTGAAGTATCGGGGAGCGATTGAACTGCTGAACTCGAACTCTAACTCTCCAGAGCAGAGAGAGAGTATAAAAGCGTCTCCGATTGAGCGCTGAGAAAGAGCTCTTGCCCTGCTGAATTCAAACTCTAACCTCGGCGACCGCCAGGAGAGTATAAGAGAGTTTGTGGTTAAGCACTGAGAAAGGTGCCGGAAACTCAGCACCATAAGGACAGTTATCTTGCTAAATTTTCTAAGTCCCCCCCATATTCAGAAATAGGGGGCAACGTGCAGACAACGTTAATCAATCCTTAATAAGCCCTAGTCAGGCGCTACGTTAACGATTGATTGGGGGCATATACATATATACATATACACATGAACTTTGATGCAGCACGGAAATTTTTAAATTTTTCTTTCTGTTGCTTGACTGATTTGTAGTTATAATCAGATGGTCTATGACTAAGCATGAAATGTTTATTAAATGCAGGTACACGATGATGCAAAAGAGATAAACTTTCATTTATAAACTGCAAGCCTACAAAGTAAAAAACAACCTAAAAAGCAAAATGAGGGCCAGTCTCATAATTACATTTCCTGGCCAGTGGGAAGCCTAAAGACAAAATATAGACAAGCGATAGTATCCTATTTACGCTTGGACTTTTTCTCCTGTTTCTTCTTCTCCAACTTCGCCCTGTCAGTTTCGGATTGATCACCCTTCTTTCTTTTCCTCTTGTCTATAAGAGGAACGTCTGACTCATCAGAAGACTCCTCCTCCACCTCCTTTCTCTTTCTTTTATCAGTGATGGAAGCTGGGAAATCATCAGGGTTCGCAAAATGAAGCTGTTTGCTGATGGATTTGGGCTGGAGTTTCAAAACCATCCCAGTTTTGGGATTAAACTCCGAGATAGGGGCTATGTTCAAAGGCTCTTATCCCACCTTCTTTAAAGCCAGCTGCTTTTCCTGCCTAGCTTTTCTGTTAGCCAAAGTTTCATCGTCATCCTCCTCATCCTCTACATGGCGCCCGTCCATATCTTTCAAGGCCTCGTTGGTTTCATCATCTTTGGGACCATCGGCACTGGGTGCCAGGACGCCTTTCTCTGCTGTTGCAGCCTGCTTCGGTAAATCAACACCGGCGCTAGGCGGGACGACAATCTTCTCCGCCTCTGTCCTTTTCTCGACATCCTTGTCGACGGGCTCGCCACCTGTATTACAGGGAACACATGTTATTAATTCGATTGGTTGCTCTACCAGACGACGACAATTCACAATTGCTTTGACAAATTGTGGGGAAAAAAGGGAGATACCTTCCGCTGATCCTCCATCTAGGCTTGCTGCAGAAGCTCCGACAACCACAGGAGTTAGGCCCAAAGGAATTAATGGATCATCAGGATGGTATTCCTCAACTCCGGAGACCTTGGGCTCTACAGCTGAGCTTGAACCTTCGTCAATCTTGTTTTTGCCCTTAGCCATGGCCCTCTCCTTCTCCATTTCTTCTTGAATTAGACGACGGCCTTCTGCCAGATCCTCGGGCTCGTTGTCCCTCAGGATGGTCGTCATCAGCTCATCTTCGTGGATCTCTTCAACTCCTAATCTCTGCTTCTCACCCTCGATGAAGGCATCCCATAAGTTGGCTAAAGTGACGTGGTAGTCCGGGATCCACGTGATGTTACTGGTTTTAAGGACTTGTCCGAGGAAGTCAAATATCATCTCTTCAAACCCTTCGATATCCTTTTCTCTCTCGAGGAGTTTGTTGTTAGAAGCAGTAGCCATCTCAATGGCACTTTCTACATTCTTTTCGGCGAGAGCCGCGCGCCTCTCCGCATCCGCAACTTGATCATTTAAAATTACCTTCTCCGCTTCAGCCAAAGCTAGACTTTCTCTCAGACTTGCTTTTTCTTCCTCCCAAGCAGCTCTCTCGGCTTCGAAATGGCCCTGTGTCGTCTTCAACTCAATGTTGGCCATTTTAAGATCTTCTACCTCCTTCTTTAAGGCCATTTTCTCTTGACTATTTGAGTCAAGTTCAGAATGAAAGCGTTTCTTAGCATTCTCCAATTCAGTCTTATAATTTTTAGCCTCTCTCCGCGCTAAGGCAAGTTGGGATTGAGCGTCTTCCAAGTCCTTCTCCATTTTTGTACTAGGCCTCTCATTGTTATCTATCTTCACCCTGGATCTATGTGCTTCCATCTCAAGCGTTCGGATGATCTCTGAAAGATTAACCGCATGTTTCTTCATCACTTCATACTGTCTGCCTACATGGCGAATGTGCCCGACGATTTCATTATCCCAGTTCCTAGGGACTGGTTCCAAGGCTGGAACAAACGTCATCCTTTCGAAAAAGATGTTGGGGAATTGTTCTCGCAACTTTTCCAGCCTAGCTTGAGTCTCGGGACCATGGATGCAATCTCGTGACCCGGGGGCAACCAAATCTTGCTGGCTGGAAGGGACAATGTCACTACTCTCCTTCTCAAAATCCTTGATTGGAACCTTGCTTTTATCCTTGGGCTCGTAGTGTCTTTTTGATGACCTGCTATGAGAGGGTGCACTCTTTGGAGGAGTTAGCTCTTTAGGAAGTTGTTTTCCCCCTGTAGGTGGTACCGAATAACTGGGAGGCTTGCTAGAGGTTGATTTTGGTGGAGACCGGGATTGCGAAGAAATAGGCTTGTGAGAAAGGCCGCGAGAGCGCTTGGGATTCGGATGAAGACTGGGTGTGCCTTCACGAAGAGAGCGATAAGAATAAGATCGCCTGCGAGACATCTTTCCTGCAAAGGAGAAAAGAGCATGTTAAAACCTTGGATACTGTTGATATAAAAGTGTGGGGTCAGGCAGTGCGTGTGATTTGTCCATCCCATATAATTCCCCCTAACAGACCCGGGCCTGAAGTCAGGCTCATCTGAGTAGTTTCTTGTCCTCCAATTAGAACGGTGGTCTCCTCAGAAGCAGGGAAAAATGGCTCCCCTTCAAAGTCCCCCTTTGTGTATACATCATCGGGCAAAGGAATTTTGCTCAGCTCTTTAAATAGCTGTTCTTCTGTCAAATCATCGGGAGCAGCAGGTTCGGTTGGAAGAGAAGTCCTTGAGGGGAAACCCCCGGAGAAACTGGGATTTCCTTGGACTTGTCACCACGGGCCTCATCTCCTCTATATATGTTCAGGTCCTCATCGTCCTGGATGATTATCGGGGAAGGACTCTTAAGGAATTTAGTTGTTTCTGCTGCCTGTGATGTTCCCTCTCCCTCCGTTGGGGGCACGTATTTGTAAGGTTTGCCACCTGCACCGAGTCCCAACCTTATATCCAGAAGGCGATGCTTATGAAGATTCTCATCAGTGATGCACTTCTTGATCCTTGGAAAATCGGATCTGCTTTGTAGAAGAATAGACAATCGATTATTGTATACCAAGCCTTCCGTCTTTGGAAAAACGTGATCTGCTTAAAACAAAAAAGAAGGGGGGATGTTAATGCTTCGATTTCTTAAGCAAGATATTCAGTCAAAAGATTAAAGTTTACTTGATTTAAGCCATCTTCTTGAGCACCCAGCCTGTCTCTTTATATAGAACCAATCAGACTTGGGATCCCCTATATTACTGTATCCGTCATACTGAACCTTCCTATTCGCTATCGATTCGAAGAAAGAGAAATTTGGGGTTGCTGAGGAGCGATGCTTGAAAAGATAAAAGAATTTTAAATCTTTAAATGTGAGCTCGGTATGCAGGATCTCCGCGTATGCGATATATAGTGTGTATAGAGCCGCGTAGGCATTAGGATGAAGCTGCATCGGAGCGATACCCAATCGTTTTAAGGTCTCAATCACGATTGGAGGAAAAGGAGGAATAGCTCCTACCAAGCACATGAGCCGGCTGACTGTCATATATCCTTCCGGAGCTAGGTGAGGTCTATCTTCGCTACCGGGTGTCCTCACATCATCCCAGGGGATCCCATGTCTGAGGCAAATTCTTTTAAGCTTTATGTCGTCGAGTTTGGAGGCTAAAGAATCATTAAATTTCTCTATCCCAAGTGCGTCAGGCATCTCGTCGGGAGCTCGCCCGTCTACTTCAGACTCCTCATCCAGTGAGGTACTTTCAGATGGATCCGATTCCGTTGCCTCATACTCGGATCCAGAATCCTCGCCCCCTGGGTTAATTGGAGGGACCTCAGGGTTATGGTGCTCAGACACCTCGGGATCCGTCTCTGTGTTAGATCTTGAAGGGGGGTGATTATCCGACATTACTGTTTAGGAGAGCAAACATGAGCAGTAAGATTAAAACTACCCATCCCCCCTGTGTGTGCAAGTGCCAGTGTGTGCTTGTGCGTGCATTAAAGAAAGGTACAAAGATCATTGAGATATTATTTGTTGTTCGCTAATAAGTTATGCATTTGTTCGGTCGAGGAAGTTCGTCTCCAAGGTTCTAGCCTAACTATCCATTGTATGTCAGAATTAGGTTGCGATGTTTAGTTAACAAGTTCAGGGCATCGCTCAGTGTTTGGATCGTGATACATCAACATGGGTCGCATAGCCGAGGTCGGATCGCACATTGCTTTCGGATCGCGGAGAAGATTCGATCGTGGAGCAGGTGCGGATCGTGAAGGAGCTTCAGATAGTGGAATGCTGGGATTCCTGATCCGTCGTGCTTTACCAGAGCGGATCGTGACAACCCCCCTGCGATCCACATTACTTCATGTTTCCACGAATCGACGCTCCGCCTCATCATCGATCTGATCCGCCAGGCAAACCAGTCATTCGTCCATGTACCTTCCACCACGATTCGCTTCCTCGTCCTTATCACGATCCAAACCCAACCGACCTGGTTAACCCCTCCTTTATCTTCTCCTTCCTCTCTTCTTCTTCTCCATCGCTGAACTCGAGCGATTAACACCCGTGGCGCCTCACCAGTTTCTATAGCCCCGAAAATCACAAAACTCCGCCATCTCTCCCCACAAATCAACAAAAACTCGAGATAAACAAGAACAAAATGGCATGAAAACATGATTAAGCGCAATTACCTTTTAATTAAGGGAAAATCATGAATTAGGGTTTAACTCTATTAAATTGGCGGTGGCTGCGAAAGAAGAAAGAAGAGGAGAAGAATGAGGATGAGGATCGATTTATATAGGCAAAGGGGCGACCGTTAGTCTCCCCCTTTTTGTCTTATTCGATCCGTGAAAATAGGCGGGCCGCGAACCAAAATCCCACCACGTCTCGAAGAGAAGCCCGTCTCGTTCCGTGAAGAGGCCCAAATGCTCACCGAAGGGCGAGGCGAACAACTTGCTAACGGACCATGACTCGCATATGCGATCCGAACCGATAAATGACCGACAGGAATGAAAATTCAGAAATGATCATAGAAAATTCGAAAATGCACCTGGTAGATTCGACGATGAAGACTCTGAAAGATCCTAGAAAAGAATTGTCCAATAAACAGGGAAACTATTAAAGATTTATCCGATATTTATGGCGAGCAAAGAGACAACTTTCCGCAAATGATATGGCCTTTCGGATAGACGCTACCACTGATTTGCATCTCTTTATGAAAGGACGTTTCTATAGTTTCGAAGCATGTTCAATCATCGATAAAACATACTTCGAGGGGGCAAAATGTTAGCTAGCTTTTTGACCAAGCCACCAAGGTTCACTCACAAGAAGAAAGTATGAAACTGCGTTCCTTAAGTCCATGAAGGATCGGATCGCACCATCGGATCGCCCCCTATCGGATCGCCCCCATTGCATCAGCGATCTGACTACTTCTACACGACTCGATCCGTACATACACTACTACCCAGCACAGACCGATCCGATCCCCCGATGCACAGCGAAGCCTCTGACCTGTTCAAGCACGAGCTAGTCTTCGGCGATCCGAGATGCACGGATCCAGCGACACGTGTACCCAACTGTCATTTTGACCAATTCCTCCTCCTTGCTCGATCCGATATTTAAGGGGACCGCGACACCTATCCACAACGGCTAATTTGACTAATTCTTCATCAAGCTGCGATACGATCCGATATTTTCGAGATCTGTGCCACGTGTGACCGTGATCCGCCTGACAAAATCAGCTATAAATAGCCCAGAGTTTGGCATTTTTTGGGATCTTTTGGCAGTATTGAGCACTGATTCCGCCATTACTGTCATACCACTATTTCTTGTCAGTTTTGTTACGAGATTACTAAGAGAAATTACAATTGTAAAAGTGAGTTTGAGAGAAATCATTGATTGTACTAGCATTCAAAGTATAATCGATAACATATAAAGTGGACGTAGGCTCGTTAACGCCGAACCACTATAAATTCTGTGTGTTTTCTGGTTTTTCTTCACTCTCCAGATATAATTCTTTACGAATCAGGACAATTTGGGTGTTGGGTCCAAATTTTGATATAACAAAATCAAACTTTGGTTTTTCACCATATATTATGTTATTAAAATATTCATTTTTATTCCGTATTAGAATAAAATCCAACCAAACATCATGCAGTTCCATTCATATGAATTCCATACATCTAACAGTAGTTGCAAACAACTATTAAATATACAATGACATCTAATGTGCATTTATTTAATATAAGTTTCAATTATATATATAATTGACGCTTATTTCGCTTGGTTAATGAATCAATTAACACACGAGCTACATACAAAGGAGATGTGTAAGTCAAATATCATCCAGAGATCCATGTGGTGTTTTCAATCAACACCAATCGATTTAAATACTACTGATTTATGAATTTAACTGTACTAATTCAATTCGAATTATTTTCAAACTAACCAATTTTGCTAAAATGTGCAATAATAAATTCACCGTTCAAATCATAAATGAATATTTATATCCAATTTCAATTACCACTAATATATTAACGATATTTAACATGCTAACCACCCTAAAATCACAATCACAACATAACCAAACAAATCAATAATTCATCCATCGGGTTAGCAAATAACAGTGATGTGAGCTACAATATACCTTATATATTTTTCAGATATTGTACAAATGAAATCTATGGTTTTTACTATCATTTAATTTATAACGAACAAATATTTTAATGTCGCGTTAACTACAAAATTAGTTAATTTCTAACTTGCGTTCTATAACACCCCGTATTTTTAATATAATTAAAAATAAAATAAAATATAAAAAAATATGCTTATGATGGGTAAATAATGGTGATGCATAAGAAGAATTAATTAATACATGGAAGAGAAGAAAATTAGTTCCATAATGATGTATGTAACGAAAAAGATAGTAAAATAAGGATAAATAATTCAAGAATCAAAAATTAGGTAAAATGGACATCACCGTTACGTTCCTCTCGGAAAAATACACGAAATAGAGTCCGATTTTTCGAAAATCGGAGTCCGTATGACCAAGATATGGCCAAAACAAGATTTCAGCAGACTTTCTAGCAGACTGACCCAGGTCGACCATAGTGTCGACACTATAGTCGACCTGCCCCCCCCCCCCAGGTCGACTATAGTGTCGACCCTCACTCTGTGCAGGTCGACTTGGTCGGCCTGGGGTGGCCCAGAACCCATTTTTGAGGCCCTGGGATGATTTTTGATGGTCCGGATTGGTTTAAGGGTTAATCTGATGGCTGAAATGAGTTCCTACACCTATAAATACACCCTAAGACCTAGCCTCCTCTACACACAATTCTATTCTTCTTCTTCTCTGCCTCTGTTCTAAATAAAAATAAAAATGGCGTCACTACTCTGCTAGAATCAAAACTAGAAGCTAATCAACATCAACCTAAGCAACTCAATTCAAATTAGAGATTAAAGCTTCTGCAACAATTCTGCAACAACTAAAGTTCTTTCTTTAATCCAATCAAGGCAAGTACAGTTATTCTCTGCTATAAACGTTAATTCTGATTGTGACATGAATTATAAATCTGAATCTGAGGTTATATCTGTTCTGTTCTGTTTGGATCTATCTTATTTTGTATCTCTTTCCTCTTTTTGTTCTATAGCCAGGCTACCACGAGCCTGAGCCAATCTCATAAGAGATTAACATATGCTAAAATGTTTGGGACAATAAAATGAATGATGCATGAATTAGGCATGGCCAATAGGTTACTGATTTGAGGAAAGAACATGGACTGTAGCTAGAACAAAATCTGAGACATATGACTGGACATGTTATATTTATAATATAAATTATATTGAACATATGATTTGAGATAAAGAGAATATGGCTTCGGCATAAAGATTTACATGAGAGTAGGGTATCTATTAATGTAAATAAACACCTAAGTAAGGGATCTTTGGGATATATGATATGCATAGTAATCGATGGTTATATTTGGTATAATTTATATAGGGATCTTCTGTACTATGCAAGTTTAATAAACATTGAAACATATGATATAGGGTAAATTTATGACCATAATCTGTGCTATGTAAATTTAATGTAAGATAGGGTATATGATAATATTGTGAATCAAGACTATTATTTATGCATCTGAACTTAGGCAAGATTTATAATTAGGTAAGATATGAAACTTTAAGAAATGATTAAATCTGTTATATTTGCCTAATTTGCTAGTTTTGTTACATTGCCTAATCTGCTAGTTCTGTTATATTGCTTAATCTGCTAGTTCTGCTCTACTGCCTAGTCTGCTAGATTTGTTCATCTGCCAAATCTGTCATCTGCTAAGTATGTTGAAAATGTTTAATCTGCTAGTTTGCTTAATCTGCTAAGTCGCCTAATCTGAAGAATCTGTTGTCTGCTATATCTGTTGAGTTGGTATAATTAGTCCGCTATTGACATAATCTGAATTGGCTATAGTTATGAATAATTGGCATGTATATTAGGCGTGGGTATAAATGGTAAATCATTAATTAATTGGCCGCAAAGATAAACATGGCTAACTCGAGGTTAGAATGAGTTTGCGGCGTAATTCTGCCCGGAACCGCCCGGCATATTCCAGTGGTCGCAAACAATAGGTTCTAATGTGAGAAGTTAGTCATAACGTGCTTGAAACCCGAGGTTAGACTCAGTTTGCGACAGAAACCTGCCCGGAACCAACCGGCCTAACTAGTAGCCACAAACTGTCAGTCTAATGTGAGAGGTTTGGGCATTAATATTTAATTAATGAAAACCTGAGATAATTATGATGTCTAAAACGTGTTGGGTAAGGTCAAACCAATTGGACCAATGAATCCGATAAACTAGTTTCGTGAATCCGTAGGCCCAATACAAAGTTAGATAATCTGTAACCAGTTAATCTGTAAGTCTGTTAATCTGTAACTAGTTAACCTGTAAGCCTTTTAATCCGAACATCTGATCCATTAGTCTGAAAACCTGTTAACTTGATTGTCTGATCTGTTAACTAGTTAATCTAAATTTTGTATGTCTGAAACTTGTAGACAAGTTAAGCTGAAATCTGTTAATCTGGGGACACAAGGTTAGGAGGGGAATTACTTGTGTCATCTGTTGTTCGGGACCCATATTAGTCAATAACCCTTTCTGGTATCAAAACTTTGACCCAACAGTAAGTAGGGTCCGGGCACACTTACTGAACTAATTATAAGCGGTTCATTCTGATAATGGCGAGGGGTGTTGATGGTGCGTTCCAACCGGGTCATGTTCGTGCATGGATCCCGGTCTCCCTCTGAGGATGTAAGATGTCGTGACATCTGTAAATAGGTCTGTGTCATTCAAAGGTTGCCACTTTAGGGAATGATACACCCTTCGGTGGGGCTGGCACATGATATTTATGTATTAGGGAGCCGATCGCCTGGGGTAGGGTTCTAAGGTACACTTAGTTCTGTCAGTTTCTGTTGGTACCGTCTATTTCTGTTGGGTGGTAACACCTGTCTGTCTCTGCGTGGTACCGTATGTTCGGGTGGTAAAGGCCCATTACTAGTGTACACCTAATTCTACATTCTGTTTCCGTAGGGATTAATCTGTTTCTGCTTCTGTCTGTTCTGATCGGGTAGCAAAGGCCCATTATTAGCATCCTGTTTCTGTTAAATTATTCTATACCCGTTTCTGTTTCAGTTTAGACATTAGTGTGACACCTAATTCTGTTATACTAGTATTAGTGCAGAGAAGTGTAAAGCAATAGTTTATATCATTCTGTTCTTCTGTTATATCTGCTACACCTGTTACAGTTATCTCTCATCCAGTTTTATGTTCATGTCATATTATTATTATCTGTTCATATGCTGAAAGTCACTGGACTTGCCAGACTTTTTGTCTGACCCTTGTTGCTTCGCCTCCTTTCTTCCGTTTCCCCCAGGTTATCCAAGGAGGGAATACTTTATCTTGATCCGGATTTATCTCTGCTTGAACTGCTTAAAGTATAGCTTGGCTCTGTATAGCTTCCGTTCTATGGGGATTATGATTTTAAACCATGCATTTTGAAGGCTTTTGTACAAGACTGATATTTTGTACTTGAATTCTGAGATTTGAAAGGATGTAACCATATTGATTTCTGTTTCCGCTGTAATAAAGTTAAAATTTTTCAAGTACTATTTTATCTGTCTTGTAAGTTTCTGTTCTGTTTACTAAATGCTCCACCAAAGTTAAGGCATTCCCTTTGTGAGTGTCCTTAACGGAGGTGGGGTGTTACACTTGGTATCAGAGCTGAAGGTTACCAGATTAGATAAAAGTTTTTGAAAAACTATTTAAAAAAAAGGTTTTGAAAGGAAGTATTTTCAAAAATAAATCTTATTTTGAAATATATGATCCCCAAGAGCCATATATCTTTCCTTCAGTCCTTTTTGTATTGAATCTTTCCTTTTTTTCGTTTCAGCATGTCTGAAGCATCTGAGATACCAGAGGGTGTTCATGTACCCGGTTGGTTTCGTCAATATCTTGAGGCTAGGACCACCGTCGCAGGTCCAGCAAATGATCCCCCTCCTCCTCCGCCCCCTCCTCGTGCAATTGCTTTCTCAAAGGTCTGTAGAGATTTTAGGGCCATGGGTGGAAAGGATTTCAAGGGAACTGAATAATTCGTCGTAGCGAGGAACTGGCTCAAAGAAACTGAGGATCTATTCGCTATCTTCTAGGTGGGCGATAGGCAGAAGGTACAGTTGGCGGTATGGCTGCTCAAAGACGAAGCTTCCTACTGGTGGGAAGTCACTAACGCCGAGAGGCCGGTTGAGACATGGATGGATTTCAGAACAAGGTTTGAGACAAAATTTCTCTCGCAAGCTGAACGGAGTTTACAACTGGAAAAGTTCTTATCTCTTAAGCAAGGAAGTATGACGGTCAACGAATACGTCAACCAGTTCAACCAACTAGCTAGGTTCAGATTGGATTTAGTTAACACTCAGCATAAAAAGGCTCTCCGCTTTGTTAAAGGATTGAACGAGCCACTGCACAGCCTAGCCATGACCCACGTACCCATGGGAGCGACTTACATGAAATTGGTGGACATGGCACTACTGCACGAGGAAGACAAGGGCCCGAAAGAGACAAAGAAGGAAGAACCACAGAATAAGAAAGCGGGGCCCAAAAATGAAATACAAAAGAAGGATGAGAAGACTGATGATAAGAAGGGGAAAAAGTGCTTTACTTGTAGGAGCTCGACTCATCTGAACAAGGATTGCAGAAAAAGGAAGGGCACTTGCTTCAACTGTGGAGAGATGGGACACTTCACTAGGGACTGCCCGAAGAGACGAGGACAAGGAGGGCAGGCGAACACTCTTGAGGCTAGTGGCTAGGATAGAAATAGGTGGATTCCTATAGTAGGTTTATTTCTTTATCTGATTGTGGAGTTAAGACTCTTTCTGATTCTGGTATTTTGATTTTGTAATCGATACTCTGCACTTTAATACTGGTATTGTTTCTGATTCCGTTGTAGACTCAAACCTATAAGGGTTATGACTCATCTGTTTATGATAGATTGGGGTTTGAGGGATATCTGTGTTAGACGTCAAGTATGATGCATACATTCTGAGTTTTTGTGGGATATGATTTTATCATGCTTGGCTTCCTAAGAATCATTAGGGAACCTGATCTGTACCAGTAGTCTGTAAATATTTGAATAATTCTGCTTTCCAGTTTTTGACATTGGCTAAAGAAGGTAATCCTCTGGGTGTTAATCTGATGTTGATTTCGGTCTTCGGGGTTGATACTTAGGGGAATTATTTTCTCAACCAATGTCTAAAGGGGAACCAAGTCTTTCTCTTATCTGTACTCGCTTCCTTCATTCGACTGTATCCTATCGATCGAATCTTCGAACTTTAGGTAGAAACTAATGGGTGTAAACATGTGTTTGAGACATGTTATGTTTGATGGTTGCAAGTGGATGCAAGTGGTTGCTAGTGGTTGCTCGTGGATGCATATACACACACTAGGCACTAGATCGGCTCGAAAACAATCTCATACTGCATATGGACGTGTGAGCATTTTCAATTTTTGTGGATGCAAAAAGATTGACTCAGCACATGGATGTTGCATATAACTGAATGGTCATGCACTCATATAGAAATGATATGTATCGAGTAGGGAAATTGCATACATGTTGGACTCATGGCACTGGCATAATTCGCATTAAGGAGGTCAACTGAATCAGTGGACCGCCTGATCTTTGCATTAGACAAGGAACATATACACACACTTCTTGCATATGTTCATACAGCATTAGAAATTTCTTAAGGACAATGAATGCCTGTGATTGATGATTGAGTAGATGGATGATTGGATGGTAGGACACATTCTTCTTAACTTGAAGATTTCGGGGACGAAATCCTCTAAGGAGGGCAGAATGTAACACCCCGTATTTTTAATATAATTAAAAATAAAATAAAATATATAAAAATATGCTTATGATGGGTAAATAGTGGTGATGCATAAGAAGAATTAATTAATACATGGAAGAGAAGAAAAATTAGTTCGATAACGATGTATGTAACGAAAAAGATAGTAAAATAAGGATAACTAATTCAAGAATCAGGAATTAGGTAAAATGGACATCACCATTGCGTTCCTCTCGGAAAAATACGCGAAAAAGAGTCCGAGTTTTCGAAAATCGGAGTCCGTATGACCAAGATATGGCCAAAACAAGATTTCAGCAGACTTTCTGGCAGACTGACCCAGGTCGACCATAGTGTCGACACTATAGTCGACCTGCCCCCCCCCCCCCCCCAGGTCGACTATAGTGTCGACCCCCCCTCTGTACAAGTCGACCTGGTCGGCCTGGGGTGGCCCAGAACCCATTTTTGAGGCCCTGGGATGATTTTTGATGGTCCGGATTGGTTTTAGGGTTAATCTGATGGCTGAAATGAGTTCCGACACCTATAAATACACCCTAAGACCTAGCCTCCTCTACACACAATTCTATTCTTCTTCTTCTCTGCCTCTGTTCTAAATAAAAATAAAAATAAAAATGGCGTCGCTACTCTGCTAGAATCAAAACTAGAAGCTAATCAACATCAACCTAAGCAACTCAATTCAAATTAGAGATTAAAGCTTCTGCAACAATTCTGCAACAACTAAAGTTCTTTCTTTAATCCAATCAAGGCAAGTACAGTTATTCTCCGCTATAAACGTTAATTATGATTGTGACATGAATTATAAATCTGAATATGAGGTTATATCTGTTCTGTTCTGTTTGGATCTATCTTATTTTGTATCTCTTTCCACTTTCTGTTCTATAGCCAGGCTACCACGAGCCTGAGCCAATCTCATAAGAGATTAACATACACTAAAATGTTTGGGACAATAAAATGAATGATGCATGAATTGGGCATGGCCAATAGGTGATTGATTTGAGGAAAGAACATGGACTGTAGCTAGAAAAAAATCTGAGACATATGACTGGACATGTTATATTTATAATATAAATTATATTGAACATATGATTTGAGATAAAGAGAATATGGCTTCGGCATAAAGATTTACATGAGAGTAGGGTATCTATTAATGTAAATAAACACCTAAGTAAGGGATCTTTGGGATATATGATATGCATAGTAATCGATGGTTACATTTTGTATCATTTATATAGGGATCTTCTGTACTATGCAAGTTTAATAAACATTGAAACATGTGATATAAGGTAAATTTATGACCACAATCTGTGCTGTGTAAATTTAATGCAACATAGGGTATATGATAATATTGTGAATCAAGACTATTATTTATGCATGTGAACTTAGGCAAGATTTATAATTAGGCAAGATATGAAACTTTAAGAAATGATTAAATCTGTTATATTTGCCTAATTTGCTAGTTTTGTTACATTGCCTAATCTGCTAGTTCTGTTATATTGCTTAATCTGCTAGTTCTGCTCTACTGCCTAGTCTGCTAGATTTGTTCATCTTCCAAATCTATCATCTGCTAAGTCTGTTGAAAATGCTAAATCTGCTAGTTTGCTTAATTTGCTAGGTCACCTAATCTCAAGAATTTGTTATCTGCTATATCTGTTGAGTTGGTATAATTACTCCGCTATTGACATAATCTGAATTGGCTATAGTTATGAATAATTGGCATGTATATTAGGCGTGGGTATAAATGGTAAATCATTAATTAGTTGGCCGCAAAGATAAACATGGCTAACTCGAGGTTAGAATGAGTTTGCGGCGTAATTCTGCCCGGAACCGCCCGGCATATTCCAGTGGTCGCAAACAATAGGTTCTAATGTGAGAAGTTAGTCATAACGTGCTTGAAACCCGAGGTTAGACTCAGTTTGCGACAGAAACCTGCCCGGAACCAACCGGCCTAACCAGTAGCCACAAACTGTCAGTCTAATGTGAGAGGTTTGGGAATTAATATTTAATTAATGAATATCTGAGATAATTATGATGTCTAAAACGTGTTGGGTAAGGTTAAACCAACTGGACCAATGAATCTGATAAACCCGTTTCATGAATCCGTAGGCCCAATACAAAGTTAGATAATCTGTAACCAGTTAATCTGTAAGTCTGTTAATCTGTAACTAGTTAATCTGTAAGCCTGTTAATCCGAACAACTGATCCGTTAGTCTGAAGACCTATTAACTTGATTGTCTAATCTGTGAACTAGTTAATCTAAATTTTGTATGTCTGAAACTTGTAGACAAGTTAAGCTGAAATTTGTTAATCTGGGGACACAAGGTTAGGAGGGGAATTACTTGTGTCATCTGTTGTTGGGGACCCATATTAGTCAGTAACCCTTTCTGGTATCAAAACTTTGACCCAACAGTAAGTAGGGTCCGGGCACGCTTACTGAACTAATTATAAGCGGTTCATTCTGATAATGGCGAGGGGTGTTGATGGTGCGTTCCAACTGGGTCATGTGCGTGCATGGATCCCGGTCTGCCTCTGAGGATGTAAGACGCCGTGACATCTATAAATAGGTCTGTGTTATTCAAAGGCTGCCACTTTAGGGAATGATACACCCTTCGGTGGGGCTGGCACAGGATATTTATGTATTAGGGAGCCGATCGCTTGGGGTAGGGTTCTAGGGTACACTTAGTTCTGTCTGTTTCTGTTGGTACCGTCTGTTTCTGTTGGGTGGTAACACCTGTCTGTCTCTGCGTGGTACCGTCTTTTCTGGTGGTAAACGCCCATTACTAGTGTACACCTAATTCTACATTCTGTTTCCGTAGGGATTAATCTGTTTCTGCTTCTGTCTGTTCTGATCGGGTAGTAAAGGCCCATTATTAGCATCCTGTTTCTGTTAAATTATTCTGTACCCGTTTCTGTTTCAGTTTAGACATTAGGGTGACACCTAATTATGTTATACTAGTATTAGTGCAGAGAAGTTTAAAGCAATAGTTTATATCATTCTGTTCTTCTGTTATATCTGCTACACCTGTTACAGTTATCTCTCATCCTGTTTTATGTTCATGTCATATTATTATTATCTGTTCATATGCTGAAAGTCACTGGACTTGCCAGACTTTTTGTCCGACCCTTGTTGTTTCGCCTCCTTTCTTCCGTTTCCCCCCAGGTTATCCAAGGAGGGAATACTTTAGCTTGATCTGGATTTCTCTCTGCTTGGAGTGCTTAAATTATAGCTTGGCTCTGTATAGCTTCCATTCTATGGGGATTATGATTTTAAACCATGCATTTTGAAGGCTTTTTTACAAGACTGATATTTTGTACTTGAATTCTGAGATTTGAAAGGATGTAACCATATTGATTTCTGTTTCCGCTGTAATAAAGTTAAAAAATTTCAAGTACTGTTTTATCTGTCTTGTAAGTTTCTGTTCTGTTTCCTAAAATGCTCCACCAAAGTTAAGGCATTCCCTTTGTGTGTGTCCTTAACGGAGGTGGGGTGTTACATGTTCCACTTAACTTTTTCATATTAGCTTCTAACATTAAATAGTCAACTAATTAATTATTTAAACTTATTTAAGCTGCTCAAATGCACTAATTGAAGTGATAATCTCTCACCCCAGCCATTGAATGACACTGCAACATCCGATTTTTTCTGCGTGTGCTACGGCTTAACCCGACTTTTCTATCCGGAATAGCTTCAAACTTCTTGGCGACTCTTGTAACAACCCGAATTTTTAATAACATGTCAAAACAAGAAATCAGGGCAGAATTAAATTATAAGATAAGAATCAATGGGAATAGGTTACGCCTATGCGTTCGTCTCGAAATTCAGCTTGAAAACGAGTTCGAAATTTCGTAAATCAAAGTCCGTATGACCAAGTTATGGCCCATAGAAGTTTTCAGAAAATTCAAAATTTAGCCCGAAATTCAAATTCAGCTAGAAACGGATTGGGCGGGAAAATTTCCCGCCTAGCCCCAGGTCGACTGGGGGGTCGACTGGGGAGTCGACCTGCCCCAGCCCCAGGTCGACTGGGGAGTCGACCTAGGTGTCGACCAGGGGGTCGACCTCCCTGGTCAGACCCTGTTGGTCTGGTGCACCAGTTTGCTCCTTTGGGTCTGCTCAGCTAGCCTTTGACGGGATTTGATGGTTCAGATCTAAACTAGGGTTAATCCTATGGCCTAAACTTGTCTCTACACCTATAAAAACACCCTAATACCTAGCCTAAACCACCACAAATCGTCCTAACAACTAAATTCTGCCAAAATGCTCCCTAATCATGGCCTCCATCATTATCTTGAGAGCTTCTAAGTCATAAAGGAGTAATCTTTCTTCATCAAATCAAAGGAGCTACTTATTCTCAAGGCTTCTAGTGTTGCTACATCATTCCTAGAGCTTCTACATCGTCTCTATCTTGTTCTATTTGGTTCTAGTTCGCATAGCCACGCTTTATAAGCCCCACTCTACTCTTAGATTTAAACTATGAAGTTAATATGAACATGTAGCAAGTTGAAATGGGATTTTTTGGTGTAATACTTGTCTTGGAGCTATATTTGTATGCATAGATCCATTTATGACTCTTTTGATCTATGATTGTGGAACTATCATGAACCTAGTACCGTTCATCTTGATTTTTGGGTAGAAAGCTATGAGCTTTGTTTGGGGATTATGCATAATGCAACATAGAACCCCTCATAACCTTGATGTTAACTTGCCTATGATGTTGAACTACATGCTACCCACAAGTTTATTTGCTAAGTTTGATGTCATACATGTTTTGAGGCCAATCATCCTATATGCTAGTTGTGATGAACACCTTTGCCTCAAATATCATCATGTTTAACTTATGACCAACTTTACCACCTTATGCCCATCTTGGTCATATTTTTATGTTCCTTGATTCACTTGTGTTGATGCGAATTTACGTGCGAATGGGAATACGTTATGGGTAGTTAGGCAAACTTGAAATAACATGAAAAAACATGACTTGAGAATATGACATGAAACTTGATTATGCTTGAAAACGTGAATGTGGTCATGACATGTAGAAAACCATAAAGTGGCCAACTTGAGGTTGGGTTGAGTTTGTAGCGTAAATCTGCCCGGAACCACCCGGCAAATCCAGTGGCTACAAACAATAGGACCCAATGTGAGAAGTTGGTCATATCGCGCTTGAAACCCGAGGTTAGACTAGGTTGTGGTGTAAACTGCCCAGACCCGCCCGGCATATCCAGTAACCACAACAAAGTCTAATGTGAGAGGTTGGGTGCATTAAATTAATTAATGCCACATGTTAGGGTTAAGTCATGAACCACTTGGATACACTTAACCAACTTGATACATAATTGGATAGGGTTAACCACACTTAACCCGTTAGAAACCCTAGTTACGTGGTCCATTTCAGTAGTAACCGTCTTGGATGTATCACGATACCCTAGGGACTAGGCTAGGGTGGGGCACGATTACTCGGCTGATTGTAAGCGACCCGAAAGATGGCTGAGTAGGTGCGCCGGTGTATGTTCAGGCGAACTATGGTTGTGCACATAGTCCGGAGTTGAAAAAGCAGACATGGGCACCAGTAGGTTCAGACTGTGCGTGCTTGATTTGTGTCAGTGGTTGGCACCTTAGGACTTGATACACCCTAAGGAGGACCTATCACAATTGACTACATTTCGTGATTGGGTCGTATGACACCGACACTCGATGAGTTAGGCTTATAGGGAGCCGATCGACTAGACCGTGTAATTGGACCTTGACTTGGGTCATCTCATGATATTGGGCCAAGGGATCATTTCTTGTTTATACTTGACATGGGCTAGAATACTAGTACTTTTGGTGCAAAACTAAACCTTGTATATGCGATGCCACACTTGATCTACCTTGTTATCTATTTATCATGCCAGTTAGTTACCATCTTTATGTTTCTTCTCAGTTTCTCATGTTTAGTTAACTTCATCAGTTTTTATACTAATAGTAGGTAGGACTTACCAGTCTTTATGACTGACCCTTTTTCTTTCGCCTCTTTTCTTCCGTTCCCCCCCCCCCCAGGTTCTCAGGGAGGGAACGCTAGTGCTTAGCTTGGACATTTGGCTTGCTTTCTTGATAGTTCATGTACGGTTTGGACTTGAGCTTGCTATGGCTTCATCACATCTATCTTGGGCATAGTTTATTTTATGTTATTTTCAGTTTATGTTTTCTAGACTTGTGGTAGTTGGAAAAATAATGACTAAGTACTTTGATGTAAGTTGACTATTTGGTTTTGAAATGATGGTTTTTAAATTTCTACCGCTGCTTTACTTATTTATTTATCTATGTTCTGTCTTGTGATATCTCTGTGCATGTTTACCTAGACAACACCCCTCCAAAGCTAGTGCATTCTCTCGTGAATGGCCCTGGCGGAGGTGGGGTGTTACATTTGGTATCAGAGCATAAGGTTTTACTAGACCGGACAAAAGTTTTAAAAACCCCTTTGAAAAACTATTTTCAAAACCAATTAAGTATTTTTCCAAGGAAAGTCTAGTTTATTTTAAAAGGCTATTCCCAAAAAGCCATTAGCACTATCCTTCATTTCCTCGTTATAAATCTATCTTTTCCTTTTCAGCATGGCCCATCTTAACCTTCCCGAGGGAGTACCCATACCCGGATGGTTCCGAAGGTACTTGGAAGCTAGGGCCAACGATGTCGGCCCAGCAAACACTCCCACTCCTCCTCCCGTACCTGAGGTTCCTCCTCCTCCTCCTCAGCGTCCACAAGCAGATTTCGCAAAGATTTGCAAGGACTTTAAGGTGATGGGTGGCAAGAATTTTGTTGGGACAGAGACTTATGTTGAGGCAAGAAACTGGTTAAAGGAAACTGAAGACCTTTTTGCTATCTTTGATGTAGAAGATCGTAGGAAAGTTCTGTTGGCAGTATGGTTATTGAAAGAGGAGGCTGCTTATTGGTGGGAAGTCACCAATGCTACTAGGCCTATAGAGACTTGGGCTGACTTTAGGATGAGGTTTGGGCTTAAGTTTCTATCATCTGCTGAAGAGAATCTGCAAATGGAGAAGTTTATATCTTTGAAGCAAGGGGACATGACGTGAGGGAGTATGTGAATAAGTTTAACCAGCTTGCTCGATTCGGTTTAGACATGGTCAACACACCTCAGAAGAAGGCTCTACGCTTTGCTCGAGGATTTAATGAGCCATTACAAGGTTTGGCCATGTCTCATATACCCATGGGGGCCACTTTTGAGAGCTTAGTGGATATGACCTTGCTTCAAGGAGATGATAAGAATGGCAAGAAAGAAGTTAAGCTTAATGAGACCCAAACCAAGAAGGCGGACTCCAAGTGGGGAGGCAACCAGAACAATTAGAGCAACCAGAACAACAAGAACAACAAGAACAACAAGGGTAACAAGGCCAACAACAACAAGGCAAGGGAGACAAGGAAGTGCAACTTCTGTGGGACCACTGGACACATAGCCAAAGATTGTAGGAAGAAGAAGATGAAGTTGGGAGAATGCTTTCATTGCGGAGAGTCTGGACACTTCAGTAAGGATTGCCCAAAGAAGCAAGGACAGGGGCAAGGATAGACTAGGCGGGCAGGACCTTCTGGAGGGCAGATGCATGCTCTCATCACTACTCCAGCTCCGGACCGAGGTAGTATTTCTGTAGAAAGCCTTGTTTACATTTCTGGTTTTCCTGTTCGAACTTTATTTGATTCTGGCGCATCGCATACCTTTATTTCTTCTGACATTGTTGAAAGTTTGCACCTAAGTACTAGTCTAGTTAAGGATCCCGTTAGTGTTTCAAATCCAATTGGGGGTTCCGCCCATCTATCTATGATTTGTATGGATTTGAGGATTTCTATCTTGACCGTATAATTCACATGTAATGCTTATGTTCTCGGGTTCTTGGGATACGGGTTGATTTTGGGCATGGATTGGTTGTCCAGTTATGGAGCCATTCTCGATTGTGAGCACAGGGTAGTGAGGCTTATGACTCGCCTTGGCAATACCCTAGAGATTTCTTGTAACCCTCTGGATCCTGTCATGTTATGTTATCTTGAATCCCACGACTCGTCTATTGACAATCTTCAATCTGTGAGGGTGGTCCGAGAATATCCTGATGTTTTTGATGAGGTGAAGGGGTTACCCCCTAAATGCGAGATAGACTTCCGTATTTATCTTGTTGATAATGCCAAGCCAGTTTCATTGCCTGTTAGGCATATGGCCCCGCGAGAAATAAGAGAGCTTAACAAGCAAATCAAGGAGTTGCTTGAGAAAAATTTCATTAGGCGAAGCATTTCTGAATGGGGTGCTCCTGTGGTATTCGCTACTAAGGCGGATGGTTCACTTCGTCTATGTGTTGATTATCGTGAGTTAAACAAGCTGACAAAGAAGAATAGGCACCCGTTACCGAGGATTGATGATCTCTTTGACCAGCTTGTAGGTTCTTCTGTTTTCTCTCAACTCGATCTAGCTACCGGATTTCATCAGCTTATAGTGGCTGAGGATAGTATTGATAAGACTGCGTTTAGGACTCCAGATGGATTCTTTGAATGGCTCGTCATGTCGTTCGGTTTGACTAATGCACCAGCATACTTCGTTGATTTGATGAGTAGGGTGTTTAGGGAGTTCCTTAACAAGTTTGTGGTTGTCTTCGTGGATGATATTCTGATCTTCTCTTAGGACGAGGAAGAGCATGCTACACATCTCAAGGAGGTTATGGGTACGCTTAGAGCTCATCAGTTAAAAGCCAAGTTCTCCAAATTCCATTTTTGGAGAAGGGAAGTTCGGTTCCTTGGGCATATAGTTTCTAAGCAAGGCATTGCTGTGGATCCCGCTAAAGTAGTGGCGGTACAAGACTGGAAAGTTCCGAAGAATGCAACTGAAGTGAGAAGCTTTCTCGGTCTGGCAGGATTTTATAGGAAGTTCATTAAGGACTTCGCTAAGATTTTAGCCCCTCTTACTAAGTTAACGAAGAAGAACTTAGTCTTTGCATGGGACTTAGAGTGTGAGCTTGCTTTTCAAAGGCTCAAGAAAGCCCTCACCACAGCTCCAGTTCTAGCATTACCCGATGGAGGGAAGTTGTTTACCATGTACACCGATGCATGTGGCACGGGATTAGGCGCTGTCCTGATGTAAGAAGGGAGAGTGATATGCTTTGGGGGTAGGCAACTCAAAGTTCATGAGAAGAACTATCCCACTCATGATTTGGAGTTGGCGGCGATCGTCTTTGCACTCAAATCTTGGCGCCATTATCTTCTAGGTGAAAGGTTTGAGTTATATAATGATCACAAGTCGCTCAAGTACCTCTTCTCGCAGAAAGATTTGAATCTAAGGCAGCAGAGGTGGATGGAATTCTTGGCATCATATGACTTCGATATAGCTTATACCCCTGGCAAGGGTAATGTTGTGGCGAATGCACTAAGTAGAAGAAGTTTGACTTTGAGTCCCTTGTTTGTTGAGATGAAGAGCCTAGAGTTCTTGGCAACCTTTGATTTTGCACCTGCTGTTGAGTCGATGACTGGTTCGTTTGCATCCCTTGAGCTTAGACTTACACTTCTTGATCAAGTTGGGGCTTCACAGAGGGAAGACCCGCAGATAGTCGAGATCATGGACATGTTGATTCGTGGTGAGACGTCAAGTCACCTCGCTAGATATACTAGTGATGACAAGGGATGGCTAAGACGTGATGGAAGGCTATGCGTCCCACAAGTGGGAGACTTAGTAAATAAAGTTCTTGAGGAGGCGCATTACTCGAGGATGACCATGCATCCCGGAGGGGATAAGATGTACCGGGAAATGAAGCGCATTTTCTTTTGGGAGGGGATGAAAAAGGATGTTGTAGAGTTTGTTTCTAGATGCATTGTTTGCCAACAAGTAAAGGCCGAGTCGAAGAAGCCCGGTGGACTACTGCATCCATTGGAGGTCCCACAATGGAAGTGGGAAAGTATCTCTATGGATTTTGTGGATGGATTGCCGAGATCAAGGAAGGGGAATACTAGCATATGGGTCATAGTGGATAGACTCACGAAGAGCGCCCATTTCATTCCAGTAAAGAGCAAGAGGACCGCATCATGGCTAGCATCTGTTTATCTTCGAGGGATAGTGCGATTGCATGGAGTTCCTTCTAGCATAGTGAGCAATCGTGACCCAATCTTCACTAGCCAATTTTGGAGTAGTTTGCAAGAAGCGATGGGTACGCAATTGAATCTAAGTACAGCCTATCACCCACAGACTGATGGTCAGATCGAAAGGGTGAATAGGGTACTAGAAGATCTGTTGAGGCTATGCATTCTTGACTTTGGTGGCACTTGGGAAGACCACCTTCCTCTCGTAGAGTTTGCTTATAATAACAGCTACCAAGCAAGCATAGGGATGGCACCATTCGAAGCTTTGTATGGGAGGTCGTACAAGTCACCAACATGTTGGTGGGAGACGACGGATAAGCTTATACTTGGGCCCGACATGATAAGGGACACATACGAGAAGGTTGAGTTGATTCGAAGGCGGATGAAAACGGCCCAAGACAGACAGAAATCCTATGCAGACAAGCGAAGGACAGACTTAGAATTTGAAGTTGGAGATATGGTCTTCGTGAAGGTTTCTCCTTTGCGAAATGTAGTTCATTTTGGAGCAGTTGGAAAGCTAGCACCAAGGTTCATAGGACCCTTCCCTATCATCGAGAAGATTGGGCAAATGGCTTATAGGGTGGAATTGCCCGAGAAGCTGGCTGGAGTGCACAATGTTTTTCAAGTCTCGCATCTCCGAAAATGCCTACATGAATCAGCCGACGTAGTTGAGCCTAGCATTCTTGAAGACGTGGAGGTAGAGAAAGAGGCAACCCTGAGGCGAGCTCCGATTCGTATCTTGGGAACGGAGATCAAGAAGCTGAGGAATCGAGAAGTCAAGTTAGTAAAGGTTCAGTGGAGTGAAGCCGATGAAGATGCAACTTGGGAAACCGAGGAGAAGACGCGTGGGCTTTATCCATTTCTTTTTGAGGGTACATTCTCGATCTCTTTTCCTAGTTAGCATATCTTTCTTTTGCTATCCATGTTTATCTTGTTATCTCGTTAATCTTGTCATGAGAACCTTAGGTAGAAACCCTTTGGATGAAACATGTATTTGAAACATGTTGTGCTTGATGTTTGCAAATGGTTGCAAGTGTTTGCAAGTGGTTACTCGTGGATGCATGATACACGTTAGGCACTAAGATCGGCTCACACACTTTCATATTGCATATGCATGAGTGTTTATGCTTATTCATGGATGAAACTTGTTATGCTATCACGTGGATGTTGCATATGGATGAAGGTTATGTGCACTCATGTAGAGATTACAAATTATGTTAGGAATTTGCATACATTTGGACTCATTGCACTAACATATTCTGCATTAAGGAGGTTTACTGAGTCAGTAACCGCCTGATTTTCGCATTAGATAGGTGCATATACACACACTTTTGCATATGTTCATACAGCATTAGAAATCTTTTAAGGACAATGATTACTTGTGGATGATGTTAGTTTAGATGGATGATGGATGGTAGGATACGTTCTTCCTAACTTGGAGATTTCGGGGATGAAATCCTTTAAGGTGGGGAGAATGTAACAACCCGAATTTTTAATAACATGTCAAAATGAGAAATCAGGGCAGAATTAAATTATAAGTTAAGAATCAATGGGACCGGGTTACTCCATTGCGTTCGTCTCGAAATTCTGCTTGAAAACGAGTCCGAAATTTCGTAAATCGGAGTCCGTATGACCAAGTTATGGCCCATAGAAGATTTCAGAAAATTCAAAATTCAGCCCGAAATTCAAATTCAGCTAGAAACAGATTGGGCAGGAAAATTTCCCGCCCAGCCTCAGGTCGACTGGGGGTCGACTGGGGAGTCGACCTACCCCAGCCTCAGGTCGACTAGGGAGTCGACCTGGGTGTCGACCTAGGGGTTAACCTCCCTGGTCGGACCCTATTGGTCTGGTGCACCAGTTTGCTCCTTTGGGTCTGCTTAGCTAGCCTGTGACGGGATTTGATGGTTCAGATCTAAACTAGGGTTAATCCTATGGCCTAAACTTGTCTCTACACCTATAAAATCACCCTAATACCTAGCCTAAACCACCACAAATCATCCTAACAACTAAATTCTGCCAAAATGCTCCCTAATCATGGGCTCCATCATTATCTTGAGAGCTTCTAAGGCATAAAGGAGCATTCTTTCTTCATCAAATCAAAGGAGCTACTTATTCTCAAGGCTTCTAGTGTTGCTACATCATTCCTAGAGCTTCTACAACGTCTCTATCTTGTTCTATTTGGTTCTAGTTCGCATAGCCACACTTTGTAAGCCCCACTCTACTCTTAGATTTAAACTATGAAGTTAATATGAACATGTAGCAAGTTGAAATGGGATTTTTTTGGTGCAATACTTGTCTTGGGGCTATATTTGTATGCATAGATCCATTTATGACTCTTTTGATCTATGATTGTGGAACTATCATGAACCTAGTACCGTTCATCTTGATTTTTGGGTAGAAAGCTATGAGCTTTGTTTGGGGATTATGCATAATGCAACATAGAACCCCTCATAACCTTGATGTTAACTTGCCTATGATGTTGAACTACATGCTACCCACAAGTTTATTTGCTAAGTTTGATGTCATACATGTTTTGAGGCCAATAATCCTATATGCTAGTTGTGATGAACACCTTTGCCTCAAATATCATCATGTTTAACTTATGACCAACTATACCACCTTATGCCTATCTTCGTTATATTTTTATGTTCCTTGATTCACTTGTGTTGATGCGAATTTACGTGCGAATGGGAATACGTTATGGGTAGTTAGGCAAACTTGAAATAACATGAAAAAACATGACTTGAGAATATGACATGAAACTTGATTATGCTTGAAAACGTGAATGTGGTCATGACATGTAGAAAACCATAAAGTGGCCAACTCGAGGTTGGGTTGAGTTTGTAGCGTAAATCTGCCCGGAACCGCCCGGCAAATCCAGTGGCTACAAACAATAGGACCCAATGTGAGAAATTGGTCATATCGCGCTTGAAACCCGAGGTTAGACTAGGTTGTGGTGTAAAGCTGTCCAGACCCGCCCGGCATATCCAGTAACCACAACAAAGTCTAATGTGAGAGGTTGGGTGCATTAAATTAATTAATGCCACATGTTAGGGTTAAGTCATGAACCACTTGGATACACTTAACCAACTTGACACATGATTGGATATGGTTAAACACACTTAACCTGTTAGAAACCCTAGTTACGTGGTCCTTTTCAGAAGTAACCCTCTTGGATGTATCACGATACCCTAGGGACTAGGCTAGGGTGAGGCACGATTACTGGGCTGATTGTAAGCGACTAGAAAAACGGCTGAGTAGGTGCGTCGGTGTAGGTTCAGGCGGACTATGGTCGTGCACATAGTCTGGAGTTGAAAAAGCAGACACGGGAACCAGTAGGTTCAGACTGTGCGTGCTTGATTTGTGTCAGTGGTTGGAACCTTTGGACTTGATACACCCTAAGGAGGACCTAGCACAGTTGACTACATTTCGTGATTGGGTTGTATGACACCAACACTCGACGAGTTAGGCTTATAGGGAGCCGATCGACTAGACCGTGTAGTTGGACCTTGACTTGGGTCATCTCATGATATTGGGCCAAGGGATCATTTCTTGTTTATTCTTGACATGGGCTAGAATACTAGTACTTTTGGTGAAAAACTAAACCTTGAATATGCGATGCCACACTTGATCTACCTTGTTATCTATTTATCATGCCAGTTAGTTACCATCTTTATGTTTCATCTCAGTTTCTCATGTTTAGTTAACTTCATTAGTTTTTATACTAATAGTAGGTAGGACTTACCAGTCTTTATGACTGACCCTTTTTCTTTCGCCTCTTTTCTTCCGTTCCCTCCCCCCAGGTTCTCAGGGAGGGAACACTAGTGCTTAGCTTGGACATTTGGCTTGCTTTCTTGACAGCTCATGTAACACCCCGCGAATTCTATAACTGTGAAATTAACAAATTAAAGTATAATTAATTCGAAATCAGAGACCTAAGGGAAACGGGATACGCCATTGCGTTCGTCTCGGAAAAATACGCGAAATAGAGTCCGTGTTTTCGAAAAACGGAGTCCGTATGAAGAAGATATGGCCTTCGGAAGTTTCTAAATTAAATTTAAAATTCAAATAGAATAAAATAAGCTCAGAAAACAAAAAAGGGGCCCAATGGGCCAGGGCGGAAAAAGTCCCGCCTGACGCACCCAGGTCGACTGGGCTGTCGACCTGGTCTAACCAGGTCGACAGGCCTGTCGACAGGGTTGTCGACAGGGGTGTCGACCTGGTCCAGACCAGGTCGAGCCCAGTCTAACCTGGCTGGCCTATTCTATGTTGGTCGATTTTCTGTGGTCTGCTTTGTCATTAGGGCTAGGTGGCAAGCTCTAATTGGTCTCTCCTTAGGATGAATGGCTATGATCAATCCAGGCAACATCAATGGCTCTAATCAATTCATAAACCCTATAAAAAGGACCCTAGACTAAACCCTAATCTATTCATTCATAAATAAAAACAAAGCCGCCATGTTGCTGAGGAGCGTCTAGGAGTAGCCACCAAATTGGAGAGAAGATTAGGAGGAAAATTCTAAAGCCTAAAGCAATTCAAGCAAATCAAATCAAACCGCATCTTCTTATTCCTAAATTAGAGAATTCGCCGCAACCATTGTAAGTAGAGTATTACTTTGGTATGAATAAACAACTGTATTGATTTGTATGCTTGAATTGGGATAATAAAGTAATTCATATTTGTGCAAAATTATGTTATTCATTATAAAGAACTACATGCGGTAGTTCTATGCAAATATACGTTTGGAATATTGCGCAAATTATGTAATCTATGTTGAAGCTACATGTATGTAGTTGAGTGAAATTCATGCAAGTTTGGGGCTTTGTTATTATGCCATCATGATGTATATTTTTGTGCATAAATCATTTTGCAAGTAATTGAAACAAGTTTGGTTGTTATAGTTCATATGAAACTATGTTGGAATTTTGACACCATAATCCATGTATTAAGTCATGCTTTTGCAAACTTATGAATATGGCTAGGCTATGAATGATATTTGGCATAATTGAAATCCATGATTAAGTCTATCTTGTTTACAAGAATTATATGATGACATATGTGAGACATGGCTAGGTTAGACTCAAAAATCCCTTTTTGCAAGTTTAAAGCAAACACCATGTTTAGAAATATTTATGCATAAGTATATTTATACTATCGTTACGTGATTAGACTTAAACCAAAATTTAGTTGATCTATGCTTCTGTGTTAGTAACAAAGTATCCCCTTTGTAAACATGTAGAAACCTTATGAACATGACTTGTTTATGTTTATGCCATGAACAAATTTAACTTTACTTATGCCATGCTTATGTTTGACATTATGCCGTGTTTATGCTAAAAATATTTATGCCATGCTTATGTTTGACATTATGCTATGCTTATGCTAGGAATATTTGTGACATGCTTATGTTTGACATTATGCCTAAATAAGAATATAGGTTCATGTTGTAGTTAAACCTATGCAAGTTCACATGCTTTGATTCATGTCACCTATGCTTTATGACCAAAGTATATATGCAAGTACACCAGTTTCTATTTTGTATTTCCAACGTCATATTGCAAGTTCATGCGCTCACCTTCCCCTCTTTGTGTATGTAATCACGCTTTAAGCCTCCCCTTTTCGCATGGCTAAGTTGGGCTTTAAAAGGCTAAGCCCAATATATATATAATAAACGGACGTGTTAAACGGGGGAAAATAACGTTGGGTTAAAATTACTAATGAATGAAAATATAAAATAGAAGGGCCCAAGTTCAAGTATGGGTTGGGCCCATGATTGGTGTAACCTTTACACCATTAACTTAATAATGGGCCGCAAATATTTACATATAAGAAATAAAGAAGAATGACAAGATATGTAAATGTAGAACATACGATGTGTTTAACCCGAGGTTGGATTGAGTTGTGATGTAAACCTGCCCGGAACCGCCCGGCTGTCCAGTAGTCACAACAATACCTATCCAGTGTGGGAGGTTAAACATGGAGCCCAATAAGGACCCGAGGTTAGACTGAGTTGTGGCGTAAGACTGCCCGGAACCAACCGGCAACAGGCAGCCACAACAATACCTGTCTAATGTGAGAGGTCAGGGCCTTAATAAGACAATTAAGGCTGAGTCAGGATTGTTAGGATTAAGTGAACTAAAGACTTAATCAAAAATGAAACATGCTAAACTAAACGGACTGGTGGGGGTTAGGTTAGAAAACACTTAACCAACTTAGCATGTTGGCTAGAGATAGAAAACCTAGTAACGGGGGACCCTTTTCAGCAGTAACCCTAGAAGGTGTATCAGGATACCCTGAAACTAGGCAGGGTGGGGCACGATTACTGGGCTGATTGTAAGAGGTCAAATCGACGGCGGTGGTGTAGCAGTGTAGGTTCTAACGGGGTGCGGGCGTGCACACACTCCGGCGTAGAAAAATAAGGCACTGGGCACCAGTAGCATACCTGTGCATTCTAAGGTTGTGTCGGGCCGCCACCATGGGACTTGATACACCCCATGGTGGGACCAGCATAGGTAACTACAACATCGGGGGCCGTAAGACACATGAACTATGCGAGTAGGAGCCGATCATCATTGAATGGATCACATCACCCTGATTTATGGGGTGCCAGTTGGAAACTAGTTTATATGGGTTCAGAGATTTACATGGGGTACGATAGTATATTCGACCCTAGACAACTTAACCAAGTTTAAAGTACCTTTCCACTTCTTGTTTATACTTATCATACCCAGTTCTTTATTCATAGACAAAATAGTACTAGACTTACTCAGGCTTTATGTCTGACTCTACTTTTCTTTCGTCTTCTTTCTTCCGTTTCCCCCCCCCAGGTCCTCAGGGAGGGAACACAGCAGCTTGACCAACCTCAACATCCAGCTTGAAGAAGAGAAATGTATTGCTTGGACTTTCCTGTTTTGAACTATGGCTTTGGACAATCCACTATGGAGCTTTTGCAGTTTATCTATGTTTTATTTATGCTTCTTTAAATAATGTACTCAAGACAGATTATGGAAAAAGTGTTATGTTATGTTTTTTTTTTGGAAAGGATGTTGTTGTAACACGTATTTGACTTTATGAAATAAAGTTTGTTGTTCTTCCGCAGTTTACAAATATGTGTTCTTATATCTGTCTTGTATATCTGTGACTTGTACTTATAAACCTCCACCAAAATTAGGGCATTCCCTTTGAGAGTGACCCTAACGGAGGTGGGGTGTTACACTTGGTATCAGAGCATAGGTTTACCAGATAAGATAAAAAGTTTTGAAAAATTATTTTCAAAAAGGAAATTTAAAGAAGCATTTTTAAAAGAAAAATATTATTTTATTTTAAAAAGGCAAAGTCCAACCCCCCAAAGCCATAGGTACTATCTCTTATCCTTCGTTTTGATTCTATCCTTTTTGTTTCAGCATGTCCGAAGATCTTAACTTGCCGGAAGGGGTGCCAATACCTGGTTGGTTTAGACGGTTCTTAGAAGCAAGAGCCACTCAGCCAGGTCCTACCATTCCTCCTCCCCCAGCTGCCGGAAATCATCCAGCTGCAGCGGCACCTTTTCCTCCACCTCCTCCTCGGGGAAACACGTTTGCTAAGATATGTAAAGATTTTAAAGCTATGGGAGGAAGGGATTTCCATGGAACTGAGTCCTTCGTGGCAGCTAGAAATTGGCTGAAGGAAACGGAGGACCTATTCATCATCTTTGAGGTAGAGGATAGGCAAAAAGTACAACTGGCGGTGTGGCTATTGAAGGGCGAGGCTTCCTACTGGTGGGAAGTCACTAATGCTGAAAGACCAGTGGAGACGCGGGAGGACTTTAGGGCAAGGTTTGAGACTAAATTTCTCTCAGATGCGGAAAGAAGTTTGCAGTTGGAAAAATTCTTATTTCTTAAGCAAGGGGACAAGACAGTCAGAGAGTATGTGAATCAGTTCGATGAGCTGGCTAGGTTTGGGCTTGACCTAGTCAACACCCCGCACAAGAAGGCTCTCCGTTTCGTCAAAGGGTTGAATGAGCCATTACACAGTTTGGCCATGACCCATATACCCATGGGAGCCACGTACGAAAGATTGGTGCAAATGGCATTGCTGAATGAAGAGGATAAGGTCAAGAAGAAAGAGGGTTTGCAGCCCAAGAAGACAGACTTTAAGAAGGGCGGGAAAGGCAACAAAGAGAAGAGGAAGTGTAATTTCTGTGGCAAAGTGGGGCACTTAGTAAAGGACTGCCGGAAAAAGAAGGCCAAGGAGAATGGTGGGTTCATGCGGTCAGACAGGCCACAGGGCTAAGGACTGCCCAAAGAAACGAGGACAAGGGCAGGGCGCTGGATCCACCCCAGGGGCACAGGTTCATGTGCTAGAAGCGCCACCATTGCAACAGCGAGGTATAAATACTTCTGTAGAAAGTGTAGTTTATCTTTATGATCACCCCGTTCGCACTTTATTTGATTCTGGCGCATCACACTCCTTTATCTCATCTGCTTTAGTAGAATCTCTGCACCTAAAAACTAGTATGGTAGAGGACCCCTTAATTGTTTCAAACCCAATTGGGGGCCCAGCTCATTTGTCTATGATCTGTGTGGGATTGAAAATTTCTATTCTAAGTGTAGAATTTCAATGTAGTGCCTTTGTTTTGGGCTTTTCGGGGTATGGTTTGATTTTGGGTATGGATTGGCTATCCCGTAATGGGGCCATCCTTGATTGTGAGAAAAGGGTTGTTAGGCTCCTAACCCAGCTCGGTAATACTTTGGAAATTTCTTGTAATCCCTCGTATGCGGTTATGCTTAGTTATCTTGAATCGTTAGATGCCCCTGTTGAAAACTTGCAATCAGTTAGAGTGGTCCGGGAATATCCGGATGTCTTCGAAGAGGTGAAGGGCTTGCCTCCGAAGCGGGAAATAGACTTCCGCATATATCTTGTAGATAATGCAAAGCCCGTTGCGTTGCCCGTTAGACATATGGCTCCACGAGAAAGGAAAGAGCTCAGTAAACAGATTAAAGAGCTTCTAGAAAAGGGGTTCATTAGGAGGAGCATTTCAGAATGGGGCGCTCCGGTGGTGTTCACTACAAAGGCGGATGGTTCACTCCGTCTATGTGTTGACTATAGGGAGCTCAACAAGCTAACGAAAAAGAATAGGCATCCTCTCCCTAGAATTGACGATTTATTTGACCAGCTTGTAGGAGCGTCTGTTTTCTCCCAACTCGATTTAGCAACCGGTTTTCATCAGCTAAGGGTGGCTGAAGATAGCATCGATAAAACGGCGTTCAGAACCCCAGACGGTTTCTTTGAATGGCTTGTCATGCCTTTCGGCTTGACAAATGCACCTGCGTACTTCGTGGACATGATGAGTAGGGTATTTAGAGATTTCCTCAACAAATTCGTAGTGGTCTTCGTAGATGATATCCTTATCTTCTCAAAGAGTGAAGAGGAACATGCTCAACACTTAAGGGCAATCATGGAAACTTTGCGAGTCCATCAACTAAAAGCCAAATTCTCCAAATGCCACTTTTGGAGAGAAGAGGTGAGGTTCCTTGGGCACATAGTATCCAAACAAGGGTTAGCGGTGGACCCTGCGAAGGTAGTGGCGGTACAGGATTGGAAGACACCAAGGAATGCAACTGAGGTCCGAAGCTTTCTAGGACTAGCAGGTTTTTATCGAAAATTTATAAGGGACTTTGCGAAAATCTCAGCTCCGCTCACGAAATTGACCAAGAAGAACCTAGCGTTCAATTGGGACTTGGATTGCGAGTTTGCTTTCCAACGACTAAAAAGGGCTCTCACAACAGCCCCAGTTTTGACGCTGCCGGATGGGAGCAAGATGTTCACTGTTTATACGGATTCATGTGGGACAGGGCTAGGCACCGTCTTAATGCAAGAAGGAAGGGTAGTAGCTTATGGCGGGAGGCAGTTGAAGGTGCACGAAAAGAACTACCCAACCCACGATCTCGAGTTAGCCGCCATCGTCTTTGCACTCAAGTCTTGGCGACACTATCTCCTAGGTGAGAAGTTCGAACTTTACACTGACCATAAATCGTTGAAATATCTTTTCTTGCAGAAGGATCTTAACTTGAGGCAACAAAGATGGATGGAGTTTCTTGCCTCGTACGATTTCGAAATCTCCTACACTCCGGGCAAAGGCAACGTAGTGGCAGACGCGTTGAGCCGAAAGAAATTGACCCTAAGCCCATTGTTTGTTGAAAGACAAAGCCTAGAGTTTATAGCCAGCTTCGACTTTAGGCCCTCCTCCGATTTCGTACCAGGCTTGCTAGCATCTCTCGAAGTACGGCCAACTTTAGTGGATTCAGTAGGGACAGCACAACGCGAAGACCCTCAACTTGTGGAAATAATTGATAGGCTAATTAGGGGTGAGACTTCAAGTCACCTCAACAGATACTCCATCGACGATAAGGGTTTGCTAAGGCGAGACGGAAGACTATGCGTCCCACAGACAAACGATTTAATAAAGAAGGTTCTCGAGGAAGCACATCACTCCAAGATGACGATACACCCAGGCGGGGATAAAATGTACAAAGACATAAAAAGGACTTTCTTCTGGAACGGTATGAAAAAGGACGTGGCAGAATTCGTTTCTAAGTGTATGGTGTGCCAACAGGTTAAAGCGGAACAGAAAAAGCCTGGCGGACTACTACATCCTCTGGAGGTCCCGCAGTGGAAGTGGGATAGCATCTCAATGGACTTCATCGATGGGCTGCCTAGGTCTAGGAGAGGCAACACTAGCATTTGGGTAATAGTGGATAGGCTTACTAAAAGCGCCCACTTTTTACCTGTCAAAAGTATGAGAACTGCCTCATCCCTAGCATCACTTTACCTTAAGGAAATCGTTCGACTCCATGGAATACCATCTAGCATTGTTAGTGACCGAGACCCCATCTTCACCAGCGAATTTTGGCGGAGTCTGCAAGAAGCAGTAGGAACGCAGTTATGCTTGAGCACAGCCTATCATCCCCAAACCGATGGCCAAACAGAGAGAGTGAACAGAGTTTTGGAAGACCTTTTAAGGCTATGCGTCCTCGACTTCGGAGGGACATGGGAAGACCACCTTCCTTTGGTGGAATTTGCCTACAACAACAGCTATCAAGCAACCATAGGAATGGCGCCCTTCGAAGCTTTATATGGAAGACCGTGCCGATCGCCCACTTGTTGGTGGGAGTCCACGGATAAGCTCATACTTGGACCAGATATGATCCGAGAGACCTCAGAGAAAGTAGACTTAATACGAAGAAGGATGAAGACGGCCCAAGACAGACAAAAGTCCTATGCCGACAAGAGGAGGACTGACCTTGAATTTGAGGTTGGAGACAGATTTTTTCTCAAGGTATCACTGCTAAGAAACGTTGTTCGTTTTGGAACCACAGGAAAGCTAGCGCCAAGATTCGTAGGGCCATTCCCTATTATCGAGAAGATTGGGAAAATGGCCTATAGATTAGAGCTACCCGAGAAGTTGGCTGGAGTCCACAACGTTTTTCACGTTTCACATCTCCGAAAATGTCTGCATGAGTCAGCTGAAGTGGTAGAGCCAAATATCCTCGAAGAGGCCGAAGTGGAACGCGAAGCGACCATAAGAAAAGTTCCAACCCGCATCTTAGGAACAGAAGTGAAGAAGCTACGCAACCGCGAAGTCAAGCTCGTCAAAGTTCAGTGGAGCGACGCCGAGGGAGACGCGACTTGGGAAACTGAAGCTAGAATACGTACTGCCTACCCTTTCTTGTTCGAGGGTACATCTTTGATCTTTCTCTTTCCTTAAGTTGCGCTTTTATCTATCTTTTTAGGTATATTTCCTCGACCTTATCCTTTAGGTAGAATCTTTTTGGATGAAAACATGTAGTTGAAACATGTTATGGATGATGGTTGCAAGTGGTTGCCAGTGATTGCTAGTGGTTGCTCGTGG
This sequence comes from Allium sativum, assembly GCA_030737875.1. Classification (NCBI taxonomy): domain Eukaryota; kingdom Viridiplantae; phylum Streptophyta; class Magnoliopsida; order Asparagales; family Amaryllidaceae; genus Allium; species Allium sativum. Next base: position 546,765,957 of record CM060922.1, read on the forward strand.
TTGCATATACACACACAATCTAGGTTTTAGATCGGCTCAATCACTTCATATTGCATATGCATATATGTTTGTATTCGTATATGGTTGAACTTTAATGTGTTGTCATGTGGATGTTGCATTTGTATTGAATGATTGTGCACTCATGTAGAATCAAGAATAGGAAAATTTGCATACATAATGGATTCATGGCACTTAGATAATTCGCACTAAGGAGGTCAACTGAATCAGTAGACCGCCTGATTTTGCATTAGATAAGTACATACACACACACACTTCGCATATGATCATGAAACATTAGAAGTCTTTTAAGGACAATGGATGCTCGTGTTTGATGGATGAGTAGATGGATGATTGGATGTTAGGATATACATTCCTCCTAACTTGAAGATTTCGGGACGAAATCCTTTTAAGTGGGGGAGAATGTAACACCCCGCGAATTCTATAACTGTGAAATTAACAAATTAAAGTATAATTAATTCGAAATCGGAGAACTAAGGGAAACGGGATACGCCATTGCGTTCGTCTCGGAAAAATACGCGAAATAGAGTCCGTGTTTTCGAAAAACGGAGTCCGTATGAAGAAGATATGGCCTTCGGAAGTTTCTAAATTAAATTTAAAATTCAAACAGAATAAAATAAGCTCAGAAAACAAAAAAGGGGCCCAATGGGCCAGGGCGGAAAAAGTCCCGCCTGACGCACCCAGGTCGACTGGGCTGTCGACCTGGTCTAACCAGGTCGACAGGCCTGTCGACAGGGCTGTCGACAGGGGTGTCGACCTGGTCCAGACCAGGTCGAGCCCAGTCTAACCTGGCTGGCCTATTCTATGTTGGTCGATTTTCTGTGGTCTGCTTTGTCATTAGGGCTAGGTGGCAAGCTCTAATTGGTCTCTCCTTAGGATGAATGGCTATGATCAATCCAGGCAACATCAATGGCTCTAATCAATTCATAAACCCTATAAAAAGGACCCTAGACTAAACCCTAATCTATTCATTCATAAATAAAAACAAAGCCGCTATGTTGCTGAGGAGCGTCTAGGAGTAGCCACCAAATTGGAGAGAAGATTAGGAGGAAAATTCTAAAGCCTAAAGCAATTCAAGCAAATCAAATCAAACCGCATCTTCTTATTCCTAAATTAGAGAATTCGCCGCAACCATTGTAAGTAGAGTATTACTTTGGTATGAATAAACAACTGTATTGATTTGTATGCTTGAATTGGGATAATAAAGTAATTCATATTTTTGCAAAATTATGTTATTCATTATAAAGAACTACATGCGGTAGTTCTATGCAAATATACGTTTGGAATATTGCGCAAATTATGTAATCTATGTTGAAGCTACATGTATGTAGTTGAGTGAAATTCATGCAAGTTTGGGGCTTTGTTATTATGCCATCATGATGTATATTTTTGTGCATAAATCATTTTGCAAGTAATTGAAACAAGTTTGGTTGTTATAGTTCATATGAAACTATGTTGGAATTTTGACACCATAATCCATGTATTAAGTCATGCTTTTGCAAACTTATGAATATGGCTAGGCTATGAATGATATTTGGCATAATTGAAATCCATGATTAAGTCTATCTTGTTTACAAGAATTATATGATGACATATGTGAGACATGGCTAGGTTAGACTCAAAAATCCCTTTTTGCAAGTTTAAAGCAAACACCATGTTTAGAAATATTTATGCATAAGTATATTTATACTATCGTTATGTGATTAGACTTAAACCAAAATTTAGTTGATCTATGCTTCTGTGTTAGTAACAAAGTATCCCCTTTGTAAACATGTAGAAACCTTATGAACATGACTTGTTTATGTTTATGCCATGAACAAATTTAACTTTACTTATGCCATGCTTATGTTTGACATTATGTCGTGTTTATGCTAAAAATATTTATGCCATGCTTATGTTTGACATTATGCTATGCTTATGCTAGGAATATTTGTGACATGCTTATGTTTGACATTATGCCTAAATAAGAATATAGGTTCATGTTGTAGTTAAACCTATGCAAGTTCACATGCTTTGATTCATGTCACCTATGCTTTATGACCAAAGTATATATGCAAGTACACCAGTTTCTATTTTGTATTTCCAACGTCATATTGCAAGTTCATGCGCTCACCTTCCCCTCTTTGTGTATGTAATCACGCTTTAAGCCTCCCCTTTTCGCATGGCTAAGTTGGGCTTTAAAAGGCTAAGCCCAATATATATATAATAAACGGACGTGTTAAACGGGGGAAAATAACGTTGGGTTAAAATTACTAATGAATGAAAATATAAAATAGAAGGGCCCAAGTTCAAGTATGGGTTGGGCCCATGATTGGTGTAACCTTTACACCATTAACTTAATAATGGGCCGCAAATATTTACATATAAGAAATAAAGAAGAATGACAAGATATGTAAATGTAGAACATACGATGTGTTTAACCCGAGGTTGGATTGAGTTGTGATGTAAACCTGCCCGGAACCGCCCGGCTGTCCAGTATTCACAACAATACCTATCCAATGTGGGAGGTTAAACATGGAGCCCAATAAGGACCCGAGGTTAGACTGAGTTGTGGCGTAAGACTGCCCGGAACCAACCGGCAACAGGCAGCCACAACAATACCTGTCTAATGTGAGAGGTCAGGGCCTTAATAAGACAATTAAGGCTGAGTCAGGATTGTTAGGATTAAGTGAACTAAAGACTTATTCAAAAATGAAACATGCTAAACTAAACGGACTGGTGGGGGTTAGGTTAGAAAACACTTAACCAACTTAGCATGTTGGCTAGAGATAGAAAACCTAGTAACGGGGGACCCTTTTCAGCAGTAACCCTAGAAGGTGTATCAGGATACCCTGAAACTAGGCAGGGTGGGGCACGATTACTGGGCTGATTGTAAGAGGTCAAATCGACGGCGGTGGTGTAGCAGTGTAGGTTCTAACGGGGTGCGGGCGTGCACACACTCCGGCGCAGAAAAATAAGGCACTGGGCACCAGTAGCATACCTGTGCATTCTAAGGTTGTGTCGGGCCGCCACCATGGGACTTGATACACCCCATGGTGGGACCAGCATAGGTAACTACAACATCGGGGGCCGTAAGACACATGAACTATGCGAGTAGGAGCCGATCATCATTGAATGGATCACATCACCCTGATTTATGGGGTGCCAGTTGGAAACTAGTTTATATGGGTTCAGAGATTTACATGGGGTACGATAGTATATTCGACCCTAGACAACTTAACCAAGTTTAAAGTACCTTTCCACTTCTTGTTTATACTTATCATACCCAGTTCTTTATTCATAGACAAAATAGTACTAGACTTACTCAGGCTTTATGTCTGACTCTACTTTTCTTTCGTCTTCTTTCTTCCGTTCCCCCCCCCCCAGGTCCTCAGGGAGGGAACACAGCAGCTTGACCAACCTCAACATCCAGCTTGAAGAAGAGAAATGTATTGCTTGGACTTTCCTGTTTTGAACTATGGCTTTGGAAAATCCACTATGGGGCTTTTGCAGTTTATCTATGTTTTATTTATGCTTCTTTAAATAATGTACTCAAGACAGATTATGGAAAAAGTGTTATGTTATGTTTTTTTTTGGAAAGGATGTTGTTGTAACACGTATTTGACTTTATGAAATAAAGTTTGTTGTTCTTCCGCTGTTTACAAATATGTGTTCTTATATCTGTCTTGTATATCTGTGACTTGTACTTATAAACCTCCACCAAAATTAGGGCATTCCCTTTGAGAGTGACCCTAACGGAGGTGGGGTGTTACAGCTCATGTACGGTTTGGACTTGAGCTTGCTATGGCTTTATCACATCTATGTTGGGGATAGTTTATTTTATGTTATTTTCAGTTTATGTTTTCTAGACTTGTGGTAGTTGGAAAAATAATGACTAAGTACTTTGATGTAAGTTGACTATTTGGTTTTGAAATGATGGTTTTTAAATTTCTACTGCTGCTTTACTTATTTATTTATCTATGTTCTATCTTGTGATATCTCTGTGCATGTTTACCTAGACAACACTCCTCCAAAGCTGGTGCATTCTCTCGTGAATGGCCCTGGCAGAGGTGGGGTGTTTCAACTCTTATATACACTTAAATAAGTGTTCCTAGCTAGAAAGCAATGATCTTTGGTGACTTGGATGATCGTGAGACCCGTAGTTCGGCTGTCTAGCAAAAAATGAGGCTTTAGCGGGGTCCATGAAGTGCCGTGTGGCTTGTAGGGCCCACAAATGGGTAGCTAGAGGTAGTAAAAAGGAGGTAGACACTTAAATGAAGGACCTTTGCATCAATGGAAGAATTTTGGAGAAGAGAAGTGGGGAGAGAGGGGGTGATCCGTCGGCACTGACGTGGAGGGAGGGGAGGGGCGGCGAAGCTGATGTGGTAGGCGAAGGGGCCCACTGGGCGGCTGTAGGAGAAGCTAAGCAAGGAGAAGGTGGCACCATTTTTAGGGTTTTCAAGCTTTTAATTATGTTTTGAAAGGTGAACGAAACCCTTAACACTAGTTAACCTTAATTAGTCTCGAATCACTTCATGGAAGCACAATTTAGGGGTAGCATGACAAGTGGAAGAGAGAGATGCTTATGTGTCTAGTTTTGGTTAAGTTGATACTATTCATGAATTGATTTGATGGAAGGTGTATTAATTACAACTTGCAATCTTCGTTCTAGTCCCACGGCCACACGTTAACTCCAAAAATTATGAAATTTGAAATCCCGCTACATTATGGAATTACGGTTCCAAGGAATCTAACCGCGTCGAATTTGGGGAACATTGGAAAAATGACATTATTTTGAGTTAAAATCGAATTCTGACTGAATTTTCAATGTACGTTTATATGTCGTTCTTCTATATACAAACTCCGTTGAACTTGAAATTCAAATACTGACACGTTTCGACGTTCCGGATCCAATAAAAGTGGTTTTGCTGAATTCCGATGCTCTCTAAAAAATGGTTTTTTTTATAAGCAATCGATATAGCTTTGATATACCGATAATCAAACTTGAACTAATAAATAGATTTAATAATTTTACTAAACTTATTTGAAGTCAAATAAAATATTAAAACTAATTTTAAAATTATTCTCAAATTTTATCAAGAAAAAATAAGCAATTTATATTCAAAATTCATCAAAATAGATTTAATTAAAATTTTAAATTGATTCCAAAATTTCGGTTATTACATAAAAGTTTGGAAATTTTTGGCAAAATCATTATAAATCATTTAGAAGTGATTTGAATTGATAATGTGAAGTTTTGGATAATATAAAAGTTGTTTTGATTAGACTAGCTAACATGAGCCTATTTGTAACACTTTTTGTAATGCTATTACAACATTTTCCCACAATGGTTTATTTAAAGGTTTTAAACTCATTTTTTCATCCATGACTTAAGTAATCATTTTTAAAATGATTAATAAAATGTTTTAGGAAGATTTAAGCATTTATTTGGAATTTAATTTAAGTAATTTGAGTTTACTTAAGAATAAAAGAGGTTTTCCAATATTTTAAATTGGACTTGGATAGGAATGGTCTTTAGACATTGATACCAAATTCCATGGATGAAACTTATACTATTCATGGAATTTGAAAAGTAATTATACCGCTATTCCATTTATAGTATTTGTTGAATATAGAAATTTATATTGAATATAGGGTGATAAAATTTCTGTTTAATTCTTATACTCAACACAAATTGGTTTTGGATTTCGGAAAGTAATTGGAAATAATTTTAAGTATTTGATATTTGAACTCTTAGTCCATATTATGCTATTTGAGGAATTTGAAAAGTATCTATACCGCTATTCTACTTATAGTACTAGTTGATTTTGAGGATTGACATTGAATATTAGCTGATGTAAATATTATTCAAATCTTATATATAATATCAATTGGTGTTGGGTTGGTTGTGAATAATGGTTTGAAAGACATTATTCTTTAACCCAAGGTCGAGTATGATTTGGTATTTAAAGACCTTTTAAAAAGCTAATGGAGAAATGCATAATGATCTTATTTTAGAGATGAAAAGGAATTGGAGAACTAATGAATCTTAATTAAAGATTTTAACTACCTTTTATTTAAAAAGATATGTTTTGAAGAGGTATTTATGAAATGAATAGTTTGCATAATAAGGTTTTAATTAACCAACCGAAATGGGAAAGAGACTTAGTGAATCTTGTATTTCCATATATTTTTGAAGTAACGATTGTTATTTAGAAAGGACGGAATTCATAATCTGGGTCCAACAAAACCATTTCAAATAATAGTATGACGTTATGGAACTAGTGAGGATACTAAATACGGTGTTAAAGATCGAAAACATTCACATAGAAAGGACTACTCTCTTAATGGCTCAAATGGGTCGCTCTTTACTTGAGATGGATTTGCTGGTATTGTAACAGTGGTTCAGACATATTTGACGGAATCTTGGATTTGCAAGGGTCTCTCTCCTTTGTTGGTCGAGAAATAAGGTGCTTTCGGTTTTTTTCAGTCTCAGAACGAACTTGTATGGATGTGTATTTGACATTGTATTTTATGATATACTGTTTGTTCTTTACTAAACATATTTTTTTTATGGCAGAGGGGTAACCTCTCAGCTTGACTGTAACATCCAGGAATTTTAGTGATGTAATAATTAAATTATTTAGTTATTTTAATATAGTGTTTGATAATTTAAAAGGTTTTAAGTTAAATATTTTGAATATTTAATTAATGTAAATAATGTGATAATATGTTTAATTTCTGAAATGGTCAGAAACGAGTTGAATTCGCAATAGTGTGTGAATTGGATAATATATGAGATTTAATTCAGTGTAGAATTGAATTATAATAACAAATATATTAATTAAATGACAACTGAATGTATTAATTATAATACAAATTTTAATCAAGCGCGTAATGTCGCGGCAGTTCGTAATATTTCGATTTGAACTTCAACTAGATATACAAGATTTGTTATTAGTTGGATTTCTTTGAAACAAGAAATGTTCGAATCTGTTGAGCTATATATTTCTAATGGAAGTGAAAAATGAATATTTCATCTTATATATTGTGAGTTATGTCCAAATCAAAATTTTAAATAGTCACTCTGGAATCGTTATAAGCCATAATGGTTTATTTAATATAATTAAATATTGGTTTCGAATTTGGACTAGATTATTGAGACGTATGCTTAATTTAATTTATAGAATTTTTCTGTAATTTTTATTTCGGAAAGTAAGCAATTTTTTGTTTGAAGTATGTTATGTCCTGTATCAGCGCTTTTGAAATTTCACAGAATAAGTTATCTTGTCTATTTTATCATATTTTTGGGATCGTGACACATTGCTAGTCTCAACAGTATTTTTAATTTTGTAGATAGCAGTCCATAAATGAACAGAGTTCTACATAACGGTACACTTAAATTTATTAATGAAATAAATATATATATAAAACATTGGAAACATTGCTTTGGCCACGCGTATTCCTTCATGATGAAGGAAATATTACCTTTTCTGCCAAGGAATCGTATAACCAAACCTAAAATATCGCTGAAAACCTATGTATTAAATAATATGCACAGCCTAAATGTGAATTGTCACCTATATGCCAATCTAATACTGCGAGTAAATGCAGTCCCAGGACACATCCCATTTTGTAACCATAAAGTCTTCATTTTAAATATTTTAATAGCTATCATATAGACTTCTTAAGTCATTTCAACATCATACACATAAACATACTGGTATTGCTAAATGTTTTGGCTCTGTTAACAAGTAGGGGTGTTTCACGTCATTGATATAGACTAGAAGAAAATTTTAAACCAATTTATATGTATTATGTTTACACTTCATTGATTAGTTACCAAGCATCATACAATACCTATCCTTTCAAAACGCTGTCTTACTCTGTAAGGTACTTGTCAAGGCATATCAACGATTTATGGAGCCTGCAAACCTAAATAAAATCGAGATACGGACTAGACTATTTGTGCCTTTTCCTTCGTCACTAAGGAAACTTCACACTATACAATACAAGATGCTCTCTTCTTTTATTATTATTCGGTAAATCAACAGTTGATTTCAAAAGCTTCGAAAAGAAAAGAAATGGGTTCGCGAAAATCAAAAGCCATATTTAAATCATAAGAAGTTTGCATTTAAGTGGGCATGTGTGTGGTGGAACGGGTAGCAACAGACAGTGAACGAACGGGTGCATGCTGAGCATTCTGTGCGTGAAGAGAACCAAGAAAAAGAAAATGGGGAAAACATATACCGATGCTTGCATCCCTTTTATTGAGGAGGTGGTAGAGCAGTGAAGCCATAACTACCCAGATCCCGACGGACCGATTTTTTCTCAAAAACACAATCCACCGAAACCTGAGTTGATTGCTCTGGTATCCTGCAGAAAAAGACAGAGAAAAGAGACATGTCAGAGTTAGGAAAACATCTCGCAGCGGAAGGAGCAAAATATAATATATTTAAAACATAGCTTTACCTTAATCACAATACTGCTAAATCAGTATCCCCAAAGCTATAAGTCTCTGTCTAACCTGCGAATGTTATGAGGAGGGGGTCAGAACATAAGTTTTGTGTGAATGAATTTAAACTATACTTCTTGGATAATCCAACATTTTCTTATTTATTAGGTTATACGTGTCATTAGCACTCACAGCTTACACATGCGTCACACCCATCTACTCCCTAGTAGATTAACCTAATATAATGTATCATGTAGCTACCCCCACACGGAGGTACACCCCATGGTACCCTACTTGCACAGTCTCCACTATATCATCGCAATGATATACGCAGTCCCCCATCCTATGTCATAGTAACATATATTCCTCTTACTTATAGTACAAGACTACACCCGCATAGGATTACTACAATTATTTTATTTGAACACAACGACTGCTATTAGCGAATGGTGCCCTCTAGTCTACGATACACCACCAAAGCAGACATGGTTGTATCTAGACTTTCCCACATACATATCATCAAGCGTATTTGATGCCTAACCTGCACACCCATCCTGTGTGCGTACCCGAGTTCCGTGGCAGGGCTATACAAGAAACACGGAACTCGGTTAGGAGTTTTCCTCATATCTATGCAAGGCCCGCCTTTAAGAGCCTCTAGCACAAATATCCCTTAGGGTCTGTTTTCTATGGTGGCTATGGCCCCACCTCGGCCCCTCACTCAACTAGTAAAGACCACACGAGCTAAGCGACCACCCCTAACAAGCAAACAATCTAAACATCCATGTGGGGTCTCCCTGCACCCGTCCCTTGATAGCAAAGGTTAACGATCTCTAGGGGTTAGCTCTTGTCTTTTCGCATTCCTTAGGCTGCTGGTGAAAGGAGTTCAACGGTCTTGCTATCATTTGGTCTTGACCCTCCACCTCCGCATGAGGAAACTGCCGAACCACCCTTAATGCCACCGTGTACAATATTCTGACTGCCTCCTACTTATGCAGTCAAGGCCCACCCACCTAGTAGTTCCACGCAGACCAAACCTCTGTAATCCTAGCCCGAAGCTAAACCACCACAGAGGACTACCAGGAGCACCTTTAACGTCTCAGGAAGCCGCCTGCCTCAGTTTCCAGTCCGTTGGAGCCGCGAAAAAAATGAACGTGGGCTCCCCTCGTGCCTTATGACACCGTGATGATCTACCTCGTTGAATATCCTATAACGTATGGACTGCTTCAAGCGCCATAGATTTATCTATCATTAGACCCTACGTCTAATCATTAATTACTCGCTTGCGCCACCTCATAAATTTTCTCATTTAACTTGGTTATTCACATTAGCTTCCTTTTTCGTATCTACCAAGTTACCCATGCTTATTAACTCAATTTATACTTAACCCATTTAAGTCCATTAATAAGCCCACAACATGTTATTTCCTAGTTTCATAAATTATTCCCTTTTTGGGGTTACAACAATATGTTATACTTAATTCATAGTTAAGTATGCCTTATCCCAATAACCCCTTAAACACTAGCCCCGAAGACCGAAATCGACATTAGACTGGCACCCATTGAACTACTCAACCAAACCAACACATATGATTCTAATTTACTTCCTTTCCATTCATATAACTTATATCATTTTTAATTTCACATTTCCCCTTCCCAAGCCATTTAATTTAAGTATATCCTTACATATAAGTTACCTCATCTTCCTTATCGTTTCCTATAAGTTATCTTGTCCCATAAGTTATAATTTCCACCTATTATCCTTTCTTGCCTTATTCAAGTTTATTCATAATAGGTTATTTATCATTCCCCATTTCTTGTCATTAATCTTAGATTTGACTTAACCTTTTTGCTTACTTAACCCGTTACTTAACTTTACCCAATTCAATTTATAATACCGTTTCGGATCACATTTGGTTAAGCATATCTAAATTTTTGTTTCTCATGTCATCTGTGTCCCACTCAACCCCTTTACTACAATTTCCATGTCTTACACATGTTTTACTATGGTTAAGTCTACCTTAATCATGTTTTACATCATATGTCTTACAACGGTTAAGTCCACATTAGCCATGCTTTACATGTCATTTATTGTGACGGCCTGGAATTTCGCTTGATCTGAATCAGTCGTTAAACCGATTTAGACCGTTCGAAACCCCTGATCGTTTTGAGAACAGGACAATTCAGAACGCAGACGGAAGAATATTTCATTGCTTATTACAACAATTCCATCAGGATACAAGAATATACAGAGTATAAATGAATAAATTACCTTCGATAAATATCAGAGATTACAATAAATTACATAGCAGCGGAAAATAATACAAAGCACAAATGAAGGTGATATACGGATACAGAGCTTTCCGGATATCATTCCAGCTGTAAACCAGGACCCTGTGAATATAAATCTGCAAAACCAAAACTACTAGCTGCCCGTGTCGAAAATAAGGGCACCCAGAGTTTAGGTTAAAACAATAAACTCCAGGTCAGTCATGTGACTGGTGTGAGAACTAAAACAGTTATTTAAAACTTTACTTTAAAAGAGAGTAATTAAAGGGACCATGCCGTATAACACGGAACGGGTTTCCTCCTAAGAATACTAGTGCATAGAATAAACAGCGCAATGCTTTTTCAAAAAATGAAGCTATTATAAGACCCAGGTCCCATCACACAATGCAACGCAAGCCGGAGGATAGGGTTTTCCCTTATAATAGCCAAACATGCTTGGTACGTTCTAAAAAAAATCATTTGATACTATAATAAGTGTATAGTGTCAAAACAATTTCAATCATAAATATCAATCCTAGGCGGCATGGGTACCATCTATCATGTCGCCATACTAGGCTCTATAAATAAAACCGAGATACACGTATTGGAAATTGGATTTCCGTCATGAGTCGAGGCAAGGGGCAAGCTCCTCTCCGCTTCGAGACATTCTAGCAAATGCCTCGGGACTACACACTCTGGGTAACCACTGGATCTTCAGGGCCGGTCCTCTCTTACGTTTGAGGATTAATTATGCCTGAACACACGTTTCCCGGTCCTTACAGACCTAAAATCGAGGCGCCTCATCCAACAACCACATAGGTGAAAAGTATATAAATGTCAGGGCTGGTAAGTCACTGACACCACCAAAGCTAGAAAGAAACGTCATGCTCTCCCTGCAGTCCTTATCCCGTTTTTAACTTATACCGAGGTGTGAGGCTCGCGAATTCACGTTATACACAAAGCTACACCACAAAGGCTATGCTTTGATCATCAACCACAAGACTTTGCTTTTCAACAGAAGCCTTGATCCATGCAACTCAGCGTGCCACACAGGCAATTCATGCCATGCGATTGATATCTATCGATATATAATCTCTAAGCTCGTACGTCTCAGAGAAGGGCGTTAAGCAAGAGAATAAATTCTCCGCCGCCAAACAGATATATATTTAACAGAAATCAATCAACACAGAATAAAGTCCAATGTCAGACACACAATCCATTTACAAGTTCGTTCTGGGTCTGAACGAAACCGGAGGCGCTTTCCTCGCATATCCATCGATCTCCAAGTACGTCTGGACAACTACTAACTGATTCCCTCATCTTGGGTGTACAGCCCAATCAAGATCATCAATAATCACCCAAACGATATGAAGACTTCGGGTCTTCGACCACCGTCTTCATCTTCGACATATCGTCGAATCGGTTATTCAGAATGGGTATAAACCCGGCCTTTCCGAACAACCCGCGTATATTAAAACGAATGTTACACAAACACAACATACGCCTCATTCCAATTCATATTCTCAGGGAAAGGTTCCCATTAATTTTATCCAAGATAAATTCTTTAAATTTATTCTTTGATCTTCCTTTGGATGTCATTTCAAACCAAAATTATGGTTTTCCAAACTAGTCGGGATTAGCGAACAACACCAAAGTAATTATTTATTTTATTTCCCAATCCCAACCTATTCATCTCATGAAGCAAAACTGGTAATACTCCATATCTAACACCACGGTGTTATCGGTAAAATTAATTACCATTTCACGTTCAAATCTAATTAAAGATTTGACTATCGTTTGGAGCAAAACTGGTGATACTCCCTTCTCGTTCACTTTCCAAATTTGATATTTTAAATTATCAATTCACATTTCAATCTAATTGCAGATTCATTAAAACTCCTTTTACTGGGTTAAAGAACTAATGTCGTTTAGAACAAAATTCACGATAAACCCAAGTGACATTCTATTTATTATCGGGTTAAAGAACAAGTGTTATTTAAAACACCCTTCACGATAAACCCACTAATCAATTCTATTTAAAACCCGTTTCAAATCCAATTTATTCATTTAAAATAAATGAGTTGTTACCTTAGTTCTAAACTAGTTCATTTCGATAAAAATCTATTTTTATCTTTTCAAATATGGAGTTTTTCATCCCAATTTTTCCCAAATCATTTCTTATGATTTTACACAAATTATTAATATTTTTAATAATTTTATCAAGGCCCGTACAGTCGATTTCCACCAACGGCCATCGAACTGCACTTACAGCGACCTTTTCCAAATTTGATTTGGACGTATCTCCAAATCCAACCGTTAGATTTCAAATTTCTAATATTCGTTAGAAAGCTCTTTTCGATACGAACCCAACGGTTCCAAATTTAGGAGAATCCGACGGTCGGATCTCGCGTAATGTCTGTTCGAAGTCAATGGTCGAAATTCGCGAACTGCCGCGGCGCGGCGCGTTCTATTCAGGCCATTATATTATATATATAATATATATTTCATCGATTTCTATTTAAAATGAATTTTATAAATAGTTTTAAATTCGTTTCAAAAACAAATTCAACCTTTATTTCAAATTCAAAATTAAATTTTTCCTTATAAATTCGTTTTAAAATTCATTTCTATTCAATTCAAATTTCATTTCAAATTGGTTTTCTATTCGATTCAATTCAAATTGGTTTTCTATTCGATTCAATTATAATTGGTTTTCTATTCGATTCAATTCAAATTTGTTTTCTATTCAACTCAATTCAAATTCGTTTTCTATTCGATTCAATTCTAATTCGTTTTCTATTCGATTCAATTCAAATTCGTTTTCTATTCGATTCAATTCAAATTGGTTTTCTATTCGATTCAATTCAAATTCATTTTCTATTCGATTCAATTCAAATTCGATTCGTTTTCTATTCGATTCAAATTCGATTTGTTTTCTATTCAATTCAAATTCGATTTGTTTTCTATTCAATTCAAATCAATTCGTTTTCTATTCAATTCAAATCAAATTCGTTTTCTATTCAATTCAAATCAATTCGTTTTCTATTCAATTCAAATCAAATTCGTTTTCTATTCAATTCAAATCAATTCAAATTTAAAAACGAATATAATCGATATAAATATCGCTCGCGTCAAAATGGCGCATCTCTAATCAACGTGGCTTTATATTTTTCAATAATTTCGTTATTCTATTCAACAAATGAATATTTATTCTTGTCACCACATGACTAATCTCAACGAATGAGCACTGTCCACGTGTGACTATTTTTGTTATTTAATATATTTTATGAAAATTAAGGTATCTATCCTTTGATATTAAATCAGACTCCAACCGTAAATTAGTAAGAGAACGATTCCCTGAATATTAACCCCGAAGGCCAAAACCAACATCAGATCAATATCTAGGAGATCACTCGTCTTATCTATTTTCCAGTTAATTTCTAATTTCATATAAGATAAAGATGTAAATTTTATTGTTAAAATATTTCGTTCAACACATGACTAATCTCAACGGATGAGTACTGTCAACACATGAACCTTTATTTTATAATGATAAAGATATAAATTTTATTGTTAAAATATTTCGTTCAACACATGACTAATCTCAACGGATGAGTACAGTCAACACATGAACCTTTATTTTATAATATTCTTTATCTTCTAAATTGGAATGAGGCCCAATCAATTACCATATAAACTTAATTATATGGATTCCATTCAACACATGTATATAATAGCAACGACATCCAAAGTGCACTACACTGTATAAGCATCAAATTTAGATATCTAACGCTTATAACAGCCTGTCAATCAATCGATCGACATACAACTAATTATTGGGATTAGTGTATGCCGTATTTTATCCCAATACCCGTGTGGGGTTTCAAATCAACAAACATAGATTTTATTTGTGCAGTTGGGCGATGTGTAAAATTTATCGTCCCAATCAATGTCCTTCAAATAGTTGTACATAAACAAACCGTCCGGTTTGTAAATGAATATTTATTTATTCACATTCACATTAAAAATTATATTTTTAACTACCAAACTATTTTATTCAACCTATGAATATTCTATTCGGTTCATTTATTAAATAAAACAATATCTTTATTTTTCTAACTTATTTTAGAAAAGTTCGGCGGCATAACGGCACGATACTAGAAACGGGACAGGCCTAGCCTTATCCCCGGTCTAGTGATGGCCCACGCCATTCACACATCAATCAAATCAATTTCATTTCACCAAACAATTCAATTCAACCCAAATAATCTAACCAACTACACAGTCAAACAAACAAGTCCATGGTCTGTGGACGATTGTGTCGGGTGCTACTAAACACCGTCTGCATCCTAGTATATATATATAACTAGAAAAAGAAATTGAAGAGTGAGAAGTTCTCACCAATAGCTATCCCAACTCCACGACACTTCATTTATAGAAATCTTCATCGTTCTCGCCTTTTTGTCACCTTCTTTTCCCATATTCTCTACATATGTAAAAATTGAATTTTTACTTCGCTATTCAATATATAAAAATCGAATTTTTACTTCGCTATTGAATATATAAAAATCGTATTTTTACTTCGCTATTGAATATATAAAAATCGTATTTTTACTTCGCTATTGAATATATAAAAATCGTATTTTTACTTCACGAAAAATCCAAACTTTACTTCATAAAAAATCTAATCTTTGCTTCATGAAAAATATAATCTTCAGCATCACACACATATAAACATTAAATTTTTAGATTATGTAAAATCATATCTTCGTATTTTAAACCCTTTCATTATAAAAATTATGTTTTTATCCAAAGATTCTACATATAAGAATTATGTTTTTAATTCGCTATCTTAATAAAAAAATCATTCCTTTTCTATGACTAAAAATCGCTACTCATATAATTTAAAATCCTAACTTATATAATTAAAAATCTAAACTTTATTCAATTAAAAATCTATTCTTTTTCTTACTTTGAAAACAATAATAACTTTCCATCGCTGCTATTTTATTTAAATTAAAACACACCTTAAAACAATGCTCCTTTCGTTTGAAATTAAACAAACTACAAAACAATGTAAATTTTCAGTTTATATACCTTCATAAAATCAGATTTTAATAACCTAATCAGCAAAAAGAAAATATATAAACAAAGTTAAGAACTTACAATTCGTATTCAGGCCGGGGGGGGTGCTGTCAGCGCTCTATGGGGGAGGGGGTTCGCAGTTGAACCTGCGGTTGGTGGCGCTGGCCGAGGTGTGGTGGTAGGAGGTCTCGGCTGTCTTCGCGGTGGGGAGTTTTGGGTTGGGCGGTGTTCGATCTAACAAGGGGGTTGCGGTTTCGATTGGAGGACGGAGGGACAGACGAGGTGGAGGTTCACCGGAGATGAGTTGACTGGGTGGCACGGCACGTTGGCGAGGGGGTTCTGGTGGCATCGCGGTCGGTCTGAGCTCGTCGTTTTTTTTTTAATTCTAGATCTGAAATCGGTTTTGAAATAAAAGGGGGGTCAGAGGGAATAAAGGGGAGGAGTTTTTATTTTAATTATTTAATTATTTAATTTCAAAAAGGTTGACTTTTACATACGACCTTTAAACGAGGCCCACCGCCTGTCGTCCATAGCTAATTACCCCAATTCTGAACACAATGGGATATGTATCGTAGGCTAATTCGATCGTTACAATCAGTTTTCGTCAAAATCAACATATAACTCTATATATTGAATTTGAACGCGCATTTCAATTTACCGGGGCCACATAATAACCCGAAAAATTCCAGAAAAATATTTTCTAGCTTCGTATTGATGATACGGTCCTAACAAAACTAGTTTCGTCGAATTCTGAGACCGTTTGAAAAATGGCCAATTTTCAGTCGATTAAAATCAACTAAAACTGGTCAAAAACGTTTTCCTTTGCCACGCTCACATATTGATTCGAAAATTTATGAAATTTGAAACCTAGCAATAATTTGACATCACGGATCCAATAAAAGTGGTTTCGTCGAAATCCGAGGTCGTTTGCAAAATTACCTTTTTTAGGGGCCTGAATTCCATAGCGACTATTCAGAATTTTCAACTGGACATATCTTTTGATTCCTGCTATAAAAATTTGATTTTTCGGATTCGTTGGAAAGATATTCTCAATTAGATCCTATTGTTTTTGGTTTCGCTAAAATCCGGATTGTTTAACACCTGGTACATTCAATTGAAGTTTGAAATCGAATTATCGAACTACCGCGCCATTTTCAATTCTATTTATAATTATATATAATTATTTATATTCTAACGACGATGTATATAATATATACGTTCGAATTCTATTCAAATTAAATTTCCTTGACGATATTATTTAAAATAATTCATTTTAAATCTTCAAACTTCGCTAAAATTGCCAAAATAAATTTTTTACACTGGCTTAGAATTTTCGGGTTATTACATTTATATCATCCACTTAACCCTATAACCATACCCATGTCATCCACATGTCTTATTATTGTTAGTGTTTCTTAATTTATTTATTACTTTGTAACGATGTATGACCTCTCACATTAGACGTCCGCTTATGGTTGCTGGATTTGCCGGGCGGCTCCGGGCAGTCTTACAACACAAACGCGTCTTACCTCGTGTCATAAACCATTACGCCTCTAGTTCTTGCGTTGACCTCTCACATTAGGCGTCCACTCATGGTTGCTGGATTTGTCGGGCGGTTCCGGGCAGTCTTACCCCACAAACGCGCCTAACCTCATGTCATAGGCGTTCATTTACAATCGTCTTTCACGCAAACCCCAAATTCATGTTATGCGTTCCAAAGTCAACTTAATTACGATTCATTTTTCTATGCCTATTTCCAATTTATCATTAACTACACCAATTACATAATAGTTAGCCAAATTTCATATTACCCAAATCATCCAATTATAGCCAAATTCACCAATTCCATGTTATTCATACCCAAACATGCCATATCCAATTATACCCAATTTCATAAAATCAGTATTTTCCCAATATACATATATATATCCCAACATTTCCACGTTCATAAATATAATCTAATTCACCCTCTAGACTTACTTTTCAAGTCACAAATAAGTTTTTTCTCCAATCAATGCTATCCAATTGCATGTTGTTAACATTAAGTTTATACTAATTCCATATCCAATTACAATTATGACAATTTCATAAATTCAACATCACAGCATAATTATGCCCATATTTCTATACAAAACCTTCCATTCACAATATTACACTCAAACTAACCCCTTTTCCCTTTTTTAATTTCTCGTTCCTCTATTAAACGCATAAATCCATGATAGAAGTAGGCTCGAGATAGCCTAGTTATAAAAATAAAGCGGGATAGGATAAAAGAGAGAATTCAAATGCAGGCATAAATAAAACAACTGATCTTATTGAATTATCATCATTTTCCTTATGGGAAATGGTAAACGATAGAGGCAAGATTATACAACAAATATAGTTCAAATCCACTCACTTTGACTGGATTGGAAAATTAAACGATTTGTTGTTGATGTAAAATGCTGATCAAATCTTCTTTTCTGATTATTGGTGAAGAGCTTGAATTATTGATGAAGAATACGTAATTTGATTTAAGTTTTAGAGGCAACGGCTAAGAGAATTGAAAGTTCAGCAGCACGGAGGCGTCTGAGGAATTGTTATGAATTAGGGTTAGGTCTTGCTATGTATTTATACGTGTAGAGAGTGTTTTGGAGCCCTTAGATTGACCTAGAAGCCACCAGATTCGTACAGCACATTAAAAAACGTCACAGGAACAGAACTGCGCTTAGATCTGGGGGAGGGGTAGGTCGACCCCAAGGTCGACCTCCCCTAGGGGTAGGTCGACCCCCAGGTCGACCTCCTGGTCGACCTCCTGGTCGACCTTCCTAGTTGCTAGGCGGGAAATTTCCTGCCCAGCTGCCTGGGTAGAATTTCGAACTGTTTTTGAATTTTTAGTTGAACCTTCTAAAGGCTATAACTTATCCATACGTAGTCCAATTTACACAAACCTGGACTCTATTCCAAGCAAAATTCCGAGACCAACGCAATGGTGATGACCATTTTACCTAATCCCTAAAATTTAAATTATGTATCCTTATTTTATTATCATCTCTATTACATAGACATTGTACATCACCATTATTTTCCTATTTATGCATATATATATACACATTTTTAATTATATTAAAAACGCGGGGTGTTACATTCTCCCACCCTTAAAGAATTTCATCCCCGAAATTGGATAAGAGTAAAATAGATAATCCCTCGCAATATTCATCCATCAAGTGTGCATTCAATTATTGCAAACCTTGTGCACATGTGCAAAGTGAAACACAAGCATGTATGCCTAATTGGTACCACCTATATGTATGCAAACTAAAAAAAAAACGCTTTCTCAAATCATGATGTTCACATCCTAAATATACTTGTAGTTCTATATGAAAAAAATTATTTTTGAAAAATTCTAAAATATTTTTCATCCAAATTTTCCAAAATTCTTATAAAATAAGAGTGTAGTTCATCCAATTGCCACGCCCAAAATCCTATCAATCACTTTTAAATTTCAAAATTCAGAAAAATCTAATTTTCCAAATTTTTAATCCTTATGCCTTTAACGGAAAAACCTATATTTTCCCATTTTCTTTTAGCATTCTACTTTAATTAATTTATATGTTTTTATTTTACATGCCCAGCAAATTATAACAGAAAATTTTCTAATTAAACATTCGTAGATTATGTCAAAGCAAGTTCTAGTACATTACCACAACTAGATAAAAGAGAGACAGTTATACACTACACAATAAGATACTACCTTATTGATACAGCAATAGAGGTCAGGTCCCTATTGGAAGAAACTACGAATGAGATCCTCTATACCACCAATCTTACTATCCGGATGCTCCGTAAGCTGTCTAGCCCCCTCCTTGACCTCTAACTGCAAGTCCTGTAGCACAGCCCCTAACTGATCATAGGAGGTGCCCATCTCCTGTAGCATCTGCTGTTGAGTCTGTCCTAACTCAACCTGTGTCTGGAGCATCTCCTGCTATGTCCTCTGGATGTCCTGGTGATCTCTAACTAACTGAGTTTGTTGCTCAGAAACTGTTCTCAATTCCGCCCTCCAGTCCGACTCTATGGAAATCCAAGGGTCCCACCCAGATGTACCAGAAGTACCTCATCCTGGAACCTGGGAAGTCCAAGCACCTCCCCAAGCCTGTTCCGCCTGATATGGGTCTGATCCTGCAGGCGGTACATACTGGGGCTCTCCATCATGTTCGGGATGATAGTCACCACCCTGTGGTTCCTGTACATGTTCCTCCTCCTCCTCATCTCCTCCATCATGCTCCATGGGCTGAGGCTCTAATAAATCATGTAGGTGTATATGCATCCTCATCATTGCGGCCAAATATATAATACTGGAGGGATGAGAGAGAGGTGATATATAACCTTCCTTTCGCAGAGGAACATTGCTTCGTGTAAAAACTACGGTCCATAAATTTCCAAAAGAAATGTTTGACTGCCTCGCCTCTCTAGTAGAGTCATAATACTGTAGGATAGTGCAAGCCCAATTTATCTGAATACCCCCAAAAATAGCATACGTGGCTCGTTTAAGGACTTGTGTTATCCTATCAAATCCACCAGTCTATCCAACAATATTATATTGTAAAATCCGAATAACAAATCTAGCTAATGGACGTAGATGGGTATAATCCCAAATCCTCTCGTACTCATCGTAGAAAATCTAATGCCATACCGCCAAATCAGTCATCTCAAGATCCCCTAACTCGGGGCCCGTACTACGGATATTCAACATTTCCCCAAACTGTATTTCATTGAAACTAATGATGGTTCCCTTTACATCTGAATAATATGTAATCAAACCCGCATTGTCTACCCCAACTTCTAAATTAGCATCAAAAAGTCTTACTAACCTCTTGTAGCCCTTTCGCTCAATGGTATTAACATCCAAATTGCAATTAAACCCGTTTCCGAAAATAAATCCCCCAAAGGTGTTCCAACAAAATCACTAAACTTAACCGGACGGCCTAACAACAACTTCAAACCTGCGGTGTTGACGTACGCCTCGACTATATCTCTCCGAGTGTTGCACCAAGCGATTTCTTGAGGCGTAAGTTGGGGAAAGGTGGCAAGAAGGGAAGGTTGGTCCGCCATGGCGAATTAAGCTCAATTTGAGAGGGTAAAGGTATAGATCTGAGTAGAGGAGACTTCTAGCTTCGATTTGGAGGTAATTTTGCATGAAATAGTGGAGAATTGAAGTGGTGGGAGGTGAAAAACGTGGTGGTGGAGGTGGGTTTCGTGCTTCCTGTAATGGAGCACCTGGAACGATGGAATGAGCTGAAGGATTTTTGCCTTCGGCCTTTTATTTTTTCTTCCTGCACATGGCAGGTTGACACTAAGGTCGACCTCCCTATAGGCAGGTCGACACTAAGGTCGACCTCCCTATGGGCAGGTCGACAATAGTGTCGACCTATTTTTTTTCACTTCGCTTGTTTTTCGTTCCGCTTTTCTCTTTCTTCTTTCTTGATGGTTACTGGCGACTGTCTATTCTTCTTGCACATGTTCCAATTCCATGAAATAGAAACTTAAGTGGAACATGAAGTCTTAAATATCCATTTTGATGTACACCTTTTTGCTTTTTTCTTAAAAGTTCAATTTTTTTTTCCTGATCTCCATTTTTAGTGTATGGGGGTAAAATCTCGTATTTTTTAAAATTTATTTCTCAAGTGGGCTCCTATACTAACCTAGGCTTATATATATAATATTTATATTTTCCTCAAAAATACAAATACGCTCACTCATAATTTTTCCCTAGGAAAACTAAACCTATGCTCTGATACCAAATGTAACTACCCAGATTCCGACGGACTGATTTTTTCTCAAAAATCTAATCCACTGAAACCCGAGTTGGTTGCTCTGGTATCCTGCAGAAAAAGACATAGAAAAGAGATATGTCAGAGTTCAGAAAACACCTCACAGCGGAAGGAGCAAAATCTAATATATTTAGAACATAGCTTTACCTTAATCACAATACTGCTAAATCAGTATCCCCAAAGCTATAAGTCTCTATCTAACCTGCGAATGTTATGAGGAGAGGGTCAGAACATAAGTTCTGTGTGAATGAATTTAAACTATAATTCTTGAATAATCCTATATATACCGTTCGGTCACATTTTCTTATTTACTAGGTTATACATGTCATTAGCACTCATAGCTTACAAACGTGTCACACCCATCTACTCCCTAGTAGATTAACCTAATATAATGTATTATGTAGCTACCCCCACACGGAGGTACACCTCATAGTACCCCACTTGCACAGTCTCAACCATATCATCGCAGTGATATATGCAATCCCCCATCCTATGTCATAGTAACATATATTCCTCTTACTTATAATACAAGACTACACCCGCATAGGATTACTACAAATATTTTATGCGAACATAACGACCGCTATTATCGAATGGTGCCCTTTAGTATACGATACACCACCAGAGAAGACATGGTTGTATCTAGACTTTCCCACGTACATATCATCAAGCGTATTTGATGCCTAACCTGCACACTCATCCTGTGTGCGTACCCGAGTTCCGTGGCAAGGCTATACAAGAAACACGGAACTCGGTTGGGAGTTTTCCTCATATCTGTGCAAGGCCCGCCTTTAAGAGCCTTTAGAACAAATATCCCTTAGGGTCTGTTTTCTATGGTGGCTATGGCCCCACCTCGGCCCCTCCCTCAACTAGTAAAGACCACACGAGCTAAGCGACCACCCCTAACAAGAAAACAATCTAAACATACATAAGGGGTCTCCCCGCACCCGTCCCTTGATAGCAAAGGTTAATGATCTCTAGGGGTTAGCTCTTGTCTTTTCGCATTCCTTAGGCTGCTGGTTACAGGAGTTCAACGGTCTTACTATCATTTGGTCTTGACCCTCCACCTCCGCCTGAGGCAACTTCCGAACCACCCTTAATGCCACCGCCTACAGCATTCTGACTGCCTCCTACTTATGCAGTCAATGCCTACCCACCTGGTAGTTCCACGTAGACCCAACCTATGTAATCCTAGCCCGAAGCTAAACCACCACAGAGGACTACCAGAAGCATCTTTAACGTCTCAGGAAGCCGCCTGCCTCCCTTTCCAGTCCGTTAGAGCCGCCAAAATAATGAACGTGGGCTCCCTTTTTTCCTTATGACACCGTGATGACCTGCCTCGTTGGGATATTCATCCTATAACGTACGGACTGCTTCCAGCGCCTTAGATTTATCTGTCATTAGACCCTAAGTATAATCATTAATTACTCGCTTGCGCCACCTCATACATTTTCTCATTTATCTTGGTTATTCACATTAGCTCCCTTTCTTGTGACGGCCCGCCCGCACCAACCGACATTTATTCCAAAGGTGCGTTGTACACATGTCCAGTTAGCATGGAACGGGTCGTCAAAAGGAAAAGGAAGAAGGAAATGAACTAACAAGGAACCTGCAGAATGTCTCACAGCGCATAGAACAAAATATAATAATAACATATTTGACATTAAACAGGAGAGACAGTGCATAAGCTGAAAACCAAAACTAAACATCATAGCAGCGGAAATCAAAAATACAGCTTATTACAACTTTCAAACTGTCTCAAAGCAAAAGCAAGATAAAGGAGGTACACTACTAATGCCCAAGTAGCGACCACCAACGACACAGGGAGAGTGTGCATATATATATATATATATATATATATATATATATCATACGTGGAAGCCTCCTGCCCGCCTCCGAATCAGCTACTCGCGCATCACCGGCTAACCTGTCTCTAGTCTGCTCGTGTGAGCACCCAGAGTAATAAGAGGAGACACAAAACTCTGGGTCAGACATAAAGCCTGGTATGAGCGATAAGCATCTAAAGTGAACAATTACAGGTAGACTAAAACATACCTGAACCTGGACCTCCAACCAAAGAGTTAGCACTACATACTGTACAACACTCTAAGGTGCCATATCAAACAGTATAAAGATACGGAGGTGGGGTGTGCATGTCATAGTGATGGCAAAAAATCAAACATAACATCCATCCTCACATCTCTCACTCAGTGCGTAAAGCATACGATATTCACCACTTCGATCACCCACCCTTGCTACAATCACTTTGCCCCATGAAGTCATAAATGGCTTCACTGCCCTGATAACGTAGCCACTAATCCTTCGCTATGTCCACATGCCCATGGAGTTATTCACCCCATCTGCGTTGGCTCATAGCCTTACCAATCCTTACTATGTCCACTTGCCTCATGGAGTTATTCACCCCATCTGCGCTGGCTCATAGTCTTACCAATCCTTTACTATGTCCACTTGCCCCATGGAGTTATTCACCCCATCTGCGCTGGCTCATAGTCTTACTACGCATCACCTTGCCCCTCAAATCATAATGACTCTACTGCACTGATAACGTAGTCTTTCTACCATCACCTTGCCCCTCGAGTCGCAATGACTCTACTGCACTGATAAGTAGCCCATCATTCATTTTTAGTGGTGAATCGAAGTTATGAACGTCGACAACTCCTTAGCACACGTCCCACAGCAAAGCCCAACCATGAAGAGAACTCATTTGTTCCTAACTGGATCCTGATCTCTAACTTCCCATATTGGACTACCTTTGCATCTCGGGTTATTGGTCAATACTGGGTCGGATCGGGTTCCTCTTCAAGCCATCGGTTCGGGTCGGGTCCCCTGCATCGCGTCGATTCGGGTCTTCTTCTGGTACGGTCCGGGTCTTCTTCTGGTACGGTTCGGGTCGGGTACTTCACTTCAGGTCGGGTCGGGTGTCTTACTTCGGTTCGGGTCGGGTGCCATCTCCTATCCAGTTCGTGCTTCCGCTCCGATCCGCTCCCTCATTCTTCACGTGCTCCGATCTGATCCCTCCTTCTTTATCCGATCCAATCCCATCTCCTTTATCCGATCCGATCCCAGTTCAGTTAGCATGGCCTTCCTTTTTGCCAATTTTCTCAAGTGTCAGGTTCCGATCCGATCGAATCCCTTGCCCAGTTCACATATCCGATCCGAGCCCCCATATCCGATCCGATCCGAAACCTGCACTGTTTTCTGAAACTGTTCCAGCAAGTGTTTACGCCATTCGATGACGTTTTCGACCATTCTACCTATTGAAATCAATCACAAAGCATATCATACAGTCATAGCAACATGCATAATCAACCACAAACATCAAAACATCAATATGATAGGTTAAAATGGATCAAACCTACCCAAAACCCCATATTTCCCCTTAAGCATGTTTAGGTGAAACTAATGATAGGATTAGCAAAACTTAACCAAATTAACCCAAATTCATATCAGAGGTCTAAAATATCATTTAGGAATTTATGAACATTTTTCCCGAATTTATTAGTGTATAAATTCGCTAATTAACACTAATTACCCTTAATTAGCCATAATTAGTGCAAAACTATGCAAATCACTCTCCTTAGCCACAAATAAACTAAGATCTGAAATAAATCTCTGATTTGATGTGAATCCCTATCCTAAACAGCAGCTCCAGTGTTGATTTGGTGTAGATCTCCCTTGATTAGAGGTTGCTCAGCTTAATCCTTGACCAAAGGATGATTTGGAGGTGATTTAGAGGTTGGAGGCCATTTTTAGGGTTCCTTGGTGATAAGTGGAGGCTAGAAAACTGAAATGGAATGATTCTCTATCCCATTTCAGCCTTCCCATAACCTTAATCCGGAAATGGGTTATGGGCCTACTCAATAATCACCCGATTTGGCCCGGTTAAGCAGTTTTTCACCCTACAAACCTTATTTCAGCCATATCTCCCAAACGTTAAGTCTGTTTGGCTATTATGACCACTCTACGGAAAGGTAAACCATCAAACGAATCTAATGGAAGTGGTTTCACGTCAAAATTCCTTTCCAATCAAAAGTTATGGCCAAAACAAGATCAACTAGGGGCAAAATGGTCATTTAAAATCGACTAAAATCATAAGCATGGGAAATGACTCTAATAGATGTTTCCCAAAGTTACATGACCATACGACTTCATATGGGAAAGAAATAAATATTCTACGATCCCCCGATGCATAGAATGCGGGTCGTTACACTCTCCCCCCTTAAGAAATTTCGCCCCCGAAATTCCCTAATCAAAACACACACAAAGGTCCTGCATGCCTATCAATCATAAAACAACAATCAAACATGCAAAACAAGTCTACCCTAGCATGCGGAAAACTAAATTGCAAAGTAAATCTTACCAGTCAAAGAGTTCTGGAAATGCCTTCCTAATGCTCTCCTCTGTCTCCCAAGTACAATCATTCTCGTCCTCGCCCCACTGAACCTTGACTAGCTTCACCGCCTTCCTTCGAAGTTGCTTCGTATCATGCCCCACAATACGAATCGGCTTGCGGTTCCCAACCGCCTCGGGTTCTACTTCGAAGTCCTCTAACTGATCAGGTGAAATAGTCATATCTGAGTCGTGAACGAACTTCCTTAGTTGGGAAACATGAAATACATTGTGAACTCCCGCCATTTTCTCTGGTAAGTCAACTCTATATGCCAAATTCCCGACTAGTTCAAGAACAGGGAATGGGCCAACAAATCTTGGTGCTAACTTGCCTCTTCTGCCAAATCGTATCACGCTCTTCAACGGAGAAATTTTGACAAACACCAAGTCACCAACGGAGAATTTTAAGTCTCTTCTCCTCTTATCAGCATAACTCTTCTGCCTATCTTGGGCAGCTTTCATTCGTTGCTGAATGATCTTAAACTTATCTGAAGTTTCTCTCACCACATCTGGTCCAAGCACAAACTTCTCGCCACTCTCTATCCAACATGATGGTGAGTTGCACGGTCTTCCGTACAAAGCTTCATATGGAGCCATACCGATACTGGATTGGTAGCTATTATTATTATATGCAAACTCTATTAGATGCAAATGGTCATCCCACGATCCACCAAAATCCAATATGCAAGCTCTCAAGAGATCTTCTAATATGCGATTCACCCTCTCCGTCTGAACGTCGGTCTGAGGATGATATGCGGTACTGAGATGTAATCCTGACCCTAAAGACTCTTGTAAGCTCTTCCAAAACCCACTAGTGAACAACGGGTCCCGGTCACTCACAATGCTTTTAGGTACTCCATGAAATATCAGTACCCACTTCATATACAATTTTGCTAACTTGGCTTCCGTTCTGGTCGATTTGACTGGTATAAATCTTGCGCTCTTAGTCAATCGATCCACAATTACCCAAATGCTATCATATCCCGATCTAGTCCTTGGTAAACCATCGATGAAATCCATCGAGACTTGCTCCCATTTCCATTCGGGAATTTCTAATGGTTGCAACAAACCACTAGGCTTCTTTTGCTCGGCTTTAACTAGCTGGCAATTCATGCATTTGGATATAAACTTCCCAACGTCTCTTTTCATCCCTTCCCAGTAGTAAGTCTGTCTCATGTCTCGATACATCTTATTACCACCGGGATGTATAGTCAGTTTTGAGTGCTGACATTCTTTAAGCACTTCATCTCTCAAACCATTCACGTTGGGCACAACTAATTTTCCATTCTTCTAAAGCCATCCATCTCGATCAAGCCCATACACATTCATCTCCTCACTGTCGATGTTCATCTCTAACTTGGAGATGACTTCCAATAGATTAGGATCGCCCCTCTGGCGGGAACCAATCCGCTCTATCAAAGTGAGTCTGATCGCCAAACTAGCTAGCATAACTGGATCCAATTCGCACTTTGGTCTGAAATCAAACCCCACGATATACTCCAGTTGCTTCGACTCAAGAAACATTGCCCCTAAACTGGCATGTCTCCTACTCAAGGCATCGGCTACCGCATTACCTTTCCCAGATGTATATGCGATATCAAAATCATACGAAGCCAAGAACTCTAACCATCTTTGCTGACGAAGATTCAGATCTTTCTGAGAGAAGATATACTTTAATGATTTATGATCGGTAAACAACTCAAATCTTTCTCCCAGAAGATAGTGTCTCCACATCTTCAGTGCAAACACGATCGCTGCTAATTCCAAATCATGGGTAGGATACTTCTTCTCATAAGGCTTTAGCTGTCGACTAGCATAAGCTACAACCCTACCTCCTTGCATCAATACAGCACCCAGTCCGGTACCACAAGCATCTGTGTATACCGTCATCTCTTCATTCCCTTTACGAATGACTAACACTGGCGCACGCGTCAACTTCTCCTTTAGACTGTTGAAGGCATCCTCACACACTTCGTCCCAGACGAAGGACTGATTCTTCTTAATCAATTGAGTCAACGGTGCTGCTATCTTGGAGAAGTCCTGGATAAACTTACGATAATATCCAGCTAATCCCAAGAAACTTCTTACATCCGTTACATTCTTGGGTGTAGGCTAATCCTGTACCGTAGCCACCTTCGCAGGGTCCACGGCAATACCACTCTCGGAAACAACATGACCCAAGAATCTCACTTCCCTTCTCCAAAAATGACACTTAGAGAATTTCGCTTTCAATTGGTGTTTCATCAACACCTCCATCACTATCCTCAAGTGTCCCTTGTGTTCCTCCTCTTTCCTTGAGAAAACAAGGATATCATCCACGAACACAGGAACAAACTTATTCAACTGATCCCTGAATACTCGATTCGTAAGATCCACAAAATAGGCTGGTGCATTGGTCAACCCAAATGGCATGACCAACCACTCATAAAATCCAGACGGCGTCCTAAATGCCGTTTTCGGAACACTCTCATCCGCTACTCGTAGCTGATGAAATCCTGTCGCGAGGTCCAACTGGGAGAACACTCTTGCTCCTTCCAGTTGATCAAACAAATCATCTATCCGCGGTAGAGGATACTTATTTTTCCTCGTCACCTTATTCAACTCGCGATAGTCCACACACAAACGAAGGGAACCATCTGCCTTAGTGGCAAACACAACTGGTGCTCCCCACTCGGAGACACTCCTTCTAATAAATCCCTTCTTCGGAAGATTACTGACTTGCACCCAGAGCTCTCGCTACTCCCTTGGTGCCATACGACGAAGTGGCATCACTATAGGTCTGGCATCTTTCACTAAATCAATACGGAACTCAATCTCTCGGTGTGGTGGAAGCCCGGTCACCTCTTCGAAGACGTCCGGATACTGGTCAACCACGGGCACATCTGACAACTCATCCTGCGGGATGTCGAGGGAATTTACAAAACTAGCCATAACCCCATCACTAGGTAGACTACCAAACACTACCCTCTGCCCATCATCTGCCCTCACTGTCACCAAAAAGCCCTCACATTCTACCACCACCCTGTATCTTTGGAACCAATCGACTCCTAATATAATGCCATACCCAGTAAAGCCCAAAACAAAGCAATCACAAACAAACATACATCCATGACTCGATAAGACCAAATTCCTGCAAATCATACTAACGCTAGTCGAACCACCAATCGGGTTCGTCACAACCAATGGTCTATCGACTATCTCGGGTTCCAGTCCCAACCTATCTACCAGGTCACTAGATATGAAGGAACGGGAAGCCCCAGTATCAAACAAAACTCGAACTGGTACATCATAAATAGAAAGCATACCTTGAATAACAACATTCTTTCCTTTCTCCGCCGCAGTTGGGGCATTCGACGAAGAAGGAACAACATCAATAGCATATGCTTTCACAATCTGCTTCTCCTTAAGAGGTTGCGGACACTTATCC
The DNA here is from genome assembly GCA_030737875.1 of Allium sativum. NCBI lineage: Eukaryota > Viridiplantae > Streptophyta > Magnoliopsida > Asparagales > Amaryllidaceae > Allium > Allium sativum. The sequence continues at coordinate 546,795,405 of CM060922.1, forward strand.
TTGAAATGTCCCACTTGACACAGTTGAAGCACTTCTTATCCGCTGGCTTGGCCCGACAATCTTTAGCATAATGGCCCTTCTTACCATAGCTGAAGCACTCAACATCCTTCTTGCCCTTTTTCTGATCACCCTTAGATTGGTCCTGGTTCCTCTTATTCTGAGAGTTATTCTTGCCTCCACCTCCTGCTTGCGGCTTTGGCCCTTCTGCAGATGCAGCCTCAATCTTTGACTTAGGGTAAAGAATCTCTGATCTCAAAGCCTTCCCCACAATCGATTCAAAAGTCTCATTGATGTGGTTGATAAGCCTTTCCCACAAGTATCCATCCAAGCCAGTAATGAACTTCTCATTCTTCTTCTCAGGAGTATCGATAAGAGACAGTCCATACTTTGACAAGGTGTCGAACTCAGCAATATAGTCAGAAACTGCCCTCCCATTCTGCTTGAGTTCCAAGAACCTCTTGAACAACACTGACTTCTGGGCAGTTGGAATAAACTTCTCGCTAAAGCGAGCCTTGAACTGAACCCAAGTAACCTGATCCTCTGGAGTAGCTGTTCTAATGGCATTCCACCAATTCATCGCTCGCCCTTGCAGCTGACGAGACGCTAGCCTTCTCTTCATCGCATCCTCAAGACCCAAGTCATCGAAGATACAATCACAGCTATCCATCCAATCTTGAACATTTGTGGCCGACTCCGTCCCATGGAACGGCTTCCCACCAAGATTGGTGTAATCCTTACACAACTTGTCGAAATCGACCCTAGGCGCCTGCACTACTGGGCCAACACCAACTCCGGGATTGGGAACTGCCCCTTGCACTTCTCTAAGCATATCTCTCATGAGGTCAGTAAACATCGCCCTCATGTCAGCGGCATTCCCATGGTTGGTCCCTCTACCAGCACCCCTCGTGTCTCGGCTCATCGTCAATCTGAAAAAGGGAAACGATTAACGACCCCATAGTGGTGCTAGTGCAGTGCAACTTCATTCTTATACTACCAATAGTGTATATATATAGCTTTTGAAAACCAAAGTAATCACAAATACGCGCTCTCATATACGTACGATCTCTCCCTAGTGTCTTTCCCTAGGTTAACTACGCAACCTAGAGCTCTGATACCAAGTGTGACGGCCCGCCCGCACCAACCGACATTTACTCCAAAGGTGCGCTGTACACATGTCCAGTTAGCATGGAACGGGTCGTCCGAAGGAAAAGGAAGAAGGAAATGAACTAACAAGGAACCTGTAGAATGTCTCACAGCGCATAGAACAAAATATAATAATAACATATTTGACATAAAACAGGAGAGACAGTGCATAAGCTGAAAACCAAAACTAAACATCATAGCAGCGGAAATAAAAAATATAGCTTATTACAACTTTCAAACTGTCTCAAAGCAAAAGCAAGATAAAGGAGGTACATTACTAATGCCCAAGTAGCGACCACCAACGACACAGGGAGAATGTGTGTGTATATATATATATCATATGTGGAAGCCTCCTGCCCGCCTCCGAATCAGCTACTTGCGCATCACCGGCTAACTTATCTCTAGTCTGCTCGTGTAAGCACCTAGAGTAATAAGAGGAGACACAAAACTCTGGGTCAGATATAAAGCCTGGTATGAGCGATAAGCATCTAAAGTGAACAATAACAGGTAGACTAAAACATACCTGCACCTGGACTTGCAACCAAAGAGTTAGCACTACATACTGTACAACACTCTAAGGTGCCATATCAAACAGTATAAAGATACGGAGGTGGGGTGTGCATGTCATAGTGATGGCAAAAAATCAAACATAACATCCATCCTCACATCTCTCACTTAGTGCGTAAAGCATACGATATTCACCACTTCGATCACCCACCCTTGCTACGATCACTTTGCCCCATGAAGTCAAAAATGGCTCCACTGCACTGATAACGTAGCCACTAATCCTTCGCTATGTCCACTTGCCCCATGGAGTTATTCACCCCATCTGCGCTGGCTCATAGCCTTACCAATCCTTACTGTGTCCACTTGCCCCATGGAGTTATTCACCCCATCTGCGCTGCCTCATAGTCTTACCAATCCTTTACTATGTCCACTTGCCCCATGGAGTTATTCACCCCATCTGCGCTGGCTCATAGTCTTACTACGCATCACCTTGCCCCTCAAGTCATAATGACTCTACTGCACTGATAACGTAGTCTTGCTACCATCACCTTGCCCCTCGAGTCACAATGACTCTACTGCACTGATAAGTAGCCCATCATTCATTTTTAGTGGTGAATCGAAGTTATGAACGTAGACAACTCCTTAGCACACGTCCCGCAGCAAAGCCCAACTATGAAGTGAACTCATTGGTTCCCAACTGGATCCTGAGCTCTAACATCCCATATTGGACTACCTTTACATCTCAGGTTATTGGTCAATACTGGGTCGGATCGGGTTCCTCTTCAAGCCATCGGTTCGGGTCGGGTCCCCTACATCGCGTCGGTTCGGGTCTTCTTCTGGTACGGTTCTGGTCTTCTTCTGGTATGGTTCGGGTCGGGTACTTCACTTCAGGTTGGGTCGGGTGTCTTACTTCGGTTCGGGTCGGGTGCCATCTCCTATCCAGTTCATGCTTCCGCTCCGATCCGCTCCCTCATTCTTCACGTGCTCCGATCCGATCCCTCCTTCTTTATCCGATCCGATCCCTTCTCCTTTATCCGATCCGGTCCCAGTTCAGTTAGCGTAGCCTTCCTTTTTGCCAATTTTCTCAAGTGTCAGGTTCCGATCCGATCGAATCCCTTGCCCAGTTCACATATCCGATCCGAGCCCCCATATCCGATCCGATCCGAAACCTGCACTGTTTTCTGAAACTGTTCCAGCAAGTGTTTACGCCATTCGACGACGTTTTCAACCATTCTAACTATTGAAATCAATCACAAAGCATATCATACAGTCATAGCAACATGCATAATCAACCACAAACATCAAAACATCAATATGATAGGTTAAAATGGATCAAACCTTCCCAAAACCCCATATTTCCCCTTAAGCATGTTTCGGTTAAACTAATGATAGGATTAGCAAAACTTAACCAATTTAACCCAAATTCATATCAGAGGTCAAAAACATCATTTAGGAATTTATGAACATTTTTCCTGAATTTATTAGTGTATAAATTCGCTAATTAACACTAATTACCCTTAATTAGCCATAATTAGTGCAAAACTATGCAAATCACCCACCTTAGCCACAAATAAACTAAGATCTGAAATAAATCTCTGATTTGATGTGAATCCCAATGCTAAACAGCAGCTCCAATGTTGATTTGGTGTAGATCTCCCTTGATTAGAGGTTGCTCAGCTTAATCCTTGACCAAAAGATGATTTGGAGGTGAATTAGAGGTTGGAGGCCATTTTTAGGGTTCCTTGGTGATAAGTGGAGGCTAGAAAACTGAAATGGAATGATTCTCTATCCCATTTCAGTCTTCCCATAACCCTAATCCCGAAATGGGTTATGGGCCTACTCACTAATCACCCGATTTGGCCCGGTTAAGCAGTTTTTCACCCTCCAAACCTTATTTCAGCCATATCTCCCAAACTGTAAGTCCGTTTGGCTATTATGACCACTCTACGGAAAGGTAAACCATCAAACGAATCTAATGGAAGTGGTTTCAGGTCAAAATTTCTTTCCAATCAAAAGTTATGGCCAAAACAATGTCAACTAAGGGCAAAATGGTTATTTAAAAATCGACAAAAATCATAAGCATGGGAAATGACTCTAATAGATGTTTCCCAAAGTTACATGACCATACGACTTCATATGGGAAGGAAATAAATATTCTACGATCCCCCGATGCGTAGAATGCGGGTCGTTACATTTCTCATATCTACCAAGTTACCCATGCTTATTAACTCAATTTATACTTAACCCACTTAAGTCCATTAATAAGCCCACAACATGTTATTTTCCAATTTCATAAATTATTCCCTTTTCGGGGTTACAACAATATGTTATACTTAATTCATAGTTAAGTATGCCTTATCCTACATATGTACTGATTAGGAGAATAACCCCCTAAACACCAGCCCCGAAGACCGAAATCAACATCAAACTAGCACCTAGTGAACTACTCAACCCAACCAACACATATGATTCTAATTTACTTCCTTTCCATTCATATAACTTATATCATTTTTAATTTCACATTTCTCCTTCCCAAGCCATTTAATTTAAGTATATCCTTACATATAAGTTACCTCATCTTCCTTATCGTTTCTTATAACTTACCTTGTCCCATAAGTTATAATTTCCACCTATTATCCTTTCTTTCCTTATTCAATTTTATTCATAATAGGTTATTTATCATTCCCCATTTCTTGTCATTAATCTTAGATTTGACTTAACCTTTTCGCTTACTTAACCCGTTACTTAACTTTACCCAATTTAGTTTATAATACCATTTCGGGTCCCATTTGACTTAACCTTGTCACATGAATGCAATGAAGTATATGAGTGTTTGTGCATGTTTCCTATCAAATTGGGATGTTTTACTAATAGATTTACACTATTATAAGTTCACTTTCATATGCATCACCCTATGATCTAATCTAACAAGTTTTACTCGTTAATTTCATGTCATTTTACATGTTTATGTTAGTTAGATCTCTCATTTTGATCATATGTTCATTTTATTGGTTTTTAAGTGAGATTTACATCATTTTTGTGGTAATTGTTATATTCATGTGGTTAGTAGTGTTATGATATGTTTATAATTGTGTTTGATGATTTTGGTTGAGTTGGTTTCGTAGGATTGGTCGTTTGGTGAAGTTTGGTCGAAATCAGAGTTGAATTGCAATATGCAGGTTTTGGATCGGACCATAATTGGATCGGATCGGACCAAAGTGGATCGGTTCGGACCAAGGTGGATCGGATCGAACCAAAGTTCGGACCGAACCAAAGTGGATCAGACCGGACGAAAGTGGATCGGATCGGACGAAAGTGGATCGGACCGGACCAAAGTGGATCGAACGAAAGTGGATCGGACGAAGGTGAATCAGATGAAAGTGGATCGGACGAAAGTGGATCGGACGAAGGTGGATTGGACCATAGTTGGATCGAACCTTATTTGGATCGGACCAAAATTGGATCGGACCATATTAATAGTTGGATTGGATCATATTTGGATTGGACCATATTTGGATTGGATGTAGGTGAATCGGATGAATGTGGATCGGACGAAAGTGGATCGGATCGGACCAAAGTGGATCGAACCGGACCAAAGTGGATTGGATCGGACCAAAGTGGATCGGACCGGACCAAAGTTGGATTGGACCATTCTGGATAGCCATTTCTAGTCAGCTATTTTTGCTATTTCTGGGCAAGTTTTTCTGGTCGGACATTTCCGGTGATGATGTGACTTCAAAGTAAATTTGATTGGGAAGTTAGGAAGTGCTGAAATATTGCTATGAATTGTTTTGAACCTTATAAAGATGTTGGTTGGTTCAACGATGGTGGTGGCTTCGACAAGAGTCCAGAAGGGGATGTTCTAAGTGATGTGATATGCTTGTTGATCGGTGAAAAGCAGCGAATAGGCAAACAACTCAAAGGTCGTGAGTTAGTGGATAATGGTTGCTCGAGAAGGTCTCTTGAGCAATAAATACATGTCAAGGTTAGACGACTAGATATATTGAAGGCAGAGATATTATCATTGTCATTAGTTCTAGGAGGCTCAAAGCAGGGGTACGATGGGGGCACCCAATAAACCGGAAGGTTGCTGGTCGAGTACCTTGGATATCGTTGAAAGGCTTAGTCAAGGTTGGATATTGTCAAGGTTGGACATATGGAGTTTATGCTAGAACTGGGGTTACCATTAGCCCTTGACGTATGGCAAGGTTGGCCGTCATACGATTAACGATGGTTTCAAAGCAGGATTGGCGATGATAACCAGAGTCAGTCATGGATGATTGGTTGTTCTGTGTGAGACTTATATAATCTGGACGTTATGTGTGTTTTCCATGATTGAATGCTTGCTCTGGTTTCCATGTATGAATTGTTATTCCTTTGGTTGAAATGGATTCTAAAGGCTATCACTGTCTGGTGTGGGAAAGATAAGGTTGAGGTATTCTTTGGTGTTATGGGTAGATTAGTATGTTTATCTATCCCCTCTCATACACTTTATTGTTGAAGTTTGTTAGCTGTTTTATCGCTCACTAAGATTGTTGTCTAAATCAAGGTTTTATGTATCCTCTTATTACCTTGGGTTGTTCATCCAATTGTGGATGGGCAGACTAATTAGCAGGTGACAGGTGATGCTTTAATCAGGATGATGGTGCTGATCGGTGGCGAGCAGGAGGCTCGCGTGCTAGTTTTACTACTATCTAATAATTGGGCTTTCGCTGTTTGCTTTTCTGAATAATGTAGTGAGGCAACTTTTTATAAACACTATTTCCAAGTTTGTGGATATTACTTTCTGGTTGTATGAAAGTCTTGTGTTTCTGCTTCACTATTACTACCTATTGTATATGTTCTATTATATTTTATCCTTGCGTTGTGAGTTTACGACAGGTTCCGCTTGTGTTTACCTACTCTAATGATCGTCCATGACTTCCTTGCACATCTTTCAACGCATTATTTCTTTTGTGTAGTGCAGGGGTTATGGGCAGTTGTCACAGTGAGGAACTACAAGGTCGATAAGGGTTTCTAAACACTTGAATACGATGAACTGACACGGTATGTTTTTGAAATAATTGTAAATGAAATAATTTTTCCCATGATATACTTTGATATAAAAGAAGTATATAGATTGGAATTATTATATTTGATGTGTTGGTTATTATTATAACCGAATAGGATTATAATTGAGATTATTATAAATAACAAATCAGAATTCGTATAAGTGAAAATGTATAAAATATGATGAACTAAATATGGGGTTAAATAAGAATTGGAATTAAAATCCCAAAATCTGGAAAAGGTGTTTGAAATTGAATTTTCAATTATATAAGGAAATTTTAAGATCCTGGGTGATTTGAAAATGTTTTTCAAATATTTTAAAAGGTATTTTGAATTAATTTCAAAATAAAAGTGTTTAAAAATGGTTTTGAAAAGTGATATAGTATTAAAACTCACTTCGATGGCTAGAAAATAATTCTGATGATGCTGGCCACATCATCAGTGCTCATTTTCAAGTTTCTAAGTGACAGTTTACTACCAAAGATCTAGTTTTGAGTTGTTTTGAGGAAATAAGTTGTTCAGAAATTCAAAAGTTTTGAATTACTATTATTATATATAAATATATATGATTTCAAACTAATTTGAAATAAAAACCCAAGAATTTGAATTTTGAAATTTAAATTTAACTTATGAAATTAAAGAGATTGAAATGGAAAAGGTGAATAAGTAAGTTAGAATTTAACTTAGAACAAGTAAAATAAAGTTGGATTGGATTAGAGATAATCTGGAACAGAATTGGATTGTTGAGTAAGAATTTGGAGTGAGATTGAAACTGGAGTTTGAAATGGATTTTGGCTTGGGTATAAGCGAATGGTTTGGTTCAAGGATGATTTGAGTTGAGACTAATTGAGAATGCATTTGTATATGCTTGATTGATAGTAGACCGAAGTGAAAGAGTTGAGAGCTCGACAAAAAGGTAAGAGTTTATGTTTATATGAGCTTGAGATTTTTATGAGCTAGTTTGGCAAGCCACTTGGCTATTTGACTTTCTTTTGGATCGGAAAAGGCCTAGAAGGTCAAGTTGTAGTTGTACCGATTGAGCCATGCAAAGGAGACGCTGATGAAATTTTTCGAAGATTTAGAGTGTTAGAAAATTCTCAGAATTTTTAAAAAATTTTGTTTATAAGAATTAATTAATATTTTAATTAAAATAAAGCAGTTCAGTTAAAACCGAAGATAAGAAGTAAAATAAAAGATTTTTAATCTAGTTAATAGGGGATATCATTTTTTCAAACCTTAGTAATTTCGGGGACGAAATTCTTTTAAGGGGGAAGGAATGTAACGTCCTGGAATTTTAGTGATGTAATAATTAATTTATTTAATTATTTTAATATGGTGTTTAATGTTATAAATGGTTTTAAGTTAAATATTTTGAATATATAATTAACATAAATAATGAGATAATACGTTTAATTTCTAAAATGGTCAGAAATGAGTTGAATTCGCAATAGTATGTGAATTGGATAATGTATGAGATTTAATTCAGTGTAAAATTGAATTATAATAACAAATATATTAATTAAACAGCAACTGAACGTATTAATTATATATAAATTATAATCGAGCACGTAATGTCGCGGCAGTTCGTAATATTACGATTTGAACTTCAACTGAATTTACATGATTCGTTACTGGTCGGATTTCTTTGAAACAAGAAACGTTCGAATCTGTTGAGCTACAATTTTCTAATGGAAGTGAAAATGGAGATTTTGTCTTATAGATTATGAGTTATGTCCAAATCAAATTTCCAAATAATCACTGTGGAATTGTTTATAAGCCAGAATAGTTTATTTAATATAATTAAATATTGGTTTCGAATTTGGACTAGATTATTGAAACGTATGCTTAATTTAATTTATAGAATTTTTCTGTAATTTTTATTCTAGAAAGTAAGCAACTTTTTGTTTGAAGTATTTTATGTCCTATATCAGCGCTTTTGAAATTTCACAGAATAAGTTATCTTGTCTATTTTATCATATTTTCGGGATCGTGACACATTGCTGGTCTCAACGGTATTTTTAATTTTGTAGATAGCAGTCCGTAAATGAACAGAGTTCTACGTAACTGTACGCTTAAATTTATAAATGAAATAAATATATATAAACATTGCTTTGGCCACGCGTATTCGTTCATGCTGAAGGAAATATTACCTTGCCTGCCAAGGAATCGTACAACCAAACCTAAAATATCGTTGCAAACCTATGTATTAAATAATATGCACAGCCTAAACGTGAATTGTCACTTGTTTGCCACTCTAATAATGCTAGTAAATGCAGTCCTAGGACACATCACATTTTGTAACCATAAAGGTCTTCATTTTAGATATTTTAATAGTTATCATATAGACTTCTTAAGTCATTTCAACATCATACACGTAAACGCAGTCCTAGTACGTTTACGTGTAGTATGTTTACATGTAACCATAAAGGTCTTCATTTTAGATATTTTAACAGTCATAATATAGACTTCTTAAGTCATTGCAACATCATACACGTAAACATACTGGTATTGCTAAATGCTTTGGTTCTGTTAACAAGTAGGGGTGTTTCACGTCATTGATATTGTTAGCCTACTTTGTGACCAGGCTACCCAAAGCAAAGATCATCTTGACACACTTTTCGGCAAATCCTGTCACATATGGAATCTCTGGATAACATCACTCTCCGCCATTGGAAGCATCGTCAGAAGACACAGGGCAGTTTGGTCAAAATCACAGCATCAGTATAAACTAGCCCGAAACCCCTATCAAACGACCTCATTTGGATCTAAACACATCAAATACTTGTATCCTTCTGAATTAGCTTCAAGTAGAGCTTTTGTTTGGTCCAATCGGCCTTACGGTTTGAAAGTTAAGTCTGTTTCCGTGAACGCATACAGAAATATGGAAAAAACCTGCATTTTGGCTTTTTTGAAGATCAGATCGTGACCACCCTCTGGAGTCGGATTGTGACCACCCCCTAGGGTCGGACCATGACCACCCCCTGGGATCGGATCGTGACCACCCCCTGGGGTCGGATCGAGACCACCCCCGGGGTCGGATCGTGACCACCCCTTAGGGTCGGATCGGTTCGTGACCATGACCCGGCCTGGCCATCACCATCACAACCATCACTAGCTCACCACCTCAGTTCACGAACCGTGACCAGGACCCGCTACTATGCATGTAGATTTTGACCTATTCTCGAGGCTATGGTCGCTCCTACTTTCCCGGATTGGATGCCATGTGTCCTACCACGACCTGATCACCATATGGGCTCTCTTACAACTATAAATACACCTCCAAAGGGCATTTTCGAGGGACTTTAGGCATCTCCTGGTCCATGGCTGCCATGGCCAACAATTCTCCATGAAGAACCACCATTGGTAGAATCAATGGGTTTAGAGAGAATTATTCGTTGAATTCAAGTGATTGAGAGACAATATTCATTGTAATTATAATATGTGAGTGAAATGAGAAAATATGAAGTGGACGTAGGCTCGTAAACGCCGAACTACTGTAAAAATCTTGTTGTCTTGCTATTTTCCCTATTTTTCAGTTTTTTCTTCATATCCTATGCTCGAAATACAACAATTTGGGTGTTAGGACAAGTTTTTGGTCTAACATTTTGGTTCTTTCACTGAGAATTGCATTCTCAGCCTAACGAATTGTTGTTTTACTATTTGGATCTCTAAGTCCGAAGAAGATAATCCGCGTTCCTACCATTTTTGAAGATTTCGTTGATTTCAGTAAATCAGAACTCCACGACTCCTAAAAGGAGTAAGGAATTTCAAACTTCCCAAGCGGATAAAGAGCGAACAGATGGTTCACAGGAGCAGGTCGAAGGGTTCGTGAACTGGTTCGTGAATAGGGCTCGTGAATAGGGTTCGTGATGAGGGCTCGTGGAACGTTGTCTGGTCGTGAAGGCCTATTAAATGGCTCGCGAAGAGAAGACCACGACCCGGTCTCAGGATGAACCCTCGACCTGAACCGATGCTGGGTATATTGGGGCCACGAACCATAGTTTAGAGCCTGTACAGAATAGCTGATGATACAACGATCAACGACCCAAAGAGGTGCCAGCGATCTGAAGACTTGCTAAGTCACGAACAGTAGGGGACCCCTGAACCACGACCCAACGTGGAGCAGGATCCGCGACCTGATCCGAAGACGCTGATTCAGCCGATGATCCGAACCATGAACCGGAGAACAGTAGCGAATCGCGATCCAGAAATCTGATGGCTAACAAGGGTCACGAACCGACCCAAAAAAGTGATAGTTTTTGGAAAAAAAAATACAATTTTCAGATCATTTCAGAAAAGGCTCCATCTTCCAAAATCGAAAAAATCGTGCGGTGCCCACATTTTCGACCTAACCGGTTTGGTCGATCGCCGTCGGGACTGTGGGGCCACGGATCCCCACTGGCGCTGTGCTCGTACCCGCTAATGGCCTCGCCTTCGGCTTGGAGCATGGCTCGCCTTCGGCTCAGAGTACGTTTTTGTCTTGCAATAATCATTAAGGCTTATCAACCGAGATTCTGTAGATAGTCTGAGGAAATCGACAGTAAATTGGCAACGACGGGAATTCTTCCTAGAGCCATAACACCTATGTATTGATGTTATTCAATGTGAGGAGCTATTGAAAAGATTCGGCATGCCGGCTATGACGGTATACGAGATAGTGATTGTATCACAACAGCCTCCTCCTCCAGAGCCCCGATGGTGTATAGATTTCACCAATGCAACTGATGATGTTCCTGAACGAGTAGTGATCACCTATTTTACATGACTTAAACCTGTCCAACTGATGAAGTCACAGATGCCATTAACATAGAACAATCTGGACACTATTCTGAAGATGACTCAGAAGACCCCAATGACCATGATTCTCAATGATGGGATGTCCGATAGCAAATAAGGACCCTGGCACTAAAAATTTACCCTCCACTTGAATGATGTAATGAAAGACAAATGTTCTCTGGTTTGCTCCCTGAATAGCTTGGCTAACCTTTGAAAAGCTTATTTTCTGTCAACCGCATCGAGGGAGATTAGTTTCCATCGAATGAGGGTTAGATCAACACAATTTGGTTCCCAGAGTCAGAATTGAACCACCGCAGACCATGATTGGACATACGGATCCTTGTCCGGATGATAGCAACTTGACTGCTCACTAGCCACCATATGACCTTGGTCAAGAGATAAGATTTTGAGATCAAAGTAAATATGAATCAATCTTACTTTCGTTGTGACAGAACACATGAACATTACTTAAAGCCTCATAAGCTATGCTATCGTATTCTAGCTTATCTGATCAAGGTCTAAATAGACCCGCTCCAACAGAATTCAGAGCCTGCATTGCACCCTAGTGTCTACTGCTAAATATCCTAACCGAAGATAGAGCGGGAATGGTCTATGCTGACCAAGTTATGTGAGAAGCTGATTATTTGGCTAGATAGAATATGCTATGCAACACAAATGGCGTGAAACCCAAAGGCGCTTCCCCTCCAGATGAAATGGAGTGTGAAGGAGGCGTCAATATTGCGAATAAAGGGAGCATCACAAAAGGAATTACCGGATGATCTGCTCGAAAACATAGATCCTAGAGAGGATGGTGATTCGGGATGCAGAAGGGTAACATCTAATAATGCAACTGCACATGTCTCGACTGTCAACGTCGATCTGACTATGGTCTTGAAATCGGATCTCATATAGACCTCTTCCGAACAAGGGAACTTACTTGCCTTCTACACCAAATAAGACGTATGCTCGATCCAGGGAAAGCATCTGCCTTGAAAGCCCATGGAAGTCCATGTAGATGATACTTTTGTGGAGTTTGAGCGATCCACCTATCACATTTCAGATCTAACAGAGATGTTCAATATTTGGAATAAAGCTAAACCCTTTGAAATGTTTGTTGCCGATTGCATCAGGAAAGCTTCTTGGCCTCATAATTAGCTCACACAGGATCGAAATCAACCCTGATCAAATTGTGATGATCCTAAACATCCATGAACAACAAAGAATTAAAGTTGCCTGATGCTTGGCAGGAAAGTTGGCACCACTTGCAGGTAAGAAGGGTAGGGTCCAGAAACTAGCTTCTAATGCGAGCAAGAATGTAGCTGTGGTAGAACGCAATTACCCAAAGATTGAAAAGCTTGTCTACAGCTTGCTAATTGTTCTGAGAAAGCTCCCTCACTACTTCCTAGTTCATCCTATTGTGATACACACTCACTAGCCGCTACGACAGGGCCTGCAGCGACCTGAGGCATCTGGAAAGTTGCTTGAACGGAACATAGAACTGAACCAGTTTGATCTCAGTTCCCTCCTAAAGAGGTCCATACGAGTGCAAGCATTAGCCAACTTCACCACTGAATGTACCGTTCCCGAAGAGGATATGTTAGATGAAGAAAATGGCTCATCGAAATGAAAGATGAAATCAAGCATCTGGAAACTGTATACAAACAATGCAAGAAATGATCGACGATCCAACGCTGGAATTTTGCAGATAATCCCCAAAAGGAATTCCAGGTGGAGGAACCACAATTCACAGCTCACCTACAATAGGAAGAAGAGCCCTTAGATGGATTGGAGCATTATAACATATCTCATGTCCTACGAACAGAAAATCAAAAGGCGAATAATCTGGCTAAGTGAGAAAGTTCCGAAAATCTAGAAACGATAGAGATGATCCCAATCAAGACACTACGAACTCCGACCATTGATCAGATAGAAGTTGATCCAGTGTTGGATACTACACCTGAATGAGAATCATCGACAACCCCCGTAAGAAACTTCCTGCAGCACGGAGTGCTTTCGGCAACGAGAATGAATGGCGTACCATCGTTCGTTATGCCTTAAGATATCACATGCAAGGCAACATGGCTTATTTCCCTTAGAAGGTTGTCCCGAGATAGAAATCAACGAATCCCATTGCTAAATTCACCGCCCTAAATGATTTGACAGATTCACACTTCCACTCCCTTCATCGATTATATGCCAAGCAAACTCGTGCCCCAAACGCTGGGGGCAACTGGAAATTCGAGCGCGGTTCGCTCGAGATTACATCTGATTCAAGGCTGATGCATCCTAGATTTGTATAACCGATCGCCTTAGTCTTGCTCGAAGATTGGCAAGTTAAAGGTTTGGAACACTTAAGCCCAAATGTTGAATGATTGTCTGCATACCGTCTTCATTTCCCCAATATGGGATCGAAGACATATCAGCAAATTTATGAGATATGACTATTTCACCAGTAGCAGTATCCTATTTCCTAGCATAGAAAGTGAAAAAGTGTCTATAAGCATGGATCCATTGTTCTCATGCCAATTGCCATCCTAACACCAATGCAATGATATGCTACCATTAGCGACACAATTATGACTTCCTGACACTTAATCCTTACCCTTGGCATGAGGGCAAGAAGGCGATTCAAAGGAGATGTGACCTTAGCACTCCAAGACTCTGATCGAGGTCTAATTGTTCTTGAAACTGTGGCCCCGGAATAATTTGAAAAGATATTCGTCATCAGCTAAAATTTTGGCAGCCATCCCCTGGTAGAGACAGGATAAGGTAGAATTAACCGTCAAAGAACATGCAATGCCATTTCTGCTCCGAATGATATTCATCTCTTTAATAGGATTATACTTTAACCATGATTCTTGTATTTTCATGCTTTATGAGTAATTGATGTAATTAACTCAAAAAAATTTATATATGGATTGTGTAGGTACCTAAGATCTGGTACCAATCATACTTTTAACACCCGCGTGCAGAGTTATGGAGCACTACTGTAACGGGCCCGGCTGGACTGCTCGTTTGCAAAGCCACGCCCTCCATCTAAAGAAAGTTGTATAGCTTAAGGTGGATCCGAGATGACCATCTAATCCTTGGCTCACACGTGGCAGACCACAAGACTATTACACATAAATTATCAAATTGCAAAGTCAAAATCTGACTCCAGATGGACGCGGTGTGACCATCTATATGGCTCGATCCTATCCTCGATGCCACCAGATTACATGAATCCCGATAGGGGGGTAGCAGTGCCCATTAATATCCTTACTTTTCAGTCATAAGATTTGCTTTTACATGCCACTTGAGTTATTGGCAAGACTAATTCGCGCGATATGAATGATGCAAGTACCCGGAGTTTGGTGCCAACCAGTCCTCCCGTAGATTGTTCGGAGGAAAGCAAAGCCTTAGCAAACACTTTCCGATAAACTCTAATCTTGAGCTTAGATAGGAGTATAAATCTAGGATGAGTGTTATGGGCGCGCCATTATTAAAGACCAATCGATACATGACTCTAACTCTCAAGATTCGTGAGAGAGTATAAAGGACGCGAAGATGATGTCCACAAGACGTGAATGTGCACCATGATAAAAACCGCCTTGACAACTCTCCACCCCGCTGAAGGATCAGGAGAGTATAAAGGCGCTAGAGACTTAGCGCCCCCAGAACTTCTGCCCTAATGAAGGATCGGTAAGCAGACCAAGAACCGAGCTCGAACTCTAAACCACTGAAGAATCGGGAGAGTATAAAGGCACCATGGATTGGTGCCCCAAGAAATCTAACCCGCTAAGGATCGGGACAGTATAAAGGCGCTAGAGACTTAGCGCCCCCAAGAAGTCCTACCCTGCTGAAGGATTGGGGAGCAGACTAAGAACCGAGCTCGAACTCTAACCCGCTGAAGAATCGGAGAGTATAAAGGCACCGTGGATTGGTGCCCCAAGAACTCTAACCTGCTGAAGGATCGGTAGAGTAAAAGGTGCTAGAGACTTAGCGCCCCCAAGAACTCCTACCCCGCTGAAGGATTGGGGAGCAGACTGAAAGCTGAGTTCAACTCCAGAGAGAGTATAAAGGCATAGATTAAAATGCCAGTCAAGGACTCCTACCCCACCGGAGCGTCGGGGGCAAAACTGAAAGTTAAGCACGGATCCTCCATGTCCGGACATGGGGGCAAAACAGTTAAGGTCCTAATCAATCCTCAACAAAGTCCTGGCCAGGGACTAAGTTAGTCATTGATGGGGAGCATACCTGTACACACATACTACTTTAGTGCACTTTCATTTACAGTTGCATTGACAACTTATAACACCTCATGACTTATTTGCTCATTTGTGTTTCAAATGTTTAAATGCATAACTAATTATGGAACATTCGCAGGTACAAGACAATGCAAAAGAAACAAAATTTTAATTACTAAATGCAGGTTTACAAAAGATAACTAGTCAAGAACGCAAGGCCCTTACTCGCAACAATAGCAGCATGCCAATGGGAAACAAACAAAGGGTCGCGTCCAGAAGGATGACCCAGGCCCCTTGAAGACCAGAAAACAGATGCAAAGAAAACATCCATCTGCTGATCCCAACTTACTTCCAAAATGGGAAGCTCATACAAGGCTGGATATATCCCATGTAATAATTGAGCGTGACGCAACCATTTCGTCCCCGACCTTTCCCTTGATGCATAGACAAAACGAGAGCAATAAGGGTGACTACGATCCAACTATTCATCGCTTGATTTCAATCCTTGGAGCTTGGATGGGAGGCTGGAGATTAGCATGGGATGAGTACCAATAAATTGGTTTGCATTCAACTCCGACTCTTGGTGCGAGGAGTGAATATAAATCTAGAGAAGATATGGATTCGACCCGAGGGTGAGGGCATGGAATACGAGCCTCAAGCAGCATAATTCTACTACTCGATGCCTCTGTTTCCAGTTGAGTGACAGAAAACTGATTGACGGCTACTGCACATGTGGATCTAAGAAGCCCGAGGTCGGTCTTCACTTATTTCAAGACTTTACGCTGTGGGGATCAACGACAATTGAAAGGCCAAGCAATAATCATCAATTCGCTGGAAATGATAAAATCGAAGTTCAATCAATGACGAACTTGGCTCGGCCAGATAGCAACCATCAGCTCGGATTGAACACAAACCAATCAGCAGGCGTGCAGCATGCGGCTTCGATTCAAAACATCGTGGATGGAAACATGGACAATGGAACAGTAACCTGCAACATCCTAGATGAGAATGCAAGAATTGTAACAAACTCAGGTTATGCACGACCAGCTTTAGCTCCAACTCAAATTCCATACTCGGCTCCAAGCAAGAACGCAATAATTCGAAGAACATGAACCCGGTCGGGTCGAATGACTCGAACCACTACCCGGGGGCAATATCGAAGCGGAAGCAATAAATCAGCAAAGACCCCCTTTGTAATCTTAGATTCGATGCTGGGAGCACCATCCATGATCTTGACAATGTGCAGCAATTCGTTAATAACAACCTGCTCGCCAGTTTGATTCAGTGCCTCTCAAGGGGCGGCACTTCTCAAGATGATAGGGATAATGGAAATCACAGCCCTTTCACGTGGGACAGGAGAATCCCCTGTTATTCCCCCGAACTTTAAACTTTGTTGGTAATGAGATTTTCTCAGAAGCTTTGGAGAATTCAACCCGGAGGTTGACATGCTTTTATGACAAGAAGGTGTTAATATCGAGATGGGCGACCTTGATGCTTTTGTGACAAAGAATGGAGCACCTTCCAACTCCTGAAATGATAAGGACAAAGGAAAAGCCCTGGAAAAGACTGATAAGAATGTGCAGTTCCAAAAAGAATCTATACCACTTATCGAGCCCGTGATCTTGTTTGTCAAGCTCAATTGAACTGAGCATGAGAAAGAGACTCAAAGAGACTGTGATGACCATTTCGGACTATGTTGAAGCATAAACGGAGGGGCCCAACTAACTTCATAATGACATTTATTCACTTGCATTCAACAAGCTTACATAACTCCGCAACTGATCCGATGGGAGTAACCGAATTCGTTGATGCCCGATGAGGCAATCCTCACTATCCGACTAAAGAGAAGAAACGGTATCAAAGCAAATGTGGGTTGACCATACATATATAATTCCAACTTTTGCTAAATTGAGAAATAGTACAAAATGATCTGGGTCAACTAAGATTGCTGAACCTACAACTCTTACCAGATGCGATGACGGGAAGTATAAAATCCCAAAGATTAGATGCCTGATTGACTCAACTCAACCCCTATCGATACTGGGGGCATAAGCCCTGACTTCGCTTGTCCTCCGACGGAGCTGAGAGAACAAGCAAAAGTTCGTAGACTCGCTTTGAAGATGACCCTCGCATAGAGCAAGATTTAAAGCATATGCACCATATCTTCAGAATTTGCAAGATGTGTCCTGCTTGTTCAAATAAGCTAGCTTATGGGTCAAATGTGACTCCAAAGATTCAAATCGTAGTTACATTGAAGGGAAGCGATCCAGAGCGATTGCGGACTCCTTTGACCACAATCAGGAGTGATCAGGGTCTTCGGATTCCTTACTGTTATGATTCAAGATGATTTTAAGAACCTGGATCAATATCAAGATATCAAGACAGTCCAACCTTGAGTACAAATAATGAATTCATATATTAATTCTAATGTGCTTTGTCCTAACTTCCCAGATACCAACTAAAAGCTCGAAGATTCTTGAATTACCCAATAATTTGGATGGCCACTTCATGCATTGACTCATATGTAAAAGAAAGTATGACCTGACAATGTGCTTGACTCACGTAGAATGATGATGTTGTTTGGCAACGATCCATGCTTGTAGGATCACACTCAGGAGCTAACGGTCTAGCATGATTTTTGATGAATGAATTAGACGTCTTGATTCGACGGGGTTTAAACAATTTCTTGATTGTCTCGAATACTCCTTCCATAGAACTTGGCCTGACTAGCTCCCGAGGAAGCCATGCAACAATTGGATAAAGCCTTTTCAAGGATAAATGACGTTCCAGAAAGATTTAGCTCAACACATTCAAAGCACATCTCATCTGCGATAAGATGTGCTTTGGGGGGAAAAATGTTAGCCTGTGTAACACCCCGAATTTTCTATTAACACTAAAGTTGCTAAAATATTAATAAGTGTGTAGAAGAGGGGATGTATCTAATATGAATATAAAAATATTAATAAGTATGTAAGAGAGGGGATGTATCTAATATGAATATAAAAATATTAATAAGTATGTAAGAGAGGGGATGTATCTATTATGAATATAAAAATATTAATAAGTGTGTAAGAGAGGGGATGTATCTAATATGAATATAAAAATATTAATAAGTGTGTGAGAGAGGGGATGTATCTAATATGTATATAAAAACAATAATAAGTAAAGGGGGATGTATCTAATATGTACATTGTAGAAAATATATATATTTATGACATGAATAGAAGTTTATTAATATGCTGAGTGTTTGCTGAGTCACTTCTGACTCATTGCTGAGTCAACAAGATAAACCCCATCTTGTCTGGACGGCTGCGGTTATTTCTAGGTTAAATCTAATGGCCTAAACGCATTCTAAAATCTATAAATAAGTGGGTAGACCCTAAACCTAAATCACTTGTAAAATTAGAAGAGCTACCGTCATGCTGCTGCCATGGAGTTCAGCATAGCCGTCACAAACAAAGAAGAGGAAGCTTAATCTACTACAACTAAATTCTTCTCAACAAAACAAATCAAACCAAAGAACTCTCTCTCTAATTCTCTTCTTTTGTTGGTGAGTATGATGATTCTCACAAGACTATTACAAACTAATTTGACTCAGTTATGAATGGATCACAAGAAAGTGATGTGATTTGTAATTGTAAATTCTATATATTGTGGATCTCTTATTATGTTATTATGTTGTCGTATGATGTAAATTATATATGCTATGTCATGCTATGTTGTAAATTTTCTTATGCTATGTCGTGCTATGTTGAGAATCATGTCAAGCTATGTTATACTATCATACTATGCCATGTTATAAATCATGCTATATTATGTTGAAAAATCATGATGTTGTTGGATCATGCTTAAAGTTATGTTTTTTTTTCTTAATTTAAATGGATCTTGTTTATGGGAATTTGCCTATTAGGTTAGGTGTGCCCATAAACTTGAAACTATAATTAAATAAAACTTGATTATGGGAATTTGCCTATTGAGTTAGGTGTACCCATATAAAACCATGTTGTTAAAAAATTAGATGATGTTGATTCACACATGTTCATATGTAAGTTTATGAAAATTGATTGAGATCATATTAGGTGAATTTTGAACAAGTTGACACCTTTAGGTCCATGACATGTATAATCTATGCAAGTTGGACATATGCAAGTTTCACCCCTTATTATGATTCATTTGGGTCACATATACATGTTGTTATTATGATAATCTCTTTTATGCTATGAGTTAGGCTATTCAAGTCTAACATATATTTTGCGAATAAACGTTCAAACGTGGGGTAGGGGTAATATTAGGAATTAATAAATTGGGTGCAATTTTGTAAGATTTTGCATACCATGAATGGATGTCCATAATTGAGTCAATTATGGACATTGTTAAAAATTGGAAGTAATTAATAATTCAAGTAGGGAATTATTAAAATTGGGGGAAAGTGGATTATTATTAATAATCAATGCTTAGGACACGAGGATGGACCCGTTTGTGATGTATACCTGCCCGGACCCGCCCGACAAATCCAGTAGTCACAAATGTCGGCCCAATGTGAGAGGTCCTAGGCCCAAACTAAAGCATAACAGTTGTAAAGACACGAGGTTAGACTCTTTTATGGTGTAAGACTGCCCGGACCCGCCCGGCAAATCCAGCTGCCATAAAATGCCAGTCTAATGTGAGAGGTCTTTATGAGGTTATGGCCTTAATGAACTAAGAAATACTTAACCAGATAATCATGTAAGGTGGGACATGGGGGTTAAGTAGGTGCCTTGGGTGGCATGAGGAATCTGGTGGTTGCCTTTAGAGGCATTTGAAATACGATTAGACTTAACCAAACACACATGTAAATGAACATGACTAAGTGGGTTAAGTGGGATGGACTAATGGGGACAAGCTTAGGTGGAATGCTTGTGGTAAATAGTGGGGGCCCATTTCAACCAGTATCCCAAAACGTATCTTTGTGGGCTCGACCCAAGTCGAGGACGGGACACGCATACTGGGTTTGACTATAAGAGGCCAAAACAGGAAGCGGTGGCAACGCAAGTCCAACGGGTTTCATATGCGTGTCTGGACCCGGGCTGGTAGGTAAGACGTTGTTGCATCGTGTAGGTATAAGCCGTGCATGTCCGTTGTATCAGGTTGCCACTTTAGGGGAGTGATACACCCCACTGTGGGGCCAGCACGGGTATCTACGAGTTAGGGAGCCGATCGAATAATGGGAAGTAGGGTACACCTAGTGGAGATAGGGGCAGGCGGCACCTATGTAGTCAGCTAGGGGTACGTAAAGCCATTGGGAAAGTTTCTAAGTGAAGCTAAGTGGGATGAATCTTTAGGGTGACTGGTGTGGTGCAGTATAGTGTTTATCCTTTAGTATTTAGGAGCGCCTATAACGTTGCCTTTAGCGATTGTCTATGTCCTTAATCTGCTCTTCATAGACATTTTCTTGTTTTCCAGCTTATGCCTTAGTCCAGTTATTTTGGTAATAGTATTGTAGAATTATCATATTCACCAGACTTTATGTCTGACCCCCTCTTTTCCATCCTTTTTCTCCCTTCAGGTCCGCAGGTTGGGCCAAGTTCTAGTGGAGTCTAGTTGGATCGCTTATCTTCTGGAAAGCTTGGACTGCTGAAGTAAAGTCCAGCTTGTTATCTTTCTTTTTAATGGCTATTCATGTAATGGGATTATGTACTTGTTTTATCAAGATAGATATTGTACTTGACATTGAATGTGGTGTTATGATGTAATCAAACATGTTTTGACTTCTGCTACAATGAAATAAAGTTTTTTGAATTTCCAAGTACTATTTTATATCTGTCTTGTTGTAATTTTACTGTTCTATATTCACTTAAAACCTCCATGGAAGTTAATGCATTCCCTTTGTGAGTGACATTAATGGACGTGTGGTGTTACATGTGGTATCAGAGCATAAGGTTACCAGAACAGATAAAAAATTTTTTTAGAAAAATATTTTTTTTCTAAAGTATTTTTGGAAGAAGTGCTTTCAAAAAAAAAAAACATGTTATTTAAAGAGAGTTTTTATGAAAAACATAATCCCAAATAGCCATATCCTTATCTTTATCTTTCGAATTCTCCATTTTGAATCTTTCCTTTTTCGTTTCAGCATGGCAGAAGATCTTATTCTCCCAGAAGGTGTGACGATTCCAGGGTGGTTTAGGAGATACTTGGAGGCTAGGGCCACCACTGCAGGCCCAGCGGATACTCCTTCACCCCTAGTTGCACCCATTCCTCCTCCTCCTCCTCCTCGTGTTGACACTTTTGCAAAGACGTGCAAGGAATTCAAGGCTATGGGAGGAAAAACTTTTCAAGGGACTGAGACGTTTGTGGAGGCCAGAGATTGGCTTAAGGAGACTGAGGAATTGTTGGATATCTTTGAAGTGGAAGATGGGAGGAAAGTCCGTTTAGTTGCTTGGTTAATGAAGGGAGAGGCCTCGTTTTGGTGGGAGGTCACTAACGGGGAACGTCCAGTTGATTCATGGGCGGATTTCAGACGAAGGTTTGAGGTAAAGTTTCTTTCAAGGGCAGAGGAGAACTTAAATATGGAAAAATTCCTGGCACTAAAGCAAGGGAGCTCATCAGTAAAGGAATATGTCAATAAATTTAATCAGTTAGCAAGGTTTGGCTTGGAGTTGGTGAACATGCCAGAGAAGAAAGCTTTGAGGTTCGTTAGAGGCTTGAATGAACCGTTGCAAGGGTTGGCTATGACCCACATCCCTATGGGAGCCACCTTTGAAAAGCTAGTAGAAATGGCACTTATGCATGAGGATAAGGCAGTTGAAAAGAAAGGGGATCAGAAGAAACCCCAACAGCAAAATAAGAAGGGTGGTAAAAACAATAATGGCAAAGGGAAGAAGAAATGCTTCAATTGTGGGACGCCTGGCCATCTCAGCAAAGATTGTAGAAAGAAAAAGAAGACTGGTTGTTTTCATTGTGGAGATGCGGGACATTTAGTGAAGGACTGTCCAAAGAAGGGGCAGAGGGCAGGGTCTACCTCGGGAGGACAGGTGCAGGCTCTTATGGCACCAGGGCAGGCAAGGGGGCAAGTTCAGGCTATTGCGGCCCCACCGCTGCAAGAAAGAGGTAGAACAATTTCTGTTGAAAGCTTAGTTTTTCTGTTTGATCATCCTGTCCGTACCTTATTCGATTCTGGCGCATCTCATTCGTTTATCTCTGCATCATTAGTTGAATCACTGCACTTGAACACCAGTTTAGTAGAGGATCCCTTGGTCGTTTCAAATCCAATTGGGGGTTCGGCTCATTTGACCATGATATGTTTGGATTTGAAAATCTCTATACTTAGCGTTGAATTTAGATGTGATGCTTATGTATTGGGCTTCACGGGCTATGGGCTAATTTTAGGAATGGATTGGTTGTCTAGAAATAGGGCCATTCTTGATTGTGAAAGGAGAGTAGTTAGGCTTGTGACTCGCCTTGGTAATGCTCTCGACATCTTTTGTAATCCCATAAATTCCGTTATGCTAAGTTATCTTGAATCGCTTGACACGTCTGTAGAGAACCTGCGATCGGTAGAAGTGGTCCGGGAATATCCGGATGTGTTTGAGGAGGTGAAGGGCTTACCTCCAAAGCGGGAGATAGACTTTCGAATTTATCTTGTGGATAATGCTAAACCCGTATCTTTGCCAGTGCGCCACATGGCTCCTCGTGAAAGGAGGGAACTCAATAAGCAAGTAAAGGAGTTGCTTGAGAAGGGGTTCATAAGACGTAGTATATCGGAGTGGGGTGCTCCAGTAGTTTTTGCCACAAAGGCGGATGGGTCTCTTAGACTTTGTATGGACTATAGAGAACTAAACAAGCTTACTAAAAAGAACCGACACCCACTGCCGAGGATTGACGATCTCTTTGATCAGTTAGTTGGCGCCTCAGTGTTTTCGCAGTTGGACTTAGCCACTGGCTTTCATCAACTGAGAGTGGCTGAGGATAGTATAGATAAGACTGCTTTTAGGACTCCTGACGGATTCTATGAATGGCTAGTGATGCCCTTTGGTTTGACAAACGCCCCTGCATATTTTGTTGATTTGATGAGTAGGGTGTTTAGGGAATACCTTAACAAATTCGTGGTAGTCTTTGTGGATGACATCTTAGTCTTTTCTAAGAATAAAGAAGAGCACTCCCTACATCTTAGGGAAGTGTTGGAAACCCTTCGAGCGCATAACCTTAAGGCAAAATTTTCTAAGTGTCACTTCTGGAGGAAGGAAGTACGGTTCTTAGGGCACATGGTTTCCAAAGAAGGGATAGCAGTGGATCCCGCAAAGGTGGTAGCCATCCAAGATTGGAAGGTCCCTAAAAATGCAACCGAAGTAAGAAGTTTCTTGGGGTTGGCTGGCTATTATAGGAAGTTTATCAAATACTTCGCAAAAATATCAGCTCCATTAACACGGTTAACGAAGAAGAACCTGGTTTTTACGTGGGACAAAGATTGCGATGATGCGTTCCAACGTTTAAAGAGAGCCTTAACTTCAGCCTCAGTCTTAGTGCTGCCAGACGGGAATAAACCGTTTACCATCTATACTGATGCTTGTGGGACGGGACTTGGCGCGGTCCTCATGCAAGAGGGAAGAGTAATAGCCTATGGTGGAAGGCAGTTGAGGGTTCATGAAAAGAATTACCCCACGCATGACTTAGAGCTAGCCGCAATTGTTTTCGCGCTTAAGTCTTGGCGTCACTATCTTCTTGGTGAGAAATTCGAACTGTTCACTGACCAAAAATCATTAAAATACTTATTCTCTCAGAAGGATTTGAATTTAAGGCAGCAACGGTGGATGGAATTCTTAGCCTCCTACGATTTTGAAATAGCATATACCCCGGGCAAGGATAACGTGGTGGCAGACGCCTTAAGTAGGAAAAGGTTGTCCTTGAGTCCGTTGTTTGTTGAACGACAAAGCTTAGAATTCATCTCTATGTTTGACTTTAGACCCTCCGTTGACTTAGTACCCGGTCTGTTAGCATCCTTGGAGGTTAGACCTACACTTCTAGGACGGGTTGGTGAGGCACAGCGAGACGACCCACAGTTGGTTGAGATAGTAGAAAAGCTCAAAGGGGGGGAGTCGTCAAGCCATCTTCGTAGGTATACCCTAGACGATAAGGGTTGGTTACGAAGGGATAATAGACTTTGTGTACCACAAGACGAAGACTTAAGGAAGGCCATTCTTGATGATGCTCATCGCTCAAAAATGACCATTCATCCCGGCGGGGATAAGATGTACAAAGATATGAAGCGGGTTTTCTTTTGGGCCGGTATGAAAAAGGATGTGGCCGAGTACGTCGCTAGATGCTTGGTGTGCCAACGAGTTAAAGCAGAACAAAAGAAACCCGGTGGGTTGCTTCACCCATTAGAAGTTCCACTATAGAAATGGGAAAGCATCTCAATGGATTTTGTGGATGGATTACCAAGATCAAGGAAGGGTAACACGGGGATTTGGGTTATAGTAGATAGACTTACTAAAAGCGCCCATTTTATTCCCGTGAAAAGTAAGAGGACTGCTCCGTGGTTGGCTTCTGTATACATTAAGGAGATAGTTCGTTTGCACGGTATTCCTTCTAGTATAGTAAGCGACCGTGACCCCATCTTTACTAGCGAATTTTGGAAGAGTTTACAAGAGGTGGTAGGGACTCAGCTATGTTTGAGCACCGCATATCATCCTCAGACAGACGGCCAGACCGAGAGGGTGAATCGCATTCTAGAGGATCTTTTAAGGCTTTGTATCCTAGACTTTGGGGGTACATGGGAAGAGCACCTTCCGTTAGTAGAATTCGCATATAATAATAGCTTTCAGTCTAGTATTGGCATGGCACCTTTCGAAGCTCTTTATGGAAGGCCTTGCCGTTCGCCTACATATTGGTGGGAATCTACCGATAAAATCCTACTTGGGCCCGATATGGTTAGGGAAACCTCGGAGAAGATTGAGTTGATTCGAAGGAGGATGAAAGCAGCACAAGATAGGCAAAAATCGTATGCTGATAAGAGGAGAACAGATCTTGAGTTTTACATTGGGGACATGGTTTTTATCAAAGTGTCTCCTTTACAGAATGTTGTTCGCTTTGGGTCCGTGGGGAAATTAGCACCAAGGTTTGTAGGGCCGTTTCCTGTAAAAAACAGGATTGGGAAGATGGCATATAGGGTGGAGTTGCCTCAGAAACTTAGTGGAGTACACGACGTATTCCATGTATCACATTTGAGGAAGTGTTTGCACAAGACCGCGGAGGTGGTAGAGCCGAGCTTGCTTAAAGAGGTGGAAATAGAGCGTGATGCAACAATTAGACGAGCTCCTACATGCATTCTTGGGTCGGAGATCAAAAAGTTGAGGAATCGAGAGGTCAGACTGGTTAAAGTGCAATGGGGAGATGATGAGAGCAACGCAACTTGGGAGACAGAAGAGAAGATGCGTTCGTTGTACCCTTTTCTTTTTAAGGGTATGTCTTTTAATTTCTCCTTTATCGCTTAGCTTATCTTATCTTATCTTTAGTATGTCCTCTCATTAGTATCTTTGACCTTTAGTTAGGATAATCCTATGGTTGAAACATGTGTTTGAGACATGTTATGTATGATGGATGCAAAATGGATGCAAGTGTTTGCTAGTGGTTGCTCGTGGATGCAAATATACACACACTTTAGGCACTAGATCGGCTCAGTCACTTCATATTGCATATTGCATATATATGGATGTATTTAGTATAATGGATGTATAATGGTTGTACCATCATATGGATGCTGCATTCGGTTGAATGGGTGTGCACGCATATAGAAGTAGTATGTAAGCAATTAGGATCTTTTGCATACATAATGGATTCATGACACTTACATAATTTGCATTAAGGAGGTCAACTGAATCAGTAGACCGCCTGATTTCGCATTAGGTAAGGACATGTACACACACTTCCATATGATCATAAAGCATTAGAAGTCTTTTAAGGACAATGGATGCCTGTGTATGATGGATGAGTAGATGGACGTTTGGATGGTAGGATATACATTCTTCCAGACTTGAAGATTTCGGGGACGAAATCCTAAAAGGAGGGGAGAATGTAACACCCCGAATTTTCTATTAACACTAAAGTTGCTAAAATATTAATAAGTGTGTAGAAGAGGGGATGTATCTAATATAAATATAAAAATATTAATAAGTATGTAAGAGAGGGGATGTATCTAATATGAATATAAAAATATTAATAAGTATGTAAGAGAGGGGATGTATCTATTATGAATATAAAAATATTAATAAGTGTGTAAGAGAGGGGATGTATCTAATATGAATATAAAAATATTAATAAGTGTGTGAGAGAGGGGATGTATCTAATATGTATATAAAAACAATAATAAGTAAAGGGGGATGTATCTAATATGTACATTATAGAAAATATATATATATATATATATATATATTTATGACATGAATAGAAGTTTATTAATATGCTGAGTGTTTGCTGAGTCACTTCTGACTCATTGCTGAGTCAACAAGATAAACCCCATCTTGTCTGGACGGCTGCGGTTATTTCTAGGTTAAATCTAATGGCCTAAACGCATTCTAAAATCTATAAATAAGTTGGTAGACCCTAAGCCTAAATCACTTGTAAAATTAGAAGAGCTACCGTCATGCTGCTGCCATGGAGTTCAGCATAGCCGTCACAAACAAAGAAGAGGAAGCTTAATCTACTACAACTAAATTCTTCTCAACAAAACAAATCAAACCAAAGAACTATCTCTCTAATTCTCTTCTTTTGTTGGTGAGTATGATGATTCTCACAAGACTATTACAAACTAATTTGACTCAGTTATGAATGGATCACAAGAAAGTGATGTGATTTGTAATTGTAAATTCTATATATTGTGGATCTCTTATTATGTTATTATGTTGTCGTATGATGTAAATTATATATGCTATGTCATGCTATGTTGTAAATTCTCTTATGCTATGTCGTGCTATGTTGAGAATCATGTCAAGCTATGTTATACTATCATACTATGCCATGTTATAAATCATGCTATATTATGTTGAAAAATCATGATGTTGTTGGATCATGCTTAAAGTTATGTTTTTTTTCTTAATTTAAATGGATCTTGTTTATGGGAATTTGCCTATTAGGTTAGGTGTACCCATAAACTTGAAACTATAATTAAATAAAACTTGATTATGGGAATTTGCCTATTGAGTTAGGTGTACCCATATAAAACCATGTTGTTAAAAAATTAGATGATGTTGATTCACACATGTTCATATGTAAGTTTATGAAAATTGATTGAGATCATATTAGGTGAATTTTGAACAAGTTGACACCTTTAGGTCCATGACATGTATAATCTATGCAAGTTGGACATATGCAAGTTTCACCCCTTATTATGATTCATTTGGGTCACATATACATGTTGTTATTATGATAATCTCTTTTATGCTATGTGTTAGGCTATTCAAGTCTAACATATATTTTGCGAATAAACGTTCGAACGTGGGGTAGGGGTAATATTAGGAATTAATAAATTGGGTGCAATTTTGTAAGATTTTGCATACCATGAATGGATGTCCATAATTGAGTCAATTATGGACATTGTTAAAAATTGGAAGTAATTAATAATTCAAGTAGGGAACTATTAAAATTGGGGGAAAGTGGATTATTATTAATAATCAATGCTTAGGACACGAGGTTGGACCCGTTTGCGATGTAAACCTGCCCGGACCCGCCCGGCAAATCCAGTAGTCACAAATGTCGGCCCAATGTGAGAGGTCCTAGGCCCAAACTAAAGCATAACAGTTGTAAAGACACGAGGTTAGACTCTTTTATGGTGTAAGACTGCCCGGACCCGCCCGGCAAATCCAGCTGCCATAAAATGCCAGTCTAATGTGAGAGGTCTTTATGAGGTTATGGCCTTAATGAACTAAGAAATACTTAACCAGATAATCATGTAAGGTGGGACATGGGGGTTAAGTAGGTGCCTTGGGTGGCATGAGGAATCTGGTGGTTGCCTTTAGAGGCATTTGAAATACGATTAGACTTAACCAAACACACATGTAAATGAACATGACTAAGTGGGTTAAGTGGGATGGACTAATGGGGACAAGCTTAGGTGGAATGCTTGTGGTAAATAGTGGGGGCCCATTTCAACCAGTATCCCAAAACATATCTTTGTGGGCTCGACCCAAGTCGAGGACGGGACACGCATACTGGGTTTGACTATAAGAGGCCAAAACAGGGAGCGGTGGCAACGCAAGTCCAACGGGTTTCATATGCGTGTGTGGACCCGGGCTGGTAGGTAAGACGTTGTTGCATCATGTAGGTATAAGCCGTGCATGTCCGTTGTATCAGGTTGCCACTTTAGGGGAGTGATACACCCCACTGTGGGGCCAGCACGGGTATCTACGAGTTAGGGAGCCGATCGAATAATGGGAAGTAGGGTACACCTAGTGGAGATAGGGGCAGGCGGCACCTATGTAGTCAGCTAGGGGTACGTAAAGCCATTGGGAAAGTTTCTAAGTGAAGCTAAGTGGGATGAATCTTTAGTGTGACTGGTGTGGTGCAGTATAGTGTTTATCCTTTAGTATTTAGGAGCGCCTATAACGTTGCCTTTAGCGATTGTCTATGTCCTTAATCTGCTCTTCATAGACATTTTCTTGTTTTCCAGCTTATGCCTTAGTCCAGTTATTTTGGTAATAGTATTGTAGAATTATCATATTCACCAGACTTTATGTCTGACCCCCTCTTTTCCATCCTTTTTCTCCCTTCAGGTCCGCAGGTTGGGCCAAGTTCTAGTGGAGTCTAGTTGGATCGCTTATCTTCTGGAAAGCTTGGACTGCTGAAGTAAAGTCCAGCTTGTTATCTTTCTTTTTAATGGCTATTCATGTAATGGGATTATGTACTTGTTTTATCAAGATAGATATTGTACTTGACATTGAATGTGGTGTTATGATGTAATCAAACATGTTTTGACTTCTGCTACAATGAAATAAAGTTTTTTGAATTTCCAAGTACTATTTTATATCTGTCTTGTTGTAATTTTACTGTTCTATATTCACTTAAAACCTCCATGGAAGTTAATGCATTCCCTTTGTGAGTGACATTAATGGACGTGGGGTGTTACAGCCTGCTTTGTGACCAGGCTACCCAAAGCAAAGATTATGTCGACACACTTTTTGGCAAATGCTATCACATATGGAATCTCTGGATAACATCACTCTCCGCCATTGGAAGCATCGTCAGAAGACATAGGGCAGTTTGGTCAAAATCACAACATCAGTATAAACTAGCCCGAAACCCCTATCAAATGACCTCATTTGGATCTAAACACATGAAATACTTGTATCCTTCTGAATTAGCTTCAAGTAGAGCTTTCGTTTGGTCCAATCGGCCTTACGGTTTGAAAGTTATGTCTGTTTCCGTGAACGCATACAGAAATATGGAAAAAACTTGCATTTTGGCTTTTTTGAAGATCGGATCGTGTCCACCCCCTGGGGTCGGATCGTGACCACCCCCTAGGGTCGGATCGTGACCACCCCCGAGGGTCGGATCGTGACCACCCCCGGGTTCGGATCGTGACCACCCCCTTGGGTCAGATCGTGACCACTCTATGGGATCAGTTCGTGACCATGACCCGGACTGACCATCACCAGCTCACCACCTCGGTTCACAAACCGTGACCACGAACTGAGACGACCTCGAACCCCGTACTGACGGCGGCAAGGGTAATCTTTGGAATATAACACAGAAACTGATAACGGCAGAACAAAATTAAATAAATACACCAGATAATGAACAAATAATACACTGGATAAACATAATCATCAGAGTTACACAGTATACCGGATCACACTTAGTACAAATATAGTTCAGCTATACATAAATTTCTACAGCGGAAAATAAACAAAATATGTACAACAGGAGCTGAACAGCATAAAAAGAGATAAATGATAGAATCCATCTTCAGCTCCAGCTATCCAGAAAAACCTGATAAACCTGAACACAAGGCTGCCCGTGAAGAAAAAGGAGAACCCGAGTTTGAAAGTGAAACAAACTACGAGTCAGTCATAGGACTAGTATGAGAAATCTACTCAACACATTTAAAATATGGCTAATCACAAGACCACGCCATTTTTGTGGAACGGGTTTACTCCATCGGATTGCCAGTGCTTTAAAACAAATAATTCTTTTAAACATCGCAATGCTTTTTATAAAAATGAAGCCATTATAAGACTCAGTTCCCATCACACAATGCAACGCAAACAGGAGGATAGAGTTTTACCTTATAATGGCCAAAATAAGGTTAATACGAATAAAACAAAAGCAATTGATTTTCTTACTAGTGTTCACATGTTTCAAAAACAATTTCGAATTATAACTATCAATCATAGACGGCACGGGTACCATATATCATGTCGCCATTTATAGGTATACAATCAAAAGCGCACAGTCACATATTTGGAAATTGGATTTCCATCATGAACCAAGGCAAAAGATAGTCCTTACCGAATTCGAGACTGTCTAGCCCGAGACTCAGGCAAGTACTCAGTCAAGCCTTTGGAGCGACAGGGCCGGTCCACCGATGTGGATTAAAATTCCTGAACACTGCGTTTCCCTGCCCTTTGGGGCGTAAGGGAGCCAATGAATGACTCCATCGGACCCAGATCGTCCGATTTAACCGAGGAGCCTCGCAACAGTAACAACCAAATAAGTCAAACTCGTCAGGGCATGTAAAACCACTGACGCCATTTCTAGCTAGAAAGAAACGCATGTCCTCCCTGAGGTCCTCTCCCGTTTCTGGTTCATACCGGGGTGTGAGGCTCGCGTATTCACGTTATACACAAAGCTACGCCACACAGGCGGTGCTTTGATCATCACCACAAGACTTTGCTTTTCAACAGAAGTCTTGATCACTGCATCTTAGCATGCCACACAAGCAATTCACACCATGCAACTGATGGCTATCAATCACACAGAATAAATTCCGATGTCAGGCACACCGTCCATTTGCAAGTCCGTTCTGGTCTGAACGAAACCGGAGGCACTACATACCTCGCAAACCCTTCGATCTCCACGTACGTCTGGACGATCCTCACTTATTATCCATATTTCGGGATGCCTCCCAATCAGGACATCAGTTACCATCCTAACGAGGTGAAGATCTCCGGTCTTCGACCACCGTCTTCATCTTCGATTTCTTATCGTCGATTCAGTTATTCAGAATGGGATAAACCCGGTCTTTCTGAGCAACTCGCGTATGTAATAAACAAGTGTAACACAAACACACATACGCATCATTTTAATTCATTAGTCGCTAACCGTAAATCAGTAAGAGAACGATTTCCCAAATATTAACCCCGTAGGCCGAAACCAAGATCAGATCAACACCCAGGAAACCATTCGACTTAGCCAACCTTCAGTTAGTTTCTAAATTTCACATCCATATCGTTTATAATATTTTATAATGATTTATCGCCATTTTTATTTATTTTAAAATAGCCAATTTATTCAAACGACGCTTCGGGCCATAACGCGGCTGTGTCGCTGTTTTTCTTCAGATTTGATTTACACATATCTGAAAATCTAACCATTGGATCTTCACAAAATTTACATCATTAGGAAGATTTTTTCAAAACAAATCCAACGGTTCCAATTTCGGGAAAATCCGACGGTCGGATCTCCCGGTATAATCGTTTGAAGTTTCGATTTCAAAATACGAACTGCAGCGTTGTTATTCGATTTAATATATATATATATATAATCGATTCTGCCGCTGTTTTTCTTCAGATTTGAATTAAACATTCAAGACAATCCAACCGTTGGATTTTTACAAAGTTGGTGCCGTTGGAAAGATATTTCCAAAGCGAACCCAACGGTTGCAATTTCGGGAAAATCCGATGGGCGGATCTCCTGCACTAATCGTTTGAAATCACGGTTTCAAAATACGAACTACAGCTTCGTTATTCGATATATTTCAATTCTATATATATATATATATATATATATATATATATATCGATTCTTCGATTTCAAAACTCTATGATTTTCATACATTTGATAAAAATGATATTTTTATCTAACTGTCTTCTATTTCAACACTTCACTATTTTTAACAATTCATGTATATAATAAAAATGTGATTTTTATTGTAAAACAATTCATTTCAAAACACGATTATTTTATATAGTTCATATAGGTAATAAAAATATGATTTTTATTATAAAATAATTTATTTCAAAACAAGATTATTTTATATAGTTCATATTGACGATAAAAATAGGATTTTTATTATAAAACAATTTCTTTCAAAATACGAATACCATTCAACACATGAATTTCAATTCAAAGCATGAATTTCGATTCAACACATGAAGGTTTTCTATAGTTTGTATATATAGAGTAAAAATGTGATTTTTATTATTAAAACAATTTGTTCAAAACACGATACCATTCAACACATGAATTTCTATTCAATGAATGAATATCGATTCAACACATGAAGGTTTTCTATAGTTTGTATATATAGAGTAAAAATGTGATTTTTATTGTTAAAACAATTTATTCAAAACACGAATACCATTCAACACATGAATTTCTATTCAACGAGTGAATATCGATTCAACACATGAAGGTTTTCTATAGTTTGTATATATAGATAAAAAGGTGATTTTTATATTTAAAACAGAATACCATTCAACACATGAATTTCTATTCAACGAATGAATTTCGATTCAACACATGAAGGTTTTCTATAGTTTATATATAAAGATAAAAAGGTGATTTTTATATTTAAAACATGAATACCATTCAACACATGAATTTCTATTCAACGAATGAATTTCAATTCAACACATGAAGGTTTTCTATAGTTTATATATATAGATAAAAAGGTGATTTTTATATTTAAAACATGAATACCATTCAATACATGAATTTCTATTCAACGAATGAATTTCAATTCAACACATGAAGGTTTTCTATATTTTATATATATAGATAAAAAGGTGATTTTTATATTGCAAAACATGAATGTCGTTAAATAGATGAATTTCCATTCAACACATGAATATAGTTTCAACACATGAAAATAATTCTAACACATGAATATTATTCAAAATTTCGACAGCATAACGGCAGGGTAGTTAAAACCGGGACCGTCCCTAGTACAGCTCCTCGCTATACCTTAAAGCCTCGCAGCTCTTGAAAATGGGGAATCATGCATCTAGTTCGCACGCAGGCGGCATGTATATTTTTTTCATTTCCACAAACTAATCCTATGTGGTTTCAACCAAATATTTCTCAACCACAAACGGGTATTTTTCTACCACAATCAATCAATTTCAACCACAAACATTTCTAATCAACCATTCGCCATCAATCAATTTTCACACCAATTACAACCAATAAATATTGTCCATGGTTTATGGACGAGGGGCATATATATATATATATATATATATATATATATATATATATATAAGCATTTCACTTCTATTTCAACACATATATAATTTTTACAACGCATATATAACTTATACATCGAACGTACAACTTATACAACGCTTATACATGAGGTGTACAATGCTTATATAACTCATACATCGACTATATAATTTATACATCGTCGTTTTCCATATCCTTTATAAATTAGAAATCTCACATTGGGTTCCACTCCACCAAAAATAGCAGAAGGCTCCGAAAAATATGCGGTCTCTTCTAGAATGTAGAAGACGTCCTCACGAGTCAACTGTCTCTTGTTTCAATGAATTTCGTTAAGAAACGAAAAAGATATGATTTTTACGGTGAAATCAAAAACCGTAACGCTTTAAAATGCTATAATATAGTTTAAAATAAATTAAACCGTATACCTTCCAGTTTTGTTCAAACCTAGGTCGCCAATTTTCGCACGAATCTTGAAGCTGGAAGGCGATCAGAGAAGTCCATGTCGTAGAGCTCCGAATCCCGCACCTGACGCTGGTGGTATGGTCGAGTCCGAACTCAGATCGTGGGGGCGGTGAGCTCTCGAATGTCCAAACTTTGGAGCTCGAGATCTCGGGCGATACTCGATGATAGGGGATGATCCTGGTCTAGATGTGGAGAGGGGAGGAAGCTCGACAAAAAGTTGAACTGGAGCTAGGGCTATCGATGCATGTGGCGGTCAGAAATTGACTGGGAAGTTTCGAACGGCGGCCGTCGTTCGATTTGGGGTTTCCAGGAAAAGCGGGGAGAGAGAATGCATTTGGACCAATGATTTTTTTTTAATTTATATATTTTTAAATCTCTAAAATACTCCCTTTCACACACGAACCCCAATCCAAACCCAACGACTGTCGTCCCCTGCTAAATATCCCCATTCCGAACACAATGGGATATGTTTCGTAGGCCCATTCGACTGTTTCAGTCAGTTTTCTTTCAAATTAAAGTATAAAACATTCAATATTTGATTTGAACGTACGTTTCAATTTTCCAGGGCTACAAACTGATTCGAAAAATTCCAGAAAAATAAATCTAGCTATGTTTTGACGATACGGTCCCAACAAAACTAGTTTCGTCGAATTCTGAGACCGTTTGAAAAATGGCCCTTTTCTGGTCGATCCAATTTAATAAAAATCGACCAAACACATTTTCCTTTGCCATGCTCACATACTAGCTTCAAAAATTATGAAATTTGAAACCTAGCAATAACTTGACATCCCGGATCCAACAAATGTGTTTCATCGAATTCCGAGGTCGTTTGCAAAATGGCCATTTTCACGGGGTATATAAATTCCATAGCGACCTTTCTGAAAATTCATTTGGCCATAACTTTTGCTTTCCACTATGAAACTTCGATTTTTCAGATTCGTTAGAAAGGTATTCACTAACAGATTTAAATATTTTTGGTTTCACTCAAATCCGTTTTGGTTTGCACCCGGTACAGTCAGTCAAAGTTTGAATTCAAATTTTGAAACTACCGTGCCATTTCAGGCCTTGTTTATAATTAGAATTAATTATATTCTTTTTCAAATGTCGATACAAACTTAATTTTCATCGTTATTCTTTAAAATATTTATTTTAAATATTTAAAATCCACTAAAATAGCCAATTTAAAAATTTTAAATTGGTTCAGATTTTCCGGGTCGTTACAATCTCCCCCACATAAAACTTTTCGTCCCCGAAAAGTAACAAAGTCGAATTTGGTTTGATTAATCAACTATACGTTCAATCAGGCTTCCATTCTCCAACTTTTCAGTTTCTAAGAATTTTCAAATTCTTCAAAAAAATTGGCTAACACCCGGAATTTTCGAAAAATTTCGCCATAACCTCCTTTGTACGGGGAGGGGTATGGAAATTTATTGGGCCGTATTAGGTACCCAATAAATCCTATAAAGCTTACACATATTTATAGTGATATATTCTGGTGTTTACAAGGGAGCGTGTATAGATAATAACTCCAGAGAATAAATTCTCGTCACCCTGTCAAAGCCTGAGGGAGTGTGTATTTTAGTTGCTCCAGAGGATAAATCCTCGTCACCTCGTCCAGTGTGGGAAATAAATAGTCCATGTGCCGTATCTAATGACTAGAGAGACATGATTATTGTCAACTCCAGACCCGTGTGGGGTTTTTATTAATCTGGAAATTTTATCGTTACATCTTTATATGGTCATATCAGTCATCAGTTCAACCTGTAAAATATAGTCATCGCCATACAAGCCTTTCGCTCGTATGGTAAATCTTCCACCTCGTCACACAAGCTCCAAATGCTTATGTGGTATGTGATGAAGTATGCCATGTAATGTAGTTCAAAATTAATTGTTACTATCCTATGGCGATGTTTATGATTACACACAGAACAACCAGCACTCCGCATCCAATGGCACTCACAGGAGTTGATATAATAACAAAATTGCACATCCAACTCATTAAGGTTTACCTATTTGTCGGGCACGCAAATAAATTCTTTACTCAACAGCTATCCAATTACTTGTTCGAACATATATAATGCACAAGTATATATTCCTATCTGTTTTCTAATCAGTTCAATGTGCGATTTAATCGAATAAATTCTACCATTCATTCTATTATTGATTAAATTAACTATTGTTTTAATAATTTTAATTAATCAAATCTACTATCACACAACACAAACAACAATCAATTTTTTTTAAAATTTTCAAAATCATACAAATTAATTCCTATACTCTTTTAAAATCATTCAGACTATAGAATTAAAAATGCACATCCATGGAAAGAAAATAACAAAAGAGTAGAGAACTAATTGGTAATGCAAAGTATGGTAAATGTACCTTGCACCGGAATCAGTCAGAGATATCCACTCGACACTTAGGATGGGCTTTCTGAATGCTCTCCTCAGTTTCCCAAGTACAATCTCGCGGATCTCCACTCCATTGCACTTTGACTAAGTGAACCTTCTTGTTCCTCAGCTCTTTGGTTTCTTTACCGATAATCTTTAGCGGCACTCTTCTCGCAGCCAATTCTGGGGTAATTTCAATATCCTGTTGAGCTGCTTCTTCCACGATCAAGTCTGGATCATGAACGTGCTTTCGAAGTTGAGATATGTGAAATACATCATGTACTTCCGGCAACCAATCAGGCAATTTAACCCTATAAGCAAGAGTTCCAATCCGTTCAAGAATAGGAAACGGACCAATGAATTTGGGTGCCAATTTCCCTGTTTTACCGAACCGGATAACTCCTCTCATCGGCGATATTTTCAAATATACATAGTCTCCAACAACAAATGATATATCTCTCCTTCTCTTATCGGCATAGCTTTTTTGTCGGCTTTGAGAGGTGAGTAATCGTTTCTTAATAAAATCGACTTTGTCGGCAGCTTCTCGGATCATATCTGGCCCCAACACAAGTCTATTTCTGGGTTCGACCCAACAAGCAGGAGATCGGCACGGTCTACCATATATTGCTTCGAATGGCGACATTGTCAGGCTCGCCTAGTAGCTATTATTATATGAGAATTCAACCAAATGCAGATGGTCTTCCCATGATCCACCGAAATCTAGAACACAAGCCCGCAATAGATCTTCTAAAATACGATTCACCCTCTCAGTCTGACCATCTGTCTGAGGATGATAGGCGGTGCTCAAGTTCATCTTTGTTCCCAGCTCGACTTGAAATGCCTCCCAGAACTTGCTAGTAAATATTGTATCTCTATCACTAACTATACTGATTGGCACTCCGTGTAGTCTAACAATTTCCTTGAAGTATATCTGCGCCAGACACTGAGCAGTTCTGTTTGATCTGACAGGTATGAAATGGGCAGTCTTCGTGAAGCGATCTACGATCACCCAAATACTGTCATTTCCTTTTCTGGTTCTGGGCAGACCATCTATGAAGTCCATGGAAATATGTTCCCACTTCCAACCTGGAACGTCCAGCGGTTGCAACAGTCCATAAAGTTTCTGTTGGTCGCTTTTGACTAGCTGGCAAGTAGGGCATCGGCTAACATATAAAGAAATGTCCCTCTTCATCGACTTCCAACAGAAAGTGCGTTTGATGTCATTATACATTTTGCTTACTCCAGGATGGATACTAAGTTTCGACTTATGGCATTCATCCAGCACTTCCTTTTGGAGCTCAGAAATGTTAGGAACACAAATTCGACCTTTTAGCCTTAGAATCCCCTCATTATCAACTTGAAAACTCGAGGGCTCGCCTTTCTGAATTATCTCTATGTTCTTCTGAATGAAGTGATCTTCCTTCTAAAGAGCAGATATTTTATCTATCAATGAAGTCGTGATAATAAAACTGACGATCAT
The DNA here is from genome assembly GCA_030737875.1 of Allium sativum. Lineage (NCBI taxonomy): Eukaryota > Viridiplantae > Streptophyta > Magnoliopsida > Asparagales > Amaryllidaceae > Allium > Allium sativum. The sequence goes on from CM060922.1 coordinate 546,833,852, forward strand.
TACATCCTTTCGGCATAACGCATCGGCTACGACATTGGCTTTCCCTGGAGTGTATATAATTTCAAAATCGTATGCTGCAAGGAACTCTAACCAACGTTGCTGCCTCAGATTCAAGTCTTTCTGGGTGAACAGATACTTTAGCGACTGGTGATCTGTAAATAGTTCAAATCTCTCACCCTGAAGATAGTGTCTCTAGATTTTCAAAGAGAATACGATAGCCAACAACTCAAGATCATGAGTGACGTAGTTTTTCTCGTGCGGCTTCAGCTGACGGCTAGCATAAGCGATCACTTGACCTCTTTGCATTAGTACTGCTCCCAGGCCTTCTCTAGAGGCATTTGTCCAGACTTTTAAATCTTGATTGCCGTCGATAATGGTTAACACTGGAGCAGTCGTTAATCTTAACTTTAGCTCTTCAAAAGCCTCCTCACATTCTGGAGTCCATTTGAATTTCGAGTGCTTCTTTGTAAGCTTCGTTAAGTGACCAGATATCTTCAAAAAGTTTTTAACGAACTTCCAGTAATAACTAGCCAATCTGAGAAAACTGCGGACTTCTGTAGGAGTACTAGGCTATTTCCAATTTTGAATAGCCGTGATTTTACTTGGATCCACAGCAATTCCTTTTTTTGATACAACGTTGCCTAGAAACTTCACTTCATCTTGCCAGAATATACATTTGGATAGTTTGGCTTTTAATACATTCCTCTTGAGGATTTCCAGAACCTGTTCCAAATGTTTTTCATGTTCGGCCTTTGATTTAGAGAAGATTAGAATATCGTCAATAAAAACCAGAACAAATTTATTCAGGACTCCTCTGAACACTCTATTCATCAAATCGACGAAGTATGGTGGAGCGTTACATAAGCCGAACGACATTACTAACCACTCGTAGAATAAGTCTGGAACTCCGAATGCTGTCATTGGAACACACTCTTACCAATCCCATGACTGACTCTTAGTTTGTTTCACTTTCAAACTCGGGTGCCCCTTTTTCTACACGGGCAGCCTTGTGTTCAGGTTTAGCAGGCTTTTCTGGATAGCTGGAGCTGAAGATGAATTCTATCATTTATCTCTTTTTATGCTGTTCAGCTCCTGTTATACATATTTTGTTTGTTTTCCGCTGTAGACATTTATGTAAAGCTGAACTGTATTTGTACTAAGTATGATCCTGTATACTGTGTAACTCGGATTATTATGTTTATCCAGTGTATTATTTGTTCATTATCTGGTGTATTTATTTAATTCTGTTCTGCCGTTATCTGTTTCTGTGTTATATTCCAAAGATAACCCTTGCCGCTGTCAGTACGGGGTTCGGGGTCGTCTCATTTGGTATCAGAGCTTTGGTTAAGCTTAGTGCTGGAATATAACATATTAACGAACTCGTCAGAAATAGAACCAGTAGTGTTCTAGGACGAGTAACTCAATACAGATATGATCAGTAATATCCTAGTATGAGTAAAACAGAACGAAATACACCCCACTAGACACATTTACATTTGAAGTATATGTTTCTATGTTTTGAAATATCTTTTCTGTGACCTGACACTTGATCTGCTATTTGCAGAAGTACTTGAAAATGAGTGTCAGAAACAGAAGAAATGTAGAACCCAGTCTAGAGGCTCTATTTAAGAGATATCGAAATCTGGGTGGAGCAAAATTCTCGGGAAATGAATCTATTATTCAAACTCAAGCTTGGGTGAGCTCTGCAGAAAGAATATTTGAGCGTTTCCAGCTGAGAGATGACCAGAAAAGGTTAGTGGCATCTTGGGCGCTCAAAGAAGAAGCTTTAATCTGGTGGGAAACAATCATCAAAGATAATCCAGAAGATGATATCACCTGGGATAGATTCAAAGAGATTTTCCTAGAAAGATTTACTCCTCCTGAAGTGACGGAGCGATTATGTGATGAATTCTCTTATTTGATACAAGGAGATATGACCATTCCAGAATATCATAAGAGATTCAATGAACTTTCTCACTTTGGTCCTCATCTGATTCAAAATCCAAAGAGGAAGAATCTGAGATTTATTCATGGCCTGCAAAGAAAATATCAGAATAGTGTGATGAGGAATGTGAAGCTTCCTTTTTCTGAAATGATTTATATGGCTTATCAGTATGAAGTTCTCCATAAGAAAGGTATGTTGCGCGACGAAGAGGAAGTCAGCTCGAGTAACAAAGTGGAGTCTGTGACTGATAGTCCTGAGGTCAGTAAGAAGTCCAGTGCCAAGAGGAAAAGGGCCAGATCTGAAAAAGAACCAACAACGACTGCCATGTGCAAGAACTGCAATCAGAAGGGGCATTTGTCCAGAAAATGTAAATCTTTAAACAAACGAAGCAAGAGTGGATCTAAACCCACTAAGAAGCAAAAGAACCTACATGAGGAAAGGAGGTGCCATAAGTGCCACAAAACAGGTCATATTGCACGGGAGTGCCAACCCTCAAAGAAATCTGAAACAGTACATATAAATGAAGTAGCAGAAGCTTCTGAGCCCTCAGCCAGTCAAGAAAGGGCTGATGTTTTGGAAGGCACGCTTAATGTCAAAAATATTCCAGTTAAAGTACTGTTTAATACAGGCGTGTCGCTAAGCTTTATTGCAAAGAATGCGGTTAAGAAACTGGATTTGAATTTGAAGAAGCTCAAAGAACCAATGACTGTCCAAAATCCGGTCGGGGGTTCCATTGATCTCAGTTGGGTTTGTGCAGTACCTGTCTCTTTTTCCTACTATAAATTCCCTACTATCTCTATCATCATGAATTTTACTGAATTCGATCTTATTCTGGGATTGGATTGGCTAACCAAATATGAAGCAGAGGTTAGATGCGCCGAAAGAGTTGTTAAGGCGAAGGCCCAATCAAGGAATTATATTACCATACCATGCGAAGGTCCGAATTCCAATAGAAAAGACTTTTGGTCAGCTCTAGATGTTTCTCCTGCCCAAATTGAAAATATCCCTGAAGTCACAGAGAATATTCCCGACCTAGTGAAAGATATTCCTGTCGTCAAGAATTATGCAGATGTGTTCGAAGGAGTTGTTCGCTTACCTCCGCAGAGGGAAATTGATTTCAAGATCGCTTTAATCCCGAATGCAAGGCCAGTAGTTCATGCTATTCGAAGAACGTCCTTGAAAGAGAAAGAGGAATTAGATAATCAAACATGGAAGCTCGTATGGAAGGGTCTGATCAGGCCTAGTTTCTCTGATTGGGGTGCAGCAGTGGTGTTTGTCCCAAAATCTGACGGTACTCTACGGCTATGTGTGGATTATCGTGATTTGAACAAGCAGACCATAAAGAAAAAATATCCATTACCGCGAATCGATGATTTATTGGATCGTCTGAATGGAGCCCAAGTATTTTCAAGGATGGACCTAGCTACAGGCTTCCATCAGCTTCGAATTTAGCCCGAGCCTCAGGTAAGTACTCAGCCAAGCCTTTGGAGCGACAGGGCCGGTCCACCGATGTGGATTAAAATTCCTGAACACTGCGTTTCCCCGCCCTTTGGGGCGTAAGTGAGCCAATGAATGACTCCATCGGACCCGGATCGTCCGATTTAAACGAGGCGCCTCGCAACAGTAACAACCACATAAGTCAAACTCGTCAGGGCGTGTAAAACCACTGACGCCACTTCTAGCTAGAAAGAAACGCATGTCCTCCCTGAGGTCCTCTCCCGTTTCTTGTTCATACCAGAGTGTGAGGCTCGCGAATTCACGTTATACACAAAGCTACGCCACACAGGAGGTGCTTTGATCATCACCACAAGACTTTGCTTTTCAACAGAAGTTTTGATCACTGCATCTTAGCATTCCACACAAGTAATTCACACCATGCAACTGATGGCTATCAATCACACAGAATAAATTCCGATGTCAGACACACCGTCCATTTGCAAGTCCGTTCTGGGTCTGAACGAGACCGGAGGCACTATATACCTCGCAAACCCTTTGATCTCCACGTACATCTGGACGATCCCCACTTATTATCCATATTTCGGGATGCCTCCCAATCAGGACATCAGTTACCATCCAAACGAGGTGAAGATCTCCGGTCTTCGACCACCGTCTTTATCTTCGATTTCTTATCGTCGATTCCGTTATTCAGAATGGGATAAACACAGTCTTTCTGAGCAACTCGCGTATATAATAAACAAGTGCAACACAAAAACGCACATACGCATCATTTCAATTCATTAGTCGCTAACCGTAAATCAGTAAGAGAACGATTTCCCAAATATTAACCCCGAAGGCCGAAACCAACATCAGATCAACACCCAGGAAACCATTTGACTTAGCCAACCTTCAGTTAGTTTCTAAATTTCACATCCATATCGTTTATAATATTTTATAATGATTTGTCACCATTTTTATTTATTTTAAAATAGCCAATTTATTCAAACGATGCTTCGGGCCATAACGCGGCTGTGGCGCTGTTTTTCTTCAGATTTGATTTACACATACCTGAAAATCTAGCCGTTGGAACTTCAAAAAATTTACATCATTAGGAAGATTTTTTCAAAATGAATCCAACGGTTCCAGGTTCGGGAAAATTCGACGGTCGGATCTCCTGGTATAATCGTTTGAAGTTTCGATTTCAAAATACGAACTGCAGCGTCGTTATTCGATTTAATATAATTATATTTATATATATCTATATATATAATCGATTCTGGCGCTATTTTTCTTCAGATTTGAATTAAACATTCCATACAATCCAACCGTTGTATTTTTACACAGTTGGTGTCATTGGAAAGATATTTCCAAAGCGAACCCAACGGTTGCGATTTTGGGAAAATCCGATGGTCGGATCTCCCGCACTAATCGTTTGAAATCACGGTTTAAAATACGAACTGCAGCTTCGTTATTCGATATATTTCAATTATATATATATATATATATATATATATATATATATATATATATATATATCGATTCTTCGATTTCAAAACTCTATGATTTTCATACATTTGATAAAAATGATATTTTTATCTTACTTTCTTCTATTTCAGCACTTCACTATTTTTAACAATTCATGTATATAATAAAAATGTGATTTTTATTGTAAAACAATTCATTTCAAAACACGATTATTTTATATAGTTCATATAGGAAATAAAAATATGATTTTTATTATAAAACAATTTATTTCAAAACAAGATTATTTTATATAGTTCATATTGATGATAAAAATAGGATTTTTATTATAAAACCATTTCTTTCAAAATACGAATACCATTAAACACATGAATTTCAATTCAACGAATGAATTTTGATTCAACACATGAAGGTTTTCTATAGTTTGTATATATAGAGTAAAAATGTGATTTTTATTGTTAAAACAATTTATTCAAACACGAATACCATTCAACAAATGAATTTCTATTCAACGAATGAATATCGATTCAACACATGAAGGTTTTCTATAGTTTGTATATATAGAGTAAAAATGTGATTTTTATTGTTAAAACAATTTATTCAAAACACGAATACCATTCAACACATGAATTTCTATTCAACGAATGAATATCGATTCAACACATGAAGGTTTTCTATAGTTTGTATATATAGATAAAAAGGTGATTTTTATATTTAAAACAAGAATACCATTAAACACATGAATTTCTATTCAACGAATGAATTTCGATTCAACACATGAAGGTTTTCTATAGTTTATAAATATAGATAAAAAGGTGATTTTTATATTTAAAACACGAATACCATTCAACACATGAATTTCTATTCAACGAATGAATTTCAATTCAACACATGAAGGTTTTCTATAGTTTATATATTTAGATAAAAAGGTGATTTTTATATTTAAAACACGAATACCATTCAACACATGAATTTCTATTCAACGAATGAATTTCAATTCAACACATGAAGGTTTTCTATAGTTTACACATATATAGACAAAAAGGTGATTTTTATATTGCAAGACATGAATGTCGTTAAATAGATGAATTTCCATTCAACACATGAATATAGTTTCAACACATGAAAATAATTCTAACACATGAATATTATTCAAAATTTCGGCAGCATAACGGCAGGGTAGTTAAAACCGGGACCGTCCCTAGTACGACTCATCGCTCTACCTTATAGCCTCGCAGATTTTGACAATAGGGAATCATGCATCTAGTTCGCACGCAGGCGGCATGTATATTTTTTTCATTTCCACAAACTAATCCTATGTGGTTTCAACCAAATATTTCTCAACCACAAACGGGTATTTTTCAACCACAGTCAATCAATTTCAACCACAAACAATTCTAATCAACCATTCGCCATCAATCAATTTTCACACCAATTACAACCAATAAATATCGTCCATGGTTTGTGGACGAGGGGCATATATATATAGATATATTTATATATAAGCATTTCACTTCTATTTCAACACATATATAATTTTTACAACGCATATATAACTTATACATCGAACGTACAACTTATACAACGCTTATACATGAGGTGTACAACGCTTATATAACTCATACATCGACTATAATTTATACATCGTGGTTTTCCATATCGTTTATAAATTAGAAATCTCACATTGGGTTCCACTCCACCAAAAATAGCAGAAGGCTCAGAAAAATATGCGGTCTCTTCTAGAATGTAGAAGACGTCCTCACGAGTCCACTGTCTCTTGTTTCACTGAATTTCGTCAAGAAACGAAAAAGATATGATTTTTACAGTGAAATCAAAAACCGTAGTGCTTTAAAATGCTATAATATAGTTTAAAATAAATTAAACCGTATACCTTCCAGTTTTATTCAAACCTAGGTCGCCAATTTTCACACGGATCTTGAAGCTGGAAGGCGATCAGAGAAGTCCACGTCGTAGAGCTCCGAATCCCGCACCTGACGCTGGTGGTTTGGTCGAGTCCGAACTCAGATCGTGGGGGCGGCGAGCTCTCGAATGTCGAACCTTTGGAGCTCGAGATCTCGGGCGATACTCGACGATAGGGGATGATCCTAGTCTAGATGCGGAGAGGGGAGGAAGCTTCAAACGGCGGCCGTCGTTCGATTTGGGGTTCCCAGGAAAAGCGGGGAGAGAGAATGCGTTTGGACCAATTTTTTTTTTTTTAATTTATATATTTTTAAATCTCTAAAATACCCTCTTTCACACACGAACCCCAATCTAAACCCAACGACTGTCGTCCCTAGCTAAATACCCCCATTCTGAACACAATGGGATATGTTTCGCAGGCCCATTCGACTGTTTCAGTCAGTTTTCTTTCAAATTAAAATATAAAACATTCAATATTTGATTTGAACGTACATTTCAATTTGCCAGGGCCACAAACTAATTCGAAAAATTCCAGAAAAATAATCTAGCTATGTTTTAACGATACGGTCCCAACAAAACTAGTTTCGTCGAATTCTGAGACCGTTTGAAAAATGGCCCTTTTCTGGTCGATCCAATTTAATAGAAATCGACCAAACACATTTTCCTTTGCCACGCTCACATACTAGCTTCAAAAAATATGAAATTTGAAACCTAGCAATAATTTGACATTTTGGATCCCAAAAAAGTTGTTTTGTCGAATTCCGAGGTCGTTTGCAAAATGGCCATTTTCACGGGCTATATAAATTCCATAACGACCTTTCTGAAAATTCATTTGGCCATAACTTTTGCTTTCCACTATGAAACTTCGACTTTTCAGATTTGTTAGAAAGGTATTCACTAACAGATTTAAATATTTTTGGTATCCCTCAAATCTGTTTTGTTTTGCACCCGGTACAGTCCGTCAAAGTTTGAATTCAAATTTTGAAACTACCGCGCCATTTCAGGCCTTGTTTATAATTAGAATTAATTATATTCGTTTTCAAATGTCGATTCAAACTTACTTTTATTCGTTATTCTTTGAAATATTTATTTTTAATATTTAAAATCCACTAAAATAGCCAATTTAAAAAATTTAAATTGGTTCAGATTTTCCGGGTCGTTACAATCTCCCCCACTTAAATCTTTTCGTCCCCGAAAAGGAACAAAATCGAAAGTGGTTTGATTAATCAACTCTACGTTCAATCTGGCTTCCATTCTCCAACGTTTCAGTTTCTAAGAATTTTCAAATTCTTCAAAAAAATTGGCTAACACCCGGAATTTTCAAAAAAATTCGCCATAACCTCCTTTGTACGGGGAGGGGTTTGGAAATTTATTGGGCCGTATTAGGTACCCGATAAATCCTATAAAGCATACACATATTTATAGTGATATATTCTGGTGTTTACAGGGGAGCGTGTATAGATAATAACTCCAGAGAATAAATTCTCGTCACCTTGTCAAAGCCTGAGGGAGTGTGTATTTTAATTGCTCTGGAGGATAAATCCTCGTCACCTCGTCCCGTGTGGGAAATAAATAGTCCATGTGCCGTATCTAATGACTAGAGAGACGTGATTATTGTCAACTCCAGACCCGTGTGGGGTTTTTATTAATCTGGCAATTTCATCGTTACATCTTTATATGGTCATATCAGCCATCAGTTCAACCTGTAAAATATAGTCATCGCCATACAAGCCTCTCGCTCGTATGGTAAATCTTCCACCTCATCACACAAGCTCCAAATGCTTATGTGGTATATGATGAAGTATGCATATCTTCAAGAAGTATGCCATGTAATGTAGTTCAAAATTAATTGTTACTATCCTATGGCGACGTTTATGATTACACACAGAACAACCAGCACTCCGCATCCAATGGCTTCACAGGAGTTGATATAATAATAAAATTGTGCATCCAACTCATTAAGATTTACCTATTTGTCGGGCACGCAAATAAATTCTTTACTCAACAGCTATCCAATAACCTGTTCAAACATATATAATGCACAAGTATATATTCCTATCTATTTTCTAATAAGTTCAATGTGTGATTTAATCGAATAAATTCTACCATTCATTCTATTATTGATTAAATTAACTGTTGTTTCAATAATTTTAATTAATCAAATCTACTATCATACAACACAAACAGCAATCAATTTGTTTTTAACTTTTCAAAATCATACAAATTAATTCCTATACTCTTTTAAAATCATTCAGACTATAGAATTAAAAATGCTCATCCATGGAAAGAAAATAACAACAGAGTAAAGAACTAATTGGTAATGCAAAGTATGGTAAATGTACCTTGCACCGGAGTCAATCAGAGATATCCACTCGACACTTAGGATAGGCTTTATGAATGCTCTTCTCAGTTTCCCAAGTACAATCTTGCGGATCTCCACTTCATTGCACTTTGACTAAGTGAACCTTCTTGTTCCTCAGCTCTTTGGTTTCTTTGCCGATAATCTTTAGCGGCTCTCTTCTCACAGCCAATTCTGGGGTAATTTCAATATCCTATTGAGCTGCTTCTTCCACGATCAAGTCTGGATCATGAACGTGCTTTGGAAGTTGAGATATGTGAAATACATCACGTACTCCCGGCAACCAATCAGGCAATTTAACCCTATAAGCGAGAGTTCCAATCTGTTCAAGAATAGGAAACGGACCAATGAATTTAGGCGCCAATTTCCATGTTTTACCGAACCGGATAACTCCTCTCATTGGCGATACTTTCAAATATACATTGTCACCAACAGCAAACGATATATCTCTCCTTCTCTTATCGGCATATCTTTTTTGTCGGCTTTGAGCGGCGAGTAATCGTTTCTTAATAAAATCGACTTTGTCGGCAACTTCTCGGATCATATCTGGCCCCAACACAAGTCTATTTCCGGGTTCGATCCAACAAGCAGGAGATCGGCACGGTCTACCATATAATGCTTTGAATGGCGACATTGTCAGGCTCGCCTGGTAGCTGTTATTATATGAGAATTCAGCCAAATGTAGATGGTCTTCCCATGATCCACCGAAATCTAGAACACAAGCCCGCAATAGATCTTCTAAAATACGATTCACCCTCTCAGTCTGACCATCTGTCTGAGGATGATAGGCGGTGCTCAAGTTCAGCTTTGTTCCCAGCTCTACTTGAAATGACTCCCAGAACTTGCTAGTAAATATTGTATCTCTATCACTAACTATACTGATCGGCACTCCGTGTAGTCTAACAATTTCCTTGAAGTATATCTGTGCCAGACTCTGAGCAGTTCTGTTTGACCTGACAGGTATGAAATGGGCGGTCTTCGTGAAGCGATCTACGATCACCCAAATACTGTCATTTCCTTTTCTGGTTCTGGGCAGACCATCTATGAAGTCCATTGAAATATGTTCCCACTTCTAACCTGGAATGTCCAGCGGTTGCAACAGTCCAGCAAGATTCTATTGGTCGCTTTTGACTACCTGGCAAGTAGGGCATCGGCTAACATGTAAAGAAATGTCCCACTTCATCGACTTCCACCAGAAAGTGTGTTTGATGTCATTATACATTTTTCTTACTCCAGGATGGATACTAAGTTTCGACTTGTGGCATTCATCCAGCACTTCCTTTCGGAGCTCAGAAATGTTAGGAACACAGATTCGACCTTTTAGCCTTAGAATCCCCTCATTATCAACTTGAAAACTCGAGGGCTCGCCTTTCTGAATTATCTCTCTGATCTTCTGAATGAAGTGATCATCCTTCTGAAGAGCAGATATTTTATCTATTAATGAAGTCGTGATAATAAAACTGGCGATCATTACATCCTTTTGGCTTAACGCATCGGCCACGACATTGGCTTTCCCTGGAGTGTATATAATTTCAAAATCGTATGCTGCAAGGAACTCTAACCAACGTTGCTGCCTCAGATTCAAGTCTTTCTGGGTGAACAGATACTTTAGCGACTGGTGATCTGTAAACAGTTCAAATCTCTCACCCAGAAGATAGTGTCTCCAGATTTTCAAAGAGAATACGATAGCCAACAACTCAAGATCATGAGTGACGTAGCTTTCCCCGTGCGGCTTCAGCTGACGGCTGGCATAAGCGATCACTTGACCTCTTTGCATTAGTACTGCTCCCAGGCCTTCTCTAGAGGCATCTGTCTAAACTTTTAAATCTTGATTGCCGTCGATAATGGTTAACACTGGAGCAATCATTAATCTTAACTTTAGCTCTTCAAAAGCCTCCTCACATTCTGGAGTCCATTTGAACTTCGAGTGCTTCTTTGTAAGCTTCATTAAGTGACCAGATATCTTCGAAAAGTTTTTAAAGAACTTCCGGTGTTAACTAGCCAATCCGAGAAAACTGCGGACTTCTGTAGGAGTACTAGGCTGTTTATAATTTTGAATAGCCGTGATTTTACTTGGATCCAAAGCAATTCCTTCTTTTGATACGACATGGCCAAGAAACTTCACTTCATCTTGTCAAAATATACATTTGGATAGTTTGGCTTTTAATACATTCCTTCTGAGGATTTCCAGAACCTGTTCCAAATGTCTTTCATGTTCGGCCTTTGATTTAGAGAAGATTAGAATATCTTCAACAAAAACCAGAATAAATTTATTCCGGACTCCTCTGAACACTCTATTCATCAAATCGACGAAGTATGCTGGAGCGTTACATAAGCCGAACGGTATTACTAACCACTCGTAGAATAAGTCTGGACCTCAGAATGTTGTCATTGGAACACACTCTTCGGCAATTCGAAGCTGATGGAAGCCTGTAGCTAGGTCCATCCTTGAAAATACTTGTGCTCCATTCAGACGATACAATAAATCATCGATTCGCGGCAATGGATATTTGTTCTTTATGGTCTGCTTGTTCAAATCACGATAATCCACACATAGCCGTAGAGTACCGTCAGATTTTGGGACAAACACCACTGCTGCACCCCAATCAGAGAAACTAGGCCTGATCAGACCCTTCCATATGAGCTATCGTGTTTGATTGTCTAATTCCTCTTTCTCTTTCAAGGACATTCTTCGAATAGCGTGAACTACTGGCCTTGCATTCGGGATTAAAGCGATCTTGAAATCAATTTCCCTCTACGGAGGTAAGCGAACAACTTCTTCGAACACATCCGCATATTCTTGACGACGGGAATATCTTTCACTAGGTCGGGAATATTCTCTGTGACTTCAGGGATATTTTCAATTTGGGCAGGAGAAACATCTAGAGCTGACCAAAAGTCTTTTCTATTGGAATTCGGACCTTCGCACGGTATGGTAATATAATTCCTTGATTGGGCCTTCGCCTTAACAACTCTTTCGGTGCATCTAACCTCTGCTTCATATTTCGTTAGCCAATCCAATCCCAGAATAAGATCGAATTCAGTGAAATTCATGACAAAAGAGATAGTAGGGAATTTATAACGGGAAAAAGAGACAGGTACTACACAAACCCAACTGAGATCGATGGAACCCCCGACCGGATTTTGGACAGTCATTGGTTCTTTGAGCTTCTTCAAATTCAAATCCAGTTTCTTAACCGCATTCTTTATAATAAAGCTTCGCGACGCGCCTGTATCAAACAGTACTTTAACTGGAATATTTTTGACAATAAGCGTGCCTTCCAAAACATCAGCCCGTTCTTGACTGGCTGAGGGCTCAGAAGCTTCTGCTACTTCATTTATATGTACTATTTCAGAATTCTTTGAGAGTTGGCACTCCCGTGCAATATGACCTGTTTTGTGGCACTTATGGCACCTCCTTTCCTCATGTGGGTTCTTTTGCTTCTTAGTGGGTTTAGATCCACTCTTGCTTCGTTTGTTTAAAGATTTACCGTTTCTGGACAAATGCCCCTTCTGATTGCAGTTCTTGCACATGGCAGTCGTTGCTGGTTCTTTTTCAGATCTGGCCCTTTTCCTCTTGGCAGTGGGCCTCTTACTGACCTCAGGACTATCAGTCACAGACTCCACTTTGTTACTCAAGCTGGCTTCCTCTTCGTCGCGCAACATACCTTTCTTATGGAGATCTTCATACTGATAATCCATATAAATTATTTCTGAAAAAGGAAGCTTCACATTCCTCATTACACTATTCTGATATTTTCTTTGCAGGCCATGAATAAATCTCAGATTCTTCCTCTTTGGTACTTGAATCAGATAAGGAGCAAAGTGAGAAAGTTCGTTGAATCTCTTATGATATTCTGGAATGGTCATATCTCCTTGTATCAGATAAGAGAATTCATCACACAATCGCTCTGTCACTTCAGGAGGAGTAAATCTTTCTAGGAAAATCTCGTTGACTCTATCCCAGGTGATATCACCTTCTGGATTATCTTTGATGATTGTTTCCCACCAGATTAAAGCTTCTTCTTTGAGCGCCCAACATGCCACTAACCTTTTCTGGTCATCTCTCAACTGCAAACGCTCAAATATTCTTTTTGCAGAGCTCACCCAAGCTTGAGTTTGAATAATAGATTCATTGCCCGAGAATTGTGCTCCACCCAAATTTCGATATCTCTTAAATAGAGCCTCTAGATCGGTTCAACATTTCTTCTGTTTATGACACTCATTTTCAAGTACTTATGCAAATAGCAAATTAAGTGTCAGGTCACAGAAAAGATATTTCAAAACATAGAAACATATACTTCAAATGTAAATGTGTCTTGTGGGGTGTATTTCGTTCTGTTTTACTCATACTAGGATATTACTGGTCCTATTTGTGTTGAGTTACTCATCCTAAAACACTACTGGTTCTATTTCTGACGAGTTCGTTAATATGTTATATTCCAGCACTAATCTTAACCAAAGCTCTGATACCAAATGAGACGACCCCGAACCCCGAACCCCGTACTGACAGCGGCAAGGGTTATCTTTGGAATATAACACAGAAAGAGATAACGACAGAATAGAATTAAATAAATACACCAGATAATGAACAAATAATACACTGAATAAACATAATCATCAGAGTTACACAGTATACAGGATCATACTTAGTACAAATACAGTTCAGCTATACATAAATGTCTACAGCGGAAAACAAACAAAATATGTACAACAGGAGCTGAACAGCATAAAAAGAGATAAATGATAGAATCCATCTTCGGCTCCAGCTATCCAGAAAAGCTTGCTAAACCTAAACACAAGGCTGCCCGTGTAGAAAAAGGGGCACCCGAGTTTGAAAGTGAAACAAACTACGAGTCAGTCATGGGATTGGTATGATAAATCTACTCAACACATTTAAAATATGGCTAATCACAGGACCATGTCACTTTCGTGGAACGGGTTTACTCCATCGGATTGCCAGTGCTTTAAAACAAATAATTCTTTTAAACATCGCAATGCTTTTTATAAAAATGAAGCCATTATAAGACTCAGTTCCCGTCACACAATGCAACGCAAACCGGAGGATAGAGTTTTACTTTATAATGGCCAAAATATGGTTGATACGAATAAAACAAAAGCAATTGATATTATTACTAGTGTTCACATGTTTCAAAAACAATTTCGAATCATAACTATCAATCATAGACGGCATGGGTACCATATATCATGTCGCCATATATAGGTATACAATCAAAACCGCACAGTCACGTATTTGGAAATTGGATTTCCGTCATGAACCAAGGCAAAAGATAGTCCTTACCGAATTCGAGACTGTCTATCCCGAGCCTCAGGCAAGTACTCAGTCAAGCCTTTGAAGCGACAGGGTCGGTCCACCGATGTGGATTAAAATTCCTGAACACTGCGTTTCCCCCCCCCCCTTTGGGGCGTATGTGAGCCAATGAATGAATCCATCAGACCCGGATCGTCCGATTTAACCAAGGCGCCTCGCAACAGTAACAACCACATAAGTCAAACTCGTCAGGGCATGTAAAACCACTGACGCCACTTCTAGCTAGAAAGAAACGCATGTCCTCCCAGAGGTCCTCTCCCGTTTCTTGTTCATACCGGGGTGTGAGGCTCGCGAATTCACGTTATACACAAAGCTACGCCACACAGGCGGTGCTTTGATAATCACCACAAGACTTTGCTTTTCAATAGAAGTCTTGATCACTACATCTTAGCATGCCACAAAAGCAATTCACACCATGCAACTGATGGCTATCTATCACACAGAATAAATTCCGATGTCAGACACACCGTCCATTTGCAAGTCCGTTCTGGGTCTGAACGAAACCGGAGGCACTATATACCTCGCAAACCCTTCGATCTCCACGTACGTCTGGACGATCCCCACTTATTATCCATATTTCAGGATGCCTCCCAATCATGACATCAGTTACCATCCAAACGAGGTGAAGATCTCCGGTCTTCGACCACCGTCTTCATCTTCAATTTCTTATCGTCGATTCAGTTATTCAAAATGGGATAACCCGGTCTTTCTGAGCAAATCACATATATAATAAACAAGTGCAACACATACACACATACGCATCATTTCAATTCATTAGTCGCTAACAGTAAATCAGTAAGAGAACGATTTCCCAAATATTAACCCCGAAGGCCAAAACCAACATCATATCAACACCCAGGAAACCATTCGACTTAGCCAACCTTCAGTTAGTTTCTGAATTTCACATCCATATCGTTTATAATATTTTATAACGATTTATCGCCATTTTTATTTATTTTAAAATAGCCAATTTATTCAAACGATGCTTCGGGCCATAACGCGGCCATGGCGCTGTTTTTCTTCAGATTTGATTTACACATATCTGAAAATCTAACCGTTGGATCTTCACAAAATTAACATCATTAGGAAGATTTTTTCAAAACGAATCCAAGGTTCTAGTTTCGGGAAAATCCGACGGTCGGATCTCCCGGTATAATCGTTTGAAGTATAGATTTCAAAATACGAACTACAACGTCGTTATTCGATTTAATATAATTATATTTATATATATATATATAATCGGTTCTGGCGCTGTTTTTCTTCAGATTTGAATTAAACATTCCAGACAATCCAACCGTTGGATTTTTACAAAGTGGGTGTCGTTGGAAAGATATTATCAAAGCGAACCCAACGGTTGCGATTTCGGGAAAATCCGATGGTCGGATCTCCCGCACTAATCATTTGAAATCATGGTTACAAAATATGAATGGCAACTTCGTTATTCGATATATTTCAATTCTATTTATATATATATATATCGATTCTTCGATTTCAAAACTCAATGATTTTCATACATTTGATAAAAATGATATTTTTATCTAACTGTCTTCTATTTCAACACTTCACTATTTTTAAAAATTCATGTATATAATAAAAATGTGATTTTTATTGTAAAACAATTCATTTCAAAACACGATTATTTTATAGTTCATATAGGTAATAAAAATATGATTTTTATTATAAAACAATTTATTTCAAAACAAGATTATTTTATATAGTTCATATTGATGATAAAAATAGGATTTTTATTATAAAACAATTTCTTTCAAAATACGAATACCATTCAACACATGAATTTCAATTCAACGAATGAATTTCGATTCAACACATGAAGGTTTTCTATAGTCTATATATATAGAGTAAAAATGTGATTTTTATTGTTAAAACAATTTATTCAAAACACGAATACGATTCAACACATGAATTTCTATCCAACGAATGAATATCGATTCAACACATGAAGGTTTTCTATAGTTTGTATATATAGAGGAAAAATGTGATTTTTATTGTTAAAACAATTTATTCAAAACACAAATACCATTCAACACATGAATTTCTATTCAAAGAATGAATATCGATTCAACACATGAAGGTTTTCTATAGTTTGTACATATAGATAAAAAGGTGATTTTTATATTTAAAACACGAATACCATTCAACGCATGAATTTCTATTCAACGAATGAATTTCGATTCAACACATGAAGGTTTTCTATAGTTTATATATATAGATAAAAAGGTGATTTTTATATTTAAAACATGAATACCATTCAACACATGAATTTCTATTCAACGAATGAATTTCAATTCAACACACGAAGGTTTTCTATAGTTTATATATATATAGATAAAAAGGTGATTTTTATATTTAAAACACGAATACCATTCAACACATGAATTTCTATTCAACGAATGAATTTCAATTCAACACATGAAGGTTTTCTATAGTTTATATATATATATATATATAAAAAGGTGATTTTTATATTGCAAAACATGAATGTCGTTAAATAGATGAATTTCCATTCAACACATGAATATAGTTTCAACACATGAAAATAATTCTGACACATGAATGTTATTCAAAATTTCGGCAGCATAACGGCAGGGTAGTTAAAACCGGGACCGTCCCTAGTACGGCTACTCGCTCTACCTTGAAGCCTCGCAGCTTTTGACAATGGGGAATCATGCATCTAGTTCGCACGCAAGCGGCATGTATATTTTTTTCATTTCCACAAACTAATCCTATGTGGTTTCAACCAAATATTTCTCAACCACAAACGGGTATTTTTCAACCACAATCAATCAATTTCAACCACAAACAATTCTAATAAACCATTCGCCATCAATCAATTTTCACACCAATTTCAACCAATAAATATCGTCCATGGTTTGTGGACGAGGGGCATATATATATATATATATATATATATATATATATATATAAGCATTTCACTTCTATTTCAACACATATAGAACTTTTACAACGCATATATAACTTATACATCGAACGTACAACTTATACAACGCTTATACATGAGGTGTACAACGCTTATATAACTCATACATCGACTATATAATTTATACATCATCGTTTTCCATATCATTTATAAATTAGAAATCTCACATTGGGTTCCACTCCACCAAAAATAGCAGAAGGCTCAAAAAAATATGCGGTCTCTTCTAGAATGTAGAAGGCGTCCTCACGAGTCCACTGTCTCTTGTTTCACTGAATTTCGTCAAGAAACGAAAAAGATATGATTTTTATAGTGAAATCAAAAACCGTAGAGCTTTAAAATGCTATAATATAGTTTAAAACAAAATAAACCGTATACCTTCCAGTTTTGTTCAAACCTAGGTCGCCAATTTTCGCACGGATCTTGAAGATGGAAGGCGATCAGAGAAGTCCACGTCGTAGAGCTCCGAATCCCGCACCTGACGCTGGTGGTTTGGTCGAGTCCGAACTCAGATCGTGGGGGCGGCGAGCTCTCGAATTTCGAAACTTTGGAGCTCGAGATCTCGGGCAGTACTCGACGATAGGGGATGATCCTGGTCTAGATGTGGAGAGGGGAGGAAGCTCGACAGAAAGTTGAACTGGAGCTAGGGCTATCGACGCGTGTGGCTATCAGAAATGGACTGGGAAGTTTCGAACGGCAGTCGTCTTTCGATTTGGGGTTTCCAGGAAAAGCGGGGAGGGAGAATGCGTTTGGACCAATGATTTTTTTTTAATTTATATATTTTTAAATCTCTAAAATACTCTCTTTCGCACATGAACCCCAATCCAAACCCAACGACTGTCGTCCCTAGCTAAAAACCCCCATTCTGACCACAATGGGATATGTTTCGTAGGCCCATTCGACTGTTTCAGTCAGCTTTCTTTCAAATTAAAATATAAAACATTTAATATTTGATTTGAACGTACATTTCAATTTGCCAGGGCCACAAACTGATTCGAAAAATTCCAGAAAAATAAATCTAGCTATGTTTTGACGATACGGTCCCAACAAAACTAGTTTCGTCGAATTCTAAGACCATTTGAAAAATGGCCCTTTTCTGGTCGATCCAATTTAATAGAAATCGACCAAACACATTTTCCTTTTCCACGCTCACATACTAGCTTCAAAAATTATGAAATTTGAAACCTAGCAATAATTTGACATCCCGGATCCAACAAAAGTGGTTTCGTCGAATTCCGAGGTCGTTTGCAAAATGGCCATTTTCACGGGCTATATAAATTCCATAGCGACCTTTCTGAAAATTCATTTGGCCATAACTTTTTCTTTTCGCTATGAAACTTCAATTTTTCAGATTCGTTAGAAAGGTATTCACTAACAGATTTAAATATTTTTGGTTTCACTCAAATCCGTTTTGTTTTGCACCCGGTACAGTCAGTCAAAGTTTGAATTCAAATTTTGAAACTACCGCGCCATTTCAGGCCTTGTTTATAATTAGAATTAATTATATTCGTTTTCAAATGTCGTTTCAAACTTACTTTTCATCATTATTCTTTAAAATATTTATTTTAAATATTTAAAATCCACTAAAATAGCCAATTTAAAATTTTTAAATTGGTTCAGATTTTCTGGGTCGTTACACGAACCGCGACCAGGACCCGCTACTATGCATGTAGATTTTGACCTATTCTCGAGGCTATGGTCGCTCCTACTTTCCCGGATCATATGCCACGTGTCCTACCATGACCTGATCACCATATGGGCTCTCCTACAGTTATAAATACACCTCCAGAAGGCATTTTCAAGGGACTTTTGGCATCTCCTGGTCCATGGCTGCCATGGCCAACACTTCTCCATGAATAACCACCATCTTCTCCAATAGAATCAATGGGTTCATAGAGAATTATTCATTGAATTTAAGTGATTGAGAGACAATATTCTCGTAATTATAATCTATGAGTGAAATGAGAAAATATGAAGTGGACATAGGCTCGTTAACACCGAACCACTATAAAAATTTTGTTGTCTTGCTTTTTTCCCTATTTTTCAGTTATTTCTTCATATCCTATGCTCGAAATACAACAATTTGGGTGTTAGGACCATTTTTTGGTCTAACAGATATAGACCAGAAGAAAAATTTAAATCTATTTATAGGTATTATATTTACACTCCATTACTTAGTTACCAAGATTCGTACAATACGTATCCTTTCAAAACGCTGTCTTACTCTGCAAAATACTCGTCAAGGCATAACAACGATTTATGGAACCTGCAAAACTAAATAACATCGAGATACAGACCAGACTACTACATGCCTTTTCCTTACTAAGGAAACTTCACACTATATAATTCAAGCTGCTCTCTTCTTTTATACTTCTTCGAGAAATCAACAGTTGATTTCAAAAGCTTCGAAAAGAAAAGAAATGGGTTCGTGAAAATACAAAGCCATATTTAAATCATGAAAAGTTTGCGTTTAAGTGGGCATGTGTGTGGTGGAACGGGTAGCAACAAATAGTGGATGAACGAGTGCATGCTAAGCATTCCGTGCATGAAGAGAACCAAGAAAAAGAAAATGGGAAAACATATACAGGTGCTTGCGTCCCTTTTATTAAGGAGGTGGTAGAGTAGTGTAGCTACAAGGTATAAAGTGGGGAAATGTGATCGAGCAGCTTAAAAGGGTGATGAAACAAAGAAGAAACGATAATGGATCGAAGTATGGCCATTGCGGAGGGCAGGAAGAAAGTTTGACTAGGTAGGTTTTGGTAAAAATGTTTTTAGTTTTAATGGAGCATGAGAGGGTACGAGGCTCAAGAGTTTACAATAATAGTGAGTTGGATTCCTGGAGTTGGCAAATTTTAAGGGAGAAAAGGTCCCTGTAGGTGCAGGTAAATTGATTTATGCGTGTATACTATAGTTAGTGGGCCAAGTTAAAGAGGAAGGCCCAAAAGAAAGAAAAAAGAAGACTGACGCAACAGTATGGTATGGCCTAAATTATTGGCACGATGGCACGCATACAATATTGACGCATACAGTTATTGGCACATTGGCACGGCTATGGTGTATATAAGCTTCAGAAAAAGATGGCAGGTGATATTGAGGAAGACCAAAATGTGCGTTGAGGGAAGCGTTGTATTTGTTTAAGGGAAATAGTGTTTCGGTGATTTTTCCTATACTCATTGGTCCTCTACTCGACGTGGGTTTTTCCAGTCCCTGTGCGAAGTCTTGACCTTGGTGAGGAGGTAGTAGAGTTTGAGTAAGGAAGAAATTTGGTGGTGTTTGTTTAATTTTTAATGTAGCATTGAGTAGCTTTGTTCTTCCGAAAACGTGGCAATGGCAGTTGGAATAAATGACTAAAGAGTGGCATTTTAATTTCGGGAAGATGGAGACTGGGGAGACGCGAAAATGGGTAGGGAATTAGGCCGGCATGAAAGGTAAAAGTCCACGTACAAATAAATGGTTAATTAAATTTAAATAATGCAACAAACTTGTAATCGTAATATCCTGTACATACTTTATCGGTTTTACGAACGGTCTTTCAAGTTGGGATCGTACGAAAGCAGGCCACATACTGGAATAGGTACGGAGAGATTTGGAGATTGTTTCAATTTATGACGGAATTAACCACCTAATTTAACCAATTAACCATAAATTGTTGTTTAACGATTAATGACAAGGTGAGTAAACTCACTAACTCTGTTCAGTTTATAGTTTTATAAATGTTATTTAATATTTATAAATATTGATTGAATGTTATATGATGGTTGTTTGGGTGAATTGCTTATAAATTGGTTGAAATTATGGACACCATTATATATATACACACCGTTAGTTAAATATTGATCCCATTTATTATAATATTTCATATAAATATGATATTGAAATTATTTATATTGATTAACATCTTTGGATGCAGGGAAATAGGTTGGAGGGATCCGACTGGATTCCTCAACAATTACATTGTTATTTTCCATATATTGCATTATATGATGTGATGAATAATCTGTGGTTGATTATTGTGTGTTTGGGATGTTTGAACAACAATGACCCTGAATTAATTGGCATTAAAATACCGTAATATATATTTGAATACATTGAAAAAGAAATTTGGGGTTTTAAAAAGGAAAAATCTATTTTTAAATATAGAAATTGAATTTCGAGTAAGCTGGATAACTTGTTTTAATAATAAAACAAGTAATTAATTTTATGGATAATATTTTGGAAATGAAATGGAATAATTATTATTAAATAGTAACTTGGAAATGTAAATCCAAGAATGAATTTAAAAAGGAAATGAGTCGGGATTTCTGTAAAGAAATAATATTCACATTTTAAAGTGAAAATGATTTAAAAGCAAACGTTTTGTAGATTTGAAATGGAGTTAAGGAAATTAGAAACTAACTGGAGACCGGTTAAGTTGAATGGCTTTCTGGGAATTGATCTGATGTTGGTTTCGGCCTTCGGGCTTAATACCTAGGGACTTGTTCTCTTACTAATTTACGGTTAGGGACCGATGGACGTGGAAGGATGGTCATTTGTAAATAAGGAATGGAAATGTTTTCCAAAGTTAATACGAAGTATTTTATGGAAATATTGATAATAAAATAGTTTAAAATGGGTGGAACGTTTTCTAAGGATCGGGAGAAGCCAAATGAGTTAGAGAAATATTTCGGTAAAGATATTAAAGGGGAATTGGGAATGAAATGATTATTTATAAATCTATTAAAAGGGGTCAGTATTGATTGATGATTGATCGGTAAGATTTCCATTTGGAAATACGACCGTTGTTTGTACACATGTTTTCCTTTGATAGTTAAACACCCGACTATCAAAGTTTTCGACCATTTCTGTTGTCAATACAGAGAGATCGGGATCAGACTCAATATCTGAAAACCACTCCATATGGGCATTATCGTTTCGAATCAAATAGATCGAAGACAAATTGAAGGTGGAGTTTATACAAGGGTTATTCTGGCAATCCTAGGTAGAAATTTCCTAAGATGGATATACAGAATAATTCCTTCGGGTTTTCCAGTCCTACGACAACTTATATGGACAAATGTATGACAGAGTATATCTCATAGATCGCGTAAGTTGATCATATCAAATGTATTTACGTTGGTGGCGGATAAATTTGTTTCTCTTAGCTTATACCCATGGTATTTTTAGGGAAATCAATTTGTGATTTGATGGGTATGGCGATGTGGCATTCAAAGTAAATAAAGGAGTGATCTGTTAAAAGATATGCTATGACCTCAAGCCTCATCAACTGGGAAACGACGAAAATCGGGTTGGCAGCATAGCTAAGTAGGTCGCACCCAATTAGGGTATATTGTCACCATCTAGAGAATATTCATATTTGTTACTTCTTTTGCTTCTGTATCTCCCGGGAACGGTTATGTTGGTATACCAACCGTAAGGTGATAATTTATTCGGAACATTCAAGTGAAATGAATGGCCGGTCATGTGTGGCCGAGTTACAAGATGTTCTTGTTGAACTCCAATGTATTGCTTCTAGAGTACACTGATCGGAAGGTGGTTCCATACCTTGTTAGAGTTGGAAATCCATTCCCCAATAAGAGCCCATGGTTTTAGATTATATATTATATATATAGCTTGAGATGAAAGCGTTATGCTAGATTGTTATTTACTTGATTTAGAAAATATTATAATATAAAAAAATATTGATCTTAAGAAATATTTTGGGTTATTGTAAGGTAAAAACCTTTGTGTTTATGTGTGGATCGGTCTTATGATTATCATTTCTTTTAAAAGGATTTTAAAAGTTAAACCAAGTGATTAGAGTTTACTCACACCAGTCACATGACTGACCCAGAGTTTATTTTGTTTTGTTTACCCTAAACTCTTGGGTGCCCAAATTTGTACGAGAAGGTGAAGTAGTCGGGATTTTACAGATACTTGGAGGAGCTAGGAGCAGGAGGCTTCAATGTTAGATATATATATATAGTTTCCGTTGAGATATATATATGGGATGTACACTGATGATATGTAATTACAAATACCGTTTTGTATTTCGAAGTTGTTATATAATATATTTTATTCGTTCCGCTATGAGATTCGCGTTACTCTGATTCTGTGGTGGTGTTATCTTCTTCTTGTATTCTAACTTTCTTTCTAATTATCACCCTCTAACTTCTTTCTAATAATGGTCCGGTATTTACGATGTCTGAATAGTCGACATGGTGTTAAATGTCAATCTTCGGAGTCGAAAATCCTTGGGTCGTTACATTAACACTCTTCTTTGGGACATACGAGCTCAAAGGTAATATGATTAGTAATATTTAGTTGTATATGAAATAATAGTGTGTCATACTAAGTGATGTGCTATTGATGATCGAAACATAGCTTTAGAGCATAGCTTTGTGTAACGAGATTTCAACAAGCCTCACACCACAGAAATGGCCAAAACATAAAAATGCGGCAAGGATATGGGTTGTCATCTCCTTCTAAATAAAAAATGTACCATGGCATGGAGCCCAATTATTACTTATGTGGCAACTTCTACTTTTTTTGGTTTTTGATGTTGTGGGACCCAATTGAAGGTTGTTAATAATTGGTAGACGATATACCTAGGTGTGCTCTAATTCATCAAGTTAAGAGATAGACCAACCTTGTGTTAGTAGAGAACTATGTGTTGTTCTCGAGGCATCCCTCTAGAGGTGTACCTATCAGATAAGGAAATTACTTTGCTTGGTCGTTTGTTGGAAATCCATTCTCCACTACGAGTTTGTACAATTTTTGTTGTAAACCTATATGCTGACATAATATATGGTACCTATGTTAGATAGAAGCCCAGGATTGATACATTTTCTTACGAAAGTGATTTCCACATTACGCGCTAATAATAATATCAAATAATTTTCATGTATCAAGCGTGTTTGGTTACCTTAAGGAGAAACCTCTCCCAAGTCTGCGTTTGCATGGTATGTGTGCCGAGAGACCTTTGGTCGCTTCATTTAAAAAGAAGCATAGCGAGTTTTTATGCACTGTTGTTCATAAGGGTAAACCACGTTCCATGTTATATGGCGTGGTCTTATGACTTACTATACTTTTTAAAGATATAACTGTTTAAGTTTCCCACACCAGTACCATAACAGACTTAGAGTTTATTGTTCTTCTACCTAAACTCTGGGTGCCCCATAATTATCCATATGGGCAGCATGGTAGTTATGGTTTTTCAGATTTGGCTTGGAGTCCTATTAAAGAAGGATTCTGGATTATGGTTGGGGCTATACCCTAGATCACTTCATATTCTTCCTCTGAGAGTTTATATTTTCCGCTATGTATTTTTTATACTATGTCATTTTCTTGTACTCTGATGCAATACTGTTATGATATTAATAAAAAGTTCAGTTGTTTTTCAGCGGTGTCTAAGAAGATCATTAGATCTACTCGACATACACTTTATCTTATCTTAGTGGGAGATGTTCTCTTTGGTTGTTTTATGCGTGGTATCTCTTTTCTGTGTGCTCGGTTGTTTTCTTCTTTTCCTAGATGGTGCTCTTTTCTGGAATGTTTGAGGTATAGGCAATGATGTGTCTATGGCTTGGCTTAGGCGCATTGTTAAGAAGCATTCTATCTGTTTGGTGGCGCTCCTGGAACCATTTGTGGGACCGGAAGAAGTCATTAGGTATGTTTTGTCTCTTGGTTTTGGTGGTGCCATAGCCAATGTATCTAATAGGATTTGGATCCTTTGTTTCAAAGAAGTCACTAGGTTTGTTTTGGCTCTCCATCAGTTTCAGTTTCGGATCCGCCTTTTCTAGCTTTCATTCCCTCGATGGTTATTCCTTTAGAGATTATGGACCTTGTCGTTGCTCCCTCTTCGAAAGAAATACGCGCTTTTGTTTTCGCTCTTGGTAAGGATAGTGCTTGTAGGCCGGATGGATTCAATGGGGTTTTCTTCTGGAGTGTTTGGCCGATCATCCAGTCATAATTCTGCCTAGCTATTCGGTATTTCTTTTCTGGTGGAGATTAGCCTCAGGGTTGGACATCCACCAACTTGGTCCATATCCCTAAGAGTGAAAACCCTCGCACGTGTGCGGATTTTCGTCTGATCGTCTTGTGCAACTACTCTAACAAGATTATATCTAAGGTCCTAGCCACTAGGC
Source organism: Allium sativum (assembly GCA_030737875.1). NCBI lineage: Eukaryota > Viridiplantae > Streptophyta > Magnoliopsida > Asparagales > Amaryllidaceae > Allium > Allium sativum. The sequence continues at coordinate 546,859,406 of CM060922.1, forward strand.
TAGCTCCATTTCTTCAGTGTATTATCTCTTCTTCTCAAGCTGTGTTTGTAAAAGGATGTTTTATTATGGACAATGTGCTTTTAGCTCAGGAGCTGGTGTCTCAAATTGATCGGAAGGTCAAGGGTTCTATTGTGGTCGTTAAGCTGGACATGGCTAAAGCTTACGATCGCATGTCCTGGTTTTTCATCATAAAGATCCTAAGGGCTTTTGGGTTTCCCGAACCCCTTATCGATCTTATATAGGGGCTCATTCCCAACTTTTGGTTTTCCATTCTCATCAACGGAACAACCCATGGGTATTTCAAGGCGGGAAGGGTCTTCGTCAAGGGATCCTCTTTCTCCCACTCTTTTCATTATAGCTGTTGAGGCTTTCGTTTGAGGTTTACATTCTCTGATGATAGCAAATCCGATTCATCGATTTGGCATCCCTTCGGCTTTCCCTTCATCTCTTCCTTATCCTTCACTATCGGCGTTATCATTTTCACGAATTGTATCCGTCGATCCATCCGTCGCCTTGTCATCCTTATTCAGCAGTACGAGAGGTTTTCAGGCCAGCTCGTTAATTCTGCTAAAAGTTGCTTCGTCCCGGCGAGTGACTTATCTGCTGTTAGATCTTCTTGGATTGAAACCTTCACCGATTTCAATGCTTCCTCCCTTCCCTTTCCGTACCTCAGTATTGTTCTTTATAGAGGTCAGAAGTTTAATGCTATCTTCGATCCTTTGACTGATAAAACTAAGGGAAAGATCATCAAGTGGAATGCGACGCTTCTTTCTTAGGCAGGAAGACTGGTTCTTATATAGTCTATGCTTGACTCTATAGTATCACACGTCTTTGCTACTATGACTCCTACCTCTTCTTTCTTCTGACCGTACCATTCCATGGCTTCTTCCTTTTTATGGGGTACAAAGAACAATGCTAATCGTCATCACTGAATTTCTTGGGATACCCTCTGTCGTCCCAAAAGTGAAGGGGGTTTAGGCCTCAAAAATCCTATAGATACCTATACTATCTTTGCCTTCAAGTTTGGGCTAGGTTTGACTCAAACGACTCTTTATAGGTGTTGTTCCTTCACATCAAGTACCAGAGGCTTCAGGCTGCGAACTTTTCCAATGTCTCGTTATACGCTAGCGAGACGTGGAAACAGATGCAGTCCGTCAAGGCTTTCTGGGATTATCATGGTGGTGGATCCGAATGGGACGGCAGTCCCTTCTCGATTATGGCGGCGTGGAACTCAACCAGGTCGCCAGGTCTACATCTCCATCTCTTCTCTTTAATTTGGGATGCTCGTATTTCCCCAAAGGTTTCTTTGTTTATGTGGAGGACCATACATAATGGGTTGACAATAGACGAGAACCTCCATAGGATTAGCATCCCAATTGTGTCTCGTTGCAGGTGCTAGGTGTCTGGTGGAACGGAATCCATAGCTCGCTTGTTTTTCTTTAGCTTTTCTGCCAAAGCTATTTGGAATTACTTTGGGAATTTAGTTGTTCTCCGATGTAATGCATCTTCATTCGCTGTTTTACCAAGAGGCTGGTGGGATGGACTCTTAGGTAAATCACTTCGGTCGATCCTTTTTTAGTTAATCCTTTACCTAATCTACTGGCATATATAGTGCTCGCGGAATAAGGCATTGTTTGATGAGGTGCCCATGGACCCTCCCTCCAACATCCGAAGGGCAAGGAATGATGTGTTCCTTGCGTTTCATAGTAGACCGTTTAGAGATGTTATTGCTTCCCGTTCTAGGCGGTTGGCTGGTTCCTTCGATGTTTCATCACTACCAACAACCTCGTATGGGGATTGGTTGAACCTCTCTTTTCAGGCTAGTAGGTTCTGTGCTGCGTTCCCCCACCAATCTCCCCCCTTGAACGCTGATGTTGTTTGCTTGTTCTGTAGGTTCTTAGAACAATGGTTTATGGCACTACTAGCTCTGGATTAGCTTTCTTGATATTTTCTTGGAGCTTTCAGTCAGTTTGGGTGATTGCATCTTAAGGCCTTTGGAGTAGCTTGACCTTTGCTTGGAGCCTTAGCCCTTGTCTCTTGGTGAGATTGTGCGGCTTTCTTGTCTTCCCAGTTGCCATACCGCTTCGCAGAGGTTGTGGCTGGCCAGTGGACTGCTTCTTGTTGGTGTCGTCTGTATTTATATGCCTTTTATGCTCATGTTACTCTGATCAGACTATTTTTTTGTCGATCTGTTTGGTATTTTGTGCATGCACGAATTCCGTAGTTTTTACAGATTTCTTTTGTGAGCCTTTGGAGAATGGCTAGATTCCCCATTTTGTTATATACATATACCCTTCTTAAAAAAATAAAAAACCATCCGTCTTTGAGAATGTCTCGAGTCAGCTTAATTAACGAGTCTAAACGGACTGAAAGGCGGGTCATTACACATATTGTGCAAATTGTTGTTCGAGTGCTTACTTTGGAGGTTAAATGTAAGTACTTTCTTCCATTGTTGAAGGTGAGTATTCTAGAATCAAGCTTACCAATTTCCTATTTTAAGATGAAAAAAATTGTATGGAATACAACTCTTTTCTAGAAATTGCAAGAATGCAATTTTATAAAATGGGTCTGTATCAACCCAGTTCTTTGATTACTTGTGTAACTAAATTATAACAAGGGTTTTAGTTTGAAAATGAAGACAAAAAAATATGAATTTAGGGAGTAAAATATTATAATTATTATGCTTGATAAATAATGGAATTTGGGGTTAATATGAGTGATAATGTTTGTTTGGTAGCAAATTGAATTATAAAAAATGATCGAAGAATTTAATTCAACATTTATTTGTTGAGTAAAATAAATATAAAAAATTAAAGTTTTTAGAACTTTCTAATGTGAATTTATGGTAAAAAAACATTGAAAGATTTTGTATTCGATAAAATGCAGTAACTTTGCAAATTATTGCTAAACGGTGACTTTAGTTGTTAAAAAGGCATTTTAAATTAAATTGGGTTATAACTGAAAATAATAAAACATGGAATACTGATTGAAATCAATATTTAAGTATACAAATACTTTTAACATGGTTGCCATGTTAATTTAGACAAGAGAATAATTTTGATGTTAAAATGCTAGTTTAAATAAGAAGAAATGTAAAATAAATCATTTTAATTAAAAATGTATTTATATTTTGGAAATCATATTCACTTGTTTAAAATACTTTTATATATGCTGTTTAATAAGTTTGAAAAGTTAGAATTGGTAAATTGTAAACTGTATTTGTGTAAGTATTTGTTAAAGAGAGTAAAAATGTGTTAAATAGTGTAAGACATGTGTTCATTGAGGCTAAGTCTTAATTAACCGAATCTAGTGTTACTTAAGCTTAATGGGTAGGGTTTTGGGTTCAAAACAAAACCCACAAGCCCCATTTTGAATTTGCAGGTGAAGGAAAATAACACAGTACTTACATTTCCTTCTTTCACCACTCTTTCTTCTCTCTATAAATTCCAGATGAAGAAAAGAAACTCGCTCCCTCTTCCAATTACCAAATCAAAGCCATTTTCCAAATAAAAATTAAGAAAAGCTTTAGATATTGAAATTTAACAGGTAATCAAACACAAAAACTGCAAGTGATTTCATCGATATTTGAGATTTGGGAAAAAATTACTATAACTTTTCTTCCTCTGTTTGTATGTTTGTTATTCTCTATCCTTCCGGTATTTGATGCTCTTTTCAAGCCAAAAGATTCTCCTTTGCAAATCAACCTACTCAAAATCACTATTAATCATTTTAAGATGAGTTTTCAACTCATTCTTCTAGTTAAAACATGTTTGTGTGTCCAATATTCAGTGTTTTCTATATACTATAAAAATGAAAATATGGGCTTTTGATATTACAATAGCTATATTTTATTGTGTTCGTCTTTGTGAACATGTTGATCACTCATTTTACACTTTCTATTTCAAAAAAAAATCCAGACTGTTATCTAAATATCACTCTGTATGCATGCTTGAAGTCAAGCCAAAATTTCATCTATAGTTGTGTCAAAACCATGCTAAAAAATTGAATTAGAGTAGGACGTTTGCTTAGGAAAAAAGTGTCGACTAAGACACACTAAGGTCGACTTATAGGTCAACCTAGAGCATATGTAGGTCGACCATAGGGTCGACCTTAGCATCATTATTGGCCGACCCAAGTGCTCATGTTTTAAACGCATCTGGTCAAACCCTTTTTGGTTTGATTTTTGTGCCTAGTCCTTTTGAGTTTCGTATAGCAATATTTGATGATTTCGGTGTAAGGCTTTGGGCTGTATCTAAAAGGCTTATTCTTATTAATTGAAAAGCCGATATTGACGTCAATTCATATTACGGATTGATAGTTTTACATGACTTTTGTTTTATGTTGATTTATTGAACTTCTATTGAATTTGATGATTTCATGCACGTGTATTATAAATCGAATTCAAAAAAAATTTTGATTCAAAACCAGCATTTGAAACTAATATTTTATATCGATTTTTAAAAATAAATTATTTCCAAAGCTATTATATATATAGTATATTTATAATTTCTGTTATAAAGAGATTTGAGAAGAAATGAATTCCAAAATATTGATGAAAACTCATTTTTAACACATATTCTTGAAATAAATATATTTTCTATAAAATAACACGTTTTGTAACAACCCGGATTTTTTACAACGTGTTAAGGCAAGAATCATGGCAGAATTAAATCATAAAATCTGAATCAGGGGAAACGGGCTGTGCCATTGCATTCTTCTCGGAAAAATACGCGAAATAGAGTCTGAGTTTTCGAGAATCGGAGTCCGTATGACCCAGTTATGGCCCGTCAAAGTTTTCAGAAAAATCCAAGCTCAAAAACAGTTCGAAATTCAAATCTGGAGCCAAACAGATTGGGCGGGAAAAATTCCCGCCCAAGCCCCAGGTCGACAGGGGTGTCGACTGGGGAGTCGACACGCCCAGGGGCAGGTCGACTGCCCAGTCGACACGGGTGTCGACCTGGGTGGTCCGGCCACTTTGGCCTGGGTGCACCTGCTGCTGTCTTGGCTCGGTTTTATGGGCCTGTGACGGATTTTGAGGGCTCAGATCTATCCTAGGGTTTATCCTATGGCCTAAACTACTCCTAATCTCTATAAAAACACCCTAGCACCTAACCTAAATCACTCAAAATCAATGTAAAAATGAAGTGCTACCCAAATCCCTCTTGATCATGGCCTCCATCTCCAACTCCAAGAGCTTATGCATTCAAATTGGATCTGAATCAAAGGTGCTAGCTTGCTACATCAAATCAAGGGAGTGGATCAACGTTGCTATGCAAATTTCATGACGATTCTATGACAAGACGATTCATGCTCATAATCCCTTAGCCACGCTATGTAAGTTCTAGCTACTTCTAGATTTAAACGGTAGTTTTAATGATGGCATGGAATAAAATGCGATGGAACATAAGTATGCTAGCCTATGTGAACTTAGTCATTTCCCCTTTCTTGAAACTATGACCTTGGGCTATGTTTTAGCGAATAAATCATGTTATACAAGTTGCATTTGGCTTAGTTTGTCATGCAAGTTCGAATCTTTACTTAGGAAATGTTAGCATGAACCCTTGGGAACCATTTTGACTTGTGAACTACTTGCATGAATTTGATTTGGGGCTTATGCATGTTAAGGAACCTAAACCCCTCATGATCACTAACATACTTATGATGAACCTATTATGCACATGTTAGAAGTGTCATCACATGATAGCTATGACCATGATTATCACCTTTATGCTATCATACATGTTTGAGGCCAATATGCAATATGCTAGTTACGTTGTACACCCTCGCCTCAATTTTCACCATGTTGAACTTGTAGTCACCATTGCCATCTTATGCCAACATGTTGTCATATAATCCCTACTATGTTGACTCGCTTTCACTTGCGCTGGGGATACGATTTGGATAGTTTAGGCAAACTTGAAAATGGGCTATGAACTTGACATGGAATTACATGGAACATGTAGTAATGATAATAAACGTGAATAGGACACGAAAATTTGACATGGGGTTACATGAAAACATAGACTTAAACAGGGGTCTAAACTTGACATGAACATGACACATAGAAAAACATGGAAGTGGCCAACTCGAGGTTGGGTTGAGTTTGTAGCATAAATCTGCCCGGACCCGCCCGGCAAATCCAGTGGCTACAAACAATAGGACCCAATGTGGGTAGTTGGTCATATCGCACTTCAAACCCGAGGTTAGACTAGGTTGTGGTGTAAATCTGCCCGGACCCTCCCGGCGTAACCAGTAACCACAACAACGTCTAATGTGAGAGGTTGAGAGAGCATTAATTCAATTAATGCCACATGATAAGGTTAAGTAAATCTGACTAATGACACTTAACCGATATGACATGAATGGGTAGGTTAAGTGAAACCGGACTTGATTTCTTAATGACACTTAACCGTAAAATACAGTTAGGGGATGGGGTTAAGCTAATCCATACTTAACTAATCCGACACGGTAATTAGATGGAGTTAAGTAACCTACACATAACTAATCCGACACGGTAATTAGATGGAGTTAAGTAACCTACACTTAACTAATCTAATCACGGTAATTAGATGTGGTTAAGTAACCTACACTTAACTAATCTAAACACGGTAATTAGATGGAATTAAGTAACCTACACTTAACTAATCTAAACACAGTAATTAGACGGAGTTTAGTTAACCTAGACTTAACTAATCTAAACACGGAAATTCGATGGGGTTAAGTTAAACACTTAAACAATCTAAACATGATAATTCAATGAGGTTAAGTAACCAATACTTAACCAATTTAACATGATAATTTAATGAGGTTAAGTAAATTATACTTAACCAAGTATACATGATGATTTGATGAGGTTAAGTAACCTATACTTAACCAATCTAATATGAGAACTTGATAGGGTTAAGTCACAAGACCGTTTAAATATACTTAACCACTATAATATGATTAGTGGATGGGGTTAAGCTAACCCATACTTAACCAATCCAACTCGATAATCTGATGGGGTTAAGATCATCTATGCTTAACCAATCTAACACGATAATCTGATAGGGTCAAGACAAACTAATACTTAACCAATCTGACTTGATAATTGAATAGGGTTAAGTCATGAGCTTCTTGGGATACTTAACCAACTTGAAGGGCTAAGTCTTGAGCTTAAATACTTAGCCAATCTTGACATGATTCGTAGGCGGGTTAAGTCATGAACTGGAATGACAACACTTAACCCATTAGACAAAACCCTAGTTCAGGGGACTAGGTGGAAAATCGTAGTTAACAAGGATGACGGAAAAAGGGAACTAAGTGATAAACCTTAGTTCAAGATAACTAAGTAATAATTCTTAGTCAAGGGATTTGGACCAGTTCACAGATAGATGAGTAACCCGATACGGTAGGTCATCGCTTAAACACACGAGGAGGAGCAAATTATCTGACTTAGATAAAGGCTCCAACGAACTGGGTGACGAAGCAGTAGCTTCGGGGGACGTGAGGGTACTCTTGGTATCCCTCTGTGAGGTTGCGGATGGTCCATGAAACCTGGGCTCACAGAGGTTAAGGTCTGCAGTAGAAGGACCAAGAGTATGCCTTGGTTGTTGTGCGAGCAACCTAAAGACGGGGATGGATTAGCGTGGAGTCGACGATACTTGATTTTTTCCCTGGATAGCGCGTCGTCAACTACCTACCATCTTTAGTCAATCGTGTACGTATACGGAAAGGCAGAGAACTACCAACAGACCATATACTTGCTATCGAGTTATGGGTGAGGTTGGCCAATAGGTAAGTGGGGCATAGGGGGCCGGAGTATAGTTCTCGTGCATGATTTTTCTTGGATTGCCTTTCAGTAGTTGAGGGAGGGGTCTCGTGGGACCATAGCCATGGATACAAAAACAGACCTTGATATCTGCATTTGGCAGACGACTTAAAGCTCCCGACCGAGTCTCGTATTTCTTGATTTGCCCTGGCACGTGACTCGGATGGCACATTGAGATACATGTGCAGTTAGACATGGAAAAACATTCACGGTGCTTACGTGGGAAAAAGGGCGCGGTTGACGGGTAGCATAATCCCTAGTAGCCCTAGGTGGCTAAAACCCAAACCGAGATACGAAAACGTTCATTAGGTAGCATAATCCCTAGCGGTCCTAGGTGGCATAAATCCTAGGTGAACACGCGATAGTTCATGGTAAGAAAACATAACCAGATCAAGGGTAGCAGTCCAAAACAACTTCAAGGATAAAATGGTACTACGTTGAGGTGGTATAGATTTACATGGGAAAGCCCGTACGGCCTACGGCAAAGGACTGAACTTATACATGGAAAGAAACATATGAGTTAGGAAAACCTATGAATGCGATATATTAGGTTGACATGGACCATTTCATGACTTTAGTCAAGGGACATTTTATAGTTAACTCATGACGCGGGTTGGGACACTAGTACGGGAGGTGCAGAGCAAATATACATGATAGATACCTCGGGATTTTATACTTGATAGAAACCTGACAATGTGATACCTTAGTTTATCTTGATACAGTGATCTTGGTCTAGCTTATCTATCTTGTCATCATCCTTATGTTTACTTTCAGTTTATGCATGTCATGTTACCTTTACCTGTTTTTATGGTGGAAGTATATAGGACTTACCAGTCTTTATGACTGACCCCATTTTCTTTCGCCTCTTTGTCTTCCGTCCCCCCCCCCCCCCCCCCGAGTTTTTCAGGGAGGAAATGTCGTTGTTTAGTTCGGACCTCTTATGCTTGAAGGTCATCATGTATAGCTTGGTCTTCTCTTGGCTATGGCTGCCTCACCGCTTTATTTTGGGGAATAATTTATGGAAAAGTTTTATGCTTCTTTACTATTGCAAGGCATGTTTTGATGTATTCTGATGAAAAAGGGCTTTAGACCTTATTTTATAAGGTAATGAAATTTGTTTTACTTCCGCTATTTTATATATGTTCTGTCTTGTAATATTTCTGTGCATGTTTACCTCGATAATATTTCACCAAACCTAGTGCATTCCCTTTGTGAGTGACCCTAGCGGAGGTGGGGTGTTACATTTGGTATCAGAGCGAGGTTACCAGACTGGGCAAAAGTTTTTAAAACCTTCTGAAAACTATTTGAGAAACCGTTTACAAAGAAGCATTTTTCAAGAAAAGTTTTTAAAGGCTATTCCCCAAAAGCCAATAACACTATCCTTTGTTTCCTTGATTGAGTCTCTTTTCCTTTCCTTCCTCCATCCGTAGTCACAGTGGTTTTAACTACGACTAATCCTTGTCTAGCTAAGTAAGAGTTTTCTGTACGATGGAGGGAGTCCTCGAGAGACATGTTGTCGTGCTATAAGGAAGGATAATAAGAGCAAGGATAGAGGACACGAGCTTAAAGATAAGCAACTTGTTGATATGGCTTAATCCACAAAGGAGGGAAAAAGATGAACAATAAAACCTATGACGAGAGAGTATCTTTGGCATGGTAAAACGGGACGCATAGTTAAGTGTTATGGGACGAGGACAAGATCATGGAGAGGGCAATTGTATGCTCTCATTTCTAGCGTACCTAAGAGGGATGGTACCGTTTCTGTCGAAGGTTTAGCCTTTCTTTTCTATCATCCCGTCTAGACTTTGTCTTGATCATCGCATCATTTAAGTCTACTTCGATAGTTGAGTCTCTGCACCTTAGTACTAGCGTCGTAGAGGATCCCATTTCTGTCTCAAATCCTGTTGGAGGATCGGTCCATTTATTCATGACTTGTTTGGAATTGAGAGTGTAAATGCCAAGTGTTGAGATTAAAAGCAATGCTTCTATTGTTGAGCTATGGATGGATTCTAGGGATGAAGTGGTTATCCAGTAAGGGATGCCATTCTCGGTTTTGAAAGGAGGGTAGTTAAACTCTCAACTTGCCTATGTAATACCCTCGAGGTCTCGTATAACCTTTTGGGTTTTGTCATGGTTAGTTACCTAGAATCTCTTGATGCATTTATCGGAAATCTCTGATCCGATCGAGTAACGTTCGCCAATAAGGCGGATGGTTCATTCCGCTTAAGCATGGGTTACAGAAATCACTCTAGTAAGTGCACGTGGTAACATGGATTGGCATCGGTAAACGAGATCCAGAATTCACTAGTGAATTTTGGAGAGCTTGCATGAGTACGCAGATATGTTTGAGCCGAGCATACTAGAGAAAGAATAAGTGAAAGTGAAACGAGAAGCGACAATGAAATGAGTTCCAACTCATACCTTGGAAATAGGAATCAAGGAGCTACGAAAATCATGAAGTCAAAGGTGGTCAAGGCACACTGGAATTAAGCTCAAGGAAATGTGGCTTAAACGCGCGCATCATATCTCTTTTTAAGAGTATATCGTTGATCCCTGGTTCTCCTGTAGAGCTTGCTTGCATGCTATCGCTTGGTGGATATCCTCTCGATCCTGTTTCCATTGCAAACCCCGTAAGGAGTTTATCTTGTTTATCTCCTCGATCCTATCTTGGGAACCTTATGTAGAACCCTATGGATGTAAACATGTATTTAAAACATGTTAAGATTGATATGGTTGCAAATGGTTGCAAGTGGTTGCTCGTGGATGCGTGAATACACACTAGATACTAGATCGACTCAGTCACATTTCATATTGCATATGCACGAGTATTTATACTTGCTTATGGATAAAATTGAATATATTATCATGTGGATGTTGCATGTGGATGAATGGTTGTGCACACATATAGTGTTTATATGACTAGGACTATTTGCATACATGTTGGACTCATGGCACTAAACATATTTTGCATTAGAAAGATCATTCAGGCCTGATCATTAGCATTAGCTAAGGAACATATACACACACTTTCTGCATGTGTTCATAAAGCATTAGGAGTCTTTTAAGGACCATGGTTGCCTGTGGATGATGTTTTGAGTAGATGGATGATGGATGGTAGGATACGTTCTTCCTAACTTGAAGATTTCGGGGACGAAATCCTTTAAGTTGGGGAGAATGTAACAACCCGGATTTTTTACAACATGTTAAGACAAGAATCAAGGCAGAATTAAATCATAAAATATGAATCAGGGGAAACGGGCTGTGCCATTGCGTTCGTCTCGGAAAAATACGCGAAATAGAGTCCGAGTTTTCGAGAATCGGAGTCCGTATGACCCAGTTATGGCTCGTCAAAGTTTTCAGAAAAATCCAAGCTCAAAAACAGTTCGAAATTCAAATCTGGAGCCAAACAGATTGTGCGGGAAAAATTCCCGCCCAAGCCCCAGGTCGACAGGGGTGTCGACTGGGGAGTCGACACGCCCAGGGGCAGGTCGACTGCCCAGTCGACACGGGTGTCGACCTGGGTGTGTCGACCTGGGTGGTCCGACCACTTTGGCCTGGGTGCACCTGCTGCTGTCTTGGCTCGGTTTTATGGGCCTGTGACGGATTTTGAGGGCTCAGATCTATCCTAGGGTTTATCCTATGGCCTAAACTACTCCTAGTCTCTATAAAAACACCCTAGGACCTAACCTAAATCACTCAAAATCAATCTAATAACGAAGTGCTGCCCAAATCCCTCTTGATCATGGCCTCCATCTCCAACTCCAAGAGCTTATGCATTCAAATCGGATTTGAATCAAAGGTGCTAGCTTGCTACATCAAATCAAGGGAGTGGATCAACGTTGCTACGCAAATTTCATGACGATTCTATGACAAGACGATTCATTCTCATAATCCCTTAGCCACGCTATGTATGTTCTAGCTACTTCTAGATTTAAACGGTAGTTTTAATGATGGCATGGAATAAAATGCGATGAAACGTAAGTATGCTAGCCTATGTGAACTTAGTCATTGCCCCTTTCTTGAAACTATGACCTTGGGCTATGTTTTAGCGAATAAATCATGTTATACAAGTTGCATTTGGCTTATTTTATCATGCAAGTTCGAATCTTTACTTAGGAAATGTTAGCATGAACCCTTGGGAACCATTTTGACTTGTGAACTACTTGCATGACCTTGATTTGGGGCTTATGCATGTTAAGGAACCTAAACCCCTCATGATCACTAACATACTTATGATGAACCTATTATGCACATGTTAGAAGTGTCATCACATGATAGCTATGACCATGATTATCACCTTTATGCTATCATACATGTTTGAGGCCAATATGCAATATGCTAGTTACGTTGTACACCCTCGCCTCAATTTTCACCATGTTGAACTTGTAGTCACCTTTGCCATCTTATGCCAACATGTTGTCATATTATCCCTACTATGTTGACTCGCTTTCACTTGCGTTGGGGATACGATTTGGATAGTTTAGGCAAACTTGAAAATGGGCTATGAACTTGACATGGAATTACATGGAACATGTAGTAATGATAATAAACGTGAATAGGACACGAAAATTTGACATGGGGTTACATGAAAACATAGACTTAAACAGGGGTCTAAACTTGACATGAACATGACACATAGAAAAACATGGAAGTGGCAAACTCGAGGTTGGGTTGAGTTTGTAGCATAAATCTGCCCGGTCCCGCCCGGCAAATCCAGTGGCTACAAACAATAGGACCCAATGTGGGTAGTTGGTCATATCGCACTTGAAACCCGAGGTTAGACTAGGTTGTGGTGTAAATCTGCCCGGACCCGCCCGGCGTAACCAGTAACCCCAACAACGTCTAATGTGAGAGGTTGAGAGTGCATTAATTCAATTAATGCCACATGATAAGGTTAAGTAAATCTGACTAATGACACTTAACCGATATGACATGAATGGGTAGATTAAGTGAAACCAGACTTGATTTCTTAATGACACTTAACCGTAAAATACAGTTAGGGGATGGGGTTAAGCTAATCCATACTTAACTAATCCGACACGGTAATTAGATGGAGTTAAGTAACCTACACATAACTAATCTGACACGGTAATTAGATGGAGTTAAGTAACCTACACTTAACTAATCTAAACACGGTAATTAGATAATTTAAACGGTGTAGGTTACTTAACTCCATCTAAACACGGTAATTAGATTGTTTAAGTGTTTAACTTAACCCCATCTAAATATACCGATACGGTAATTACCGTTTAAGTAATCTACACTTAATTACCGTGTTTAGATGGGGTTAAGTTAAACACTTAAACAATCTAAACATGATAATTCAATGAGGTTAAGTAACCAATTTAACATGATAATTTAATGAGGTTAAGTAAATTATACTTAACCAAGTATACATGATGATTTGATGAGGTTAAGTAACCTATACTTAACCAATCTAATATGAGAACTTGATAGGGTTAAGTCACAAGACCGTTTAAATATACTTAACCATTGTAATACGATTAGTGGATGGGGTTAAGCTAACCCATACTTAACCAATCCGACTCGATAATCGGATGGGGTTAAGATAATCTATGCTTAACCAATCTAACACGATAATCTGATAGGGTCAAGACAAACTAATACTTAACCAATCTGACTTGATAATTGAATAGGGTTAAGTCATGAGCTTCTTGGGATACTTAACCAACTTGAAGGGCTAAGTCTTGAGCTTAAATACTTAGCCAATCTTGACATGATTTGTAGGCGGGTTAAGGCATGAACTAGAATGACAACACTTAACCCATTAGACAAAACCCTATTTCAGGGGGCTAGGTGGAAAATCGTAGTTAACAAGGATAACAGAAAAAGGGAACTAAGTGATAAACCTTAGTTTAGGATAACTAAGTAATAATTCTTAGTCAAGGGATTTGGACCAGTTCACAGATAGATGAGTAAACCGATACGGTAGGTAATCGCTTAAACACACGAGGAGGAGCAAATTATCTGACTTAGATAAAGGCTCCAACGAACTGGGTGACGAAGCAGTAGCTTCGGGGGACGTGAGGGTACTCTTGGTATCCCTCTGTGAGGTTGCGGATGGTCCATGAAACCTGGGATCACAGAGGTTAAGGTCTGCAGTAGAAGAACCAAGAGTATGCCTTGGTTGCTGTGCGAGCAACCTAAATACGGGGATGGATTAGCGTGGAGTCGACTATACTTGATTTTTTCCCTGGATAGCGCGTCGTCGACTACCTACCATCTTTAGTCAATCGTGTACATATACGGAAAGGCAGAGAACTACCAACAAACCATATACTTGCTATAGAGTTATGGGTGAGGTTGGCCAATAGGTAAGTGGGGCATAGGGGGCCGGAGTATAGTTCTCATGCATGATTTTTCTTGGATTGCCTTTCAGTAGTTGAGGGAGGGGTCACGTGGGACCATAGCCACGGATACAAAAACAGACCTTGATATCTACATTCGGCAGACGACTTAATGCTCCAGACCGAGTCTCGTTTTTCTTGATTTGCCCTGGCACGGGTCTCGGAATGCACATTGAGATACATGTGCAGTTAGACATGGTAAAACGATTCACGGTGCTTACGTGGGAAAAAGGGCGCGGTTGACGGGTAGCATAATCCCTTATAGCCCTAGGTGGCTAAAACCCAAACCAAGATACGAAAACGTTCATTAGGTAGCATAATCCCTAGCGGTCCTAGGTGGCATAAATCCTAGGTGAACACGCGATAGTTCATGGTAAGAAAACATAACCAGATCAAGGGTAGCAGTCCAAAACAACTTCAAGGATAAAATGGTACTACGTTGAGGTGGTATAGATTTACATGGGAAAGCCCGTACGGCCTACGGCAAAGGACTGAACTTATACATGGAAAGAAACATACGAGTTAGGAAAACCTATGTATGCGATATATTAGGTTGACATGGACCATTTCATGACTTTAGTCAAGGGACATTTTATAGTTAACTCATGACACGGGTTAGGATACTAGTACGGGAGGTGCAGAGCAAATATACATGATAGATACCTTAATATTTTATACTTGATAGAAACCTGACAATGTGATACCTTAGTTTATATTGATACAGTGATCTTGGTCTAGCTTATCTATCTTGTCATCATCCTTATGTTTACTTTCAGTTTATGCATGTCATGTTACCTTTACCTGTTTTTATGCTGGAAGTAGATAGGACTTACCAGTCTTTATGACTGACCCCGTTTTCTTTCGCCTCTTTGTCTTCTGTTCCCCCCCAGGTTTTCAGGGAGGAAATGTTGTTGTTTAGTTCGGACCTCTTATGCTTGAAGGTCATCATGTATAGCTTGGTCTTCTCTTGGCTATGGCTGCCTCACCACTTTATTTTGGGGAATAATTTATGGAGAAGTTTTATGCTTCTTTACTATTGCAAGGCAGGTTTTGATGTATTCTGATGAAAAAGGGCTTTAGACCTTATTTTATAAGGTAATGAAATTTGTTTTACTTCCGCTATTTTATATATGTTCTGTCTTGTAATATTTCTATGCATGTTTACCTCGATAATACTTCACCAAACCTAGTGCATTCCCTTTGTGAGTGACCCTAGCAAAGGTGGGGTGTTACACGTTTTCAACACTCTTCGAGAGAACAAGGAAGTGAGTATAAAACATATGATATGGGACACATGCGTTTACTATATCGGTCAATTGCAGATTTGTTCAATTAAAGCTACATGGGCGTGGAATTATGTTAGCCTTCAGACATTTTTTTGTTGCCAGTACTAGACATTCGGTCATTTATTGGGCTTCCAGACCATTTGTTAGATTCAAGTCATTTGTTGGGCTTTCGAGCCATTTGTAGGACGTTTTGGTCATTTCTTAGGCACCATATTTTTTGATTAGCACTTGGTAGGCTTCGGTCATTAGTAATCGATGCATGTGCGACGTAGCTCATGCTCGCCATTTTCTTGGATCCACTTTTGTTGTAATCCTCTAGGTTTCATTATTTTGATTTCTAGAATTTGCTGATTTTTTTCTATTTTACCATTTTGGTATATGTTGAAGTTATATACATAGCTTTAGAGCTATTAGTTGATTTGAACATGGTGATTGTATTTTTCTCTTTGAACTCTTATAGAGTTCTATATGTTGAGATTTTAGTGGTTTCCATCTTGTTGTTTTTATGCAGTTGAAGATTTCATACACCTTGGCCTAAGATCTTTGGTAATTCGATGTCGATGGAAACGTATGTGTTTGTGCAATTACCTTATACATGAGAACCCTATAAATTGATTTTGAAGAACTTACTTTATGTATACCATGTTGATATGAGATAATGATGTTCTTACTCTATTGAGAAGATTCAACATTTGTGTCATTACCTTCATCTATCATGCACTATCTTATTTAAGCTAGACTGATACATGTATTTTATGTACTCGGGTAAGGGCAAGTTATTTCAGGTTAGTCTTCGACAATTGATTCCTGTTATACTATGTCTTTCTTCTACTTTGGACTATCCTATCTTCCTTTATGTTGCTAGTGCATATTTTGTGTATACTTTTCTTGTACTCTAATGTATATTCTTTTGTGGTACTTGCCTGTATATGTGGTTCTTATGAACCACTTACTTATGTAGCTCTTGTATGTTGTATTTCTGATGTATCTGTTTGTGTGTGTGTGTATATATATTGAAAGTGGGTATACTTTTATAAAAGGCTTGGAAGCCCAAAATCGGAAGCGTTCAAACCAAAGTTTGACAACGCAACATACAATGACTCACCCGAAATAAATAAAATTATGCACAAGCACTTACAAACTCACTTCTTTCCAGAAACAAACTCACACCAAAAAACCCCAAAATGGACTTTAGTGGCGGCGCCGTTAATCTTAGTGAAGAATTCATGGAGGCAAATGGTTTTCAGATGCAATCCAAAGTACCGGCCGATCCCTTCGATCCAAACTTTTATCTTTAGACGGTAATCCTACTGAAGATAACGTATGTCATATTCCCCCATATTAATAGTTTACTTGGCTTCCACCTCGATTGACTTGCTAATTTCTTTCATTGACCTTTGTTTGTTGTGAAATATTCTTATATTTATCTCTCTATAACCACCATATTGTAGCTACCAAGAAAACGTAGCTCACGTTAATTATAGGGTCTACACTCGGTCCATAATTGCTCAGGTAATTAACGATGTTATGAAGATTTTCGTCTTGATTACCCCAATTTAGGTTGAATTTATTGCGAATAATAGTGAGTACTTCCTTTGCATAGTTGCAATAGAACAGCAAGTGAGTATGAGTTTCCTCAAATTCATCGCAAAAATTAAAGTCACTATTTGTTAGTATACCCCCACTTTTTAAGTTTGTCTTTAGTTGGCAAACGATTCAGCATGGCCTTGTATGTTGTGAATGTAGTTTAAGGGGAATAATTCTATCCCAAACTATAGAATGCCAGTTAACCTTGTCATCAACATTTCTACATGCATTCCAAGCAGCTTTAACAGAAAATTCATGACCAGAACCCCATTTCCATTTGTCAAATTCTCTGTCAAAAAACAATGGTACGTATTCAACGTTTTCCCTTTGTTCTTCAGTGCATGGAATGCTATCATAATTCCACCTGCCTTCTTGAATTACTTGGCTCACCTTTAAGTTAGGGACTCCATAAGCTGAATAGATATGCCATCTATTAACGATTTGCCTTTGAGCCAAGGACCCTTCCATAATTCAGTTTTATAGCCTTTTACATTTTTTTTCACAATTAACAACAATCTTATTTCTCATTCTTAGAATTGCTTTCCATGTTGCTAAAGCATTTTTGTTAATAGCTCTAGTCCAGAAATTCTCATTAATGTATCTTTTCTGCATTCATCTGGCTCATAACGGTACAACCCATTGTCTACAATGATTTTCCAGCCTTGTTTCAAGGTATATGCATCTCTCATATCTTTGATTCTTCTAAGAACAACTCCACCCTCTTCTTTTGGTCTGCATAAATCATCGTATTTGATTTCGTGAATCTTTATTTTGCAAATAAAATCTGCACAAACACTTTCAATTTTTCAATAGATGCACCAGGAAGTTGAAATGTGTGTAACCAAAAATTCACCTTTGCTTGAATAGCAGTATGCACCAATTCAATGCGGCCCGCAAAAGATAGCAATCTAGAGTTCCATCCTTGTAATTTCTCTCTAATATTTGTTTTCAATTCAGCACATTCTGTATCAGTAGTCTTATTTGAGGATAAAGGGAGCCCCAAATATTTGATAGGCAATTCACGTTCTCTCACTTTAAGTATGTCAAGAATACATTTTTTTCACCCGACAATGTTTGTTGAAGTAACATTTAGTTTTTTGCTCATTCATCTTTAACCCCATAAACTTTTCCAAATTCCCAAACAAATTCAAAATTTCATGAGCTGCTTCACTTGTCGCTTTGATATACACAATCAAGTCATCGGCATACTAAATATATATATATATATATATGTATATGTGTGTGTGTGTGTGTCTGTGTGTGTGGTGTGTATGTGTGTGTCTGTGCGTGTGTATGTGTATGCACGCGCATGTATTATGTTCTGTAAACAATGATATTTGAAATTATTTTATATTGTTTAGAATAGATCCTTGACCACCATTATTTTATGTTAAAACTGAATCAGGTATGACGATCTTCATAAGAAAAAGAAAATATTTGCATATTCGATACTCGTTTAAGACAAAGTTTATGGATGGTCACTCGTAACCAGCCATATTCTCTACAATAGGACATGTATTACTTTATAATTCTATATGTTAGTGTGGGACTTGGAGTGGGATGCCAAGGCTTAGTATTAGAGCAAAGCTAAAAACAATATATGATGAATACAAAACAACGTATGTGTTATAACATATATGTCATAACATCTGAAGGACAATGGAGGATAACGTTTGTGCCAATCTTGTAACACCTTGAAATTTGGCGTTATTTAAATTAGTTATTCAGTTAGATTCCAAAAATGGAATTTAAGCATATGATGGAATTTAACCGCGAAACTTGTGATTGCGTTCAGGATGGTGTTCTAGTCAACTTTGATGTTTGAATCTTTGCGAACAGAGTCCAAATGCAAAAGTTATGGAAGAAAAACAAATATGGACGGAAAAAAATTATATAATAAAGAGTAATAAATGTTACCATAAGTTACAGTCAACTTTCATTATTTTGATTTCTAGAATTTCCCGATTTTCATTATTTTCACCATTTCTTTTTATGATGAAATTATATACATAGCCTTAGAGCTCTTAACTGACTAAAACATGATAATTACATTTTTTTTGCCTTAAAGTCTTAAAGAGTTCTATATATTGAGATTTGGTTGTTTTCATGTTGTCATTTTTGTGCGATTAGAGACTCCATATAGATCGCCTAAGAGCTTTGGTAATTTATTGTCAATGGAAACATATGTGTTTATGCTATTTCCATATACATGAGAACCAAATATGTTGATTTTGATGTACTTACTTTATGTATACCATGTTGATATGAGAATATTATATCCTTCTCTATGGAGAAGAATCGACACTTATGTGTCACTGCCTTCATTCATCACGCAATAACTATCTTGTTTAAACTAAATTGACATATGTATTTTATGTTCTCGGGTCAGCCCGAGTAATTTCAGGTTTCTCTTAATTCCTGCTATGTTTTGCTTCCGCTCTGGACTATCCTATCTTCCTTTATGTTGCTAGTGCATGTTTTGTGTAGATATTTGTTGTTCTTATTTATGTTCTTTTGTGGTACTTGTTTATATATGTGATTCCTAAGAACCCACTTAGTTATGTATCTCTTGTATGTTATGCTTCCAATGTATCTGTATATATGTGTATCTGCTCTGTGAACTATGATATTTGAGATTATTATATATTGTTCTAAATAGATCCTTAGCCGCCGCGATTTTGTCTTAAAACTGAATCGGGCATGTCAATCCTTGTGAGAAAAGGAAAAAAAACTGGAGCACCCAATCGACATATTTGATACTCATTTAAGCCAAAGTTCACAGATTGTTACACTTAACCAGCCTTATTCTCTGCACTAATATGCATTACTCTTCTTTGTTAGTATGGGTCTCGGGGTGGGGCATCACAGAAATCGTCGGAATCTGCGATGAAGGTTGTTTAGGTGGTAGTGCGGTGGCTATGGAGCTTCGAACGACATGACCTTGATCGAGGAAGCATGATTTTTTATGCTCATCACGAGGCACTCATGGTGGCATGCGCACAAAGGAAAGGCGATGACATAATGAGTCATGCACATCCGGTCCAGGGAGGAAGGAAGAGGATTAATGATGGTTTAAATGCTAAGTAGGTAGTTAGTTTAAGTTGATTTTTTATTAAATTTCTATTTAATCTGTTTTCTTACATTTCGCGTAACCTTTTTATGCAAGGTGTATATTTGAGCGAGTTCCTACAATTTAACATTGGCTTAGGCTAATTTGACTGGGTGGGTGACATTATTTCTCATTTATTATGATTGTTACTATAGTATAAAAGGATGGTTTGAACGATTTATAACTTTAAAATGGGATTTCTAAAATAGATAAACCTAGATATAACATATAAAAGAATATAAAATGCATTTTAAATGCTAAATTAAATATCACATTTTCTCCCACTTTCACGCAATTTTGGCAGTACTGCTAAACATAAACCATTTTGACATTAATCCTACATTAATCACTTTAGATAGACTCTATGTGTCTTGTTAGTATTATGAATGCTTATATGTTAGTTTAGATCTTTGTATGATTATTGGTTGTATGCATATTTGTTGCCTAGTTTAGCTAAAAATGTCATTAATAGGCAATGCATAGTTAGAGAAAAATTTATTTGTTAGAGTTAGGTGTCTACCGATCAAATGCACGCATTGATGATGCTAAGGATGTGATAATGTTTAATGCATCTTGATTAAGCACACAAACGAGAAGAAACACAAATGGATGAGACAAAATTTGGGGCCAGCATCAAAATGTGCAGACAGATCTGAATATGGGAAATCATTGAAGCATACTAACTAATTTGGAGATGAAGGAGCATTAGAGCATAACGACTAATCTAAAGATGGTGGATGAACTTGATGATATACTTAGACTTTAGGACGAATGTCGTGTGTATAATGGCCTGAATTTCCGTATCCTTTGAGTTGACTAACTACACCACACATCCAACCCAAATTGCACAAAATATGAAAAATTAATAGAAAGAAGTTATAGAATGAGAAGTAGGAAGAAATAAATGTTAGAATAGAACAAAACAAAGAAAATGAATCTCACAACGGAATGAAAAAAATAAATTAAATAACATAATCTTTGAAATACAAATCGGTAACTTTATACACATAATATCATCAGTGCACAACAGTTATTCCTGGAAAAGTTATAAATACCTATTTCCAAATACAACATAGTACACAACAGAAAATATGATAGTCTATAGCTAACTGATGAAGCCTCCTACTTCAAGCTCCTCCAGGTGATTCTGTAAAACCCAACCACTCGACTGCCCCTACAAATTTTGGGGACCTAAGAGTTTAGGGTAAACAAAGAAAAATAAACTCTAGGTCAGTCATGGGAGTGGTGTGAGCAAACTCCTACCATTGGTTTAACTTTTAAAAAAATCCTTTCGAAAGAAAAGATAATCGTAAGACCGATCCACACATAAACACGAATGGTTTTTACCTTACAATAACCAAAATATTTTTGATACCAAAATCCGGTGATATTATAATAGTGTCTAAATCAAATAAATAGCAATCTAGTGGAACCCTTGCATCTCACGCTCCATATATAATATAAAATCAAAAATCGCAGGGCGCTTATTAGAGAATGGATTTCCAACTATAACAGGGTATGGGACCACCTTCCGATAGTGTATCTCTAGAGAGGAATACACTGGATTCAACAAGAACATCTTGCAACCCGACCACACATGACTGGCCACTCATTTAACTTGAGTGTACCGAGAATATTAACACAAAAGGTTGTGATCAGTAACCGTTATCGAAAGCATACAACATCGAATAGAATAAGAAGCAAATGAAATTCCTCTAGATCAGGTGATAATACCCCTAATGGGAATGACCCACTTGGTCATGCTCCTGCCCGATTTCTGTCATTTCCTGGTTGATGAAGCTTTAGGTCACGGTTAACTTTTTAGCCACTTCATTCACTTTGAATGTCACATCGTCAAATCCGTAAAATCACTAATTGACATCCTCAAAAATACGCTAGGTGTTAGGCAAGAGAAGTTTCCTTCTCCACCACCAAAAATTTTGTATGTTTTAAAGAAATCATTGTACGTGATCATCTAGAAATACTCTGTCAGACATTCATCCATACAAGTTGTTCTGGGTCTTGACAAACCAAAGACACCATTCTATTAATCCAACTTAGGCAATTTTAGCCCAAGGTTAACAGAACATCCCTTGCACTTTACTCCGTCTTCAATCATCTTCAGCATAAGTTGATTTGTAACGTTTATGCCCATACGAAGTGGTTTTCAGATATTAAACCTGATCCCGGTCTCTCCGTATCGACAACGAAGGTATAAAATAAATTAAAAACTTTGATAGTTGGTGATTTAACTATCAAAGAAAACATCCATTCAACAACGATCCTATTTCCAAATGGAAATTTTAACAATCAACCATCAACAACATTGGTACCTTTTCAATTAATTTCACATAAAAATTATCGTTTCCCAACTCCCTTCAATATATTTACCTTGATATTCATCAAACCCATTTTGCCCTTCCACAATATCTTCGAAAACATTTCAAAATAATATAAATTCCATTTTTCCATACTCTAGAAATATCCCCTATCACAATTGGAAAACATTTCAAAATATACCCATAAATTCTTATTTTCTATATTCAGAAAATATACGTTATCAATGTAGGAAAAAAAATTCCATTTCTTCACATTCTTTATTTTTATATATTTAGAAAATATACTTTATAAATATTCGAAAACATTTTCAATTTCCATTTTTTAACTTCTCATTAATCAAATCATTTCAATTTATATACTTCGAAAAACATTTCGGATTATATTTGGAAAACATTTCCAAAATCCATTTATTTGGATTTAAACAATATTATATAAAATATCGTTATTTTAGCTCAACCCATTTAGCGTTCCTTAATCGTATTACCAACCAATTTTGCTAATGGACCTTAACCATTCCTTAGTCAATCATGAAGTCAATTAAGTTGGGTTATAATTACCTCTTAGACCTCAATCGAACAACATTCTCAACTTCGAAATAGTCAAAGCTCACAACTTCAAATAAAACATCTCTTTTGCAACACTCGGATTCAATTTGAGAATCCACTTCTTTTGCTGAAACATTGATTATAACAACAGCGTTATAATCCCTACTTCCAAAATATTTAAAATTTAAATATAACTTTAATTCATTACTTTGAGTAAAAAAATAGATGATTAATAGTTAAATAATTAAATCTCGATTAAAACGGAAAGCAAAAATTACTTTCTTGGATTCAATAGAATCGAGTTTCTATAAATAACTCTCTTTTTCGAATATATTCGATTAATATTCCAACTTCAGAATGATCTACCATTCCAGATTAATTCAGATTGGCCTTATAATTATTTCTATTCACAAAACATTTGCTTTAAAATCGTTATTCACTCTCAAATATGAATAAACCCAACAATATATCTAAGTATATTGACAACTCGGGTCCTTTATATTAAAACATTTATTTTAACCTCTTCGTCTAATAAAATCGATTATATATTCTTATTTCAACAAATCTCTTTTTATTTTTCGTTACTTCGAAACATAACTATAAACTTATATCCTTATATAAACATATTTTTTATCAAAACTCTTCCTTATCTCTTTCCCATTAAGGTCTTATTTCAATTACAATGTTTTATTCAATTCTTAAGTAATTGTTTTAAAACCACCGCCTTGGTTTAAAATACCTTTCAAACTTTGTTTGGTTTTCCTTTCAAATCCCTTTATGCTAATCCATTTCACTTTCACTAAATTGAAAATCTCTTTTTAATTATATCACTTTTACTTAATTTAGTTTTATTAAGTAAATGCTTAACTTAAAACATCGCCTCATCTCGAGATTGCTTTTATAACTTGTTTATCATATCTGGATTCATTATCCAATCCTTGTATAAACCCTTTTCTAAGCTCAACCCAAAATTTATCACAACTCGATTAATTTTTAAATGAAATCCATTTAAAAAGATACTCCCTTCTATTACTATTGATTAATTAATGGCTAACTTCAACATCAACTTCAATCAAGGTAGTTAACTTCTTGATTAAATAGAAATAAAGTAGTTAATCTTTTTACACAGTTATAATAATGAATTATAATATTTCAAAATCCAAATTCTCTTTATTAACTTCCAAAGGTAGAATCATTCACAAAATCTTATTTTTATTCTATCCATCCTTAATCTTGTTTATAATTTCATTTATAATTGTTAAATTCTAAACCGATTACAAATATCAGTTTCAAACCCATTTCCGCTTTTTCATATAAATTCAAACTTTAATTTATATTTCAAATTATCCCAAGATAATATTTTTGCTGAATTTATAAACGTCGTTTATAATCCATTTATTGTTTTATTTATTCAAACAAGTTCTTACTTTTCAAGACCATTCGAAAATTAAATTTCTATTTTTCGAAATAATTTCCTTTTTAAATCTCAAATTTCTTTTCCACATTCAAAAATATTTTCTGATATTTAAATATCAAAATTCTAGGGCCAGGGTATTTCAACACAGCATAATCAATCATGGTATATATATATATCACGACACATATCACAATAAATAATGAACAGTAATATAAATGTTGAGGAATCCGGTTGGATCCCTCCAACCTGTTTCCTGCACCCACAGATGTTAATCAACATCAATAACATTAATTTCACATCAATATGAAAAATCATAGTAACAGAATTAATAATCGATCAATGATATCACTATATCAACCATTTCAACCAAATTTATCAACCATTCATCCAAATAACCATCACACAGTATAAAATTACTAATATAAATTTAAAACTCGTTTATATTAACATATAAATGAGGAAGAGTTAGTGAGTTTACTCACCATTTTGTTTCGATCAATGATTTCTATGTCGTTTTATCAGATTTCAAACTAGCGTTTGAAATTAGATAAACTCCCGACTAGCTCCAATTCATCTCGTTCCAGCTCATATGCATAGTATTCCTCAATACAAGTCCGACGTAATTTGTTTCGTGTAATTCTGTTAAAGAATGAATCAAATACACATGTTACAAGTTTTTAACTTAAATTAAATAATTATAATTACTATCTTCAACTTAATTGATGATTAATCCCTTAATTACCTAATTAAATCTAATCCACGCATTTTCAAAATTACCAGGAAAAAATCCACGACATCTCCATTTGAACACCACGACTTCCTCTGGTCAACGTCTCCTCCACGCCCTCGGTCACCACAACATCGCCGGCAAAGGCCATGCCGACCTCGAGCCTGCCCTTGCCCTCCGTTTTGACCCTCCACAATAAACCTAGCCACCCAAAAATTACGATAAACCAACCTCCGTTCAACTTATTCCAGCACTGCCACCTTATCACTAATAGCTACCGCGAGACCACCATGGCCACTGTCTCTCCGAGCCAAGCCAACACCCCGAACGATGGCCCTCTAAATTAAATCTGATTGCCAGTACGTAACAGTTGAACAGAAACCCTTCCTTCTTCAATTACCGCCACCACCGGCCATGAAAGCTGATTGCGCCGCCACCAAGACCTACGCTTGATCATCCTCTCCGACTTCCTTTCTCAGACCATCAACCAATACTCCCTCCATCGATTAGAAATTACAAAAAACCGTATTTCGGCTGTCAAAGTTCACCACGCCCTAGCAGCCACCATAGTCCATTGCAACTTCTCAGACCACCACCAATCTACTGCTAAGATTGCACTCTCCAACTTTCCCATTTGTGATTTTGACTAAAGCAACATGATTTGGGAGATAGGAATCATGGAAGTAGATATGTTGCCGTGTTTTTAGAAGAGGAATAAAAATTAGGGATTTAAGGATTTAACCCCTAGGCTATATTTATAGATGAAAAAGACTATTCATCACTCGACGTTTTCATCCCGTAATATCACGTATGTCGTTCGATTGAAACAAAATCGCAAATCGTGCAACAACTTAATATTTCGGACATGACAGAACTGGTTTCGTCGAATTCCAAGACCTTTTGAAAAACTCCTATTCCTAATTCACAACGTAAATCGATACGCGTTTATTTTGTGTATGATCACCTATTAACTCCAAATGACTTTAAACTGGATATCTTACATGTAACACCCTGAATTTTCTGTGAATATTAAATTAACAAATTTAAGAATACTTAATTTCAAATGTGAGAATTAAGGGAAACGGACGCCAATGCATTCATCCCAGAATTCTGCTTGAGATAGAGTCCGAGTTTGCGTGAATTGGACTCCGTATGAAGAAGTTATGACCTTCCGAATTTTCAGAATTTAAATAAATTAAAAATAGCTCAGGTTCATAAAATTTGAAATTCAAATTTCAAACAGGGAAGCGGGCTGGGCGGGAAAATTCCCGCCCAAGGCCAGGTCTACCAGTGGGTCGACCTCCCTATACAGGTCGACCAGGGGGTCGACCTGCCCCCCCCCCCCTCCCCGCCCCCCGGGAAAATCTGAAAGAAGACGATATTTTGACTCACTACTAAGTCATTAGGGCTGAGGTGTTATTCTATCTTGACTAGATGGTCTTGATTGCTTCTAGCTTAATCTGACGGCTCTAAATTAATTAAAATTCTATATAAGCAACCTAACACTTAACCTAAAATCACACTAATTCATACCAAGAGCCGCCATGCCATCAATAGAGAACCTAGATTAGCCGCCGTTCTCTTTCAACTCAAAAATAAGATAGAAGCAAGAACCAAAATCAAATCTAATCTAAATTAGAATAACAATTAGTCTACATCAAAGGCGAGCAATTCAGTTTCAGAATACAGATCCCAGGAAAACAAGACTGTTCTTTTGTTTGTGAGTATAATTTCTTTCACAAAATAATTAATTAATTTAATAGTGATAAGTTATAATTGGGATTATGAGAATATGACTTTGAATCATGTGATGTTGTCATTGACAGTTTTGTTATTGTGGATCTATTTCATATGTTGAATTGTACATGTTTAACTTGATTCATCTTATGCAAGTTTGGGATGTTAAGTCATATGTATATGAATCTTATGCAAGTTTGGGATGTTAAATCATATGCTAGTTTATGAATCTTATGCAAGTCTGTAGGTGAATTATACACAAGTTCATATGTGAATAATGTAGATACATATGCTAGTTTATATGCAAATATGTGACATTAATTTACATGTTTAGATCCATATGCAATTTCATATCTTTGTGTTTAGATCTATATTTGGATCCATGGAAGTACATAGTTATGCAAATTTATGTTCTATATACCCATTGCCTATGCTAGTTTTGTATGTGAATAACATGCTAGTTTGAATGAAATTCAGAAGCAAGTTATAGGAAAACCATATCCATATATGCAAGTTCATGATTACATGTTTAGATCTATATTTAGATCCATGATAGTTTATGCAAATTTATGTATGTCCATTGCCTATGCAAGTTATTGGCTATTCAAACTTATGTCATGATTCTTAGATCTATTTTATGTGTTATGCAAGTTATGATGTTGTTTTTCTTTTTATAAGTTAGACTATTTGCGAGTCTAACATATGTCATATTAAAACATACGAATAGCGTGGGGACAATGGGAGAATATTAAATATACATAATTGTGAATTGGCATAAAATGGCCTTAAAGGCATATAATTAATTTGAGAAATTAATTGGTATAAATTTATATACCTGAAATTATGGACATAATTTAGGTGACAATTATGGACATAAATTAATTTGGAATTAATTGACAAATTTGAATAGGGATATTAGTCCAATTTGGGGTTAAATAATTATGTGTAATAATTAACCGCCTAAGACACGAGGTTTGACTCGTTTGTGGTATAAGACTACCCGGACCCGCCCGACAAATCCAGCAACCACAAACGGTAGTCTAATGTGAGAGGTCAAATGCACAAATTAAATGCGTAACTATTGTAAAGACATGAGGTCAGGGTCGTTTGCGGTATAAGACTGCCCGGACCCGCTCGGGAAATCCAGCAACCGCAAACGATAGTTTAATATGGGAGGTCTTCACAAGGTTACGGTTCTAATGAATTAAGTAACACTTAACCAGATAAACATGTGGTGGGACATGGGGTTAAGTGGGTGGCCTGGTTGGCATGTGAAATACGATTAGAAACACTTAACCAAGTTGAAAACATGTAAGAAGACATGAATAAGAAGGGGTTAAGTGGGAAGTTCTAGTGGGACCAAACATAGGTGGAAAGCTTGTGTCAAACATGGGGACCCTTTTCAAACCAGTAACCCATTAAGTATCTTTGTGAGCTTGAGTTTGATCGAGGATGGGACATGCTTACTGGGTTTGATTGTAAGAGGTCAAAATGGGTTAACGGTGGCAACGCAAGTCCAACGGGGTCATGTGCGTGCGTGGGCCCGGGCTGGTAGGTAAGACGTTGTTGCATCATGTAGATATAAGTCGTGCATCTTTAGTGGTATCGGGTTGCCACTTTGGGGAGTGATACACCCCACTGTGGGACCAACACGGGTATCTACGAGTTAGGGAGTCGATCGCATGGGAGTAGTGGGTACAACTAGTGGAGATAGGGGCAAGCGGCACCTATGAAGGCAACTAGAGGTACACGAAACTACCATTATCATTATTAAGTTTGTAGGCGGGATCAACTTTTAGGGTAACTATTAATGGTGCAGTATAGTAATTATCCTATAGTGATTAGGAACGAGATTAACGCTAGAATATTCCTCTTCTTTGCTTTGTCATGTCCATTTGTTTCACGGTCATACCTTGTTTTACCAGTTTATGCCTTATCCTAATTACTTTAATAATTATATTGTTAAAGTTATTATACTCGCCAGACTTTATGTCTGACCCCCTTGTTTTCGCCTCTTTTCTTCCTCCCCCCCCCCCCCCCAAGGTTCTCAGGGTGGGACTAGTACTAGTGGAGCTTGATCTTGGATCTCTTGCTCTTTTTTTTTGAAGTGCTTGGATTGCTGAAAGTAAAGCTCAGCTCGTCTCTTTTATGGCTACTTGTGTTGGAGTTATGCTTTTTACTTTATGTACTCAGAAAACAATTTGTCAAGATGGATATTAAGTGTACTTGGTTTTACTGTTGGTTTATGAAGTTGTTGCAATCAAACTATTTCTCCGTTGAAATAAAAGTTGTTTTAAAATTTTCATGTACCAATATATGTATCTGTCTTGTTATATTTTGTTCTATACACTAATAATGCTGCATGAAAGTTAATGCATTCCCTTTGAGAGTGACATTAATGGACGTAGGGTCTTACACGTGGTATCAGAGCTGAAGGTTAACAGAACAGATAAGACATTTTGAAAAACTGTTTTTCAAAAGTGTTTTATAAAGAAATACTTTCAAAAGTATGTTTTAAGTAGAGTATTTTCAAGAGAAAGGTTTGTTTAAGAAACATAACCCACAAGAGCCGTATATCTTTCTTTCGAATTCTCCATTTTGAATCTCTTCATTTTCTTTTCAGCATGTCTGGGTTACCCGAGATACCCGAGGGAATACAGATACCAACCTGGTTCAGAAGGTATCTGAAGGCTAGGGCCACCGCCGCAGGCCCAGCAGACATCCCTCCTCCCCCAGCTGCAACCGCTCCTCCTCCTCCCCCTCCCCATGTTGATACTTTTTAAAGATATGCAAAGACTTTCGAGCAATGGGCGGAAAACCTTTTCACGAATCAGAGACGTTTGTTGAAGCTCGAAATTGGCTTAAGGAGGTAGAAGACTTTTTTGGTATCTTCGGGGTAGAAGATGGAAGGAAGGTCCAATTGGCCGCCTGGTTAATGAAGGACGAAGCCTCGTTTTGGTAGGAGGTCACGAATGGAGAGCGTTTAGTAGAGACGTGGATGGATTTCAGACATAGGTTCGAGATGAAATTTCTCTCACGAGCAGAAGAGAGTTTAAATATGGAGAGGTTCTTAGCGTTGAAGCAAGGAAATTTGTCAGTAAAGGAGTACGTCAAGAAGTTCAATCAGTTGGCAAGATTTGGCTTAGACTTGGTGAACACACCTGATAAAAAGGCTCTGAGGTTCGTTAAAGGCTTGAATGAGCCGCTACACGGGTTGGCTATGACCCACATTCCGATGGGGGCTACCTTTGAGAGATTGGTTGACATGGCGCTTATGCATAAAGAGGAGAAAGGTGCTAATACTAATAAGGCACCAGAGAAGAAAGGGGATCAAAAGAAATCACAACAGCAAAAGAAGAAAGGCGATAAGGATAACAATGGCAAGGGAAAGAAAAGGTGCTTTAATCGTGGGACACCAGGCCATCTAAGCAAGGACTATTGGAAAAAGAAGAAGACTGGCTGCTTCCACTGTGGGGAGTAAGGACATCTAATTGAAGGCTGTCCGAGGAAACAGGGGTAAGGGCAAAGGACATGGTCCACTTCTGGAGGGCAGATTCAGGCTCTCATGGCACCAGGACAGGCAAGAGGGCAGGTTTATGCTCTCATGGCACCAGGACAGGAGAGAGGTAGAAACATTTCCGTTGAAAGTTTAGTTTTTCTATTTAATCATCCTGTTTGTACTTTGTTTGACTCTGGCGCTTCACACTCGTTTGTATCTGCTTCGTTAGTTGAAACACTGCACCTAAATACTAGTCTAGTTACGGATCCCATAGTAGTCTCAAATCTTATTGGTGGTTCGGCTCATCATTCAATGATTTGTCGAGATTTGAGAGTGTCTATCATGGGTGCTGGGTTTGAATGCAACGCCTTCGTTCTTGGCTTCATGGGCTACGGCCTAATTCTAGGCATGGATTGGCTAGCTAGATACGGTGCCATCCTACACTGTGAAAGAAGGGTAGTTAGATTTTTGACTCGTTGTGGAAAGACCCTCGATATTTCTTGTGACTCTAGAGGCCCGGTAATGCTTAGCTACCTAGAATACCTTGACACATCCAATGATGATTTGGAATCTGCTCGTGTGGTCCGTGAATATAGTGACGTCTTCGATGAGGTATGAGGTTTACCCCCGAGGCACGAGATAGACTTTCGAATATACCTAGTAGATAATGCAAAGCCAGTTGCATTACCAGTGCGCCACATGGCTCTAAGAGAGAGAAGAGAACTCATTAAGCAAGTGAAGAATTGCTTGAGAAGGGGTTCATAAGAATAAGTATTTCGGAGTGGGGTGCTTCAGTCGTTTTTGCTATGAAAGCTGATGCTTCACTTAGATTGTGCGTGGACTATAGAGAGTTGAATAAGCTAACAAAGAGGAACAGACACCCATTGCCGAGGATAGATGATTTATTCGATCAGTTAGTGGGTGCTTCGGTTTTCTCGCAACTGCATTTGGCTACAGGGTTTCATCAGCTAAGGGTGGCTGAAGACAGCATAGATAAGACTGCATTTAGAACTCCTGACGGTTTCTTCGAATGGCTCGTCATGCCTTTTGGTTTGACGAATGCACCCGCATACTTTGTTGACTTAATGAGCAGGTTGTTTAGGGAGTTTCTAAACAAGTTTGTGGTAGTCTTTGAGGACGATATCTTGGTTTTATCTAGAAATGAAGAAGAGCATGCCCTATATCTTAGGGAAGTCTTAGAGACCCTACGAGCGCATCAACTTAAAGCTAAGTTCTCCAAGTTCCATTTTTAGAGAAAAGAAGTGAGGTTCATAGGACACGTGGTCTCTGAGGAAGGGATAGCTTTGGATCCCGCAAAGGTGGTGGAAATCCAAGATTGGAAAATTCCTAAGAACGTAACAGAAGTAAGAAGCTTTTTAGGGCTGGCTGGTTATTATAGGAAGTTCATTAAAGACTTTGCAAAGATATTAGCCCCACTCACTCAGTTAACGAAGAAGAACTTGACTTTTGCTTGGGATGTTGACTGTGATGATGCTTTCCAACATCTGAAGAGGGCTTTGACGACAGCTCCAGTTTTAATTTTGCCAGACGGAAGTAATCCATTCATAGTATATACCGATGCTTGCGGGACAGGGTTTGGCGCAGTTTTAATGCAAGAGGGAAGGGTGATATGCTATGGTGGAAGGCAGTTGAAAGCTCACGAGAAAAATTACCCTACCCACGACTTAGAGTTAGCCGCCATAGTTTTTGCGCTTAAGTCATGGCGTCATTATTTGCTTAGCGAGAGGTTTGAGTTGTATACAGACCATAAGTCACTAAAGTACTTGTTCTCTCAGAAAGATCTAAACTTGAGGCAACAGAGATGGATGGAGTTTTTGGCATCCTACGATTTTGAGATTGCATACACCCCTGGCTAGGGTAATGTTGCAGCTGACTCCTTAAGTAGAAATAAGTTGACTTTAAGTCCTCTGTTCGTAGAGCGGCAGAGTTTGGAGTATATATCTACCTTTGACTTTAGACCCTCTATCGATTATGTACCCGGGTTGTTGGCATCATTAGAGGTGCAACCTACACTTTTGGGTCGAGATGGAGAGGCACAGCGGGATGACCCACAGTTGGTTGAGATAGTAGGCAAGCTCATAGGAGGGGAGTCTTCGAGTCATCTTAATATATATGTTATAGATAAGAGAGGCTGGTTGCGTAAAGATGGGAGACTTTGCGTACCACAAGACGAGAGCTTGAAGAAGGCAATTCTTGAAGACTCACATCATTCTAAGATGACCATACATCTAGGTGGTGGCAAGATGTTTAGGGATATGAAGCGAGTTTTCTTTTGGGCCGGAATGAAGAAGGACGTGGCTAAGTTCGTTTCTAGATGCTTAGTGTGCCAGCATGTCAAGGCGGAGCAAAAGAAGCCTGGTGGTTTGGTCCACCCTTTAGAGATTCCGCTGTGGAAATGGGAAAGTGTTTCCGTGGATTTTGTAGATGGGTTGCCAAGATCAAGGAAGGGTAATACGGGGATTTGGGTAATTGTAGACAGACTTAACCAAGAGTGCCCATTTTATTCCCGTTAAAAGTAGAAGGACCGCCGCATGGTTAGCATCTGTTTACCTTCGAGAGATAGTTCATCTGCATGGCATACCCTCTAGTATTGTGAGCGATAGAGATCCCATTTTCACAAGCGAATTTTGGAAAAGCTTGCAAGAGGCATGCAACTATGCTCAAGCATGGCTTATCACCCCCAAACCGATGGTCAGATGGAAAGGGTGAACAGGGTATTGGAAGATCTCTTGAGATTGTGCATTCTTGACTTTGGAGGGACATGGGAGGATCATCTTCCTTTGGTGGAATTCGCCTACAACAAAAGCTACTAGACCACCATAGGAATGGCGCCCTTCGAAGCTTTATATGGAAGACCGTGCCGATCACCAACTTGTTGGTGGGAGTCTACAAACAAGCTCGTACTTGGGCCAGACATGATTAGAGAGACCTCAGAAAAGGTGTACTTGATAAGAAGATGGATGAAGGCAGCACAAGATAGACAGAAGTCCTACGCAGAAAAAAGAAGGACCGACCTTGAGTTTAAGGTTGGAGATAGGGTGTTCCTTAAAGTATCGGCTTTTAGGAATGTCATTCGCTTTGGGTCCATAGGAAAGTTAGCACCAAGATTTGTAGGTCCATTTCCTATCATTGAAAGTATTGGGACGATGGCTTTCAGAGTAGAGCTACATGAGAGACTGGATGGTGTTCATAATGTTTTTCATGTTTCTCAACTACAAAAGTGCTTACATGAATCTGCGGAAGTGGTGGAGCCGAATATACTAGAGGAAGTAGAAGTGGAACGAGAAGCGACTGTGAGAAGAGTCCCAACTCGTATATTGGGTACGGAAGTCAAAAAGCTACGGAACCGTGAATTCAAGCTTGTTAAAGTTCAATAGAGTGATGTTGTGGAAGACGCGACTTGGGAAACTAAGAGGAAAATACGCGCAGCCTACCGTTTTCTCTTTGAGGGTACCTCCTTGATCTCTTTTTCCATATGTTTATTCATGTTTTTATCTATCTTTCAAGTATATCTCCTCAGTCCTATTCTTTATCCTTAGGTAGAAACCGATGGATGTAAACATGTGTTTGAAACATTTTATGATTGATGGTTGCGAGTGGTTGCAAGTGGTTGCTCGTGGATGCATGTACACACACTTTAGGCGCTAGATCGGCTCAATCACTTTCATATTGCATAAAAATGTGTATGCATATTTAAATTAATGGATGTATAATGGTTGTGTTATCGTATGGATGCTTCATTCTGATGAATGGTTGGGCACACATGTAGAAGTAATAGTATCGTTAGGATTCTTTTGCATGCATAATGGACGCATGGCACTATCATGATTTGCATTAAGGAGTTCAACTGAATCAGTGGACCGCCTGATTTTGCATTAGATAAGGAACATACACATACACTTTTTGCGAATGTTCATACGACATTAGAAATCTTGTAAGGACAATGGATGCCTATGTTTGATGGTTGAGTATATGGATGTTTGGATGTTAGGATTTACATTCTCTTTAACTTGGAGATTTCGGGGGCGAAATCCTTTAAGGAGGGGAGAATGTAACATCCTGAATTTTCTGTGAATACTAAATTAACAAATTTAAGAATACTTAATTTCAAATGTGAGAATTAAGGGAAACAGGTTATGCCATTGCGTTCATCTTGGAATTCTTCTTGAGATAGAGTCCGAGTTTTCGTGAATTGGACTCCGTATGAAGAAGTTATGACCTTCCGAAGTTTCAGGATTTAAATAAATTAAAAATAGCTCAGGTTCAGAAAATTTGAAGTTCAAATTTCAAACAGGGAAGCGGTCTGGGCGGGAAAATTCCCACCCAAGGCCAGGTAGACCAAGGGATCGACCTGCCCCCCCCCCCCCCCCACACACACAGGCAGATCTGAAAGATGACGATATTTTTACTCACTGTTGAGTCATTAAGGATAAGGTTTTATTCTATCTTGACTGGATGGTCTTGATTGCTTCTAAATTAATCTAACGGCTCTAAATAATTAAAATTCTATATGAGCGACCTAACTCTCAACCTAAAATCACACTAATTCATACCAAGAGCCGCCATGCCGTCAATGGAGAACCTAAAGTAGCCGCTGTTCTCTTTCAACTCAAAAACAAGATAGAAGCAAGAATCAAAATCAAATCTAATCTAAATTAGAATAACAATTAGTCTACATCAAAGGCGAGCAATTCAGTTTCAGAATACAGATAACAGAAAAACAAGACTGTTCTTTTGTTTGTGAGTATAATTTCTTTCACAAAATATTTAATTAATTTAATTGTGATAAGTTATAATTGGGATTATGAGAATATGACTTTAAATCGTATGATGTTATCATTGACAGTTTTGTTATTGTGGATCTATTTCATATGTTGAATTGTACATGTTTAACTTGATTCATCTTATGCAAGTTTTGGATGTTAAGTCATATATATATAAATCTTATGCAAGTTTGGGATGTTAAATCATATGCTAGTTTATGAATCTTATGCAAGTCTGTAGGTGGATTATACACAAGTTCATATGTGAATCATATAGATACATATGCTAGTTTATATGCAAACATGTGACTTTAATTTACATGTTTAGATCCATATGCAAGTTCACATCTTTGTGTTTTGATCAATATTTAGATCCATGGCAGTACATAGTTATGCAAATTTATGTTCTATATGCTCATTGCCTATGCTAGTTTTGTATTTGAATCACATGCTAGTTTGAATGAAATTCATATGCATGTTATAGGAAAACCATATCCATATATGCAAGTTCACGATTACATGTTTAGATCTATATTTAGATCCATGATAGTTTATGCAAATTTATGTATGTCCATTGTATATGCAAGCTATTGGCTATGCAATCTTAGGTCATGATTCTTAGATCTATTTTATGTGTTATGCAAGTTGTGATGTTGCTTTTCTTTTTATAAGTTAGACTATTTGCGAGTCTAACATATGTCATATTATAACGTACAAATAGCATGGGGACAATTGGAAAATATTAAACATACATAATTGTGAATTGGCATAAAATGGCTTTAAAGGCATATAATTAATTTGAGACATTAATTGGTATAAATTTATATACCTGAAATTATGGACATAATTTAGGTGACAATTATGGACACAAATTAATTTGGAATTTATTGACAAATTTGAATAGGAATATTAATCCAATTTGGGGTTAAATAATTATGTGTAATAATTAACCGCCTAAGACACGAGGTTTGACTCGTTTGTGGTATAAGACTGCCCGGACCCGCCCGACAAATCCAACAACCACAAACGGTAGTCTAATGTGAGAGGTCAAATGCACAAATTAAATGCGTAACTATTGTAAAGACACGAGGTCAGGCTCGTTTGCGGTATAAGACTGCCCGGACGAGCTCGACAAATCCAACAACCACAAATGGTAGTTTAATGTGGGAGGTCTTTACAAGGTTACAGTTCTAATGAATTAAGTAACACTTAACCAAATAAACATGTGGTGGGACATGGGGTTAAGTGGGTGGCCTGGGTGGCATGTGAAATACGATTAGAAACACTTAGCCAAGTTGAAAACATGCAAGAAGACATGAATAAGAAGGGGTTAAGTGGGAAGTTCTAGTGGGGACCAAGCATAGGTGGAAAGCTTGTGTCAAACATGGGGACCCTTTTCAAACCAGTAACCCATTAAGTATTTTGTGAGCTCGAGTTAGATCGAGGATGGAACATGCTTACTGGGTTTGATTGTAAGAGGTCAAAATGGGTTAACGGTGGCAACGCAAGTCCAACGGGGTCATGTGCGTGCGTGGGCCCGGGCTGGTAGGTAAGACGTTGTTGCATCGTGTAGATATAAGTCGTACATCTTTAGTGGTATCGGGTTGCCACTTTGGGGAGTGATACACCCCACTGTGGGACCAGCACGGGTATCTACGAATTATGGAGCCGATCGCATGGGGGTAGTGGGTACAACTAGTGGAGATAGGGGCAGGCGGCACCTATGAAGGCAACTAGAGGTACACGAAACTACCATTTTCTTTATTAAGTTTGTAGGCGAGATCAACTTTTTGGGTAACTAGTAATGGTGCAGTATAGCAATTATCCTATAGTGATTAGGAACGAGATTAACGCCAGAATATTCCTCTTGTTTGCTTTGTCATGCCCATTTGTTTCATGGCCATACCTTGTTTTACCACTTTATGCCTTATCCTAATTACTTTAATAATTATATTGTTAAAGTTATTATACTCGCCAGACTTTATGTCCGAACCCCTTGTTTTCACCACTTTTCTTCCTTCCCCCCCCCCCCCCTCCCCAGGTTCTCAAGGTGGGACTAGTACAAGTGGAGCTTTGTCTTGGATCTCTTTCTCTCTCTTTTGGAAGTGCTTGGATCGTTGAAAGTAAAGTTCAGCTCATCTCGTTTACGGCTACTTGTGTTGGGGTTATGCTTTTTACTTTATGTACTCAGAAAAAAATTTGTCAAGATGGATATTAAGAGTACTTGTTTTACTGTTGGTTTATGAAGTTGTTGTAATCAAAATATTTCTCTGCTGCAATAAAAGTTGTTTTAAAATTTTCAAGTACCAATATATGTATTTGTCTTGTTATATTCTATTCTATACACTAATAATTCTCTATGAAAGTTAATGCATTCCCTTTGAGAGTGACATTAATGGACGTGGGGTGTTACATTACAATAATCAGGCATTACGGATTTTACAAAATTGGTTTCATTGAAATTGGAGATCTTATGAAAATCGATTATTCCTAAATTCCATATTAAATCGTTAAAATGATTAAACAGAAATCTAGGCGTTTATTCTTATCGCGATCACATAATATATCGATCGCCACAAAATTTATTTTCACACAATAATTTAACATTACGGATCAGTTGAAGCTGATTTCGTCTAAAACGGAGATCGTTTGCAAAAAATGCTATTTTCAAGGCTTAAATAAATCGATTAAGATATTAAAAAATTAAAAAACAATTTAATTTAATAATAAAAAATCATTATTATCATATATTTTCGAATAGAACTTGATATAGCTCTATAATAAACATATCTGGATTTGTAACTCGATATTTCAAATTAAAACAACATTCAGATTATTTAAAATCTATTTATTTATAAAATAAATCGTTATAATTTATAAACGATTCCATAGCGACTATTTGAAAATTTGATTTGAACATAACTCACAATTTATAAGATGAAATCTCAATTTTTCATTTTCATTAGAATGATATAGTCAAATAGATTCGGACGTTCCTTGTTTCAAAGAAATCCGACTTAAATTGGATCCTGTATAATCAATTGAAGTTCAGAGCGTTAAATTACGAACTACCGCGACGATACGAGCTCGATTTAAATTTAATTACAAATTATACGCTCAACCGTCGTTTTTATAAAATAAATTTCTTATAAAATTCCATTTATAATCCAAATAAAATATTTTAAACATATTTAAATATTCAGAATTCAACGGCTAAAAATCCGGGTGGTTACATTCCTCCCCCTTAAAAGAATTTCGCCGTAAAAATTACTAATGTAGGAAAAATGTTACATACTCTATTAATTAAGTTAAAAATTATTTTGGTTAACTTCTTAATTTCAGTTTTGACTGAACCAATTAATTCCAATCAAAATATTAATTCATTCCTGCTCATGAAAATTTTCAAATATTCTGAAATTTTCTAACACCTTAAATTTCCAAAAAATTTGGGCAGAGTCTCCCATGTATTGAGGAACTTCTGCGATATCGCAGGAACAACAAAAATATATACATCGACCCAGACGATTGGAAAACATAACTGAGAACCCAATTTTTATATTTTCGCGTAGCGTACCTTATACATGCGTTATTAACTGAATTTGCTTAACTCGTGTGCATTTTACGCATCCAAATCCAAGTCAATGTCTCCAAATACCTGCAATCGCTCAACTTAATAGGTGATTTTCAATAATTGATGTTTAAATAATTATTCATTCCATTAGCCAATATCACCACATAAATTTTCAGTTTATGTCCTCACATTCATACATATTCACATCCAATTCATAATCCACAAACAAACATTCGAATTCACCCAAATTGATTTTAAATCAATTCATTCCCTTATATTTCAAGCTCATTTCATTTTTAATTTATACTCCACTCAAATTAATTTCCAATTTAATATAATTCTATTTAACTTAAGTTAAATTTCAATTCATTCGATTTACTTTTTACCACTTCAATCTATTTAACTTGCACGAGTTAAATTCAAATCCGGAATTCAAAATTCCTGGCTTGGTTTCAACCCAGTTTGGAATCATATAACCATACACATATATTTATAATCGTCTGCAATTTCAAAACATTTGAATTTTAAAACAACTTGTTCTTTTCAAACTAGTTTCAATCAATGAATTATTATTGTAGCAATCTGTCACTTTGAAACTTGAAAATGAATACCGATAATGTCGCGATCCATTATCAGAATTTTTTCTCGCCGCTAAAGTGATTTCAGTGCTTAATCATTTTCAAAATCTACTAAAAAACATTTTTACTCAAAATTCCCTTTTAAACAATTTATATTACTTTTAAAAATACTTCAGAAAATATTTATAAACATCCGGGATTTAGATTCCATATTTTGTTCAAAATCTAATTGTAATTCAATTATTTGTATATTCCATTCATATACAAATTCAAATTGATTTTATACAACCATTTCAGTATTCAATAACTTCATTTGATTGTAACAACAATAACCACATCCATATACTATAATATCTCAGAAATTATTTCTTTTATATCAAAATAGTTTTTTGGCAAAATTATTTCATTTACCCATTTTAAAACCATACTGTACGAATTGCTTTGTTCGAGAGTTTAGAAACACTTATCGATATAGTTGCATATTCTGTATCGACCAGAATTCATAAATCACTCAACAAACCAGTCAACACAATATAAATTTTTTATATCAAATCTACAAATATGCACGCATATATATACTTAACTCAATTTAGGGCATTACTAACCCCATCTTTATTGAGTTACGCCACAGAGCCAAGGTTACTACTCAAACTTCAGCTCTGATACCAAATGTAATAGCCCAAATTTCCATACCTTTTGAGTTGACTAATTACACCACACGTCCAACCCAAATTGCACAGAAATACGAAACAATAATAGAATGAAGTTGGAGGATGAGAAGTAGGAAGAAATAAATGTTAGAATAGAAGAACATGAATCTCACAGTGGAATGAATAAAATATATGAAATAACATAATCTTTGAAATACAAATCAGTAACTATATATACATACCATCATCAGAGCACACTAGTTATTTCTGAAACAGTTATAAATACATGTTTCCAAATACAACATAGTACATAGCGGAAAATGTGATAGTCTATAGCTAACTGATGAAGCCTCCTACTTCAAGCTCCTCCTGGTGAATCTGTAAAATCTCGACTATTTGACTGCCCGTAAAAATTTTGGACACCCAAGAGTTTAGTGTAAACAAAGCAAACTAAACTCTGGGTCAGTCATGGGACTGGTGAGTAAACTCCAACCATTGGTTTAACTTTTAAGAAAATCCTTTCGAAAGAAAAGATAATCGTAAGACCGATCCACACATAAACACAGATGGTTTTTACCTTACGATAACCAAAATATTTTTGATATCAAAATCCGGTGATATTATAATAGTGTCTAAATCAAATAAATAGACATCTAGTGGAACGCTTGCATCACACGCTCCATATATAATATAAAATCAAAAACCGCAGGGCGCTAATTAGAGAATGGATTTCCAACTATGACAAGGTATGACACCACCTTTCGATAGTGTATCACTAGAGTTGAATACACTGGATTCAACATGAACACCTTGCAACCCAGCCACACATGACTGGCCACTCATTTAACTCGAGTGTACCGAGCATATTATCACCAATGGTTGTGATCAGCAACCGTTACCGAAAGCATACAAGAGCGAATATAATAAGAAGCAAATGAAATTCCTCTAGATCGGGTGATAATACCCTTAATGGGAATGACCCACTTGGTCATGCTGCCTGCCCGATTTCTGTCATTTCCCGGTTGATGAGGCTTGTGGTCACGATTAACTTTTTGGACACTTCATTCACTTTGAATGCCACATCGCCAAATCCGTCAAATCACTAATTGACATCCTCAAAAATACACTAGTTGTTAAGCAAGAGAAGTTTCCTTCTCCGCCACCAAAAACTTGGTAAGTTTTAAAGAAATCAATGTACGTGATCATCAAGAAGTACTCTGTTAGACATTCGTCCATACAAGTTGTCCTGGATCAGGACAAACCGAAGGCACCATTCTGTTAATCCAACTTGGTCAATTTCTACCTAAGGTTAACAGGATAGCCCTTCCTCTTTACTCCGTCTTCAATCATCTTTAGCAAAATTTGATTCGTAACATTTATGCTCATATGGAGTGGTTTTCAGATATTAAACCTAATCCCAATCTCTCAGTATCGATAACGAAGGTATAAAATAAATTAAAAACTTTGATAGTTGGTGATTTATCTATCAAAGAAAACATCCATACAACAACAATCCTATTTCCAAATGAAAATTTTATCGATCAACCATTAACAAAGTGGCCCCTTCTCAATTAATTTCACGTTAAAATTATCGTTTCCTAAC
Source organism: Allium sativum (assembly GCA_030737875.1). Taxonomy (NCBI): domain Eukaryota; kingdom Viridiplantae; phylum Streptophyta; class Magnoliopsida; order Asparagales; family Amaryllidaceae; genus Allium; species Allium sativum. Next base: position 546,901,017 of record CM060922.1, read on the forward strand.
TCCCCTCAATATATTTACCTTGATATTCATCAAACCCATTTAGCCCTTCCACAATTCCTTAGAAAACATTTCCAAATATTATAATTTCTATTTTTCCATATTCCAGAAATATCCCTTATCACAATTGGAAAACATTTCAAAATATACCCATAAATTCTTATTTTCTATATTCAAAAAATATACATTATCAATATAGGAAAACATTTCCATCTCTTCATATTCCTTTTTTGCATATTTAGAAAATATACGTTATTAATATTTGAAAACATTTCCAATTTCCATTTCTTAACTTCTCATTAATCAAATCATTTTCATTTATATACTTAGAAAAACATTTTGGATTTTATTTGGAAAACATTTCCAAAATCAATTTGTTTGGATTTAAACAAATATTATATAAAATATCGTTATTATAACTCAACCTAATTATCATTCCTTAGTTGTATAACTAACCAATTTCGTTAATGAACCTTAAAGATTCTTTAGTCAATCATGAAGTCAATTAAATTGGGGTATAATTACCTCTCAGACCTTAATCGAACAACATTCTCAGCTTTGAAATAGTCAAAGCTCACAACTTCAAATAAAACATCGCTTTCGCAACTCTCGGATTCAATTTGAGAATCCTCTTCTTTTACGGAAACATTGATTATAACGATAGCGTTATAATCCCTACTTCCAAAATATTTAAAATTTAAATATAACTTTAATTCATTACTTTGAATAAATAAATAAATGATTAATAATTAAATAATTATATCTTGATTAAAACTAAAAGCAAAAATTACTTTCTTGAATTCGATAGAATCGAATTTCTATTAATAACTCTCTTTTTCAAATAATCTATGTTCGATAAATATTCCGACTTTAGAATGATCTACCATTCCAGATTAATTCAAACTGGCCTTATAATTTTTTTTATTCGCAATTTTTTTTCTTTCAAATCGTTATTCACTCTCAAATATGAATAAACCCAACAGTATATCTAAGTATATTGACAGCTCAAGTCCTTTATACTAAAACATTTATTTAAACCTCTTCATTGAATAAAATCGATTGTATATTCTTATTTCAACAAATCTCTTTTTGTTTCTGTTACTTCGAAACATAACTATAAACTTATATCCTTATATAAACATTTTTTTATCAAAACTCTTCCTTATCTCTTTTCCATTAAGGTCTTATTTCAATTACAATGTTTAATTTAATTATTAAGTAATTGTTTTAAATCCATCGCCTTAGTTTAAAATAACTTTCAAACTTTGTTTGGATTTCCTTTTAAATCCCTTTATGCCAATCCATTTCACTTTCATTAAATTGAAAATCTCTTCTTAATTTTATCACTTTTACTTAATTTAGTTTTATTAAGTAAATGCTTAACTTAAAACATAGCCACATCTCGAGATTGCTTTTATAACTTGTTTATTATATCTGGATTCATTATTCAATCCTTGTATAAACCCTTTTCTAAGCTCAACCTAAAATTTGTTACAACTCAATTGCTTTTTAACCGAAATCTATTTAAAAAGATACCCCCTTCTATTACTATTGATTAACTAGTAGCTAGCTTCAACATCAACTACAATCAAGGTAGTTAACTTCTTGATTAAATACAAATATACTAGTTGATCTTTTTACATAGTTATAATAATGAATTATAATATTTCAAAATCCAAATTCTCTTTATTAACTTCCAAAGGTAGAATCATTCACAAAATCTTATTTTTATTCTATCCATTCATAATCTTGTTTATAATTTCATTTGTAATTGCTAAATTCTAAACCGATTACAAATATCAGTTTCAAACCCATTTCTGCTTTTCCATATAAATTCAAACTTAAATACATATTTCAGTTTATCCCAAGATAATATTTGTACTAAATTTATAAACATCATTTATAATCCATTTCTTGTTTTATTTAGTAAAATTGTTTTATTTAGTAAAACAAGTTCTTATATTTCATGACCATTCGAAAAGTAAATATCTACTTTTTGAAATAATTCCCTTTTTAAATCTCAATTTTCTTTTCCACATTTGAAAATATTTTATGATATTTAAGTATCAAAATTCTAGGGCCAGGGTAATTCAACACAGAAAAATCAATCATGGTATATATATATATATCACGACATATGTCACAATAAACAATAAACAGTAATATAAATGTTGAGGAATCCGGTTGGATCCCTCCAACCTGTTTCCTGCACCCACAGATGTTAATCAACATCAATAACATTAATTTCACATCAATATGAAAAATTATAGTAACAGAATTAATAATCGATCAACGATATAACTATATCAACCATTTCAACCAAATTTATCAACTATTCATCCTAACCACCATCACACAGTATAAAATTACTAATATAAATTTAAAACTCGTTTATATAAAAATATAAACGAGGCAGAGTTACTGAGTTTACTAACCATTTTGTTTTGATCTATGATTTATGTGTTGTTTTATAAGATTTCAAACTAGCGTCTAAAATCAGATAAACTTCCGGCTAGCTCCAATTCATCCCGTTCCAGCTCGTATGCATAGTATTCCTCAATACGAGTCCAGTAGAATTTGTTTCGTGTAATTCTGTTAACAAACGAATCAAATACACATGTTACAAGTTTTTAACTTAAATTAAATAATTACAATTAACTATCTTCAACTTAATTGTTGATTATTCCCCTAATTACCTCATTAAATCTAATCCATGCGTTTTCGAAAATACTTGGCAAAAATCCATGACATCCCCATTTGAACACCAGGATTTCCTCAGGTCAATGCCTCCTCCATGCCGTCGGCCACCACACCATCGCCGGCAAAGCCTACGCCGACCTCGAGCCTCCTCATGCCCTCCATTGTGACCCTCCACAATAATCTAGCCACCAGAAAATAACGAGAAACCAACCTCCATTCAACTTATTCAGCCCGCCACCTCATCACTAATGGCCTTCACGACACCACCATGGCCACCACCTCTTTGAGCCAAGCCAACACCCGAACTACGGCCCTCCAAATCAGCCGATTTCCAGTACGTAACAGTTGAATTGTGACGGCCTGCCCCGCACCAGCTGACATTTCCAATGAAATGCACTGTACTGACGTCCAACTAGCACGGGATGGTCGTCAAAAGAAAGGAAAAAGGGGGAATTTGAACGGTGAACCAATAAAGAACCTGTAGTATATCTTACAGCGCATGGAACAAAATATAATAATAACATAACTTGATATAAAAAAGGAAAGACAGTGCATAAGTTGAAAACTAAACCATCATAGCAGCGGAAAATTCAAAATACAGCTTATGATCCAAGCCATCTTTATTATAACTTTTAAAACAGTCTCTAAAGCAAAATAGGAAGGTACACTACTAATTCCCAAAGTAGTGACCAGCAACAACATAGGGAGAATATATGGGAATAATATGTGTAAGCCTCCTGCTCGTCTCCGAACAGCTACTCGTGCATAACCAGCTAACCTGTCTCTAGTCTGCTCGTTTCGGAGTACCCAGAGTAATATGAAGAGACATAAAACTCTGGGTCAGACAAAAATCTGGTATGAGCGATAAGCAGCAAAAATGGAACAGTAACAGGTATACGTATCCATACCTGAACCTAGACCTGTAACCAAAGAGTTAGCACAACAGGATGTACAATACTCTAAGGTGACACAAACACGTGGTGTGAAAATAATGGGGAGGGAGTGTGCATGTCATGGTGATAGCAAACATCAAACATAACAACCATCCTCACATCTCTCACTCAGTGCGTAAAGTATACGATATCTACCACTTTAATCACCCAATTATTTGCTACGATCACTCTGCCCCATGGAGTCATGACGGCTCCACTGCACTGATCCATAGCCACTAATCCTTTGCTATGTCCACTCTTCCTCATGGAGTCATGACAACTCCACTGCACTGGCTCATTGCCCTGCTACGATCACTTTGCCCCATGGAGTCATGGCAACTCCACTGCACTGATCCATAGCCAATGATCTGTCTCTCAGTGGTGAGTGAAAGCTATAGACATTGATTACCCCTTGGCACATGTCCCACAACAAAGGCCAACTTATGAAGTTAACTCATCGATCCCCATTTGGATCCTGAGTAATAACCTCCCATTTGGACTTCCTTTGCATCTCGGGTTTTGGTCGAATTGGAGTTGGTTTTCTGAAGAGTCGTCACGCGGTAGTGGAAGAGGTCCAAACCGGTTCGGTTCCCCTCCCCCAGTTCAGTTTGGCATGCTTCAGCTCCTGGCCATCAATCCAATTCGGTTCAGTCAACTTCCTCCAGGTCGATTCAGTCGTGGTACTCCATCCGAGTCGGTTCGATCATGATTCCGTTCGGGTGCCCTCCCCTTGTTTGGTTCGTACTCTGCATTTCCGATTCGATCCCTTCGTCCTCGCTTCCGATCCGAACCCAACTCCAACTCTACACAAATGACATTCCTTCTTGCCAAGCCGCTTATGCCAAGTTCTGGTCAGGTTCGAATTTCCTCACCCGGTTCTCCTATCCGATCCGAGCCCTATAATCCGATCCGATCTGAAAACCTGCACATTATCCGGTGAGCATATATCATCCACTTTCGCCATACGACGACGTTTTCAACCACTCTAACTTTCCTACAGGATTACTTTACATTCCAAACAGTAGTAACAACAAATAGAATCAACCATAAACATCCAAATATCATCGTATGAGTTATTTTGGATCAAACATACACAAATATATGGTTTTCTCCTTAATCCCCTTAATCATGATTTAAGCATACAATTAGCAAAACATGTCCAAATTGACCCAAATATTTATCAGAGTCCTAAAATAATATTTAAGAATTTTTACATATTTCTCCAGAATTTTAACATGCATAATTTCGTTAATTAACACTAATCACCCCTAATCAGCCGTAATTAGTGAAAAACAATGGAAATCACTCACCTTTGCCACAAACAAATTCTTAGATCTGAAACTCCACTAATTTGGGTCTAATTACTATGCAACACAGCAGCCCTAACTCTGATTTGATGCCAATCCGCCTTGATTTGATGTAGATTCGCTTAATATTGGATTAGAAAGTGATTAAGGATGAATTTAGAAGGTGGAGGCCATGGCTAGGGTTAGAGAAAAGTTTTAGATGGCTGAGAAAATAAAATGAGAATTTTTTCTACTTGATTTCAGCCTCCCCATAACCCTAATTCCAAAATGGGTTATGGGCCCATTCACTAATTACCCTACTTAACCCGATTAAGCTGTTTTTCACCTTCTAAACCTTATTTTAGCCATATCTCCCAAATGGTAAGTCCGTTTGATTAATGTGACCACTCTACGGAAAGGTAAACCATCATATGAATCCAATGGATATGGTTTCAGGTCAAAACTCCTTACCAATCAAAAGTTATAGGCAAAACTAGATTCACTAGGGGCAAAATGGTCATTTAAAATTTGGCAAAAATCGTGAACATGGAAATGACCCCAATAGTCGTTCCCCAAAGTTACACGACTATACGACCTCGTATGAAAATGGATTAAATATTCTATGATACTCTGATGCGTAGAATGCGGGTCATTACACTCTCCCCCCTTATCGCCTCCGAAATTCCTTAACCAAAACATACAAACGTGGCCCGCATGCCTATTTGTCATTTACGAACAATCAAACATACATAACAACACAACAAGTCTATCCTAGCATGCAGAATAGCTAAATCGCAATTAAAATCTTACTAGGCAAAGAGTTCCGGATACAACTTCCTTATGCTCTCCTCTGTTTCCCAATTACAATCATTCTCGTTATCACCCTTACTGGACCTTGACCAGTTGCACCGTCTTCCTTCAAAGTTGTTTCGTATTGTGCCCGGCAATACGAATCCCCCTACGGCTCCCAACTGCCTTGGATTCTACCTCGATATCATCCAACTGATCTGGTGAAATAGCCACATCAGAATCGTGCATGAACTTCCTTAATTGAGAAACATGAAATACGTCATAAACTCCCGCTATCTTGTTTGGTAATCCAACTTTATATGCCAAATTCCCAACTTGTTCAAGAACTAGAAATGGACCAGCAAACCTTGGTGCCAATTTACCTCTCCTACCAAAACGAATCATACTCTTTAATGGAGAGATCTTGACGAGTACTAGGTCACCAACGGGGAATTTCAATTCTCTTCGTCTCTTATCAACATAACTCTTCTGCCGATCTTGGGCAGCCTTCATTCGCTGTTGAATAACCATGATCTTATTTGAAGTTTCTCTTATTACATCTGGTCCAAGTACAAACTTCTCACCAGTTTCCAACAAACATGATAGTGAGTTGCATGGTCTTCCATACAAAGCTTCAAATGGAGCCGTACCAATACTGGACTGATAAATATTATTATATGCAAATTCAACCAGATGCAAATGGTCATCCCATGATCCTCCAAAGTCCAATATACAAGCCCTTAAGAGATCTTCTAATACACGATTCACTCTCTCTGTTTGACCATCGGTTTGAGAATGATACACGATGCTGAGATGTAATTCTAACCCTAAAGCCTCTTGTAAGCTCTTCCAAAACCCACTAGTAAATAATGAATCTTGGTCACTTACAATAGCTTTAGGTACTCCATGAAATCTCACTACCCACTTCATATACAATTCCGCCAACTTAGTTATCGTTCTATTTAACTTGATCGGTATAAACGTTGCACTTTTGGTTAGTCGATCCACAATCACCCAAATACTATCATGACCCGATCTAGTCCTTGGTAGACCATCAATGAAATCAATTGAAATTTGTTCCCATTTCCATTCGGGAATTTCCAGCGGTTGTAACAAATCACTAGGCTTTTTTTGCTCGGCTTTAAATAACTGGCAATTCATGCCCTTGGATATAAACTTCTCAACGTCTCTCTTCATCCCTTCCCAGTAGTAGGTCTGCTTCATGTCTCGATACATTTTGTTACCACTGGGGTGTATAGTCAGTTTTGAGTGATGACATTCTCTAAGCACTTCATCTCTCAATCCATTGATATTGGGCACAACTAGTCTTGCATTATTTCGAAGCCATCCATCTCGATCAAGCCCATACTTGTTCATCTACTCACTGTCAATACGCATCTCTAACTTGGAGATGATTTCCGATAGGTTAGGATCGTCCCTTTGACTGGAACCAATCCACTCAATCAAAGTGGGTCTGATCATCAAACTTGCTAACATTCTGGATCTAATTTGCACTTTGGTCTAAAATCATACCCAGCGATATACTCTAGTTGCTTCCATTGCAGAAACATAGCCCCTAAACTGGCATGTCTCCTACTCAATGCATTAGCTACCGCATTGGCCTTTCCTGGTGTGTATGCGATATTGAAATCATACGAAGCCAAGAACTCTAACCATCTTTGCTGACGAAGATCTAAATCATTTTGAGAGAAAAGGTACTTTAATGACTTATGATCAACAAACAACTCAACTCTTTCACCCAAGAGATAATGTTTCCACATCTTCAACGCAAACACGATCGCTGCCAATTACAAATCATGAGTAGGATATCTTTTCTCATGTGGTTTCAGTTGTCGACTAGCATAAGCTACAACCTTACCTCCTAGCATCAGTACAGCACTTAGTTCGGTACCATAGGCATCCATGTATACCGTCATCTCTTCATTCCCTTTAGGAATAAGTAACATTGGTGTGCACGTTAACTTTTCCTTTAGGCTCTTAAATGCATTCTCACACCTTTCGTCCTAAACAAAAGATTGATTCTTCTTAGTTAACTGAGTTAACGTTGCCACTATCTTGGAGAAATCTTGGATAAACTTACGATAATATCCAACCAACCCCAAGAAACTTCTTACATCCGTTGCATTCTTGGGCGTAGACCAATCTTGTACCGTAGCCACCTTCGCAGGGTCCACGGCATTACCATTCTCTGAAACAACATGGCCCAAGAATTTCACTTCCCTCCTCCAGAAGTGACACTTAGAAAATTTTGCTTTCAATTAGTGTTTCCTCAACACTTCCATCACTGTCCTCAAATGTTCCTTGTGTTCTTCCTCCGTCCTCGAGTAAACCAAGATATTGTCCACGAACACAAGAACAAACTTATTTAATTGATCCCTGAATACCCATTCATAAGATCCACAAAATATGCGGGTGCATTGGTCAACCCGAGTGGCATGACAAACCACTCATAAAATCCAGACGGCGTTCGAAATGCCATTTTAGGAATACTTTCAACTGCTACTCGGAGCTGATGAAAACCAGTCGCGAGATCCAACTGGGAGAACAATCTTGCTCCACTTAACTGATCAAACAAATCATCAATCTGCGAAAAAGGATACTTATTCTTCCTCATCACCTTATTCAACTCGCGGTAGTCCACATACAATCGAAGGGAACCATTGGCCTTGGTAGCAAATACAACTGGTGCTCCCCACTCGGAAACACTTCTTCTTATAAATCCCTTCTTCAAAAGATCGCTTAATTGCGCCCCGATCTCTCGCTACTCCCTTGGCGCCATACGACGAAGTGGCATCACTATAGGTCTGGCATCTTTCACTAAATCAATCCGAAACTCGATCTCTCGGTGTGGTGGAAGTTCGGTCATTTCCCTGAAGATGTTCAGATACTCGCCAGCAATAGGCACATCTGATAACTCATCATGTAGGATGTCGAGGGAATTTTGAAAACTATCCATCACCCCCATCACTAGATAGGCCACCAAACCGTAACCTCCACCCATCATCCGCTCCAACGGTCACCGAAGACCCCTCACAGTCTACCACCACCCTATATCTTTGGAGCCAATCGACTCCCAAAAAAATGCCAACCCCAGTAAAGCCCAAAACAAAGCAATCACAAGCAAACATACATCCATGACTCGATAAGAAAAAATTACGACAAATCATACTAAGGTTAGTCGAACCACCAATTGGGTTCGTCATCACTAATGATCTATCGACTATCTCGGGTTCCAATTCCAAACTATCTACCAGGTCACTAGATATGAAGGCATGGGATGCCCCGGTATCAAAAAATACTCGAACAGGAACATCATAAAAAGAAAGTATACCTTGAATGATGATATTCTTTCCCTTCTCCTTTGCAGTTGGGGCATTCGACGAAGAAGGAACAACGTTGATAGCATATGCTTTCACAATCTGCTTCTATTTAGAGGGTTATGGACATTTATCCTTGTGATGGGCCACAATTGAAGCACTTCCTATCGCTGGCTTTGCTCGACAATCTTTGGCATAGTGGCCCTTCTTGCCATAGCTATAGCACTCTACATCTTTCTTATTCTTTTTCTGACCATCCTTAGCTTGGTTTTATTTCCTCTTATTCTGCGAATTATTCTTGCCTCCACCGCTTGCCTGCGGCTTTGGCTCCCCAACAGATGTAATAGCAACCTCGACCTTTGACTTGGGGTAAAGGCTCCCGACCTCAATGCCTTTCCCACTATATATTTTAAAGTCTCATCTATATGATTTATCAGCCTTTCCTCCAAGTACTCATCCAAGCCAATTATGAACTTTTCATTCTTCTTCTCAGCAGTATCGATAATAGATAATCCATACTTCGATAAATTATCGAACTCAGCAACATATTCCGAGACTGCCCTTCCATTCTGTTTAAGCTCCAAGAACTTCCTAAACAACTCTGACTTCTGGGCAGCTAGGATAAACTTATCACTGAATCGGGTCTTAAACTGATCCCAAGTAACTTGATTCTCTGGAGTAGCTGCCTTAATAGCATTCCACCAATTCATTGCCCGTCCTTGCAGCTGACGGGATGCTCGCTTTCTCTTCATCACATCCTCGATACCCAAATCTTCGAAGATGCACTCATAGCTATCAATCTAATCCTGAACTTCTGTAGCTAATTTCGTTCCGTGGAACAGCTTCCCATGAAGACTAGTGTAGTCCTTATAGAGCTTGGCGAAATCGGCCCTAGGCACCAGCACTGCTGCACCACCACCATTTGCAGCATTAGGAGCTGCTCCCTGAACATCTCTAAGCATCTCTCGCATGAAGGTAGCAAACATCGTCCAAATGTCAGAAGCATTCCTACTTTTTGCAGTTGAATAAGTATTCCTCGTATATCGGCTCATCGTTCAATCTGTAAAAAGAAAACGATTAACTATCTCTTCAGTGGTGCTAGTGCAGTGCGACTTCATCCTTAGATATACTAATAGTATATATATAGCTCTTGAAAACCAAAATATCACAAATACGTGCTCTTATATACGTATACTATCTCTCCTTGGGTCATCCCCTAAGTTAACTATGCAACCTGGCCTTGATAGCAAATGTGACGGCCCACCCCGCACCAGCCGACATTTCCAATGAAATGCGCTATACCGACATCGAACCAGCACGGGATTGTTGTCAAAAGAAAGAAAAAGGGGAGGAATTTGAGTGGTGAACCAACAAAGAACCTGTAGTATATCTCACAGCGCATGGAACAAAATATAATAGTAACATAACTTGATATAAACAGGCGAGACAATGCATAAGCTGAAAACTAAACCATCATAGCAGCGGAAAATTCAAAATAAAGCTTATGATCCAAACCATCTTTATTACAACTTTTAAAACTGTCTCTAAAACAAAACTGGAAGGTACACTACTAATGCCCAAAGTAGTGACCCGCAACAACATAGGGAGAATATATGGGAATAATACGTGTAAGCCTCCTGCTCGTCTCCGGACAGCTACTCGTGCATAACCAGCTAACATGTCTCTAGTCTGCTCGTTTAGGAGCACCTAGAGTAATAAGAAGAGACATAAAACTCTGGGTCAGACAAAAGTCCGGTATAAGCGATAAGCAACAAAAACGGAACAATAACAGGTATACATAACCATAACTGAACTTGGACCTGCAACCAAAGATTTAGCACAACAGGATGTACAATACTCTAAGGTGACACTAACTTATAGTGTGAAAATAATGGGGAGGAGGTGTGCATGTCAAAGTGATAGCAAACATCAAACATAGCAACCATCCTCACATCTCTCACTCAGTGCGCAAAGTATACGATATCTACAACTTTGATCACCCAATTCTTTGCTACGATCACTCTGCTCCATGGAGTCATGATGGCTCCAATGCATTGATCCATAGCCACTAATTCTTTGCTATGTCCACTCTTCCCCATGGAGTCATGACAACTCAACTGCACTGGCTCATAGCCCTAATACGATCACTTTTCCCCATGGAGTCATGGCAACTCCACTGCACTGATCCATAGCCAATGATCTGTCTATTAGTGGTGAGTCAAAGCTATAGACATCGATAACCCCTTTCCACACGACCCACAGCAAAGCCCAACTCATGAAGTTAACTCATTGATCCCCATTTGGATCTTGAGTAATAACCTCCCATTTGGACTTCCTTTGCATCTCGGGTTTTGGTCGAATTGGAGTTGGTTTTCTGAAGAGTCGTCACGCGGTAGGGGAAGAGGTCCAAAATGGTTTGGTTAGGTTGCCCACCCCCGATTCGGTTCGGCATGCTTCAGCTCCTGGCCATCAATCCGGTTCGGTTCAGTCAACTTCCTCCAAGTCGGTTCCGTCGTGGTACTCCATCCGGGTCGGTTCGATCATGATTCGGTTCGGGTGCCCTCCCCCGGTTCGGTTCGTACTCTGCATTTCCGATTCGATCCCCTCACCCTCGCTTCCGATCCGAACCCAACTCCAACTCTATGCAAATGGCCTTCCTTCTTGCCAAGCCTCTTATACCAAGTTCCGGTCAGGTTAGAGTTTCCTCACCCCGTTCTCCTATCCGATCGGAGCCCTATAATCCGATCCAATCCGAAACCCTGCACATTTTCCAACGAGCATATATCGTCCATTTTCGCCATACGACGGCGTTTTCAACCATTCTAACTTTCCTACAGGATTACTTAACATTCCAAACAGTAATAACAACAAATAGAATCAGCCATAAACATCCAAACATCAATCATATGAGTTACTTTGGATCAAACATACCCAAATATATGGTTTTCCCCTTAATCCCCTTATTCATGATTTAAGCATATAATTAGTAAAACATGTCCAAATTGACCCAAATTTTTATCAGAGCCCTAAACTAATATTTAAGAATTTTTACACATTTTTCCAAAATTTTAACATGCGTAATTTTGTTAATTAACACTAATCACCTCTATTTACCGTAATTAGTGAAAAACAATGGAAATCACTCACCTTTGCCACAAATAAATTTTAAGATCTGAAACTTACCGCGGTTAAGCTATTTTTCACCTTCCAAACCTTATTTCAGCCATATCTCCCAAACGGTAAGTCCGTTTGATTAATGTGACCACTCTATGGAAAGGTAAACCATCATCCGAATCCAATGAAAGTGATTTCAGGTCAAAACTCTTTACCAGTCAAAAGTTATAGGCAAAACAAGATTCGCTAGGGGCAAAACGGTCATTTAAAATCTGGCAAAAATCATGATCATGGGAAATGACCCCAATAGTCGTTCCCCAAAGTTACACGACTATACGACCTCGTATGAAAATGAAATAAATATTCTATGATCCTCTGATGCGTAGAATGCTGGTTGTTACATAAATAGAAACCCTTCCTTCTTCAGTTACCACCAACACCGGCCATGAAAGCTGACTGCACCGCGACCAAGACCAGCTCCTGACCATCCTCTTCGACTTCCCTTCTCATACCATTAGCCAATACTCCCTCCACCAATCAGAAATCACAAAAAACCGTATTTCGGCAGTCAAAGTTCACCACGCCTAGCGGCCACCATAGTCCACTGCAACTTCCCCAACCACCACTAATCAACAGCTAAGATTCGTCTCTCCAACTTTCCCATTGGTGATTTAGACTAAAGCTACGTAATTTGCGAGATAAGAATGATGGAAGTGGGTATATTGCTGCGTTTTTAGAAGAGGAATAAAAATTAGGGATTTAACCCCTAATCTATATTTATAGATGAAAAACACTATTCATCACTCGACGTTTTCATCCCGTAGTATCACGTATGTTGTCCGATTGAAACGAACTCGCAACTCGTGCAACAACTTAATATTGCAGACACGATAGAACTGGTTTCGTCGAATTCCGAGACCTTTTGAAAAACTCCTATTTTTGATTCACAACGTATATTGCTTACGATCTCCTATTAACTCCAATTGACGTTAAACTGGATATCTTACAATAATTAGTTATTACGGATTTCACAAAATTGGTCTTGTTGAAATCGGAGATCATTTGAAAATAGATTATTCCTGAATTCCGTATTAAATCATTAAAATGATTAAACAGAAATCTAGGCGTTTATGGTTACCACGATCACATAAGATATTGAATCGCCATGAAATTTATTTTCACACAATAATTTAACATTACGGATCCATTGAAACTGATTTCGTCAAAAACGGAGACCGTATGAAAAAAATGATATTTTCAAGCTTAAACAAATTGAATAAAATATTAATAAATTTAAAAAAAAATTAATTTAATAATAATAAATCATTATTATCGTATATTTTCGAATTGAGCATCATATAGCTCCACAATAAACATATCTGGATTTATAACTTGATATTTCAAATTAAAACAACATTCAGACTATTTAAAATCGATATATTTATAAAATAAATCGTTATAATTTATAAACAATTCCATAGCGACTATTTGAACTTTTGATTTGAACATAACTCACTATTTATAAGACGAAATGTGACGACATGGAATTTCGCTCGATCTGAATCAGTCGATAAACCGATCTAGACCGTTCGAAACCCCTGATCGTTTGAGAATAGGACAAATCAGAACGCAGACGGAAGAACATTTCATTGCTATTACAACAATGCATCAGATACAAGAATATACAGAGTATAAATGAATAAATTACATTCGACAAATATCAGAGATTACAATAAATTACATAGCAGCGGAAAATAATACAAAGCACAAATGAAGGTGATATACGGATATAGAGCTTTCCGGATATCATTCCAGCTGTAAACCAGGATCCTGTGAATATAAATCTGCAAAACCAAAACTACTAGCTGCCCGTGCGGAAAATAGGGGCACCCAGAGTTTAGGTTAAAACAATAAACTCCAGGTCAGTCATGTGACTGGTGTGAGAACTAAAACAGTTATTTAAAGCTTTACTTTAAAAGAGAGTAATTCAAGGGACCACGCCGTATAACACGGAACGGGTTTCCTCCCAAGAATATCAGTGCATAGAATAGACAACGCAATGCTTTTTCGAAAAATGAAGCTATTATAAGACCCAGGTCCCATCACACAATGCAACGCAAGCCGGAGGATAGGGTTTTTACCTTATAACAGCCAAACATGCTTGGTACGTTTAAAACAAATCATTTGATACTATACTAAGTGTATAGTGTCAAAACAATTTCAATCATAAATATAAATCATAGGCGGCATGGGTACCATCTATCATGTCGCCATACTAGTTCTACAATTAAAACCGCAATATCACGTATTGGAAATTGGATTTCCGTCATGAGTCGAGGCAAGGGGCAAGCTCCTCTCCGCGTTCGAGACACTCTAGCAAATGTCTCAGGGCTACGCACTCTGGGCAACCCTTGGATGCTTCAGGGCCGGTCCTCACTTACGTTAGAGGATTAGTTATGCCTGAACACACATTTCCCGGTCCTTACAGACCTAAAATCGAGGCGCCTCATCCAACAACCACAAAGGTGAAAAGTATATATATGTCAGGGCTGGTAAGTCACTGACACCACCCAAGCTAGAAAGAAACGTCGTGCTCTCCCTGCAGTCCGTATCCTGTTTTTAACTCATACCGAGGTGTGAGGCTCGCGAATTCACGTTATACACAAAGCTGCCACGTAGGCGTGCTTTGATCATCAACCACAAGACTTTGCTTTTCAATAGAAGCCTTGATCATTGCATCTTAGCGTGCCACACAGGCAATTCATGCCATGCGACTGATGTCCATCGATATACAACCTCTGAGCTCGTACGTCTCAGAGAAGGGCGTTAAGCAAAAGAATAAATTCTCCGTCGCCAAACAGATGTATATTTAATAAAAATCAATCAACACAGAATAAAATCCAATGTCAGACACACAATCCATTTACAAGTCCGTTCTGGGTCTGAACGAAACCGGAGGCACTTTCCTCGCATACCCATCCATCTCCAGGTACGTCTGGACGACCACCAACTATTTCCATCCTCTTGGGTGTACAGCCCAATCAGGATCGTCAGTAATTATCCAAACGATGTGAAGACTTCCGGTCTTCAACCACCGTCTTCATCTTCGACATATCGTCGAATCGGTTATTCAGAATGGGTATAAACCCGGACTTTCCGAACAACCCGCGTATATTAAAACAAATGTTACACAAACACAACATACGCCTCATTCGAATTCAGAATATTCTTTTATTCACAAAATCACATTTTTAGGGAAAGGTTCCCATTAATTTTATCCAAGATAAATTCTTTACTCCTTTGGATGATCTATCAAACCAAATTATGGTTTTCCATTTAGTCGAGATTAGCGAACCACACCGAAGTAATTATTTATTTTACTTCCCAATCCCAACCTATTCATCCCATGAAGCAAAACTGGTGATACTCCATATCTAACACCACAGTGTTGTCGGTAAAACTAATTACCATTTCACGTTCAAATCTAATCAAAGATTTAACTATCGCTTTGGAGCAAAAACTGGTGATACTCCATTCTCGCTCATTTTCTAAATTTGATAATTTGAATTATCAATTCACATTTCAATCTAATTGCAGATTCATTAAAACTCCTTTTACTGGGTTAAAGAACTAGGTGTTATTTAAAACACAGTTCACGTCAAACCCAAATCACATTTTATTTAAACCCATTTCAAATCCAATCAAATATATTAGCAATTCCAATTATTTAAAACCCCTTTTTAAATCTAATTTATTTATTTAAAAATAAAAATCGGTTTTTAAATTTAGTTCAAAACTAGTTCATTTCGATAAAAATCCATTTTTATCTTTTCAAATATGGAGTTTTTCACCCCAATTTTTTTCAAATCATTTCTTATGATTTTACACAAATTATTGATATTTTTAATAATTTTATTAAGGCCCGTACACTCGATTTCCATCAACGGCCATCGAACAGCACTTACAGCGACCTTTTTCAAATTTGATTTGGACGTATCACCAAATCCAACCGTTAGATTTTGAATTTCAAATATTCGTTAGAAAGCTCTTTTCGATACGAACCCAACGGTTCCGGTTTTAGGAAAATCCGACGGTTGGATCTCCCGTAATGTCCGTTTGAAATAAATGGTCGAAATTTACGAACTACCACGGCGCGGCGCGTTCTATTCAGGCCATTATATTATATATATAATATATATAATATATATTTCGTCGATTACCATTCAAAACGAATTTTATAAATAGTTTTGAATTCGTTTCAAAAACAATTTAAACTTCCATCTCAATTGAAATCAAAATTGAATCTTTCCTTATAAATTCGTTTTAAAATTCATTTCTATTCAACTCAAGTTTCAATTCAATTTGAATTCATTTCAATTCGTTTTCAATTCAATTCGAATTCGTTTCAATTCGTTTTCAATTCAATTCGAATTCGTTTTCTATTCAATTCAATTCAAATTGGTTTCCTATTTGATTCAATTCAAATTGGTTTCCTATTCGATTCAATTCAAATTGGTTTCCTATTCGATTCAATTCAAATTGATTTTCTATTCGATTCAAATTCGTTTCGTTTTCTATTTGAATCAAATTCATTATATATTCAATTGAAATCAAATCCGTTATATATTCAATTCGAATTTAATTCGTTTTCAACTCAATTCGAATTCGATTCGTTATATATTCAATTCATTTCGAAATCGTTTTATATTCAATTCATTTCGAAATCGTTTTCAATTCAATTCATTTCGAAATCGTTTTCAATTCAATTCATTTCGAAATCGTTTTCAATTCATTTTGAAATCGTTAAAATCAATATAAATATCGTTCACGTCAAAATGGCGTTAATCTAATCAACACGGCTTCATATATTTCTATTTTCAAATGTTCTACTCGACAAATGAATATTTATCTTTTTTCTCCACACACGACTAATCTCAACGAGTGAGTACTGTCCACGTGTGGCTATTTTTGTTATTTAAAATATTTTATAAAATTTGGGTATCTATCGTTTGATTTTCAATTAGACTCCACCGTGAAGTAGTTCTAATTTTAAATATGTTAAAGATGTATATTTTATTATTAAAATATTTCGTTCAACACATGACTAATCTCAACGGATGAGTCCAGTCAACACATGAACCTTTATTTTATATTAATAAAGATATAAATTTTATTATTAAAATATTTCGTTCAACACATGACTAATCTCAACGGATGAGTACAGTCAACACATGAACCTTTATTTTATATTATTCTTTATTTTCTAAATTGGAATGAGGCCCAATCAATCACCATATAATATTAATTATATGGATTTTCATACAACACATGTATATAATAGCATTGAAAAATAATCAACCATCAACCAAAGTGCACTACACTGTATAAGCACCAAATATAGATATCTAACGCTTATAACAGCCTGTCAATCAATCGATTGACATATCCAATCAATCAGGATGAGTGAACTTCAAATTTCATCCCAACACCCGTGTGGGGTTTCAAACAATCAAACACAGATTTTGTTTGTGCAGTTGGGCGATGTGTAAAATTTATCGTCCCAATCAATGTCCTTCAAATAGGTGTACATAAACAAACCGTCCGGTTTGTAAATGAATATTTATTTATTCACATTCACGTTAAAAAATATATTTTTAACGACATAACATTTTATTTTAACTTATGAATTTCTATTTAGTTCATTCTTTAAATAAAATGATATTTTTATTTTTCTAACTTATTTTAGAAAATTTCGGCGGCATAACGGCACGATACTAGAAACGGGACAAGGCCTAGCCTTATCCCCGGTCTAGTGAAGGCCCACGCCATTCACACATCAATCAAATCCATTCATTTCACCAAACAATTCAATTTCAATCAAATAATCTAACTAATTTTTGGCAATCAAACAAACAAGTCCATGGTCTGTGGACGATTGTGTCGGGTGCTACTAAGCACCGTCTGCATCCTAGTATATATATATATAATTAGAAAATGAAATTGAAAGTTGAGAAATTCTCACCGATAGCTATCCAATACCACGACTCTTCATTGATAGAGATCTTCATCGTTTTCGCATCTTTGTCACCTTCGTTGCCCGTATTCACTACATATATAAAAATCACACATTTTTATATTTTGATGTCTTTAAAATAAAAATCACATTTTTATTTGTTCACTTTCAATTTGAAAATCATAATTTTATAATCGCTTCATACATTTAAAAATCGAATTTTTACTTTGCTATTCAATATATAAAAATCGAATTTTACTATGCTATTCAATATATAAAAATCGAATTTTTACTATGCTATTCAATATATAAAAATCGAATTTTTATACCGCTACTATATAGTTAAAAATTATATTCTCACATCGATGTTCATATAGTAAAGATTATATTTTTATCATGCTATTCTTCATATAAAGATTTCGCCTTTTCAAAAATAAAGTTTTCGCCTTTCTATAATATAGTTTTCGCCTTTCTAATTTTTACTTTGTTAAAAATCTATCTTTCTCCTATTTATGAATCTATACTTTTAAAACGTTATATTATATATAAAAATTATCCTACATACTCACATAAAAAAAATCTTATGTCTTTATATCAATTAAAAATATGAACTTTATATAATTAAAAATATGAACTTTATATAATAAAGGAAATCGAGTTTAAAAAATAAAGAAAATCAGAAAAACTTACATTCAATCGAAGAAGGGGGTGCGTTTTCCGTTCAGTTGGCCGTGGGAGGGCACGGGGTGGTGCATTGAGGCCTGAGGCGGCGGTGGGGTCCGCAATTGGTCGGAGACTGGGCGGTGGCGCGGCTAGGTCTTGCTGGACTTCGATTTGGGGTGGTTTCCTTTGCAGAGAGGGAGAATAGAGGAGCAAGGGGCGGGAGATCATCAGGGCGGTGGCGCCTGAGCTGAAGGGGGGGATCGAGCAGCTACTGGCGGCGCTAGGGCTGAAATCGAAGGGGAGAGGGCGGGTTCGAAGGAGGAGCGATGGAGGGTGGCTGGGTCTCGTCGGCGCTAGGCGCGATACTTGGGAGGGCGACGGTGGAGGAGGAGGAGGGAGCGGTCGTGGGGGAAGCGAGATCCGGCGTCTTTCTTTTTTCTTTTTTTCTTTCTGAACGATTTAAAATGAGAGAGGGGGGGCCAACGTGATTTAAGGGGAGGGAGAGGAAAGTTTAATTTATTTAATTATTTTAATTGCAAAAAGTTGACTTTCACAAACGACCTCTAAACGAGACCCACCGCCTGTCGTCCAACACAATGGGATATGTATCGTAGGCCAGTTCAACTGTTTGAATCAGTTTCCGTTGAATTTAAAGTATAATTCTTTATATATTCAATTTAAACGCGCATTTCAATTTACCGGGGTCACATACGAACTCTATAAATCCCAGAAAAATATTTTCTAGCTTCGTATTGACGATACGGTCCTAACAAAACTAGTTTCGTCAAATTCTTAGATCGTTGGAAAAATGGCCATTTTCCAGTCGATTAAAATCAACTAAAACTGGTCAAACGCGCTTTCCTTTGCCACGCTTACATATTGATTCGAAAAATTATGAAATTTGGAATCTAGCAATAATTTAACATCACGCACCCAACAAAACTGGTTTTGTCGAAACCCGAGGTCATTTGCAAAATTTCCATTTTTAAGGGCCTGAATTCCATAGCGACTATTCAGAATTTTCAATTGGACATATCTTTTGATTCCCGCTATGAAATCTCAATTTTTTGGATTTGTTGGAAAGATATTATCAAATAGATCCTAATGTTTTTGGTTTCACTAAAATCCGGATTGTTTTGCACCCAGCACATCCAATTTAAGTTTGAAATCGAATTATCGAACTACCGCGCCATTTTCAATTCTATTTATAATTATATATAAATATTTATATTCTAACGACGACGTATATAATATATACGTTCTAATTATATTCAAAATAAATTTCTCGTCTATATTATTCAAAATAATTCATTTTAAATATTCAAAATTTGCTAAAATTGCCAAAATAAAAAATTTAAACTGGCCCAGATTTTCCGGGTTATTACAATCTCCCTCACTTAAAACTTTTCGTCCCCGAAAAGGAACAAAGCCGAAAGTGGTTTGATTAATCAGCCCTACGTTCGATCTGGCTTCCATTCTCCAACTTTTCAGTTTCTGAGAATTTTCAAATTTTCCAAAATTTGGCTAACACCCTAAAATTTCGAAAAATTTCGCCATAACCTCCCCTGTACCGGGAGCCACGGGAAAATCCCGAAATTGCCATATAGGCCTTCTGATCTCAAAAAGAAAAAGAAAAAGCCAAGCGGCTAGCCAATAGGCTCATAAAATCATCATCACCCAAACAAAACAGCAAATTATGTAGTAAACATGTACCTATTTGTCGGGCAAACAAATTTTATTCTCTGCTCTTGCCTCCTTGCTATGACCTGTTCAATGATATACTTGTATATGCAAGCAAATGCAACTAATTTTCAATACAATTCAATATTTGGTGCTATTAGGAATAAATGGTTAAAAATTAGCAAACAAATAGACAAACAACACAAACATCAATCAATTAGTGGATTAGAGTTTTCAAATTCATAAATTTATATATATATACAAAAAATCATGTTTTTGATGCCAATTCACAACAAAGTGTTCTAGCTATATAAGTTTTGGTTCTCACACCAGTCTAATGGAAATATATAGAAATCACACCTTCGAAACATGTACATAATTATTGATGATGCCATGGTAATTATCAACATCATCTCCGGGCAACTAGAGTGTAATTCTATATCTATCCGGTATATTAAAACTTCGAATATACGTTCATGACGCGTATATGCAAAATCTTTATATAGCGGATTGTCCTTATGCAAAATAAATAAATATTCAAATACGTATAAAATGGTTTAAATTTTCAAAACAAAATTGTTTCATTTGAAAAATATACTCTTCACACTCGTTCTAGGATACTACTGATCCTATCTCTAACGAGTCATTCTAATTGGATATTTCTAATCCAATATCTGATGAATTCTTTCATATGGTTCTAATGTGTCTTGTTCTCGAGCTCTGTAAACCAAAGCTCTGATACCAAATGTGACGACATGGAATTTCGCTCGATCTGAATCAGTCGATAAACCGATCTAGACCGTTCGAAACCCCTGATCGTTTGAGAATAGGACAAATCAGAACGCAGACGAAAGAACATTTCATTGCTATTACAACAATGCATCAGATACAAGAATATACAGAGTATAAATGAATAAATTACATTCGACAAATATCAGAGATTACAATAAATTACATAGCAGCGGAAAATAATACAAAGCACAACTGAAGGTGATATACGGATATAGAGCTTTCCGGATATCATTCCAGCAGTAAACCAGGATCTTATGAATATAAATCTGCAAAACCAAAACTACTAGCTGCCCGTGCGGAAAATAGGGGCACCCAGAGTTTAGGTTAAAACAATAAACTCCAGGTCAGTCATGTGACTGGTGTGAGAACTAAAACAGTTATTTAAAGCTTTACTTTAAAAGAGAGTAATTCAAGGGACCACGCCGTATAACACGGAACGGGTTTCCTCCCAAGAATACCAGTGCATAGAATAGACAACGCAATGCTTTTTTGAAAAATGAAGCTATTATAAGACCCAGGTCCCATCACACAATGCAACGCAAGCCGGAGGATAGGGTTTTTACCTTATAACAGCCAAACATGCTTGGTACGTTTAAAACAAATCATTTGATACTATACTAAGTGTATAGTGTCAAAACAATTTCAATCATAAATATAAATCATAGGCGGCATGGGTACCATCTATCATGTCGCCATACTAGTTCTACAATTAAAACCGCAATATCACGTATTGGAAATTGGATTTCCGTCATGAGTCGAGGCAAGGGGCAAGCTCCTCTCCGCGTTCGAGACACTCTAGCAAATGTCCCAGGGCTACGCACTCTGGGCAACCCTTGGATGCTTCAGGGCCGGTCCTCACTTACGTTAGAGGATTAAATATGCCTGAACACACGTTTCCCGGTCCTTACAGACCTAAAATCGAGGCGCCTCATCCAACAACCACAAAGGTGAAAAGTATATATATGTCAGGGCTGGTAAGTCACTGACACCACCAAAGCTAGAAAGAAACGTCGTGCTCTCCCTGCAGTCTGTATCCCGTTTTTAACTCATACCGAGGTGTGAGGCTCGCGAATTCACGTTATACACAAAGCTGCCACGTAGGCGTGCTTTGATCATCAACCACAAGACTTTGCTTTTCAACAGAAGCCTTGATCATTGCATCTTAGCGTGCCACACAGGCAATTCATGCCATGCGACTGATGTCCATCGATATACAACCTCTGAGCTCGTACGTATCAGAGAAGGGCGTTAAGCAAAAGAATAAATTCTCCGCCGCCAAACAGATGTATATTTTATAAAAATCAATCAACACAGAATAAAATCCAATGTCAGACACACAATCCATTTACAAGTCCGTTCTGGGTCTGAACGAAACCGGAGGCACTTTCCTCGCATACCCATCCATCTCCAGGTACGTTTGGACGACCACCAACTATTTCCATCCTCTTGGGTGTACAGCCCAATCAGGATCGTCAGTAATTATCCAAACGATGTGAAGACTTCCGGTCTTCAACCACCGTCTTCATCTTCGACATATCGTCGAATCGGTTATTCAGAATGGGTATAAACTCGGACTTTCCGAACAACCCGCGTATATTAAAACAAATGTTACACAAACACAACATACGCCTCATTCGAATTCAGAATATTCTTTTATTCACAAAATCACATTTTTAGGGAAAGGTTCCCATTAATTTTATCCAAGATAAATTCTTTACTCCTTTGGATGATCTATCAAACCAAATTATGGTTTTCCATCTAATCGAGATTAGCGAACCACACCGAAGTAATTATTTATTTTACTTCCCAATCCCAGCCTATTCATCCCATGAAGCAAAACTGGTGATACTCCATATCTAACACCACAGTGTTGTTGGTAAAACTAATTACCATTTCACGTTCAAATCTAATCAAAGATTTAACTATCGCTTTGGAGCAAAAACTGGTGATACTCCATTCTCGCTCATTTTCTAAATTTGATAATTTGAATTATCAATTCACATTTCAATCTAATTGCAGATTCATTAAAACTCCTTTTACTGGGTTAAAGAACTAGGTGTTATTTAAAACACAGTTCACGACAAACCCAAATCACATTTTATTTAAACCCATTTCAAATCCAATCAAATATATTAGTAATTCGGATTATTTAAAACCCCTTTTTAAATCTAATTTATTTATTTAAAAATAAAAATCGGGTTTTAAATTTAGTTCAAAACTAGTTCATTTCGATAAAAATCCATTTTTATCTTTTCAAATATGGAGTTTTTCCCCCCAATTTTTCTCAAATCATTTCTTATGATTTTACACAAATTATTGATATTTTTAATAATTTTATTAAGGCCCGTACACTCGATTTCCATCAACGGCCATCGAACTGCACTTACAGCGACCTTTTTCAAATTTGATTTGGACGTATCTCCAAATCCAACCGTTAGATTTTGAATTTCAAATATTCGTTAGAAAGCTCTTTTCGATACGAACCCAACGGTTCCGGTTTTAGGAGAATCCGACGGTTGGATCTCCCGTAATGTCCGTTTGAAATAAATGGTCGAAATTTACGAACTGCCGCGGCGCGGCGCGTTCTATTCAGGCCATCATATTATATATATAATATATATTTCGTCGATTACCATTCAAAATGAATTTTATAAATAGTTTTGAATTCGTTTCAAAAACAATTTCAACTTCCATCTCAATTGAAATCAAAATTGAATCTTTCCTTATAAATTCGTTTTAAAATTCATTTCTATTCAACTCAAGTTTCAATTCAATTTGAATTCATTTCAATTCGTTTTCAATTCAATTCGAATTCGTTTCAATTCGTTTTCAATTCAATTCGAATTTGCTTTCTATTCAATTCAATTCAAATTGGTTTCCTATTCGATTCAATTCAAATTGGTTTCCTATTCGATTCAATTCAAATTGGTTTCCTATTCGATTCAATTCAAATTGGTTTTCTATTCGATTCAAATTCGTTTCTTTTTCTATTTGAATCAATTCATTATATATTCAATTGAAATCAAATCCTTTATATATTCAATTCGAATTCAATTCGTTTTCAACTCAATTCGAATTCGATTCGTTATATATTCAATTCATTTCGAAATCGTTTTATATTCAATTCATTTCGAAATCGTTTTCAATTCAATTCATTTCGAAATCGTTTTCAATTCAATTCATTTCGAAATCGTTTTCAATTCAATTCATTTCGAAATCGTTAAAATCGATATAAATATCGTTCACGTCAAAATGGCGTTAATCAAATCAACACGGCTTCATATATTTCTATTTTCAAATGTTCTACTCGACAAATGAATATTTATCTTTTTTCTCCACACACGACTAATCTCAACGAGTGAGTACTGTCCACGTGTGGCTATTTTTGTTATTTAAAATATTTTATAAAATTTGGGTATCTATCGTTTGATTTTCAATTAGACTCCACCGTGAAGTAGTTCTAATTTTAAATATGTTAAAGATGTATATTTTATTATTAAAATATTTCGTTCAACACATGACTAATCTCAACGGATGAGTCCAGTCAACACATGAACCTTTATTTTATATTAATAAAGATATAAATTTTATTATTAAAATATTTCGTTCAACACATGACTAATCTCAACGGATGAGTACAGTCAACACATGAACCTTTATTTTATATTATTCTTTATTTTCTAAATTGGAATGAAGCCCAATCAATCACCATATAATATTAATTATATGGATTTTCATACAACACATGTATATAATAGCATTGAAAAATAATCAACCATCAACCAAAGTGCACTACACTGTATAAGCACCAAATATAGATATCTAACGCTTATAACAGCCTGTCAATCAATCGATCGACATATCCAATCAATCAGGATGAGTGAACTTCAAATTTCATCCCAACACCCGTGTGGGGTTTCAAACAATCAAACACAGATTTTGTTTGTACAGTTGGGCAATGTGTAAAATTTATCGTCCCAATCAATGTCCTTCAAATAGGTGTACATAAACAAACCGTCCGGTTTGTAAATGAATATTTATTTATTCACATTCACGTTAAAAATTATATTTTTAACGACAAAACATTTTATTTTAACTTATGAATTTCTATTCAGTTCATTCTTTAAATAAAATGATATTTTTATTTTTCTAACTTATTTTAGAAAATTTCGGCGGCATAACGGCACGATACTAGAAACGGGACAAGGCCTAGCCTTATCCCCGGTCTAGTGAAGGCCCACGCCATTCACACATCAATCAAATCTATTCATTTCACCAAACAATTCAATTTCAATCAAATAATCTAACTAATTTTTTTCAATCAAACAAACAAGTCCATGGTCTGTGGACGATTGTGTCGGGTGCTACTAAGCACCGTCTGCATCCTAGTATATTTATATAATTAGAAAATGAAATTGAAAGGTGAGAAATTCTCACCGATAGCTATCCATTACCACGACTCTTCATTGATAGAGATCTTCATCGTTATCGCATCTTTGTCACCTTCGTTGCCCGTATTCACTACATATATAAAAATCACACATTTTTATATTTTGATGTCTTTAAAATAAAAATCACATTTTTATTTGTTCACTTTCAATTTGAAAATCATATTTTTATAATCGCTTCATACATTTAAAAATCGAATTTTTACTTTGCTATTCAATATATAAAAATCGAATTTTTACTATGCTATTCAATATATAAAAATCGAATTTTTACTATGTTATTCAATATATAAAAATCGAATTTTTATACCGCTACTATATAGATAAAAATTATATTCTCACATCGATGTTCATATAGTAAAGATTATATTTTTATCACGCTATTCTTCATATAAAGATTTCGCCTTTTCAAAAATAAAGTTTTCGCCTTTTCAAAAATAAAGTTTTCGCCTTTTCAAAAATAAAGTTTTCGCCCTTTCTATAATATAGTTTTCGCCTTTCTAATTTTTACTTTGTTAAAAATCTATCTTTCTCCTCTTTATGAATCTATACTTTTAAAACGTTATATTATATATAAAAATTATCCTACATACTCACATAAAAAAAAATCTTATGTCTTTATATTAATTAAAAATATGAACTTTATATAATTAAAAATATGAACTTTATATTATAAAGGAAATCGAGTTTAAAAAATAAAGAAAATCAGAAAAACTTACATTCAATCGAAGAAGGGGGTGGGTTTTCCGTTCAGTTGGCCGTGGGAGGGCACGGGGTGGTGCATTGAGGCCTGAGGCGGCGGTGGGGTCCGCAGTTGGTCGGAGACTGGGCGGTGGCGCGGCTAGGTCTTGCTGGACTTCGATTTGGGGTGGTTTCCTTTGTAGAGAGGGAGAATAGAGGAGCAAGGGGCGGGAGATCATCAGGGCGGCGGCGCCTGAGCTGGAGGGGGGGCTCGAGCAGCTACTGGCGGCGCTAGGGCTGAAATCGAAGGGGAGAGGGCGGGTTCGAAGGAGGAGCGATGGAGGGTGGCTGGGTCTCGTCGGCGCTAGGCGCGACACTTGGGAGGGCGACGGTGGAGGAGGAGGAGGGAGCGGTCGTGGGGGAAGCGAGATCCGGCGTCTTTTTTTTTTTTTCTGAACGATTTAAAATGAGAGAGGGGGGGCCAACGTGATTTAAGGGGAGGGAGAGGAAAGTTTAATTTATTTAATTATTTTAATTGCAAAAAGTTGACTTTCACAAACAACCTCTAAACGAGACCCACCGCCTGTCGTCCATAGCGTTTTACCCCCATTCCGAACACAATGGGATATGTATAGTAGGCCAGTTCGACTGTTTGACTCAGTTTCCGTTGAATTTAAAGTATAATTCTTTATATATTCAATTTAAACGCGCATTTCAATTTACTGGGGTCACATACGAACTCTATAAATCCCAGAAAAATATTTTCTAGCTTCGTATTGACGATACGGTCCTAACAAAACTAGTTTTGTCAAATTCCGAGATCGTTGGAAAAATGGCCATTTTCCAGTCGATTAAAATCAACTGAAACTGGTCAAACGCGTTTTCCTTTGCCACGCTCACATATTGATTCGAAAAATTATGAAATTTGGAATCTAGCAATAATTTAACATCACGCACCCAACAAAACTGGTTTCGTCGAAACCCGAGGTAATTTGCAAAATTTCCATTTTTAAGGGCCTGAATTCCATAACGACTATTCAGAATTTTCAATTGGACATATCTTTTGATTCCCGCTATGAAATCTCAATTTTTCGGATTCGTTGGAAAGATATTATCAAATAGATCCTAATGTTTTTGGTTTCACTAAAATCCGGATTGTTTTGCACCCAGCATATCCAATCGAAGTTTGAAATCGAATTATCGAACTACCGCGCCATTTTCAATTCTATTTATTATTATATATAAATATTTATATTCTAACGACGACGTATATAATATATACGTTCTAATTATATTCAAAATAAATTTCTCGTCTATATTATTCAAAATAATTTATTTTAAATATTCAAAATTCGCTAAAATTGCCAAAATAAAATTTTTAAACTGGCCCAGATTTTCCGGGTTATTACACGAAATCTCAAATTTTCACTTTCATTAGAAAGATATAGTAAAATAGATTCGGATGTTTCTTGTTTCAAAGAAATCCGACTTAAATTGGATCCTGTATTATCAGTTGAAGTTCAGAGCGTTAAATTACGAACTACCACAACAATATGAGCTCGATTTAAATTTAATTATAAATTACACGCTCAACCGTCGTTTTTAATAAATAAATTTCTTATAAAATTCCATTTATAATTCAAATAAAATATTTAAAACAAATTTAAATATTCAGAATTCGACGGCTAAAAATCCGGGCCGTTACAGTATGTTTCCGCTTGTTTAGCATTAACCACTTTTGGTTAAATGCATGATCATAGTAGTCATTATCAGCTACTATTGTTGATGTACGATTTGGAAAATTTTGGCGTTGATGATGATGACACTTCAGGGATTAGTATGTGGTGATTCTCTCAATCGTAATTTCGACGTTATGGCTCTTCGTTAGTTGTTTTGGCACGAGGTAAGGATGTATTCTTCGATGGGCAATGATTGGTCATTCACAAATGGCGATCCCATGACGGGAAGCGTTGAAATCGATGATGGATGACTATACTCCAAGAGGTAAAGTAAGAGACTATTATCAAAGATGATGGGACTACTAGCTGAGATGGTAGGATTATAGGAGGAGATATGTAATGGATGATATTCTATGAAATACATTGGGTCTAGAGTGGTTCCAAAATGAAATGTCTTCGGATGGAAAATATGAAAGCAATCCAAGGAAAACTCTACCATAAAGACCATTTGCAAATGGACCACTGATAGCAAAGGTTCAATGGGTACTCATGAAGCGAAGATATTTTATGGTGATGATTGCAGGGGTTATGAGTACCCCTGGATACTTCACTTCGGGATACAATAACCACTGGATCTTACAATTAAGATCTAATATACAATTTATCGCATATGATGGGCATTTTAGTTTCCTTGCCTACTGAGTGACATGGATTTGAGTATCGAGGGCTAAACATTATCATATATCCAATGCATCGAATGAGTGAATGAAAGGATGAACGATAGATGGTATGTTTGTTTGATTGTTACCACCTTAGAGATGTCACACAATGTATATATTAGTGATTCATATATTTAGATACCTTAGTACTCTAATGCATAGTAAACTCGTGATTATGATGTCACAGAGTAGTATATACTTTCAGGTGCTAAATTTGTGGATGTAGTGGCAAATCATATACTCCATACCTATGTTCCATTTACTATAACAACTTTTATAGTATTTTGAGATTCGCTTACCACCCATATCAAACTATTGTCTAACTCGAGATTTTATGCTTTGCTTTTTATTATCTCAGGTACTCTTAAATGAGTAGACTAGATAACAGTGTGAATAATACACAGAGCTATGTTGATGGACTAGTAGGAGGTAACTCTTTCTCATATTTATACTTGTATTTATCATTACATACTTCCTTGTGAGACACTATGGAGCTTTGATGGTGTTTGAATAGTTATTATTAGAGATACTTTACCAATTTAGTTATTTGTCACTGGCATATTTTCTTTAATGTGTAACTTCATGAGCCAGTATATTTTGGTTATGTGGTTTATACAGTTAGTATTGTCTTACCTGTTTTATATATGTGCTTATTATTATATTTTATTTAGTGCTGATACTTTGGTTATGTGGTTTATACAGTTTATACAGTTAGTACTAATACGTTTTGGTACTTCTTTCCTTCTGTTGTCTTCTATTATCTTCTTTTCTTTTACTTCTTTCAACCAGCAATCATCATTATTAGGTTGTGTGAGCACTGGTGTAGGGTGGTCATCGACTTTAGTATCAGAGCATAGGTTTTGTTGTTTAAACTAAGGATACCAGTGTTGGAGTGTGCATTGTGTGTATGTGTGTGTATATATATATATAAGAGTATGTATTTGTTATATATTCTGATTTTCAAAACTATATGTAGTATATATATAGTAGATAAGTTGCCTAGCATATAAGTGTTTTTGATGTAGTTTTTCTTCATGAGCGATTGACCGTGCTTACCATTAATATGAGATAGTCTAGAAAATAAGAAGTACTACAATTGGCACTATCTTCGTTGATAAACACGTAGGATCGAGGACTACACGCTTGGATTTATAATATATGTTTCTAATGATGGTACAAACTATTACCTAGGATGCCTCAACTTCTCTGAATGACTATGGAGCTCAAGTACAGAGTGTTGAATGTGCCTAGCTGTATTGAGACTATAAGTGTCTATAAATCAAATCGTTTCTTGAAAAGGGTTCGATCATAGTAATACAAGGTTGTTTTGGTTTCTTGTAAAGAGTTCTTCGATGACTTGGAGTTAAACGATGTAGTGAAGTAGATGTTTACTTCTAAAAAAGACCAAGTATGAACTTAAATTGGTTTAAGAGTTCTTACACCTTTGTTTTTATAAGGATCGATTGGCTTAAAATCGGTTCATGATTTGCTACAAAGAAATTTGTTTTGACTTCTTACAAATCGGTGTTCGGTAGGAAATCTCCTATTTAGGTAGAGCGACATGTTTGCTTTAGAGCTCGTGACTGAATTCGATGTGCTATCAAAGTAGATTTATTATAATGTTGATTGGGAAGGCACATGATGCTTTAGACAATACCCAATGTGGGAGGTTGTCCTGTTATGTAAGGAAAAATAATGAAGGTACGTGCAATGACTCTCATTCATGTTTTATTAGTGTTCCCTCGATGAAAGTGAAGGGAAATGACATCACCACCTTAGATATGCTTTCCACAAATGGTGTTTCCATACATTTTTTATTTTTATGTTGAGGTTTCAGTGTTCCATCTGATCTAATGGTTTAATTGATGGAATGGGGACTAAGACAAGAAATAATTAATTTGTCTTCATGAATATGATGTACTTTGTTGAGGGCCTAGTTATGTAACATCCAATGTTTTGCTGCTGGAGATTAATACAATGGATGACTGCAACATATGTAGCGTTTAGTTTCGAACCTCAATATGGAGATCATATAGCATGTGTCTACACTCAGCATTATTCATGGTTTGTCGAAACTTCATCTTATCAAGTCTTGTTTGCATGTTTGTTTGTTTATCATTAGTTACACTAGATTTAATATTAGAGTCTGGGAATTAAATTCTTGGAAGGATACAAAAGGGTAAGGGAATGGGAGAAGCCATTAGTGACGAAAAGGATAGGTGATAAGCGAAGGGTGATGTTACACTATATACCCGACGATGTGGTGGTAGTTATTTTTTATGTTCTCCCAATATCCCACATGATGAGATGTCATCTAAGCCTGTAACTTAAGAGTGTATGGAAACATTCATTGTTAACCAAATTACTAACATGTTTGGGTTGATTTCCATATCGATTTAGTTAGGAGTGTTAGACTAGTAATTGTCTTTAGGGCATATGGTTCCCAAGGGCGAGCATGTTCTCTCAACTGGACCTTCCATGGGGATTTTACCAATTGAGAATAATTGGAGGGTACGTGTTGATTACAAATTTTTACAAGTTGCTTGGATTTTGATAGGTTGGTTATTCTATTAAGGCTAAACAATGAGTTTACATACTTTGTTGATATCTTGGACCATATTCCAAGGTATCATTTAAATGAATTATGCTTGATATAT
The DNA here is from genome assembly GCA_030737875.1 of Allium sativum. Lineage (NCBI taxonomy): Eukaryota > Viridiplantae > Streptophyta > Magnoliopsida > Asparagales > Amaryllidaceae > Allium > Allium sativum. The sequence goes on from CM060922.1 coordinate 546,932,505, forward strand.
CTAATAGTATTTTCGTTCGCTCATGAATGAAAGGGGATCATGGGGCATGATTGATGTTTAGGTTACATGTGTTTAAAGAACAACAACTGATGGTTAGATATCTAGAATGTCACTTTTGGAGAGAGGGATAAAGAAGTTTGGTCACTTTTTTCGAAGTAAATCCAAAAAGTTTTACTATATTAAATAATTTGAATCGACCCTAGGGTGTTACAGATGTGCAAGTTTTCCATGGATTGACGAGATGTTACATATATTCTACCAAAGATTTCTCTAAAGCAGTAGCACAACTATTAGCCAATAAGTTGATAGTAGAATTAGAATTTAATTTGAGATGCGAGGCACAGACGCTTGTTAGTTAGTCTGGTTGAAAGGTTGGATAGTGCATTTGCACCACTAATTCAAAGTGAAAATGAGTAGTCAACAGTACATAATTGCATGCGATACTTAGTTAAGTATGGTATTGATGCTGAAAGGAAAGACTGAAACATACTAATCAACAAACGAAACCGCACAAGAGGAAGTATCTAATTAGTGATTCTCGAGTCAATGGAGATAGAGTTAACTCTGAGAATTTGGAGGCACTATCTACTAGAAAATGAGACAAAGTTGCTCAGTGATATACACCATTGGAGTATCTCTTCTTCGGTAGAGATCTTAGCCTACGCCAGTAGCAATGGTTAGAGCTCCTGACCTTTTATGCAGTTGTTTGTGTCTTATGTTGGAGATGTACCAGTATGGAAGCGATATTCCAAGAGTGATGTAACACCCCATATTTTTCTAAGTCCGAATTTCATTAAAAATCAAAACTCAAACTCATCCAAGCATAGACAATGTGAATTTGGTACCTGCGAATAATGAGCATGAGCTTAATCAAAATACGATAAAACTAACTCACAGCTGAAACATGATAGGATAATAAGTATAGACCAAGGAAACAACCTTAATAGTGAATCGCAACATCAATACCTGGCATGAGAGAACAAGAACAGAAAACCAAACTTGAATACTTGTAAATACCTATCTTTCCTAAGATAAACCTGAGAATTGTTATGAGGAAGTGGTTCATCATAAGAAGTCCTGGTGACTAGAAGATGTATAACACTGTCCACAATACACAAATGCATCCCGTTTGGTATTACCTGAATCATATGTCTAACAAGGCTATTATTTCTAACCAAACCTTGCGAGTATTATGCACGACGGTTAACTATCATACCCAAGGCAATACTCCCCAAAGATAAATTTTTATAATATAACGTGATAGAACTTTTACATATAAATATGAATCCTTTAAACTACCATACAAAATCGATGCCAAAACTAAGAGGTAGGCTTTTCAATTACTTAATACCCTACTAATAAAGGAAATGAGTTGTATAGCCACTTATGGCCTCACTCACAATATAATATATAGGTGGATTACCATGATCACTTAAGGCCCAAGGCGAATCCATTGATTATTAATACCTTACAAGGTGGTTTACAACACGCTACTATAAATTAGAGGATACTGGCTACTAAGTTCAAGTAATATAAGGCTTCTATCATTCGTGCATACCCTAGTTCCGCATAAGGTGAGAGATATTAAGTAGTCACTTATTGCCTATAGACTAGGTAGATGATTGATCGTCATTTACGACCTTCTCCCGGTGGATTTACGTGTTACTATCTAGTTGTCCCTATTAGATAATCCCCTAGTCACTTAATACTCCCGCGGGATAGGCGGAATTACGACACCTCCGCGATGATCATTTAGTACCTTATCCCAAGGTAGACCTTGAAACCACCACTTACTTCCTAGAGGAAGCGGACTATCTCGAACATTACTGATTTAGTACCCAATTATCCATACTTATTATTTATAGGGAGGCGAGGTATCCGATCACTTAATACCAAAAAAGGGCGAACCTTATGAATCTATCCTTTAAGGGGAAATGGTGAATCCAATCACATAATACACTAATAGGCGGATCCCACTACTTAATGCTTTTAATACCTAAGTAGGCTACGCTATTAATTTGTTTCTTTTTGGTTTCTTCTTTTGGAAGGGAAGCAAGTCCTACAACCACTTAATGCCTTAACACTTTAAGTAAACCTTTAGGATAAATTCGCATTACACAGATAATTAATGATTTTTATGGGTTCTTATGGTTAGCTGTATCTCACATCAGTTGTACACAAGGTTTTAAGTCTTGGATATCGGTCGTGTTTTGTCTCGGGGACTTTATAGACTCGGTCTCGTATCGGGGGAAATCTCGGACGCAATGAGTCTAACTCGGGAGTTCTTCTCGGATTTTCATCTCGGGTCTGAAAGTTCATATTGGAACAATCTCAGGGTACATGATATGTTAAAAATGATATTTCAACAAAATGATTTATGAATGCTATCAAAAACATAGTTACTTAAACTTAAAATGCAAAATAACTTTATTATTCTTTATTTTGCGAAAAATCGTTCATACTCTAAATCGTAATATGCTTAAAACAGGAATATTGTTGGATTAAAAGGATCCAAAACATCAAAAAATTCAGCATAATAAGCCGTAAAATACATAATTTCATAAGTAATATGTATGTAAAAAGACGAATATGAAAATCATAAGCATTATAAAACATATACGAACATACAATATAGTCATTTAACATACAAAATGTAAAATAACAAAAGATTGATATGGTTAGATTTGAGTTTTTTAATTATAGCTCTAGTTTAGGCACAAATTTAAATTTTAACCAAAAATACTAAGATCACGGACGATATTCCAGTATTTCATCTCGGTCGATATATCGCTCGATATTGCAATATCTCGGGAGATATATTCGAAAGGAGATTTAGAGTGATATTTGCTGTTTCGTTTCGGACGGAACCCAAAACGAGATCTCGGAGGAGATCTCGGGCGATATTTATGAGATTTGAAACAGTGGTTGTACATATATTTGATAGTTGGAACGCGCAGATTTCTATCAAATAATACAATTTAACTCGCACCTTTAATCTACTAAGTCCAGTTCCTTATATTAATTAAAGATATTATTTCTAGAATTAAACTAGATATAAGATAAGGATAATTTTCCAAAGATTCATAGCTCTAGGATTGTTTGTTTATTTATTTATTGAACTTAGTATTAACTATGACAATTAATGCCCAAATTCCCCATTAATTCCATTAATTACCATAACTATCACTTTTCCTAAGGCAATGGACACTAAAGTAAATCAACTAAATTTCATAACGGTCACATGCCATCAGTGACTCTAATGGTCACATTTCCTAAGGCAATGGACAACCTATTAAATGTCATTAATATCAATCCCATTTAATTAAACTAATTCGATTTACCATAACTCCCATTTGTTTTACTATTGTTATTTACTTTATTAGTTCTCATATACATACATACACCCATAATATATGTAAGTTAACCATATAAATTTTCCTAATTGGTGTTACAACATTTATTTCTGTTCATTTTGAATTTTAATCTTTTGGCATTTATTTCCTTATTTATTTCCCCAACAACGTCCATATTTAGAATCTTAATTATCTTTTTAATTAATTTAACCTTTTTAATTATAGTAATTAATTCCATATTTATTGCTAATAAATATAACGGTTACAAACATTTATTTCCATTCATTACGGGAAATACTGTTATATATCTATCATAAATGGAAAACGGCAAATTTCCTGGTAAATTGTTCGTGTGGTTTTTAGTTTTGCTGGCCTTTGTCTGTTTGGGTGGGAGGGACCGATTTGCATGTTGCTCTTGGTTTTGGATTCAATTATGGTTCAATGTATGTCTTCAACATATAGTTATCACTACTTCTGATAGCTAAATGAGGAACACATGTACCCCGGTCGTTTGCTCGTCATATCGATAGGTCCTCTATTTGCAAGCTCTCAGATTCTCGGTTTGCGATTCCCTCACCTTTTAGGTCCTCCTCTACTTCACTGCGTTATCAATTTGATGAAAACCCGATGTCGAGGGATACCATATATCATTGTGTGTCGCATGTATGTTGCAACACTACATTTCGTCCCTCGTCCCTACTTTGAGTTTGGCTTCTCCCCCGTCCTCTTTTTCCCATTCACTCCCCCTTCTTAGCAAGGAAGAGATTGCAATCATTAATGATCGCTTAGCTCACCTCGCTAAGAACTCTCAACCTCCTCGGTCGAGCTTGCAGTTTGTTTCTCCTTCGCCCGCCTAGGGATGGGGGAAGACTTCAGGTTCTTCCTTATCTAGAGGGGCAATCGATCATTCCGACTATCTTCCTATCTGCATCGCTCGTAATAGACAACAGTCAGTTTCTCGCACTCTCTACACCATTCGCACACGCTCATAACGGCATCCGAGCGGATTGTTAGATCTACTCGACACACGCTTTATCTTATCCAATCTGGGTTTCTCTTTGTCTCTTTTCCTTCTGGTCCTCTTTCCTTTTCTTTTTTTGTTTCCTAATGGCGAACTTCTTATTCTAGAACATTCACATTATTAGGAATGATGCGTCCATGGCTAGGCTCAAACGCATCACTAAAAAGCGCTCCATCAATCTAGCGGCACTCCTGGAATCATTCTTCGGTCCGGAGGAAGCCACTAAGGCTTTTCTTTCCATTGACTTTCGCGGTGCATTAGCTAATGTTTCTGACAAGATTTGGATCCTCTGGTCCAAAGACATCATAGTACGGCCTCTCTTCGACTTAGCTCAATTTCTCTCTATGGCTTGTACTTTTCCTCTCCCTTCCTCTTTTCAACGGTTTACGCTAAATGCGATCGGATTGAGAGACTTGTCCTCTGGTCGGACATTCTCTTGCTCAATGATCAGGGTCTCGGGGTATCGGTCTTAGGAGGCAACTTTAAGGTTGTCGTCTACAAGGCGGATACATAAGGTGGTGCCTCTGTCAACAGGGCAGTAGTAGCATACTTTAATTCATTCATTATCAGCTCTAGTCTTGCAGAGGTTCCTTATGACGGATCGGCTTTTACCTGATGTAACAACTAGGAAGGGCTTAACTGTATTCTTTCCAGGTTTGACAAAGTATTCGGATCGGAAGGTTGGTTCAGCCTTCCTTTCTCAAAATTTGTTTCTCATCTACACTGTACTTTCTTAGATCAAACTCTAATGATTCTTCATTGCTCTCCCTTCCCCAGTCAGGCCCTTCCTCTTTTTGGTTTCAGAGTATGTGGAGAACCCACCACATGTTTCATCAGGTTGTGGCGGATTCGTGGAGTTCGCATATCCAAGGCTCTCCATTTGTTGTGATTTTTCTTAAGCTGAAACATCTCAAGGCTTGCCTAAAGTCTTTGAACGTGCAGGTTTTCAAGAATATTTTTGACTGCGTTAGGGTGACCGAAGAGATTCTGGTCTTAGCACAAGCCTCTTTTGATGAGGATCCCTCTTCACAAGGAGGTGTGGGTGCTAGCCTTGCTCGCCTTCTCTTCGAAGCTACGTATCGAGCAAGACTTCCTTCACCAAAAGGCAAGGCTCAACTGGGTCGTCGAAGGTGATACGAACTCCAAATTCTTTCATTCTTCTATTCATAAGAAGAACGACAACCTCTCCATCCTTCAGATTCAGCGCCTTGATCTATCTCTAACTTCCTCTTGGAAGAGGTTAAAGAGACGATTTTATCTCATTTTCGGTCCTTTTCGAGTGCTCCTTCGGTGTCTGTATCTAACCCATCCCTCTTAGCTTTCATCCCCAGGCTATTCTTACCATTCGATAAAATATACCTTGTTGCTCCTCCTTCCTCCGGAGAAATCAGGGCTTGCGTCTTTGCTCTCAGCAAGGATAGCGTTGTGGTCCCGATGGTTTTAACGTGGTGTTTTATAGGAGTGCTTGGCTGATCATTCAGACAGATTTTTGTCTAGCCATCCAATATTTCTTCTCTGGTGGAGATCCCCCCTAAGGGGTGGACCTCCACCAACTTGGTCCTTATCCCCAAGTGAGAAAATCCTCGCTCATGCGCGGACTTCCGCCTGATCGTCTTGTGTAACTTTTCTAATATAGTTATCTCCAAGGTGCTAACTCTTGCCTAGCTCCATTTCTGGATCGCATTATCTCTTCTTCCCAGATAGGGTTCGTTTCTGGACATTTGATTACTGGCAATGTCCTCTTAGCCCATAAGATGATCTCTAAGATTGATCGCAAGATCTTAAGTTCTAACTTTAAGCTTAACTTGGCTAAAGCTTATGACGGTATGTTGTGGTTCTTCATCATCAAGGTGCTGAGGGCTTTCGGTTTTCCGGAAACCCTTATCGATCTTCTTTAGAGACTCATCTCCAACTGTTGGTTCTCCGTTCTCATCAACGGATCAACCAACGGTTTCATCAGGCTTGGGAGGGGACTCAGTCAGGTAGACCCTATTTCTCCTAATTTGTTCGTCATTGCCGCCAAGGCTTTTGTGTGAGGATTACATTCTCTCATGGTAGCAAGACAAATTCAGCGATTTGAAATCCCTAGTGGTTGTCCTCTCATCTCTTCCCACTACGCCATAAATGGCCTAAGCAATGGGAAAAAAATTATTGGCACAGGCCCAAAAAATGTTGGTATAGGTCTTTGATAACATTTTTTGGGTAATGCAATTTTCACCGTTGCTGCAAGGCAACATTTTGACTATCTACGGCAACACAACAAATATTGTTATAGTAGAACCCTATTTAGGTCTATGGCTACATCCTTAGGTATTTGTAGAAACATCCAAATATGTTGCTATAGATATTAAATTTCTGAATTTGTTTGGTGAGCTACTTGCATAATTTCACATACAATAGTAGCACAACTACTTGCATAATAACACATACAATAGTACTACAGCTACTTGCATAATATCACATACACCAGTTGCATAAAACACCATCGTAGATTTGTTTCAAAACATACAACATTACACATCACAATTCATCAACTCCCAAAATATGAAACATGAAGAAGAAAAATATGAACAAAAACTGTACTTCACTGCACTACATTGCCATAAGTATACACAAAATAATCCCAAACATGATCCAGGACATAGATAAAGCTCTTGCAAAGAATTTTTCTCCTTTCTCATGCTTTCCACATTTAATGCGCATTAAGTCCAACTCTACCTATATATCATCCATAAACTCATCGGCTTTTTCCCACTTTTGCTTTTGCTTCAGCGGCTTGTCTTCAAGTGTCTTCCTTTTCATGAGCAATTGCGATATAGTATTTTCTTTTTCCATTAATTTAACAGCAGTATCTTCTATTTTATCATTGTTATTGATTTCATACACTTCGTCATGCCACATAAAATACCCACAATCATCATTCTGCACATATGTTAAATTCCCAACTAAAACGTCACTGAAAAATACTATAATCGAAAAAGCAACAAAAAATATTTAATTTCTACTTACAGGCCACATGGAGCAACCATAAAACTTCTTCCCGCATTCAACTCTGCCTTCAAAGTCCTCATCTTTGGTGGGATTCTGTGGTGACAAAGCTTACTTCCCGTTGTTGTTGTTGAAGTTGAAGTAGAAATTGATCGAGTGGTCAATGAACTCGAAGATGGACAAATCAACTACATATATATGCACATACATGTGAATATGAATATATGCATGTATATATATAAGAAACAAGGCAATGTACAAATAACATATATATGAATATATTCACCATAATCATCATAATATTCATAAACTAACAGCATAAATCTGCAAGCAAGATTCAGATCATACTGAATACAGTTCGAGTTAAAACTCACAAACAAAATTAAAGCCCCGTACGGTAGCATTACTTTAAGCTACTCTTCTTTAAAAGTGGCTGATTATAATAGGCTAATTGACAAAGGTTAGAAAAAACTAAGAGATGGACAACTAGGCTTCCAAACCTGAGCTACCGATTAGAACTCATAAAAGCTAGCGATTATCCTACCGATTAGAACTCATAAAAACTAGAAAACCCACAAAGGAAATTAAAGCCCTAAATCTAACTATTTAAATCCAACAACAAAATTTTTACCCTATGCAAAATGATCAAAAGTTGCGGTAATAACAGATCGGTTCTATCGGAGATCAGTTGGGTGAAATGGAAATCCAATAGGAATTTGGAAATTGAATACGTTGAATAACTCAATTTCTCTAATGCCTTGACCCCGATTTTATTTTCGAAACAACAATTGAATCACTAGAAACCCATATCTGATTTCGCTAAGGACCGATTGGAGATGGGTTCCCTTTAGATCGAATAATCTTGTAAGGAGATAAAAGTAGATTTCTGAATTTTAGTGTATAGGTGAGAACGAAAATTTTAGTGTATTGGTGAATGAAAATTAAGGATTGAGGATTTTGAAATTTTTGGGGTTAGAACAAAATGAAAAAGCAAATGAGAAAATGAAATAAAAGCGAGAAATGGAAATGGATGAGCTGCGGATTGATGGTGTGGATGGATGGCTCAGATATTGTCTTAACTAAGGGTGCAAATCGCCAAGTAGGACATGCAAAAGTCTGCTATAGCAACACTGTACAAAATGTTGCATCATGTTACACTTGTTTATGTAGAGCAACACATTTTTATGGATAAGGTAATAATAAAAATAAAATGTTGCAGTAGGACCAAAATAGTATAGCTATCAGAAAATTTTGGCTGGCAACACCTTGCAAATTCATTACATTAGGCCGTTTATGGCGTAGTGTCCTTATCTTTCGCGGATGATATTATCATTTTCACCAATGGTAACCGTTGTTCCGTCCGTCATCTTCTTATCCTCATTTAGAAATACGAGAGGTCCTTAGGTCAACTTATTAACACTGCTAAAAGCTGCTTCGACTCCGTGTCTGACTTGTCCTCGGTTAGGTCTTCTTAGATTGAAACTTTCACCGGGTTCAAAGCCGCCTCCCTCCCTTTACCTTACCTCGGTATTCTACTTTATCGAAGAAGGAAGCTTAACGCATTCTGCCCCCTAACCGACAAAGTTAAAGGTAAGATTATTAGGTGGAGCGCGACTCTCCTTTCTCAAGCTAGGAGACTGACTCTTATTAGGTCTGTTCTCGACTCCCTTGGTTCACATATCTTTGGAGCCACGACTCCTACTTTCTCCTTTTTCCATGCTTATCTATCTTTGGTTTTGTCTTTTTTCTAGGGGAAACGGGATAATGCCAATCGTCATCATTGGATTTCTTAGGACATCGTTTATCACCTCCAAAAACAAAGGTGGTCTAGGCCTTCGAAATCCAAAGGATCTTTGCACTACCTTTTCTTGCAAGCTGTGAGCTCGCTTCGAGGGAAACGACTTGCTTTGGGCGATGTTTCTCCATGCCAAGTACCGTAGACTTACGATCATGAATTACACCGGAGTCCCAATTTACGCTAATCAGACGTGGAAACGGATGCAATCCATGAAGCTCTTAATCGACGCACATGGTGGTGGTTTTAGATGGGATGGCAACCTATTTTATTTTCGATCAATGCAACATGGGGTGCGGCGAGGAGCCCAACTCCAAAGCTTCTTCTTTTCACTTTCATCTGGAATGTTTGACTTCCTCCGACAGTTTTTGTGCTTATGTGGCGAACTCTTTATGAATAGTTACCACTGTACGAGAACCTCCAAAGGATTAGCATTCCACTAGTGTCTCGCTGCAGATGTCGTTGAGCCAGTGACATGGAATCTGGTGCTCACTTGTTTTTCTTCAGCTCCTGTGCCAGATCGGTATGGAACTAATTCGTAAATTTAGTTGATCTCTGAAATGATGCGTCTTCTCTTTCTAATTTATTGCGTATGTGGTGGGCAGGCATCTCAGGCAAGTTTCTCCGTACCTTCCTTTTCTGCATCCTCACTTTTCTTATTTACTGCCATGAATGGTGCCTACGGAATGAGGTCATCTTTGATTAGGTTCTTATGGATCCTCCCACCATCATTCGAAGGGTAGGGAATGACGTGTTCCTTGCGTTTCGTTGTAGACCTTTTAAGGGATCTTTAGGCCACCACTCGAGGCGGTTGGCTAGGATTTTTATATTGCTTCAGTTCTGCATTCTCCTCGAGCGTGTATTGGTTGACTGTCTTTTGTGGGTTGGTTCTATCTCCATTCACCTTAACCCCCTCCCCTTGGACTTATTATGTTTTCTTGTTGTACAGTACTTGGATTTCAGGTTGCTTGGGCTTGGCAAGGCTATTGGAGAAGGATCTTTTGGTTGGAGCAGGATGGTTTGGACTGGCGCTTATTCAGGATGGGGTTTTGCTTTGTGTTCTGGGCCTCTTTGGTCTATGGGTATTTGCCATCATCAGTTGATTCTCTTAGCTCCGTCTAGAGACCTTCCTCTATTCTCTGCGGTCATTTTGGTTCAGTGTCTCAGCTTGCCTTGCAGCTTACTCTGGAGGCTGCCTCTGAGAGCTTGTTATCCCCCTTTCTATCTTGTTTTAGGCTATGTATATTATGTTATTACGGTACAGATTTTGTAGTTGTCTGCTAACTAAAAATCTATTTTTGTACGCCATTGGAGAAAGGCTATTTTCCCCCTTTTGTTATATATAAAAAAATCAAAAATGGAAAATTGTTCAAATTCAAACCTATAATGCACATTTACCTAATTAATAATAATAGCGTCATTTATATAAATTTTGGACGAATAGATTTATAATATAATTATATATATGAATTTTTTAGCGCAATATTTATGTACTTACTAGTTATTTTAAATTCTTATTATTTTATATTCTAGTCAAAATTAACAACTAGATTTTTTTTTATGTTCATTCTTGCTGAGATTCAAAATCTCATAAGAAGCTTATTTATTGTAATTCTTGTACATTTTGCCTAAATAATTAGAAAGAGGAAATATTGACATTTTCGAAATCACTAGAAATAGAAAATATTTTATTTGGAATAGATAATGTAAACTACGTACAAAATACGTGAGTTCAAAAATCTCTCCCTAGGTTTTGTTAATATTTCCTGTAAGGTTCAAACAATGTCTTTTTATTTAAAAAGAGCAAAAAGGCTATTTTACAAAAAATAAGTAAAAAACCAAATAATGCCAAAAACATATTGATTTACAATTCAAGATAAGTAATTGCATAAATCAAAAAAATTACACTCAATCGTACAAATATGGAATAAGTAACTACACAAATCTAATAATATTTAGGGAATAAGTAACTACACAAATCTAATAAATTACATTCAAAAAATTACTCGCTCCTTCTATTCCCTATTCCTCACCCTCCTTTTCTCTTATTATTTCTCAATTTGATTTACCTTTTAATTTAAATGTACTTCCAAACCAAAAGAGTTAAATGTAGGGTTTTATAGTTAGTATTGTCTTGTCCCCTATTCTGAAATTCGACTTTCGTGCTCTTGTTTTCATATTCCCTCTTAAACTAAATAACATATATGATCTTGCTTACTAAATTTAACCTGCTCTCTTCCTAAGCTTGCACTGGCAAAGGCCGCAAGTTGCAAGTATCAATTTGTGTCTTAACTATACTTGGCCACATAGCTTGAAACCTATTCTAAAGCCCATGCCTTACTAAACAACCACATCATATATCAGTTTTATACTTTATTTTCCTCGATCACTACAATCCAACTGAATTTTATGTATCTACTAAAATCTCATGGGAGATGTGGGAATTCAGGACAAGACTCTTGTACATATAATGATCTTTCTATCATGTTACCACGACCATTAAAATGATCAAAAAGTTAATATCTCTATAAAATATGAATAATACTTTACTGGCTATGTCATATACATAATTCATAACAATGTATACTTCACACATACTGCTCATTTTGGCTTTAAGGAAGACTAATAAATTACAAAGTACATTGGATGCTCAATACGCATCATTTCACAATTACGCAAGTACACGTTTATTTTGCTTGAAAATGATCAGCAACGATATACAATATGTATTACCAATCTATTGAAATATGAAGCATCATACAAAAGTTGTACATGCCTTTGAGGATGCTCAATAAGCATATGTATATATTGATACTCTACCTTTAAATTTGAATGATAGAATGCAACTATATTTATATTTATAATCTAAGTAAAATAAGACTTTTTGGTAATAAGGCGACAGATATACAGAATACTCAATGACTTCAAAAGTCATTACATTTACATTGCACAATTACATTATATATGTGCATTTTTGTACTTGTATGGATTTTTGTTTTTCCATTTACTTTTAATTTTCAAAGTATTTTTGACTATCTTTTACATACATAATTATCTTAATTAAAGTATTTTAAATATTGTCATAATTGTTGAATCTAAGCCAACATGCAGCATGTTAATGAGTAAATTTAGAAAGAAAATCCATTTTGGATCTTATTGGGTTTATTAATTCTAAATTAACTTAGATCTAAACTAAACAAATTTTATATAAAAATATTATTTCATTTCATTTGTTAATGAAATGGTTCAGTTTGATATCCAATATAATACATATAGTGTACATGCATATCAAATTTACATTTATATCCAGCACAAAATATATAATGTGCATGGTTTAGCATGCATGTATCTAAGTGTAGAGATTTACATTGCACATACATGTTTTCCCCTCTAAATACATATGTCTTATCTAATATATATTTGCGATATAATGTTTGTATTTGAATGTAATAATGTAAAAGTAACATAATACACATATACATACATACACACACACACACACACATAAATATATATATATATATATATATATATATATATATATATATATATGTACATAAAGTAATATTTATAAATATAAATCCAAATAATTTAAAATTCAAATTCAATTCAGAAATTTTAAAACTACATCTAGATACCAAAATATCTTTTAGTTTCAATTTTCAAATTAAATCTTTGATTTTGTGATTTAATTATATTTTAGTAATATATTCAGTTACGTGGAAATAATATTTTGGTCGTAAATTTACATATATACACCCGCACACATTTTTATGTAAGTTAAAAGTAAAATTTAAGACATTTATAATATATGATGTAATATAATAAATTATATATAAATAATTAAATAAATTTAGCCAAATTTATATTTTTTGACAAAAATTATTTTATTATGATTAAAATAATCCACATGGATTTATTTCTTTTCTTTTTCTTTAATTAAATTTGGTATGGTAAAAAAATTAATGTAAAAATATTTTATAATGTGTATAAATTTTGTATATGTTAATACACACATACATACACACACAATTTATATATATATATATATATGTATGTATATATATATATATATGCAAGGCCGGCCTGTTTTTATAGTGGTCGATCCACTTTTCATTACAAAACGTAACGAATACATGAAAGCACAAAAGTTAGACAGATTGTTTAACACAAATAGGATTTCTATACATGCGTAGAATAGCAAGACTGATTTTATAGCGACCATACCACTTATACATACAAAATAAGTGTAAGGAAAAGGCTCCTCGGTAGGTAAACAAGAGCGATTATCTAACTCCAAAAGGAGGTGGCTATATCACTTCCCTTGTCCTTAGTAGGAACATAGGAATGCTTTAAACCAGAAAGGTGACAAGCTAAGAACAGTTTGAAGGTGACAAGCTAAGAACAGTTTGAAATGGTTAGGATCACATGTGTAAGCATATCTTCTACCCCAAGTGGCATCACTATAAACTACAATGTTCACATTGCCAAGTTCATCTTCAGTGGCAACGGTAAGGCTATGATTATATACTCTATAGACGCATCCTATAACCTTCATTTCCACTAACAAAAGCATAGTACATATTACACTCCAGAGCAAATCTCATGCTTGTAGGAATATGAAATCGGGCACGTTTACCAGAGTGCCAGCCAAAGTGAAATAGATCAATAGGAGGACGGTAATCAACGATAATATCAGGAGCAATCACAGGCGCAGTGAGAGGCGCAACATCAGAAGGAGGCATAACATCCCTTAATGGCATTTCCAAAAGAGGCAAGTCAGGAGACGTGACAATATCAAGAACAACAAACTTCTAGCAAGTCATAGAAGGGGATGATTGTGGTGAAAGAGATGTTTGATCAGGTTTATTTTTTGGTACCTACATCCTAGCATAAGGACGAGGGAGAGGAATCCTATCTTCAAGCGAAATAGGATTAACATCAGACGGAATAGAACAGGACTCTAGAGTGTGACCGAACGATTGACATGTCGAACAAATGTTAGGTTTCTAATTATATCGAACTAGAACGTCTACATCTATCCCATCAACAACACAAACCCTAGGAGAAGAAGGAAGAGGCTTCTTTGGGGAGACTTTGATCAAAGCCTTGGCGTAAACTAATATTCTCCTAGTGATTATATTTGCATCATAACAAATAACCTTACTAACCAACCAGTCAAGACCAATCATAGGTTGTAGGATAGATGGAATACGAGAGAAATGCGCACAAACTGAAATAACCATAATTTGTTCCTTAGCATTTAGGACTGACAGACTCCAAGTTGTAACAAGAAATGGTTTTCCTTTAATGATAATAGGTTATGCTTCTAGAATATGGCCTTTTTTTCATTATTCTTGAATTGGGAAAAGAACATATTACAGTTGAAATGTACACTAAGGCCACCACTGGGTTTCTATTAACGATATTTTTCTCCAACACCAGAGATAGGCCTTCGGAAGTGGACCTAAGAAAAAAATGGGGTATTCTAGATTTCGCAAGTTCGAGTTAGTTCACCACTTCCTAGACATCAAAGTTTAGAGCCCAAAAGATTAGTTACTCTTCCCTAAATGGGGTGAGCATCACATTTAGACAACTCTAAAACCAACAGTTATCTAGGGACAAAGGCTCCCTAAACACAAACCTCAACAAAAAGGCTAATTGGCTTGTAGGAAGGGGTTTTGCAAGAACTTTGTGAAAGGGTCCAAGATTGGGTTGGATCCCATAGCCGTGTAGGAAGTCTATAGTAAGTTGTATAGGAAATATCTAAGAAATCACATAGGAAATTCAAGAGAAAATACGCTAAGAGTCGATCCGCTCTTTATTGACCTTTGATTTAGAGTACATGAGTGATTACAATAGAAATCCCCAAATTGATTTAGAAATTAGGGTTCACTCTAGAGAAAAGGAGTACAAGAATGAGAAATGAGAAATTGGTCCCAAAATGAGACCCCTAGGGTCTTATTTATAGAGAAATCAGGGGCCCTTCAGTTATTGGGCCAACAAAGGCCCATGTCGGCCACTTTTTCCTCTACTTCCGGAAGCTTGGTTTTCGACCACGTTTTCGATTTTTGTTCGTTGCCTTTAAGGTGTCGGTTCCGGCTCTCGGAAGGATGGTTCCGGTCTAAGGAACTTCTCTTCAACGTTGTCCTTATCTTCTTTGTATCGATACTAAGCTTGTTAGTATGGATAGCTACGGGAAGGTTGTATGCTTCCAGATATGGGCTTCCTGGTATGAGCTTTGGTTTTATTATTGGCTCTTCATAGAAATTGTCTCCCTGGTTTGAATGAATGGTTGCCGGTCTGCCATCCCTATCGGAATTGACACTAAGTAGACTAGTGTGGACAACATGTCTCTTCTCGAGGTTCCGGCTTGCCTTCCGGTAAATTTCTAAAGTGTGTCTCGGATTTCCACAGGACTGCTTTCGGTACTTTATTAGTTGCTTATTAAAGTGGCCTCTCGGCGACTATCTAGTTGAGGTCTCGGTAGATGGCTTCCGGATGATCCCCTTATACTCTTGTTCTTTGACGTATCGGCACTAAGCGAGTTAATGCTGATAGTCCTCTCGTCCTTCAAGGTCTTGTGCTATAATATTCTTTGCTTTCCTCTTTATTAGCTATTGGTTTCAGTTGACTTCTTTTCGGTTATCCTTCCTGCCGGAACTACCCTGCCAATAACATCTCTTTATGCTGGATTTTGAGATTCCTTCTTTGTTGAGGGTGCCAGTTGTTTGCCCTTCTGGATATTCCTCTTAGGTTCTCGATTTTACCCTATGCCCAGCTTCTGATTACGGATTGCTTTCCTGGTCGGTGACTGTCCGTTACCCCTTCACCAATAGCCTGTCTCGGGGTTAATATTGGTAGTAACATTTGCCCCCTAGTAAAGGGGTATTTTTGACTTTCCAAGTCAAAATTCTGAATGAGCGATCCGCTTCTTTCTTCCTATATATATACACTCCTTCTTTATTCCACTTTACCATCTCTCTCTCTTCTTTATAAATTCTTGAAAAAATCATCTCGGAAGAACATTAGCAACAACCATTCTCGGTAAGTTATTCATATTTGATTTCATAATTAAAATGCAGTTAGCTTAACCCGAGCTTCAATAACATTGGATTTGCTTGTCATAAATTGGTTTTCATTTTCGGCCACCAATTTCTTGACAATCACATTCGAGTATGATTGATGCCTTTAAATATACGCTTTATTCGTTCTTATTATCCTAAAGATGTTCGAGGGATAGCTTTTATTAATTATCGACACAGTAAGAATCCTACCCTTCTTGGAATTGTTCCTACCATGTTGCATTAAACTAACAAGATTATACCTGGTATTACGAGGAAGAAACATATTTCTTTCAAACCTGATAGGAATGGCTCTTTACCATCTAACCTTTCCGCTCCTAAGAAGGTCAGTGCTATGGAGAAGCATTCCTTGATTTCATCGCAAGAACAAGTTGATGTTATCCTTCAAGACTTTGGTATTTCGGGCGTCAAAGCCATTCCTCCTCGTGAAATGGACACTATCTCTTCCCTTTCGGAGGGCTACTTTGCCTACTCCACTATCCACATCTGGCATGGGGGTTTCTTCCCCTTTCCTGGCTTCATTCATCGGTATCTATAATATTTAGGAATTGCACCCATCCAACTTTTTCCCAATACTTACACCTATTTGTTAGGCTTAGAATTATTATCTTTAGAATCGAGTAATGGTTCTTTAAGCCTTATATGCTTGATTACTTGGTTTTCCCTTCCAAACTTAGCGACATGAACCCTCAGATCTTTCGTGCAAACCCCACAAAGAAATTGTTATTAGAGAGAACAACAAGGTTTAAAAACTGGGAAACCGGATTTTCTTTGTTCGTCGTCCTCTCTGTGTTTCTTGCAACTTCCATACCCCAAGTATTCACATCAGAAAGCACTTCAACTTACCTTCCGCGTATACTCTCTATAGATGTTGCATCCAAACTACTGAGTTTCGTGGATAACGAGGTAATTGACCTCCTTGGCACTGCTTCTAGGAAATATGGTAACAAGACTTCACTACTCACTTCCTCTATTCTCCGGAGGCACTCCCTGTTGTTGGTCGGTCAATCTATTATTAGGCAGCCACCTCTGGTCTTGCTTAGCAAAGGAATCCTCTCTGTCACTAGGAAGAAATGCTCCTTTATCTCCCAACTCTCCTTTATTTCTTGACAATTCTGGTTTACTCTTTATGTAATATTTTTCAAATGGGTTCATAATTGGAATTTCATTCATCTTTCTTTCCTCGCATAGTAGGAGTCATACACACTGGGTCTAGTAAAACTGGATCTGTTTCCTTGGTTTCAAAGGTTGGGGTTTCTTTTCTTAAGGATGCGTTATTGGTGTCTAGGGAAAACGTAATAAGGAAGCTTATGGAGAGGAGTTTAGAAAATCATCTTCCGAAAAAGCCAAAGGATTCATTAGGTCCATCTTTTCGTTCTGATGTGGTTTCTGACTCCCCAAGATCACTTCTCCAAAGAAGGCCACCCGTTCGAATATTCGTCTCGTCGGGTCCTCCGAAGTCTCTAATGAATTGCATTATGCGATTTCTTCTTCCTCTGAGGACATTGTCCCCCCTGCCTTTATCAATCCTCTTGGTGGTGATAGCTTTAATGAGTTAGTCGAGCAAATTATTTCTTCCTCTACCTTTTCCAATGTTGATTTTTCATTTGACTTCCCCGGTGGTTTTCATGCTCTAATCGAACAGCTCCTACTGGTATGAATTTTTACCTTTCTTGTTTTCCTATCTTCTCCTTTGATTGTCTTATCTACGTCAATTCCTCGTAGTTGTGGTGGCTTAGAGAAGAAAATATGTCTTTGAGGAAGCAAAATTATGCCCTTATCCTTACTAAAGAAGGTTTGGTTACAAAGCAGAGAAAGTTGGAGTTAATTCTGGTAGAGGCGAAGAATTCAACTATCGTGGAAAAGGAATCCCGCTTGGCCATGGCTGAAGAAGTTAGGGATTTAAAGGGGACTTTGGAAAAATCCAAAGAAGACATTGCCATGGTTGATTCTCGTAGTTTCTCTTTACGAAAACAAAATTCTCTTTTAGAAAAAGAGAATAATTCTTTCAAGATCGAGCTCGGCTGGAAGGATGCTTTATTGGCTAAATACATCAGAGTGGTGAACGATGCTAAATAGAGGATCTCTTGTTTTCTCCTGACCACCTTGGATGAAATTACTATTAATTCTTTTGAGGATGCTTTCCTTCTTCTTTATGCGGACAATATGGACAGATGCTCGGATTTAAACTTCTCTTCTCTCGACCCGTCCTTGGTAGATATCTTTATGAGGAAAAGAGCGGAAGTTCCTGTGAGAGAGGAGACCAACGTAGTTGAACTTTTGTTTATTGAAGATATCACTTTTGAGGAGCCACATGTTGATGATGAAAGGATCTCATTGAGGTACCAAAGGTCGTCGGCGCTAAAAGCGATAATCCCCAGTTCATAGATTCTGCTAAGGGCGGAGAACAATATAGTGGTGGCTTTGTTGGTATTGGTTGCACCTCCTCATCCCTTGATGGTCGAGGTGAGGCGTGCGGTAAGGATACTGAAATCGATGAAGTTGATCTTGTTTTGGTTGAATCTCCCAATCCTTCTGGGATGCAGAATATGGGAAAAGATCCTGGATTTAAGGGTGCTTCCTCGGTTGAGACTTCCCAGGTCTTTGTCACTATTTATGAGGTATGATAATCTCTATGATACATAGTCTTTTTATTTCTTTTCAATAATTGATCTCTCCTCCTTTTTCGTCTAGGTTCTAGGTATTCCATTCTTAAAAAGGCTCAGTCAGAAGTGATTCGTCTTACTAGGGAGTTGAATAAACAAATAAATAAATATAACATCTTGTCCAACAGATACCACCTCCTTGATAGAAATGTTGCAAAACTACTGCTTTTTAAAGAGAAGGAAGCCGCCCCTAGGCTGAGATCGGCTTGATTACGATGTGAGAGGCTTTTAAAAGAAAATGTCGAGCTTATGACCTTATTTTGGACGTTAATTGAGGACAAGGACATACTAGTAGACTTTTTGTACTAAATTTATAGTAGATATGAAATAGTTGATTTTTCCTTTTTAGTGATCATAGCGGGGGTTTGCTTAGACGTCTTCATAGAAGGTGCCTAGATGAATGTGGTATGGACCTTCACCCGGGCGAATGCTGGAACCCTCCCCGAGTTACTTCTATTCCTAGAAAATTACCTTTAGACAAACTTAAGTTTAATAAGCATCGATTTGTATTTGAGACTTTTAAAAGATCTGACTTGTATGAGCAAGTGGATTATCTGTAATAAATGTACTTGTTTAGCTTATAATGTAATGAATTGTCTTTCTTCTAATCCCTTTAGTATTTTCTTCGGAATCTTTCTTCTACTTCAAGTTTTCTTTCTAGAGATTTCTTAGGGGATTACATTAAGTTGAAAAAGGGAATACCGGGAGAAGTCTTTTCTTGTTATGTCTTCCTCATTGGCGCGGTATCGTTTCTTAAGGGACTTTAAGGTTTATACATAATGTCCTCGGATCGGCCTTGATTTCCTCGGCGGAGAAAAGGACAAACTTTAAGAGAGATCCGCAAATATCGATCGAATCTAACTTGAGGTTACGATAGTCCACCTACTGGAGAATGGGATTACCGCAAGTGCCCTCCGGTTAACACACCTGATGGATTTGGAACTCCATTCGATTCCTCACTCAACCTTTTTGCTAATACCTTGGATAAAGTGAGGAAGAACATTTTTTATCCTGAAGTCCGTACTAAGCATCTGTAATAGTGCTTTTGAGAACTACACAAAATAACTAATATTAGAGTAAGAATGCTTTTCTTACTGGAGATGCACTTGTTTTAAAATCCCTTTGGAAATAATTATGCAGAATGCGAGATACTTGGTGTACTATACTTTATATGTAATGGCCTACAGTGATAGTGATTATGAACAGATTCATGACTTATAGAGGTGTCACTTAACATGCACTCTATTAGGAGTTAGCCTATAAGGCGCATGCGGAGTGTCACCCGCTCTTATTGAAATTAACAGCAACATGACATTAATGGCATAAATGGTTAACGAGTCCACCTATACTTTTGTATTAGCAAAAGTCCCCTACCGTAATAGGTACTTCTAGGAAATATCCTTCTACGGGATTTTAAGAAAAGTGACACTCCTATTCCAAGGTCTTGTTGAAGGGAACCTAAGATCCGTACTTGAGCTTTCACCCGAGTTTGTGTTTTATCGTTATGTGGTAACATGTATTGCATGTGTATTTGGCATAGTGAATAATGAATTGATGCGTGTCTAGGTTAAGGAAACTTCCCTGAGCACTACGGAAGGTTTCTATCCTTGGTTAAAGGCCTCTTGGGTAATAGAATCTCGCCATTAGATTGATGGTACATCCCTTCCTTAATAATTAGAGTTTTATGACCTATATTAGGATATTAAGGATAGACTTCCAGAAATCGCCTTCTGATAGTGATAAGACTATGATTCATTTCCTAGATTAAGGTGCAAGACCATAAATCCGCTTCTGATAGTAAAGGGAGTCTGGGTTCCAACTAGATTCAGATTATTAAAGAGGTCCAATATCTCTCTTTGATAATAGTTGAGCTTCCGAACCAACTCAGATTCAGGTGTAAAGATAGGACCAGAAATCCACTTCTGGCAATGATTGGAATTTGCATCACCCCAAATTTGGACATCAGGATAAGGCAGGAAATTTGCTTTCGTCATTTATTGTGATCCGAACCAACCTAGATTCAGATATTTAATAGAAGTCCCAAACTAACCCAGATTCGGGTAATAATAATTAAAGACTAGATATTCCATTTTTGGTAATAACAGAAGTCCCGAACCAACCCTTTTTCGGGTTTTAAGAATTGAATATCTGAAATCCACTTCTAGTTACTAGTTTCATTAACCCTTTCGGGTTTGATTCATGAAGCATAGGATGTATGTGCTTCTTGAGTCTCTCTCTGAGATTTTATCGTTAAAGCAGAGGTTGTACGTGCTTTGTTGGTCACTCTCTAGGCCTGTGCATTCAGTGCGCTTGGCTAGCTTATCCACAAGCAGGGCCCAAGGACTTACCCGACCTCCCTCCAGGAGGCACCTTATCCTGACCATTATAGGTGGTGATAAGGTCTTAGATGCTTAAACCAAGGCAACGTAGTCACGAAATTAAGGCTTACTCTTTTGATTCTCTACCCTGGTCGTCGTAGGCGGGGATAGAGTCTTACACTCCACCCCCGTCCAAGGGGTGCCCTATCCTGACCATTGTAGGCGACGATAAGGGTTAGCATTCCCTTTTGCGGGTAACACGGAACATAAGCAGAGGTAGGACGTGCTCTTCTGCGAGTAGAGGTAGGACGTGCTGAGTTCATAGCAGAGGTAGGTCATACTCTTCTGTGAGCAGAGGCATGGCATGCTAATTAGATGCTCTGTCGTGACCATTTTTGGTGTAGGTAGGAGGCTTACGCTTTTGATGCTTTAACCTGTACCTTTCTGATTCGGGCGCGGAGAAAGGCTTACACATCACCCCTCTCCAGGGGGTGCCTTGCCCTGATCAACTTGGCTGTGACAAGGGTTTTTATCCATTTGTGAATTAACCCATCTTTGTTTATATCAAATCCTAAAAGGGAATCCGTACCCTTATTCATATAGATAATATTTTTCCTAAGGACCTTTATTGAACTTAGTTTGATCATTTTACAAAGTCTTGCGGTTGGCCTTGATTGAGGAACTTGATGATCCCTCCCTCGAGGGCTTTGCAATGGTTGGTTTCATGTCCTTTTATCATATGGTAATGACAGTAAGGCCCTCCCAATCTCCTTTCGTACTTAGGCTTCTTCTTTGTGGACGATCAATAATCGAGTTCTTGCTGAGTTATGAAGTAAATGTTTTCCATTGAGGTGGTATGGTGGTACTCATTAAGCATTCTAGGTATAAATTACTCCCTTGTCGTTAGAGTTTTACGCTTTCGTTGCTAGATCCTGTTGTTGTACCCACATCCTTGCTTCTTCTTTTCAAGGTGTCTTGAGACTGAAGCATTATCCATTTAGTCCATTTGGAAGAAAAGTGCTTAAAATCCTTCATCATTTCTCATTCGAATAACATTCCTTTGGCTAGTTCATAGATGGCTTCTTTTATATGGGAGAAGGGGTTATATTCCCTTAGTATAGAGTCATTTAAAGTGAACACTGATGTTTGTCCCACATGGAAAGGGTTATCGTTCCAACAATCAGAGTCGTATTGTTCTACTTCCTTTTTCCACTTGATTATTTGCAGAGCTTCTATTCTTAACCTTTGTTATTTTGTCACTCTAGGGTCAGTAGTACCTGGCATAGCTATCTAAGATCCAGAAGACACTCTCGTTAACATTCCTTTGGCTAGTTCATAGATGGCTTCTTTTATATGGGAGAAGGGGTTATATTCCCTTAGTATAGAGTCATTTAAAGTGAACACTGATGTTTGTCCCACATGGAAAGGGTTATCGTTCCAACAATCAGAGTCGTATTGTTCTACTTCCTTTTTCCACTTGATTATTTGCAGAGCTTCTATTCTTAACCTTTGTTCTTCTGTAACTCTAGGGTCAGTAGTACCTAGCATAGCTATCTGAGATCCAGAAGACTCTCGTTGGGACCTTTTACCCATAATCTTGCTTCTTCAAAGCTTAGTCCAACCTCAGACGGAACAATACGGTTAGATATGTAGTTGTTAATCACAAGGTCGGAGGTTCAACCCCGCCCTCTAACGCCAAAATGTTAACGATATTTTTCGTCAATACCAAAGATAGGCCTACGGAAGTGGATCTAAGGGGGAAAATGGGGTTATTTAGCTTTCGCAAGTTTGAGTTAGTTCACTGCTTCCTAGATATCAAGGTTTAGAGCCCAAAAGATTAGTTACTCTTCCCTCAATGGGGTGAGCATCACGCTTAGGCAACTCTGAAACCAACAGTTATCTTAGAAAAAAGGCCCCTTAAACACAACTCTCAAAAAAGGCTAAATGACTTATAGGAAGGAGTTCTACAAAAACTTTACAGAAGGGTCTAAGATTGGGTAGGATCCCGTGGCCGTGTAGAAAATCTATAGTAAGTTGTATAGGAAATAGCTAAGAAATCACATAGGAAACTCATGAGAAAATAAGCTAAGTGTCGATCCGCTCTTTATTGATCTTTGATTTAGAGTACATGAGTGATTACAATAGAAATCCCCAAATTGATTTAGAAATCAGGGTTTACTCTAGAGAAAAGAGCATAAGAATGAGAAATGAGAAATCGGTCCCCAAAATGAGACCCCTAGGGTCTTATTTATAGACAAATCAGGGGCCCTTCAGTTATTAGGCCAGCAAAGGCCCTTGTCAGCCGCTTTTTCCACTAGTTCCAAAAGCTTGGCTTTCAGCTGCATTTTCGATTTTTGCTCATTGCCTTTAGGGTGCTGGTTCCGGCCCTCGGAAGGATGGTTCCGGTCTTTGGAACTTCTCTTCAATGTTGTCCTTATCTTCTTTGTATCGATACTGAGCCTGACAGTATGGATAGCTCTGGGAAGGTTATATGCTTCCAAATATGAACTTTCGGGTATGAGCTTATGGTCTTGCTAGTGGCTCTTCATAGAACTTGTCTCCGTGGTTTAAATGAATGGTTGTAGGTCTTCCATCCTTGTTGGAATTGACACTAGTCTGCTGTGGACAGCTTGTCTCTTCTTGAGGTTCCGGCTTGCCTTCTAGTAAATTTCTGATGTGTGTCTCGGCTTTTCGGAGGACTGCTTCCGATACTTTATTAGTTGCTTACTAAAGTGGCCTCTCGGTGACTATCTGGTTGAGGTCTCGATAGATGGCTTCCGGATGATCCCCATATGCTCTTGTTCCTCGATGTATCGGCATTAAATGAGTTAATGTCGATAGCCCTCTCATCCTTCTAGGTCTCGGGTTGCAATATTCCTTGCTTTCCTCTTTATTAGCTCTTGGTTTTGGATGACTTCTAGTTGGTTATCCTTCCTGCCGGTAATGTCTCTTTATGGTGGATTTTGAGATTGTTGCGGGTGCCAGTTGTTTGCCCTTCCGGATATTCCTCTTAGGCTCTCGGTTTTATCCTACGCTCAACTTCTGATTACGGATTGTTTCCCTTTGTCGGTGGCGGTCTAAAACCCCTTCACCGATAGTCTATCTCATGGTTAATTTTGGTAGTAGCAGTTTCCATACCTAACAATATCTCTTTTATACTACGCTATATAAAGGGTTTGAATCAAGGAAGAAACTAACGAAGTATCCCTCCCATAGATCATAAGTAACTTGCATTACATCCAGTGTTGGGATCATGACTCCATGGTTATCCTCATAATCAAAAATATAAGGCTTATGATCCCAACATTTTTTGGTAGCATAATGAAGAAGGAAGTCCAGGTCGATTTATCTTTGCTATGAATAGAAGAAACCTGCTCTATACTAGCAACAACAATAGTATTCGTTAAGGAATTTCCACAAGCATCTGACGTGCTACACGTAAAGCCTCATGATAAACTGCACTTCCACCCTCCATAATAAAAAATTTACCAAAATTATGCTTAATAGACACAGAGTTAGAAGGGCTGATAACATAATCATTCACATTTTGCACAATTGAATCAGCCCCAGCTTGGCAACCAATAGGACAGTGATTGCCAACCTATTGTTTCAACTTCACAAAGGCATTTGGATGCTTGCTAGCAAGTACTGCAGCAACAACTCGCGCATCAACTATCACATTGTCATAGGCAGTATTCAAATTCCCTGATGCTGAAGCTTTTTCGTGATTCTGGGCAAAAGCACCAGCATTGGTTGAGAGAGGAAAAATAGATATCGACGGAGACGATAGCACATGAGTTGACAAGATAACATACTAAACGTATATCTGGATTTTGAGTTAGAGGAGTAATCCCATCCAAATCTAATCGGAGAGGCCGAATTCAGTGGCTTGTAAGGGAGAGACATGGGATAGGGAGGTGAGGATGACGGAAAGGTGAAGGAAAGGGCTACAACATTAGATGAGGGGAAGACTCAAAAGACGTAGTAGCGATTCAGAGATTGAAATGGTAAACCGAGGTCCCATTATCATACTTTATAGTATTAGTATTCTTAGTTGATTTATGTAGTTGGCTTATGTTGAACACACATGCACACATACACACACACCCGCACACACGTATGCACGCGTGAACACACACACGCGCGCACACACACACACACACACACACACATATATATATATATATATATATATGTACGTATGTATGCATGTGTGTATACTTGTGTATATATGTATTATAATTTATTAAAATAAATTTAATGTATTGTTTTGGAATAGAATATAAATAATTCAAGTTTTTTATATTTAGATATATATGGATATAAACAATATTTTTTGTAAAAGCAACGTGTAAATAATTTAACAACATAATTTGAGTTGCATGAGAAGTTAAGGAAGCCTAAAAATGGTGACGTTCAAAACCCTAATGGAGAATTCAAAAAATGTGATTAACAATCTTGCATCTTCTCTCTCTAATCACGTTTCTTCTCCACTAGAAGATAGGTAGGATAACGACTAGGGTGTACTCCTTCATACAAGGAGATTTTGCTGAAGCCAGGTGTAAAGCATAACGCTTTTCATCGGGATAATCAGTCGAATTTTCATATTTAAAAAAATACTTTTCCTCTTCAGCCACCTTGGAATACGAACCATTATGGTTAAAAAATAAAAAACATCATATCCATTAATGGATGCTTCATATGTGGATCTTCGGATCACTGGGCAAGGAGCTGTCGAAATCTGGTTGTCTGTTTCAATTGCAATAAAACTGGGAACAAAGGATTTAATTATAAAATTAATCTCAAAAACCCCAAAAATATGGAGAACCCTAAATCTCTTCCTCCTCTTTCAGCGGCTTCTTATCCTGATGATTTTAGATGGGCTAGATCGATGGTAGTTATCACCATTACCTATGGTGTTGTCTCTATCATTGAGCTGGAGAAACTCTTGGGATCATATTTCGGTCGTAGGGCACCTGGTTGGGTCAGGACGGTTCGGAGATTTGGAGAAGATTTTATTGTGAAATTTCCCCCTTCGTTGTTGACGGAGAATCTTTACTACTCTATTTTTGATCCGAGAGGTGTGGTAAATTTAAAAAGGTGGAGTCCACAAATTGGAAGCATGACTAAGAAAAGGATCTATGGTTGGATTGCTCTCAAGAATGTGCCTTTAGTATGTAGAAGCTTAGACACCCTCAATACGGCATTAGATGAATTGAGAGAAGTGACCAGACTTCAACGTGGAGTATTAAATGAACCAGATTTTTCTCCTTTAAGGGCGTTGTTATTAATCGATAAGGAAATGGATCTTCCACCATCTATTATTGTCCTTATTGAAGGATTTTTTTCATAATGTGTCAATATCGAAGGTGGATTGAGAGTCATCTGATGAAGTAGACAGAAAAGAGCTTCAAAAAAGTGTATTTGTCAGAGGAGATGATGGTAGAATGAAGATTTTGAAGGCTAGGATTGGGAGTGTCCGCAATGTTAATGTGGGTTTGGGCAACAATTCTTTCACTCCTATATCAGCTGAAGCAGAGAACGATGCAGTGGGTCAGAATGTTGAGACTGCTAAGAAGGAGGTTGTGGGTGGTCATAGTAGTGCTTTTCTAGCAGGTGGCGAAAATGATGACGATGATTTTGAGTTGGAGGATGGTGATGATTCTGGTGACAGGTTTATGTTTGAGGAGGGTGAAGACTTTGATCTTGGGGTGAGGATGATGATGTTGATCTTGGTGGTGGAGATAATGCATTGGCTATAACCGACTCTGATGAACGATCATGTGCAACTAGCAGAAGGAAAGGCAAAAGCCCTTGGATTCAGGAGTGGTCATACTAAGGTGAAGCGCACGTGGCCTTCCACATCCAATGGAAGGTAGTGTTTTTATCCGTGTTATTCTTAATACTATGTCCTCTGATCAGATGCATGCACTTGTTAGTAGTTCCAGTTTTATGTTAAATGATAATGTTATGAGCGACATCAAATGTAAGGAGTTAGAACGGGCTGACATTTCCCAATGATTGTTGTAACATGGAATGTTAGGGGCCTTAGTAATTTTGATAAACATCTTAGAGTCAAAAATTATCTTAAATCAGTTAAACTTGACATTGTGTTGCTTCAAGAAACTAAGCTTGACAATCCTAATATATATGTTTTTAAAAGTCTGGGATGGGGGGTCATTGATGAATTGAGGTACATACCAGCGATGGGTAGTGCGAGTGGTTTGTTTACTGGTTGGAATAGCAATCTATGGAACTTCAAACAAGAGATCAGTTAGAGTTACTGTTTGCATGTGGCATTGGAATGTGTTATAAGCAAGAGGTTGTATTTTTTATCAAATGTCTATGGTCCAAACACAAGAAGTGAAAGGAAAATTTTATGGAAAGAAGGGGTGGAATTTCATAGATTGATGTATGGTCCCTGGGACATTGGTGGTGACTTCAATATTACAAGATCTGGTTTTGAAAGAAGCAACAAAAGTGCAAACTATATTGGAGACATGGAAGATTTCAGTGAGTTTGTGGGTGAATGTGAATTAATTGATCTGCCTCTAGCAAACAGGAAATACACATGGATTAATGGTGGAACTCCGCCAACTTTAGTTAAACTTGTCCATTTCTTTATTAACTCTCTTTTTGAGCATTGTCACCCCTTAACCTTCCAGAAAGGTTTATCTTTGATTATCTCTGATCACTGTCATATGGTGTTGGATTTTGGCGATGCAATAAGAAAGAAACCTTTCTTTAGATTTGAAAAAATGTGGTGCCTTGAAGATAATTTTGACGATATGATGTACAACAAATGGTCTGAGTTTGGGGATTGTGGTGACGCAGAGAGGACTCTTAACACAAAATTCAAGCTTTTGAGGAAATTTCTCACAAAGTGGAATGTAGAGGTGTTTGTCACATCAGACTTAAGAAGGAGAGGATCGAAAAGAAGAATTTTGAACTTAATGTACTAGATGAAGAAAGATATTTAGACGCTGATGAAAGGGAGTTATTGCATCAGAAAGAGAGAGAACCCAATAAAGTTATGGATCAAGAAGAGATTTTTTGGAGGCAGACATCCAGAACTCAGTGGCTGAAGGAAGGGGATAGAAATACTGCTTACTTCCATAGAGTTGCCAATGGTAGAAGAAGAACAAATTTGATTCACGGTTTTTGGAAGGATGGGGAGGAAATTTGCGATCAGTAGAAGCTGAGTGACACTTTTATAGATTATTTTAAAAGCATTTTTGGAGAACGCATTGAGAACCGCATTTCTATTGATTGGCGCAAACTTTATCCTGTTGTTATAGATCTTTCAGATATTGGAAATGAGTTTTGTAAAGAGGAAATTTTAAATGCTTTGAAGGAGATGCCTGGTGACAAGGCTCCAGGACCTGATGGTTTTCCAAAAAAAATCCTCAAGCAGTACTGGGATATGGTTAAGAGTGATGTGCTTTGTCTATTGGAAGAATTTTATAATGGTACTTTAAAACTGGATTTAATTAGCTATGCTAATGTAGTTTTAATCCCCAAAAAAGAAGGTAATGTCACTGCAGTTGATTTCAGACCGATTAGCCTTCTTAACAGTAGCTTTAAATTAGTTACAAAAGTGCTCTCTAAGGTCTAAAAGCCAAAATGGATTTGTTAGTTGATAAATCCCAAACTGCCTTTATCAAAGGGAGAAACATTCTTGATGGTGCGGTGTAGGTTGGGGAAGTTATTTCGCACTGTGATAAGTTTGATGTTCCTTGTGCTATTATTAAGCTGGATTTTGCCAAAGCTTTTGATACAGTTGATTGGAGGTTTATGATTGAAGTGTTGAAGGCAAGAGGATTTCCCAATAAATGGATTGAATGGATTTATTTGATACTCTCGTTTAGTCGATCAAACATCTGTGTAAATGGCGTTTCTGGTTCCACTATTTATTCTAAGCGTGGTTTGCGATAGGGTGACCCTCTTTCTCCTCTTCTCTTTGATTTGGCGGTTGATGTTTTCTCAAAAATCCTGAAATTTGGGTGTGAAGATGGCATTATCAGCAGCTTTTGTAGTGATCATGTGGTGGGGGTATTAAACTCTTTACAATACGCTGATGATATTATCATTTTTAGTAAACCGGAATGTAAATATCTTGCAGCGCTTAAATTCATTCTTTATGCTTTTGAAAGCCTGTCTGGTTTAAAAATTAATTTCCATAAGAGCAGTGTTTACATGTTGGGTTGTAGTGCAGATTTACGTAGGACATGTGCTGAACTTTTAAATTGCACGGCTTAAGTTTTCCCCTTGAATTATCTGGGTATGTGCATTCATCCCAAGAAAATAATGAAGAAAGATTAGCAACATTTGATTGAAAAGGTTGACACAAGGCTGACGAGATGGAAAGGAAATTCTCTGTCAAGGGCAGGTAGACTTGTGCTAGTGTATTATGTTCTTTCTTCAATTCCAATGTATTGGATATCCTTCTATAAACTTCCTGGATGGGTGCTGGAGAAAATTGATGCAATCCGTAGAAACTTTTCTGGACTGGCAGTAAGGAGACGAAAAATGTAACAACCCGGAAAATCAGAACCAATTTAAATTTTTTTATTTTGGCTATTTCGGTGAATTTGGAATAGTTAAAATAATTTATTTTATACGATAACGATTAAAAATTTATTTTAATTCCAAGAAGAATTGGAATTAGCATGGCAGTTTGAAAAGTCAAAGCTGAACTTTGACTGAATATACTAGATTCAAAATTTAATGGATTTTAGTGAAACCAAAAATATCTATATCTTTTTGAAAATGTCTTTCCAACGAATCCGAAAAATTGAAATTTCATAGCGGAAACCAAAAGTTACGGTAAGTTGAATATTCAAAATAGTCGCTATAGTATAATTAATAGCCCGTATAAAAGGCCATTTTTCAAACGACCTCCGTTTTCGACGAAACCACTTATGTTGGAATCGGAATGTCAAATTATTGTTAAGTTTAATTTTCCAGAATTTTTCGAATTAATATGTGAGCGTGGCAAAGGAAAATGTGTTTTGTTCATTTCAGTCACATTTGATCGACTTGAAAATAGCCATTTTTCAAAAGTCTCAGAATTCAACGAAATTTATTTTTTTTAGGATTGTATCGTCATAACAAAGCCAGAAATAATTTTTATGGATTTTTTTGAGTTCGTATGTGGCTCTGGTGAATTTAAATGTAATTTTGAATTATTTAAATGATGGATTTAGATATTAAATTATATAAAATAGGCTAAAGACAGCTATTTGGGCTGACGGGACCTAGCCCATTGCATCCGGAACGGGGGCAATTGGCTGGGGCCAACTCCTGCTGGACTGGAACTAGAACGGTTAAGTAGTTATGGTTTTTTTTTTTTTGCAAAATAACAATTTAATATTATAAATAATTTGAAATTTCAATTCCCTAAACCCTAATACATCCTGTAGCCATCGCCCTTATTATCATCCATGGCCACCACACTCCGGTTTTAATTCCCTAATCTCTCTTAATCCACACTATAGAATCCCTCCCCCCCCCCCCCCCCCTTTGACTTATTTGTAGAGACTTTCTTTGGCTTCAATTTGGTACGGTTGGATCGCTCACAAGTGACGCAGATTTCGAGAACGAACGCCATCAACCGCCGTCGTTCGCACCGCCCTAACCCCCCTGCCTTGATCGAGTTCGATGAGGTGGACCCCCTAGGCGCGCCTCTCGTAGCCCATTCGTGTGGCAGTGGCTGATCGGCACCAAGCTTCACAAAATGGATGGTAATCTTTGACCTAGATTTGAATGGAAGGAGTAAACCACGGCCTGACCCTGTTATAAAAGAAGAAAGAGGTATAAACTATATTTTATTTTAATATTTAATTTAAAAATGTTTTCTAACTTACCACTTTATAACAACCCGAACTTCCGCGTGAAGGAAAGCACGGATTGCTTTGAGGACAATACACATCGGAACACAAACAGAAGAATATTTCATTGTTTATTACAACAATTCCATCAGAATACAAGAATATACAGAGTATGAATAAATATACATTCAACAAATATCAGAGATTTAAATTACATTTAAATACATAGCGGTGGAAAAATAATACAAAGCACAACTGAAGGCGATATACGGATACAGAGCTTTCTGAGTATCGTTCCAGTTGTAAACCAGGATCCAGTGAATATAAATCTGCAAAACCAAAACTACTAGCTGCCCGTGTGGAAATTAGGGGCACCCAGAGTTTAGGTTAAAACAATAAACTCCAGGTCAGTCGTGTGACTGGTATGAGAACTAAAACAGTTATTAATCTTTATTTTAAAGTTAGGTAAATCAAGGGACCACGCCGTATAACACGGAACGGGTTTCCTCCCAGAATACCAATGCATAAAACAAATAGCACAATGCTAAATAAAGAAAAATGAAGCTATTATAAGACCCAGGTCCCATCACGCAATGCAACGCAAACCGGAGGATAGGGTTTTCCCTTATATTAGCCAAACATGCTTGTTACGTTTAAAACAAATCATTTGACACTATTATAAGCGTATAGTGTCAAAACAATTTCAATCATAAATATCAATCATAGACGGCATGGGTACCATATATCATGTCGCCATACTAGGCTCCACAAATAAAACTGAAATGTCACATATTGGAAATTGGATTTCCGTCATGAGTCGAGGCAAGGGGCAAGCTCCTCTCCGTTCGAGACACTCTAGCAAATGTCTCAGGACCACACACAGCGATCCTTGGATCCTCCAAGGTCGGTCCTCTCTTACTTTTGAGGATTGGCAATTCCTGAACACACATTTCCCGGTCCTATATGACCTATATCCGAGGCGTATCGCATCCAACAAACACACAGGTAAAAAGTATACAAATGTCAGGGCTGGTAGGTCACTGACATCATCCATAGCTAGAATGAAACGTCATGCACTCCTTGGGTCCTTATCCCGTTTTTGACTCATACCGAGGTGTGAGGCTCGCGAATTAACGCTATACACAAAGCTATTCCACATAGGCCATGATTTGATTATCAACCACAAGACTTTGCTTTTCAACAGAAGCCTTGATCAATTGCCACTTTGGCATGTCACACAGGCAGTTCATGCCATGCGATTGATATCCATCAATATATAACCTCTGAGCTCGTACGTCTCAGAGAAGGGCGTTGAGCAAGAGAATAAATTCTCTGCTGCCAAACAGATATATATTTAATAGAAATCAATCACACAGAATAAAATCCAATGTCATACACACATTCCATTTACAAGTTCGTTCTGGGTCTGAACGAAACCGGAGGAACCTTATTCCTCGCATATCCATCGATCTCCAAGTATGTCTGGACGATCACCAACTGATTCCCTCCTCTTGGGTGTACAGCCTGATCAAGATCATCAATAATCATCCAAACGATGTGAAGACGTCCGATCTTCAACCACCATCTTCATCTTCGACTTATCCTTGAATGAGTTATTCAGAATGGGTATAAACCCGGTCTTTTCGAATAACTCGCGTATATAATAAACAAGTGCTACACAAACACAACATACGCCTCATTCCAATTCAGAGTATTCTTCTATTCAAATATTCACATTCTTAGGGAAAGGTTCCCATTAATTTTATCAAAGATAAATTCTTCTAAATTTATTCTTTAATCTTCCTTTGGATATCATTTCAACCCATGTTATGGTTATCCAAACTAGTCGGGATTAGCGAACCACACCGAAGTAATTATTTATTTTATTTCCCAATCCCAACCTATTCATTCCATGGAGCAAAACTGGTAATACTCCATATCGAACACCACGGTGTTATCGGTAAATATTAATTACCATTTCACGTTCAAATCTAATTAAAGATTTAACTATCGCTTTGGAGCAAAACTGGTGATACTCCATTCTCAATCACTTTAAACTAATTAAAGATTCATTAAAACTCCACTTAGTTTTAATCTTCCCAAAAATCATTATCCTGTCTTTAACTGGGTTAAAGAAACAATGTCATCTAAAACACGGTTCACGGTAAACCAAAAATTACATTCCATTGTTAATCGGGTTAAAGAACAAGTGTTATTCAAAACACCGCTCACGATAAACCCCAAAAATCAATTCAAAATCAATTCCAATTAAATACCATTTAATTGGTACATTTTCACTAAATCTTAATTAAAAGATTTATTCTTTTCTAAACTGGTGTAACGACGCGATTTTCGATGCCTCGAAAGTCGTGTCATTATTGAAAGAATTTAGAAGATGAGATAGAAAAGATAGAACTAATAGAATAGAAGAGTAAGAAGAACATCAGAATTACACAGTGGAATTAATCTCACAGCGAAATTTCACAAAATACATAATATATTACATAACAGAGTTTGTTACATCAGAGTACATCGTTCGAATAAAACATCGTACGTGATACTGGCCCAATACATAAACTGGATACTTAGAGATGGATATAGCTACTAGACGGGTTCTTGGTCTTGTACTCCACAATACTTCAAAAGAGTTCCATTAGACACCTGGATCACTTGTCTACTCATAACAAGTGTTATGAGTACCCAAGAGTTTAGGAAAACACATAAAATAAACTCTGGGTCAGTCAGGGGACTGGTGTGAGTAAACGCAGTTAAAAGATGTAAAACAGGGAAGTAAGAAATAAGGTTTTCCAAATTCATTTACTTTAGAAATCTTTAGACCAATCCATAACTAATATATGGATAATGACCCAAGTACTTTATATTAAAACGTTTGATATTACGATAGTTTTTATCAAATAAATAATCATCTAGTGAAACGCTTGCATCTCACGTTCACGTATATAGTAAAAAAAACTAAAACCGCAGAGCGCTTATTGGAGATTGGATTCCAACAAACAAGGTATGGGAGCACCTGCTGATCAGTGTACTCTAGAGAGGATACACTGGGGTTCAACAAGAACGTCTTGCAACCCGGCCACACATGACCATCCACTCATTTAGCTTGAGTGTAACGAATATATTACCACCTCTACGGTTGGTACCAACATAACCATTCCCGGGAGATACAGAATTGAAAAGAAGTAACAAATATTAATATTCTCTAGATGGTGATAATATACCCTGCTTGGGTATGACCCAACTTGCCATGCTGCCTAGCCCAACTTTTGTTACTTCCTGGTTGTGAGGTTTTGAGGTCACGTTTATTCTTCTGACAGATTTATTTCTTCAATTACTTTGAATGTCACATCGTCATATCCGTCAGAACACTCATTCGATTACCCAAATATATAGCGCGCAATAAAGCTAAGAGAAACGAACTTCTCCACCACCAACGTAATATACTTACGTAAAATCGATGTGAAGAATCTAACTGATATACGTTGTCAGACACACGTCCATTCGGGTTTGTCCTGGGACTGAACAGACCGAAGGTACTATTTAAAATAGTCCTTGCATATCTCCGTCTTCAATATTTCTGACATGCGTCGTATGCTTTGAGTTGAAGTGGAATATTTATTCCGGACTCTTCGAAACAATGTACGAAATGTCTTTTATAGTCGATAAATAATTATCGTCTTAATCATGATTATTATTCGATTTACACATTAATTATCATCACACAAACAGTATATGTTTATCTTGTTCATATCTGGAGAGTAGTATAGTCTTTTAAAAAATGAACAGTTAAAGTGTGTGCGTTGCACACGGTATTCTATTCAGTTTTGCTCATTATTTAGAAATGGAAATGAAGCACGTGCTTCGCACACGGTATTTGCTTCGTTCATCGTCGATGTTTAGACGATGTTCAATACTCCATTTCTTCTGGTAAGTTATTTGATTACTTCTAATTTATCTTAAATAAATTAATTTAATAATTTATTTTCTTTATATTTCTACATTTCAAACTCGTAGGAATTCCCCTGTCAACTTCTGTACTTGATATTCCTGCCATTTTCTTCCTTCCACCTGCCTATGGCAAATTAAATAAAAATTCCATTTTTATTTAATTATTTTTTATTTTTTTATTTTATTTAATTTTCTACTTTAATTAAAACTGATTTTAATTACAACTTCATTCAGAATCTTCGTGGTTAACGTATTTGCTAAAGTACCAGTTTACCGAAGTGCCACTTCCAAACTGCCACTGTGCGCACGTGAAAATCACTCCAGCACCCGTGTTTCAGCTAAAGTACCAAAGTGCCAGATTTTGTGGAAGTGCCGGTTTACCGGAAGTGCCAAAGTACCACCTCTCCAGTCACTGTCCATTCCTTCAAAATTCCCTTGCCACGACTGTAATTTCTAAAGTACCACCTGGTACTTGGCAAAGTACCAAAGTACCAGTTTGCCAATCACCGTGCGTTCCTTCTTGATTCGTTTATCACATCAGTTTGATTTCATTAACCAATACTAGCATAGAGTCAAATTATATTATGTAATGACCCGTATTTTTGACGGTGTAATAATTAACTTATTTAATTATTTAAATAATGGATATATTATTTAATCGTCGACGTTAGAACGTATAATTATATTATAATTAAAATCGAGCTCGAAATGGCGCTGCAGTTCGTAATGTGGCGATTTGAAGTTCAACTGAATGTACAGGATTCGTTTTAAATCGGATTTCCGTGAAACAAGAAACGCACGAAGCTGGTGGAGTATATCTTTCTAGTGGAAGAGAAAAATCTGGATTTCGTCGTATAGATTTTGAGATATGTCCAAATCAAATTTTAAAATAGTCGCTATAGAATCGTTTATCGACCGTAACAGATTTTTCGATATAACTAGAGATCGGGTTTGAATTTAGACAAGGTTCTTTTGGGAAATAGCGATAATTTAATTTTTAGAATTTTATGGTAATTTTTAATTAATTAAATAAGCAGCTTTTTATTGCAGTATTTTGCACCCTGTAATCAATATTTTGAGGATTCAAAATATGAGTTAATCTACCTGTATTATTATATTTTCGGGATCGTGGCACCGAGCTCGATACAACAGTATCTTTATTTATGTCCGTAGCATTACGTAAGTATATATATAATTAATAGATTAGAAAATGGTTTAAATGATTTTTCTAAAAATGGATAATAATACAAAATATCCTAACTGTGTATGGGCTTAAACAAAGCCACATCTCCAGTACTCTCAGCCACCTATTCTCTTTTTGCTTCAAACCGAAAACGTGGAAAGAAGGTGACCTAACAAATCAAATAG
The DNA here is from genome assembly GCA_030737875.1 of Allium sativum. NCBI lineage: Eukaryota > Viridiplantae > Streptophyta > Magnoliopsida > Asparagales > Amaryllidaceae > Allium > Allium sativum. Next base: position 546,968,895 of record CM060922.1, read on the forward strand.
GAACCCTGTAAAATAACTTAAACTTTACTTAAACCTAGGTCACTATTTCCATCTCTCTGCTGAAAACAAAAGGGGCCGCCAGTTATTTCGCTTCCTCATCAAAACGTGAAAACCGATATTCCTAAAATCATAATAAATCAAACAAAAATCCTCAATCTATGAAACAAGATTTATTGTCATCCTCTAGTCCTAATCTTCACACTGATGTGTTGTATGTTGGATTCGACTGTCTTCTTTTTTCGTTGGGATTTCCAGCATCCTGTTTCTGGATTGCAAGTTCGAAGCGCAGAGAACTGCGAGGGCGTGGAGTTCTAAATGGAGGTAGGAGGTGATTTCCGACTTAAGGGCAGTGACGTTGAAGCTTCAGATCGGAGATGTTATTGAGGTGAGGTTCTGTATTTACAAAAGGGTGTTGTTGTGTTCATGGAGGAGGATAAGTTTGTGAAGTTCGAAATTTGTGGAGATAATAATATACTGGGCGTGTACTGGAGTTTAAAGGGAGGAAGCAGTAAGTCTTCCAAGCAAGTGAAGTTCAACTCTGATGTTGGGATCATGTTATTTGTTTCAACATAGAAACGAAAAATGGAACAGCAGTATAAAGGGGTATGGGAGCGTCGAAGTTGGATACTAGGGGGGTGAGTGGACCGGGTGTAAGATGAAAGAAGTCGGCAGAAGGAAACAAGAATGTGGGGCCCGTGCCTTTTTCCTTTCAAATTGAAGTTGTACAAAGCAATGTACATGGAATTTGTGAACAATACAAAAAGACGTGGGATTCATGGTGCAAACAGAAGTGGGAGTGGACTTCTGCAAATGGCAGAGCATTTGCGTGCGTTTACTTTTGGCAGGGCAGTGAAGTACTGCTATGTATTAGGTAGTGTACATGAGTGGAATTAGGAAGGGGAGTGTTCGGATTTTCTAAATGTTGAAAATGGCTTTCAAATGTTGTCTGGAGCAAGATTATTAGCAGAAAAGAAAGAGTTTGCAACTGATGTAAATGGGTATGGTGAGCATGAATATTTCGACAGTGAAAGAAACAACTTACTGAAGCGTTTTTGGAAAAGAAGAAATGGGCAACCGCCGGTCAGTTTTGAGCATTTGATTGGGCCGACGGAAGCCAGTGGTTGATAAAAGATAGAAGAGAAAAGAAAGTAAAAGAAAAGGGGTGGTGTGGAAATTTGGCTATGGAAACGAGCACTATTATTTACATTCAAGGAGGAAGGTCTGTAGTATGCTGGTCGGAATTACGCTGGGCCGAGAAAACAAAATGAAATTGGCAAAAACAAGATCCATCGGGATCGTATGGACGGTGGCTCCACAATGGGACTGACTGGAAGTGAGATGGGGCTCGTTACAATTTATATCGAAATAAATTATCCATCTGAAACAACAGACGCAAATCGTTATTAAACGGTTAACGCGAAATGTGAGTAAAACTCACTAACTCTCCTCAATTTATATTTTAATATAAATTGTACTTTATTTATTGACTGCTGTATATTGACTGTTAAACTGGACTGTTAAATAGATTTGATTGAAAACGTAGTTATAGTTAATCTATGTACTGTTAATCAAATATGGTTCTGTACAGCAGGATATTTCATTTTGAAATGAAATATGATATATATTATACTGTGTAACATCTGTGGATGCAGGGAGACAGGTTGGAGGAATCCGACTGGGTTCCTCAACAATTATTTTACTGTTTTCATATATTCTAATATATGTTGTGATTTATATTCTGTTATTGATTATGGATGTTAGAACGATATTGATCATCGTTGTTTGATATTTTGAACATCATAAGAAACCCTAAGTTGTAAAAAGAAATATTTCAATGTATATTGAAATAAAGGAAATTATTTATAAAACAAATAGAGTTTTATAAAAGGGATATTTATTTATAAAATAAATAGAAATAAGGAATAGTTATTTTGAAGATAAATAAACAATTATAAATAGGAAATATTTGTAACGGTAAATAGAAATTATAAATAGGAAATATTTGTAACGGTAAATAGAAATTATAAATAGGAAATATTTGTAACGGTAAATAGAAATTATAAATAGGAAATATTTGTAACGGTAAATAGAAATTATAAATAGGAAATATTTGTAACGGTAATTAGTAGTTATAATTAAGAGAATATTTGTAACGGTAAGTAAACGTTATAAAAAGGGAAATAGTTGTAACGGAAAACGTAGTTTATCAAAAGGAGTTAATCAAACGTAGTTTATCAAAAGGAGTTAATCAAACGTAGTTTGTCAAAAGGAGTTAATCAAACGTAGTTTATCAAAAGGAGTTAATCAAACGTAGTTTATCAAAAGGGGTTAATCGAATATAGAAATTAAGAAGTGAAGTTAAACAATATTATAAACTGACTAGAGATTGGTAAGTTGAATATTTTTCTGAGTGTTGATCTGATGTTGGTTTCAGCCTTCGGGGTTTATACTTAGAGAATTGTTCTCTTACTAGTTTACAGTTAGGGACTAATAGTTGTGGAATGGTAGTAATGCGTGAATGAGGATTGGAGATGTTTTTCCAATGTTGAAAACGTATATTTTCTAATTTTAGAAAATAAGGAAATATGAATATATATATATATATGATTGATGATTGGATCGATAATTCCATTTGGAATTAAGATCGTTGTTTGTACACCGACATGTTTTCATTTGATAGTTAAATCACAGACTATCAAGTTTTGACCATTTTACGTTGTAAATATGGAGAGACCGGTTGGATTATTATCCGAAGAACCACTCCATATTGACATAAGCGTTGTGATTAAATACGATGAAGCTAATTGAAGACGGTGTTATGCAAGGGCTGTCCTGTTTACAGAATAGTGCCTTCGGTTTCGTTCAGTCCTAGAACGAACGTATATGGACGAATGTCTGACAGAGTATTTCCAATGATCGAATGGGTTGGACTGTACAAATATATATGGTGGCCAACGGATTTATTCCCTTCGCATAATATCCAGAATCTATTTGTGCAGATCCAACTAAATGATTAACGGATCTGATAATGTGGCATTCAAAGTGATCGTGTTATAAATGAATGGAAAGTAAGCATAGCTTCTAGCCTCACATCCGGTAAATGACAGAAATCGGGCAGGCAGCATGGCTAAGTCGGTCGCACCTAAGTAGGGTGTATAATCACCTATCTAGAGAATATTCATTTGCTTCTTAAATCTATCAATGTTGTCCCTTATATATATACGGGAACGGTTGCTGATCCCAACCGTTGGTGATGTACATTCGATACACTCAAGCGAAATGAGTGGTCGGTCATGTGTGGCTGAGTTGCAAGATGTTCTTGTTGAACTCCAGTGTATCATTCCTAGAGTACACTGATCGGAAGGTGGTTCCATACCTTGTCATAGTTGGAAACCCAATCATCCAATACGCACCTGCGGTTTTGATTGTATACTACATATGTAGAACGTGAGATGCAAGCGTTTCTACTAGACTGATATCTATTTGTATTTAGACATTATCGTAATATCAGAATGATATTTCTTTTCAAAGATGTTGGATTCTCGTAAGGGAAAAACCCGTTCCGTATTCACGGCGTGGTCTTATGAGATATCATATACCTGTTTAAATGATTTGAGTTTACTCACACCAGTCACATGACTGACCCGGAGTTTATTTGTTTTGTCTTCCCTAAACTCTTGGGTGCCTAAATTTGTACGGGCAGTCAAGTAGTCGGGATTTACAGATGCACTTGGAGAGCTTGGAGCAGGAGGCTTCAGCAGTCGATAGCTATTATTTGTTCCGCTGTGATGTTATATGTTGTACTCTGAAAATGGTAGGTATAAACAGTTATAACTTTGTATTTCAAAAGTTATGTTATATTTTATTCGTTCCGCTATGAGATTCGTGTTACTCTGATGTTGTTGTTGTTGTCTTCTTCTTCTTCTATTCTAAGTTTCTATCTTATCTATCCTCACCCTCTATCTTCTTTCTATTAGTTTCTTCAATTTCCAGTGCAATTTGGGGTTGGACTTGTGTTATTTAGTCATCTCAAATTGGACCGGATTTTCGGGTCACTACATATTATCTAGTTACTTCATAAATTCATATTCATATGAAATCTCAATATTTGGTTTAATGGTCGTTAATTAACTTTTAAACCATTTCTTGATTTAAAACGTATTTATTAACTTTATAACACTTCGTTGTTTATTCAAATAATTGAGTTCATTCCAACACTAATCATCAGCATCATCTATTTGATAACGTCAATCACAATTCAACTAATCTGACTTAAACTAATTAATTGGATTTTAGATTTTAATGAATCCATATTTTTATTTATTTTAATTAATTGAAAAAGAAATAAATTCTACTCTATTTATTTATTTAAAATAAAAACTTTGTTTAAACCGACAAAGTACAACTTCTCTTATTTCGATCTATGCCTGATCGTCTATTATTTGCTATCCAGATTTCAGCCTCCATACTAACCGTTATTCTTTGGTTAAATTCATAATTAACAAGAAAGCCATTTATATTTTTATTTCTAAAAATCTCATTTCTTTTCATTAATTATATCTACTCTCTTTTCCTAATTCTTTTTCATTATTCCTTTACTTGTTCCTGCTTATCACCGTACCTTCTGACTTCTTTACCTCCCCATTTTCATTGTTGAATAAACATGCTACACCTTCTATTGTTTAGTTCTTATTATGCTATTATTATATTTTTTTATTCTGGCCTACTAGCGTGGAAGCCTGCGCATGTCCCCCCTTTCATTGCTACTGGCTTCTCTACTTCTCTTTTTACTGTTGCATCCTGCGTCTTTTATTCCTATCCCCTCTCCTTTTGTTAACATACTTCCCTTTTCTATTTATATTAACAAGTCCCTTTTCTCTTCTACTTACAGGCTGCGCACCCCCATGATATATTTCATTTTTCAGAAGATATTGCCTTACATATGTATCATCCTTCATTCGAAAGAATAAAGCTTTGCAACAGATGATGACTTTTATAAATAGACCAACTATACACTACATTTTGACTTCAATCTTCTACATATATTCCTTTACCTACTGTTTTTCCTTTTTGAAAATGACTTACTGTTTTTCTTCATCATGCACAAATATCCCGTGCACGTGCACCGCCATTCCTCAGATGATACGGCCTCCAATTTCATCGCCACAACTGACAATACCCTTCCCGGACCTATCTCCATCGCCAAAACCTGCCGCTTTTCGCTGTAATAGAAAATCAGTACTCGATCGAAATTCCAAAAGGAAGTTATCTCCATGAAAAACGCCTAGCACCGCCACCTCTCAGCTCCGTTCACCACCAAACTCCACCTCAAGCTTCTCGACACACTACTCCTTCAACCACCACTGGTCCGCACCCTTATCTCACTGTGTTGGAGGTGCAGTTCGCTGTTCAACATAGTCTCTCAAACAAACACTAAATCCTAGTTTATGATAAATCTCTTAATTTACTCGTTTAAAATTCCAGATCGTATTTTTCATATGTTCTACGATCATCCCCGCTTCTTCGATCAAATATATGCGTATTCTGATCGACTCCATCACCGGAATTTGGCCCAAACCACTTTTCTAGTGAACTCATGAGTTCTAACCTACCACTAAGCTAAAAATCGAGATTTCACTATTAAAATTAGTGATTACTTATTGTCAATCCATCTATAAACGTAGATCGTAATTTAGTTACTTTTAAAATTTTGCATTCTTTTAATGTGTTTGATGATCTTTGAGAATATATACTGTTAATTGCCTTGAAACAAATCTTAGAGTTTAAATGAGGCAAAGCAAACAATTTCCACTGGATCTTACTCACTAAATCCAGCTAGTACTGATGCTCTTGATTTTTTGAAATTCCTGGAAGCATCCCCTACTGTTAAACAACATCACACTTTCTCTGTTTCCAAAAATTCAACAAACTAGTGCAGTTATACAAATTACTACCTGAAGATCTATATTGGAACCAATATGTAAGTATAATATATAACCCCGAAATATGACTCTGAAAGGAGGATTTTATAGTTTATTCACACCCAAAATATATTACTCCTATTTATGTTGTTCACTGTCCTTGTATATATCTTCGTTGTCTTTGCTATTTAGTTTATTTTTGTTCCCAAGTTCTCATTCATTCACCCTAGTTCCCTTCGTTCCAAGTCTTATATGTGGATCGGGGTGTTTTAAACTATATAGCTATACTTACGTGGCAGTTTGTCGTAGATATTAAGCAATATTACATCTGTTTAAGTGGGAAAAAGGGCTTTACACAGTTAAGCATTTCACTTCCATGCTCTTGTGTTCTTGTTTTGGTTTGACATGAAGATTAAATAACATCCATTTGAACACATAACCAATCCTATACATGACATTAAATCTTAACTTTCAGCAAAAAGGACATATACACAGTTCTAAGACTCATGCTAATACTTGCATAAACTTATCAATGGAAAACAGAAACTTTAAAATAAAGGTTGTACAAGTTTAGTTTACTCACATTAAGCTTTCCCCTCTGAAATTTCCAGAACTTGCTGCTTTCGGGTTCAATACTTTTTTTGTCTGGGGAGTATATTTGTTTATGGTGTATTTATAGCAAAATTTCTATATTAAACTAAGTTGCTTTCATTTTAAGTTATAGGATCTTTAGATTAGACTTACCCCTCTCTACTCCTATACAACTTGCTCTAGGAACTTAGGCGTGAAGGAAAGATTTGTTTAATGGAGATATTTACCTATTTCTTGTCTTATATTCTATTTCTAGAAGCTAAATCTATCCAAAATCTCGCCTCTTTAAATGCTACACATGATTTATATCTCCTTAGATTTCATTTGCAATAATAAAATGGTTTCCTTAACCTCTAAGTGTTTAGATATTTTTGCTAATATGAATTTAATATTTGCAAGTTGCTATTTAGGATCCTTAGGTGATTACTTAGGTGATGACTCTTCATATTTTAGCCATCACTACATTAATGTTGTGGATCATTCTTGGATTTTGTATGATATAAAAAGTTTTACTTAATCTATAAGTATAAGATATTTTGTTAAAAAAATTATATTATATTGGCAAATTGCCTAGAGGTTCTTGGGGTGATGGTGTATCACTATATCAAATGTGAAATCTTATAAATAATATTGATTGGCTGAATGCTTTCTCTTTTGTTAAGTAAATCTTATTTTATGATTTAATTAACCCATTAAATCAATACTTATCGTTAACAAAAACTAGCTAAAAACCGGGACATTACAACTGGGTTCAAGAACAGTGTTATTTAAGACACCATTCACGACGAACCCAAAATCCCATTTGATATTAAATACAAGGCTCTGAATAGAAAATATATCGTCTTATATTCAATATCAAATTCTGAAACCAACAAATATTGTATCGGAAATAACGATATAAATATATTTTTCAAATTCCACAACCATATCTGTATAATCACGAAATCCAACATCGAAATATTCCGAAGATAATTTCGATTCAAATCCATTCCAATTCGTATATTGGAAATTCTGATTATTTTTAAAACCACTTCAAATCCAATTTATTTATTCAAAAATATTGGATTATAATTCTAGTTCAAAACTAGTTCATTTCGATAAAAATCAATTTTTATCTTTACAAACGTGGAATTTTTCATCCTAGTTCTTTCCAATTCATATATTATGATTTTACATAAATTATTAATATTTTTAATAATTTTATCAAGGCCCGTACAGTCGATTTCCAATAACGGTCGTCGAACTGCACTTACAACGACCTTTCCCAAATTTGATTTCGACATAATTCCAAATCCAACCGTTTCAAATTTCTAATATTCATTGGAAAGCTCTTTTCGATACAAACCCAACGGCTCCGGTTTCAGGAGAATCCGACGGTCGGATCTCTCGCAACGTCAATTCGAAGTCAATGGTCGAAATTCGTGAACTGTCGCGGCGCGGCGCGTTCTATTCAGGCCATTTAATTTATATAATATATATATATTATATATATATTTCGTCGATTTCAATTCTAAACGTATTTTATAATTCGTTTAAAATTCGTTTACAAAACAATTTCAACTTCATATTCAATTTCAAATCAAAATTGAATATTTCATATCATTAATATATAAATGATAATATTTTAAAAATATTATATTTTGAAATCACTTCCTTTTCTATATTCATTATAAAAACGAATATAATCGATATAAATATCGTTCGCGTCAAAATGGCGCATCTCTAATCAACACGGCTTTATATATTTCAATAACTTCATTATTCTATTCAACAAATGAATATTTTCTTCAACACATGAATATATACTTTATTCAACACATGAATATTTATTAATTCTTACTTACAATAAAAATGTGAATTTTATTGTATAAATATTTTATTCAACACATGAATAGTTTTAACACATGAATAGTTTCAGCACATGAATATTCTCAACACATGAGTATCGTCAACACATGACTATTTTGTTTATTCAACACACGAATATTTATTATAATCTTTATTTTCTAAATTGGATTGAGGCCCAATCAATTACCATATAATGTTAATTATATGGATTCCATACAACACATGTATATAATGGCAATGAAAAATAATCAACCATCATCTAAAGTGCACCACACAACTGCATAAGCATTAAATATAACTAATTGACGCTTACATAGTCTGTCAATCAAACGATCGACATACCACTAAACAATTGGGATTAGTGTACGTCAAATATCATCCCAACACCTGAGATGACCCCGAACCCCGTACTGACGGTGGCAAGGGTAATCTTTGGAATATAACACATAAACGGAAATAACAGAACAAAATTAAATAAATACACCAGATAATGTACAAATAATACACTGGATAAACGTAATCATCAAAGTTACACAGTATACAGGATCATACTTAGTACAAATACAGTTCAGCTATACATAAATGTCTACAGTGGAAAACAAACATAATATGTACAATAGGAGATGAATAGCATAAAAAGAGATAAATGATAGAATCCATCTTCAGCTCCAGCTATCTATAAAGAGCCTGCTAAAACCTGAATACAAGGCTGCCCGTGTAGAAAGAGGGGCACCGGAGTTTGAAAGTGAAACAAACTACGAGTCAGTCATGGGACTGGTTTGAGAAATCTACTCAACACATTTGAAATATGGCTAATCATAGGACCACGCCACTTTCGTGGAACGGGTTTACTCCATTGGATCGCCAGTGCTTTAAAACAAATAATTCTTTTAAACATCGCAATGCTTTTTAAAAAATGAAGCCATTATAAGACTCAGTTCCCATCACACAATGCAACGCAAACCGGAGGATAGAGTTTTACCTTATAATGGCCAAAATATGCTTGATACGAATAAAACAAAAGCATTTGATATTATTACTAGTGTTTATAGGTTTCAAAAACAATTTCAATCATAACTATCAATCATAGACGGCATGGGTACCATATATCATATCGCCATATATATATATATATATATATATATATATAATTAAAACCGCACGGTGTCGTATTTGGAAATTGGATTTCTGTCATGAACCAAGGCAAAAGATAGTCCCTACCGAATTCGAGACGCTCTAGCCCGTGTCTTAGGACCCAGACTTAGGTGGGCCCTTGGATCGTCAGGGCCGGTCCACCGATGTGGATTATTATGCCTGAACAATGCGTTTCCCCGCCCTATGGGGCGTCAATGAGCCAACGAATGACTCCATCGGTCCCGGATCGACCGATATAACCGAGGCGCCTTGCAACAGCAACAACCACATAGGTGAAAATAATATAAATGTCAGCCAATTTAAGCACCGACACCACCTCTAACTAGAATGAAACGCATGTCCTCCCTGAGGTCCTTTCTCCCGTTTCTGGTTCATATCGGGGTGTGAGGTTCGCGAATTCATGTTATACACAAAGCTACGCCACATAGGAGTTCAATGCAACATGGGATGATTCATCAAGTGATAGTGATTCAGAAACAGAAAAGGCCAACGTATGCTTCATGGCAATAGATGACCAGGTATGGAATTTTGATATAAAATTACAAAAGTTTTAAATGATATGCATCAAAGATATGAAATACTTAGGAAAGAGTATGAAAATAGTTTGATGGAAATAGACAGATTAAAAACATCTAATGAAAAGTTGAGTAAAGAAAAATAATGTCTAGATGATGAAATTGAAAGATTTAAGGGTTATAAAATTGGAAAGAAATTAACACCTGTAAGTTTTGAAAAACTGAAAAGTGAAAATAAGTCTTTAAAATCAGAAAATCTTTCAATGAAGCCACTGATCACTAATATGAATTAGAAAATAACATCTCTAGACAATGTTATTCTTAACCATAGCAAGGATTTTGATAAAATGAAAACCGGTATTGATAAATTTAACAAAGGGAAGGATAATCTAGAAAAAATTAATATCTGCATCTAAACACACTAGGAATAAATATGGACATACAACCCTAAGGATAAATCAAAGAAAAATAGTACTCAAATTATAAGTTTGTTAAGGCTACCAAGTTCAAACCAAACCTAGGAAATTAGATTTAAATCCTCCAAATAGGTTCGCTAACTTATGGGTTCCAAAAAGGTTGGATAATACTGGAAAGGAAAAATATATTGATAAAATTTATTTATCTAATAATTATATTTTGAAAGGGCATTCAAACTCTTCATGGGTTTTGCATCCCAAAACTTAACCCCATGGACACTAAAGTAAAAAGGGTACCAGTGTGCATATTTTAAATTAATTTTTAGGTACCAAATAACAGATACTTAAAGCATATGACAAGAAATCTATTGAACCTTGAATGAGTATGAAAAGGATTTGTTAATGGCATCGGCAAAGTCGGTAACTCTAAAACTCAATTATTTATTTTATAAAAAATATTTTTTATATGGTTTCCCCTCTTGTGTTTTATTTTTATGCATATACAAACTCTACATAATATCTAGTAGTAAATTAAACAATTCTTTCTATCTTTTTTATTGATGACAAAGGGGGAGAAAAGCTATAAGTACACTAGATAAAATTATAGGGGGAGTGCACAGAGTAAGAGGGAGTCAAATATAAAAATATTATATTTTACCTCTTAGATATTTATGTGGTTGTCATCATCAAAAAAGGGGAAAATGTTAATAACCTAGGTTTTAAATTTGATGACAACAACCATATAAACATTACTACTAACATATCTTTGAGTTGTGCAGTTACATCAGATATATTATGGAGATATTTATAGAAATAAACAAGACTGTAAAAGCAGAATTATAAAAGAAGGCTAATCAGAGCAATGGAAGAATAACTAAAGAAGGATAATCAAAGAAATTAAAGACCAAAGCCTATTAAATAAGAATGCTGAAGAACAGAGTTGTTTGAAGTGATGATGAGTTGGTTGAACCTTAGAATATCTTGTTAAAGATCCCATGGCAATTATACTTCAAGACAACCAATTATTGACACCAACCGAATCACCAAAATCCACAAATATAAGTTAATTTGAAATACTGAAAATATGAAACACATTTGAAACATCTACAAGTGTTACTACAACACATATGTCGACATATCACTTGTTGTATGTCGACATATAACAATATTTTCAAATTTTCAAATTCAAATTAAGAAGTTATTTCCCATCATCCCTTCACCAAAAGACACATCCTTTCAAACACTACTTGAAGGCTCCTGGTAACAAAAAAATTCACCATCTTTTAACGTTTTGTTCTACTCCTCCATACATTTCCTATACAAATCCATTGAATACTATCGAATTACTGTTGCAAATCCACTCTCATTTACTCCGATTCTTCATTGATTTGCAAGCCACACAATATCAGAGAGTTGTACTTGAATTCATATAATCTCTCTCTAATTTCATCCTATTTCCTCAAAGAATTCAAGGATATATTGCCATTAGAGATCTATAGGATCATTGTATTGAATCTGCAAGAATTTATATTGAAGATACAACTACTTGCCATTGTTTGTTGTTGTTGATAAGGAGAAGATGTATCTTGTAGCCCATGAAATCAAGATTGTAAAGGTATTCTTGCAACCCGCGGAATGCAAGCGATTATAGTAAAGTTCTGCATGGTGGAGTGCAGGACTGGATGTAAGATTAGTTCATCCGAACCAGTATAAAAATCCTGGTGTTATTTACTTTACTGCATTTCATTTTATTACTTATTTATTTCTGATTGCGGTTTAAATAAATATAGTAAATACACTTCACTTCTCTAGTGTATGAATAGCCATAAGATCCATTCACAGTGTTATAGACACCCCAGTTCCCAATAGTAGAAAGCATAATTAGACTGCAAGATCTACATTTTTTCTTCTATTTGACTCAATTTTGTGTTTTAAGTTTGTAATGACGAATAGAGAGAGGAAATGGAGCTTATGATCAGAGGTAGGGGAAAAAGAGAGAAAAAGCAAAGTGAAAGACGGGGGATAATAAGGTTAAATAAGGGAAAAAAGAGAGAGGGAAATGTGGATTTAGATCCACCATTCTCTCTTATAAGTTGAACCCAAAATATTAACCTAAAACGCTCTTTTTGTCTATGATGTTTGCGTAGCCATCCATCAGACCTTTGTGCTTTCATTTCATCTTAGCCTAGATTAGATAATTTACATTTAAATCAAATTCAAATGTACTCCGAAATCGTACATTGGGACATATGTATATGACTTTTATACATACACCATTGTTAATATTAATCAACGCAAATCAAAAGAAAATTATTTAATATTTTATAATTATTAATTAATTTAATTTAATTTTTACAATTATAATTCGATGAAATCGGATAGTATTTAAAGTATTTACTTTGTTGTGGGGTACTTATGCATTAACTTAGGCCGCGATAAATATCGAACAATTCAAATATTAACGACCACACATCGCCTTAGCCAACTTTATCGCTTACTTAGTTCGGGCTAAATCTAAACTTACTCATTGTAAGTCGTCCTTAGCAGTGATAATTATCTATACTAATTATCTTCATCAAAACTATACCACATTAGGACTTAAAATCTTGGAAGTGGTCAAAATTTTAATATTGTCCATGTTTAAATTATATAGTCCAAACACATATTCCATGGCTTAATAGTAAAAATTATTATTAACCAAACTGTTTTAGCGAAAGACTTTAATTTTGAGTTGAGTTGAGTTCAGTAACAATCTCATATAACTAAGGAGACAAATTCTCAATTAAACAGTGTCTCTCTTCCAATGCTTCATTTTGATCTAACTACAGTCATCAAATTGATGTCATGCCCAATTTGACTATAATCAAGCTGGATTTTTCACATTGAAGTTCAACAACATTCTTAAATTAAGATAATTATGTAATACTATCACATTGATATATCATGTTTGACATTAGTTATGTTAACTAACAAATTTTTTAACTAGTGTGTCATTTCGTAGTTACCTTTTAATCAGTATGTAATCCTTTGGTGTCCTAGCGACCATGAATACTATAATATCAAATATTAGGAAGCATTGTGTACTTTGATCTAAACAGATGTATCATTACATAGTATGAATGCATCTTAACTAGGAATATTTAAAATAATGTGTTTAATATATTATGATAAATTACTCATAATCACATCAAACTTTAATTACTATTACAAAACATATCATTTGTGGATTTTCTATTAAATGTATTGAATTAATTAATTAATTAATATAACGTATTATAACAAGTATATAACAGTAAGAAAAAACCCTTTTATTTTGAGTGAGACTTCATTACAGAGTCAATAATTTACAATAAATTACAAAATTGTTCTTAGGGCATACCCCTACCTCAATCACTTGCATTAGGGGCTAATTATGGAATCTTTATTTCATTCCTTTAATACTTTGTTCAAGACATCTCCAAATTTGGGGGTTTTCTCCCGAAGCTAGATTGTACAATCCACATGAAAATAATAATTTCAAGATGGCCAATGCTTACTTTATTGGTACTAAAAAATCTAAAGGATATAGATTTTATTGTCCTAACCATAATATGAAAAATGTTGAAACCGATATGAGAATTGTGAAATCGATGGGAGTATAAAACAACATGAAGTAGTCATTCATGAAATAAGGGTACCCATTCCCTTGCCTTCTATTCCAAAAGATATTGGGAGTCATCTCCTTATTGAACCCATTCACAATGAGGAAAACCTAATAAATGATCAATAACTCCATAATGAGATCGTCCCCAATTAAAATGTTAATGAAGCACCACATGAATCAATCTTAAGAAAATCTCGTAGAAAAATAAGATTAGTTAATTCTGATGATTACCTGTTTTACCTAATAGAATTTTAAGAGACCAATGACTCAACTTATTTTTTTCAAAAACCATTTAGGGCGTTAATTCCACTAATTGGATTGACATCATGAAAGATGATTGAAATCTATGAATAATAATTAAGTACTGGAAGTCATTCAATTGCCCCCAAGGCACAAAGTTGCTGGTGTAAGTGGGTGTTCTATACCAACCATAACTGTAATGGTAAAATTAAATGATATAAATCCATACTTGTTTTCAAAGGTTTCAAACAGAAAGAAGGCATTAGCTATAACAAAACATTTGATCATGTTTCCAAGAAAGATTCTTAGAGAATTATCATGACATTGGTACCTCATTATGATCTCAAGCTACATCAAATGGATGTGAAACCAGCCTTTCCAAATGAAACCTTATAAGAAATCTACTTCGCCTACCAAAAGGCTTCGTAAGTGAAGGATAGGAATACATGGTCTGCAAACTTAAAACCAATTAATGGACTGAAATGGGCTTCCGGACAATGCTATCTAAAGTTTCATGAAATCATCGCTACTTTCTATTTCACAATAAACATTGATGGCCCTTGTATATATCTCAAGTTAGGTATGAGCAAGTTCATATTTTTTGTATTGTATGTTGATGACATAATATTTGCTAGCAACTACCTTGGATTATTACGTGAAACCTATGCAGTTAATGCCCTTCTATTACCTCGCTATAACCCCGCTATACCCTGTAGCACACGACCGCTGCTACGCTTTTCCTCAAATAGCCTTTGATATAGCCTCTCCGCTTTAATCCCCGCTATATTCCGCTATTCCCGATATATTCCATTATTTCTGCCATATTTTGTTATTCCCGCTATATCTTTGATGAAAGAAACGAACTCAAAAATGAAATTTATGCATTAAAAAAATTGTTAAATTATGTTTTTTTAATTAAATTTTTTAAAGTCTACTTTTAGAAACAAAAATACTCTAATACGCTATTGAATTTAATTAATTTAAATGAAAGTTTATGTTTATTTATCGATATTTGTACTTAAAATTGAGAAAGTACTAATTAAAGTTAAATAAAGTGTTAGTTTTTCACTTACTTATCATTTATATATACATAAAAACATTTCGAAGGAGTTATATGTGTTATTTTAGAGTCATCCGCTATATCCTGTTATTTCCTGGCTTTATCCCCGCTATGACTTTTTGGACCTCCGCCGCATTGGATCGGCTAAGCGCTTTAACTGCACGGCGTGAAACTAACATCAAATTTTGAAATGAAATATATAAGTGAGGCTTCATATGTGACAATAAATATTTCGTGACAGATCATGTTAACGATATTTTTCGTCAACACCGGAGATAGGTTTAAGGAAGAGGACCTAAGGATGCAACGGGATTATTTAGTTCCCATAAGCTTTAGTTAGTACACCGTTTCCTAGATATCAAGGTTTAGAGCCCGAAGATTATATACTCTTCCCTCAATGGGTGAGCATCACACTTACGAGACCCAACAACCAATAGTTACCTTGGAATAAGGGTTCCCTAAGTGATTGACTTGTTTTATTTCATAAAATAAAGAAGCATGGCTCGGCTAGGTGGGATAGCCGAGCCAGAACAGAAAAAAAACAACACAAGTCAGAAAGCTAATTGGCTTGTAGAAGGGTATTCTGGTAATTCGAGCTTAGGCTGTGGCTTGTGCATGAAGCATTCAATTGTTGAGAAGACATAGGGAAATAAGTGAAAGAAGAAATAAGGCAATCATAGAAAAAATGCTAAG
This sequence comes from Allium sativum, assembly GCA_030737875.1. Taxonomy (NCBI): domain Eukaryota; kingdom Viridiplantae; phylum Streptophyta; class Magnoliopsida; order Asparagales; family Amaryllidaceae; genus Allium; species Allium sativum. Next base: position 546,984,977 of record CM060922.1, read on the forward strand.
TGTCGATTCACTCTTTATTGCTCATTGATTTGAGTACATAAGTATTTTCAAAGGAAATTCCCAAATTGATTTAGAAATTATGGTTTTCTCTATAAGAAATGAATATAAGATCAAGGAATGAGAAAAATTCCCCTAAAATGTGACCCTTGGAGTCTTATTTATAGACAAAACTGAGACCCCTTTTGTCCTTGGTTCAGCAGTAGCTCTTTTAGGATGCGGTAGCTTAGTGTCGGCCACTTCCCACCTTCCGGTTCTGGTTGCTTTGGTTTCGGCCACCTCTCTAACATTGTTATCAAATATAATTTGGCCTTTGGTGTGTCGGTCTTGTCTTTTAGAAAACTTATTCCTATCTTAGGAGCTTCTCATTGATGCTACTTCTACCTTCTGTATCGATACCAAGCTAGTTGGTATAGATAGCTTTGGGAATGGCTTCCAGGTTTCTGCAATAAGCTCCGATTTGGCCTTCAAATGTTCATAGTTCTTGCTTTCATGCTTCAGTTTCCCATGTTCTTGGAACCGTCACCCCTTTCAGTATCGACATTAAGCGATTTAGTGTGGATAGCTCTTCTTCTTATAAGCTTTGGTTTGCTTTCGGTGAGTCTTCAGATCTGGTCTCGGTCTTGTAGAAGCATGCTTTCGGTACATCCCCTGAAGGCTTTCGAAGATGTCTTTCGAGGATCGATAAGCTCTGGCTCCACTAACTACCTTTCGGAACGTTTTCCTTGTGTTCCTGTTTCTTATGACTTTAACGTATTTACCTTCTTTCGTATCGACACTAAGCTAATTAGCGTCGGTTGCCCTTTCGTCTCCTTTTACCTGGCTTGGTGCTTTCTATTGTGCTTCGGACATTATAGAATTCCTCTCTGGTTTTCGAGTCATTGGCTTCTGGTTCTTGCTCTTATTTGCTTACTTCAAACTCTACGTGTCTTACTTTCGGGACTGAGTCCATGTGGAAGGCCTTTAGTGTCGACATTGCTTTGTCGTTGTAACATTTCGTATCAGCACCAAGCTTTCCTCCCTTGTGTTGGTGCTGATATCTTATTGACCTAATCATCTCTTCTATGCTCCCGGCTTTAGCCTGATGTCGGCTCAATACTTTAGATCATTCTTTTACGCCGGTTGCAGTCCGATACGGCTTCACCGACAGTAGTGTTTCGGTGTTGAATTTGGTAGTAACATTTGCCTCCCTCTTGTGAAGGGGTTATTTCGACTTTTCAAGTCAAACTCCGACTTTTCTTTTTGTACTCTAATTTCCCGCCTTTTGGAATTCTTGATTTGATCTGCATCGTTGATCAATGCTTATTTGTGTGGCTGTGATTGAGAAAGCGCTTCTGGATATAAAGTCCCTTTTCTTCTTCCTCAATTCATAATGTACAAATAGTTATTTAGCATAAGATCACCGCTCTTCGAATATCTTCTAGGATCGCAAATTCAATCATGCTTCTGTAAGTATTTTAATGATTTTTAATTTGGTAATTTGAGAAGACCTTCCTTCTTTTAGTATGAGTTTGATTAGGAACTTTAGGTTCTTAATCTTTACTATAACTGACCAGGTCATGTGACGTAGCTGCAATGACAATAATGATGCATTGCGTGAATTTATCATTTAACTCCCTGTCAAACTTTCTAGGGTCTAAAATGCAAGATTTTATGTATATAGATTTCACCTTCAATATGAGGATAAAGTAGAACATCCCTTTAGGTGCTGACGGTCTTAACATTAACGTTTTTATTTCCCTTTTTGGTTTCGGTTTTAATTTCACTGAAAACAATGTCCGAAAACATGTATCGTCAGAACAGGATATGAGTGATGTCGAAGGTCACATCCCCTTTTGTTAGAGAATTAGTAAAAGCCTTTACCGCTATGTATGCATATTTAAGTCTAATCCAGCCGATACCCAAGCTTGATTTTTTCGAAACTTGGTTTCTTTTTATTTATTCTTAGCTTTAATGCCAAGACAACTAATAAGATTGAAACCAGATGTTGAACAATATTCTAGACATATATGTATGATGTACGATTGTGCACTATGTTAAAGGTTTCTACCCTCACAATTTGTGACATGCTCCTGACCTTTTTCGGGTGCATTAAGCGACTTATGCTAATGAGTTTGTGTAATGATTTTAAACTTGTAAAACTAATGTGTTTATATACTTTTATGGAATAATATCACCTATATCTGAAAGAGCAAGGTTTTGGAATACTGATCCCGGGTAATTACTTTAGAATCCTCAAATAGAAAGCTTTTCGCGGTATTCTCCTGTTCGTACTCAAGATGAGGTGAAGGCCATTCTTGAGTGCTTTGGAATGACTGGAGTTAATTCCATTCCTGCCTCTGGAAAGGATAGTATTCAGAGTCCCCCAGAGGGATTCTTCGCTTATTCGCTGCTCACATTTGGCATGGTGGTTTCTTCCCTTTCCCAGGCTTTATTGTAAGGTTCCTACAGTAACTGAAGCTAGTTGTCATTCAATTAACTCCGAATACATATACTTGCCTTTTATGCCTCGAACTCCCAGCACTAGAGTCAGGACAGCCTTCTCTTAGCCCTCGTCTCTTGCATTACTTGCTACAATTGTCTGTAGTCAAAGGGACTAATCTGCCTCTTCTTCACGCCAACCTTTCGAAGAAGTTGATTAGTGATAACCTTACCCAACTTTCGGATTGGGATATACAATTCTTCTATATCAGGTGTCCTCCAGGTATCACAGACACTTTCAGTACTCCAGGTAAGTTATACTTCTCAGTATCAGCTACCTTCTTTCTTAAGCTTTGCTTTAACTTTATGTTTTATCCCAGTTTCTGTTCCCATAAGAAAGGACTTAAGCGGCGGGAGGTTCAAGTTGTCAGCGATATATTTAAAGCTACCGAGAAGTTAGGAAAACGATCCATCTTATTGATTTTGAGTAATCTCCAGAAGTATGGTTTTCTTCCTTTGGGACAAAAGTACTAGAAAGGCCTCCTTTGCATTTTTCCGGATCCATGCATCTATTTTTGGGCTCCAATGTATTCACCAACTTATCTCCTCTATCTCTTGGATCCCCATGTAAGGACATCTTTTCAATGTGATTTTGAAGTATCATCTCATATGTTAACGTCAAATTTCGTACCAATCAAACATAAAGAAGCGGAAGCTTTAAAGCCCAAAAGGGTAAAGGAATTTCGGACAACGAAACCAAATTTGTGGAGAAAAGAGCGAAACTAAGGAGTTACTGGAAGCAAAGTTCGAAAGCCAACAACAAATCCACAAGGCAAAGGGGAAGAGCTGAAAGTAGATACCGACAGCCAAGAAAAATCATAACACAACAAAATTGGTTCAATACCGACAGCTGAATGAAGAAAATAATATTGAAGAGTCCAAAAGGTCATGACAGAGGAAAGCTCAAGATCGACATGAGAAAAGAAGATAGCGGCAAGATAGTGCTGACACTAAAAGGGGCACAAAGTAGCAATTCCGAAAGCATTGCACCTGATACCGAAAGCTAATGACAAGAGGATCACCGAAAGCATGTAACCTGAAAGGTAAGTAGGAGAACGAAAGAGCCTACCAATACCTACTTGGTACCAACACCAACATCAAGAAGCACCTTCAACTCACCGGAGGATATTCCGAAAACCTACCTTTATAACTAAAGATGAACACATATGCCAGAAGCCAAAACCGGCACCCTTTACTGCTACCAAAGATTCCATAATCCATTGCTTAAGCCGAGAGGTATAGAGGCAGACCAAGACTAGAGGTCCCGAAACCAAAAGCCACCAAGGCTAAGCTCAACTTCTGAGACCAAACTACCGGAAGGTATGACACCGGAACCACTCCCGAGAGTCCAAGATTGATATTCCAAAGGTAAAGAAGCATCCGTGAGGACATTTGATAGGAAGAAAGGCGGCCGAAATCTTTTTCTGCCGGAACCAGAATTCATAAGGGCGGACGAAAAACCTTGTTTCTGCATCCAAGGAGGGCTTTTGCTGAGTTCACAGCAGAAGGGGGCCCAATATGCCTATAAATAGGACCCTATGGGTCTCATTTATGGAGGCTCATTCTTTCTCTCACATTCTAAAGAGTAAGCCCTACTTTGTAAATCAATTTGGGGATTTCTTATGTAACCTCGTCTATGAATAAAATCATCCAATTCCTTAAAGTGGACATAGATTCAAGTCGAACCGAACCACTATAAATTGTATGTTCTTACTTTTTCCACATACTATATCGTTCTTCAATATATTTCTGTACATGTGCTACTATGATATTGGATTACCAAATATTCTTACACAAGCCATTAGGTTCTTAGAGACCTGATGCTTTCTCACAATATAAGCCTTTCCGCTCCAACCATTCTTCAGGTTTAAAATCACCGATTACCCTTCCAAAAGCTTCCTACCCTGTGGCAAGCCTAGGTAATCCTTCAACAAGTAGTTTAGCTTCCTCACTTGTATTGTGCTTAGGAAACCCATATCCCAAGGTAACTATTAATCCTCGAGTTGCAGAAGCGTGATACTCACCCCTTGAGGGAAAGGTCCACTTCCCTAGACCTATCTCCAGTGTTGACGAAAAATATCGTTAACATTTTGGCGCTAGAAGGAGGGCCTGAACCTCCGATCCCTATTCCTACCTTTAACCCTCTAGATAACCTTGTCACGCTTCTAACTGTGATTTTCTGCTCTGGGTTGGACTAAGCTTTGAAGAAGCAAGATTATAGATAAAGATTCTCGGGACTCCCAATACCCATTGAAGACGGTGAGACCAAGAAAGAATCATGAACAAGATTTTAGTGCGTCATCCAACCTAGAAGATGGTACACTTCCGATTTTTAACTGGGAAGATTTGCAAGTTGGGCATCCTTCAAATTTAAAGAAGGAAGCAGATAACAAGCTGGAGATCCTACATTTAGCCTCGCGAATTGATGCTGCAAGAAGGAATAATGAAGATGACATAGTCAAAATGTCCATTGAAGCAGATCCTTATGAAGTTGGGTCAAAACCAAAGACACCACAAGAGTTTAATTGCCAAGCTAAGACCATTCCAAATTCAAAAGATAACCCACTATGGCAAGGAAGCAACCAAGTATTAGTGGATACAACCAGTTCAGGAAAGGGTGTAGATCCAGTTTCATCAGAAGACAAAAGCTTGTTAAGAATCACTCTCTCCAATGAGATAATGACAGTTAAAGCCCCATTCGACATGAGAATACCAGAACTTCTATATAATGGGACTACGGACTGAAGAACACCTTTCCCTCTTTGAAAGTTATATGAGTTTGTATAATACTCCGGAAGAACTTTGATGCAAGATATTCTTAATAACTCTTCGTAAGAAAGCCAACGAATGGTGCAGACATCACTACGGTCTAGTCATTACAACCTGGAGACAACTATCTACTGCCTTTAGCACAGAATTCCATGTGTGGAAGGATCCAACAATTAGTATTTACGATCTAGCCACCATTGAACAGAGACTCGAAGAAGCACTCGATGGTGATTTGAAAAGACTTCATACTGAGTCGTCAAAGTGAAAGGAGCAACAGACAGAGAAAAGCTTATAGCTGTGCAATCGGGATTGCTCATACCTACACCTTTCTGGGAGAATCTTATCCTAAACGAATGTGAAAGCTTAGATGACTTTTATACTAGAGCTGATAAGTTTATTCGTATGGAAAGGATCCTCAACACAAAGAAAAATTTAGATCAAGATCTAAAAGTTAGAAGAGCTTAATTCCGATCTCTAAGCAAATGATCCCATAAAGCCAAACAGGGAGAAAGGCTATTGTTCATACCACGAGGCAGGAAGTCACAAAACTGGCCAATTTCGAGGTTTGACAAAAAGAATCCAAACCAAAAAGTAAAGAGAGCCCATCTCAGAGGATTGAAATACGACCATCAAGATAAATGGCCGAAAACACTCTAGCAAGGGCTTAGGATCTAACAATAAGTTTTGTGTCCATTATTCCATTTTACTTTAGTCTTTTCATGTTATATCCTATTTGTAGTCAAACAAATTTTAATACAAGTTCAAGTATCTCCACAGGTAAAAACAAAACCTTGTGCAAGCTCGTACATGCAACAAGAGCTCAAAGATGGTGCTTCTGCCTATATCTCGTCCCACAGAGGGGAACGAAAACCCAAAGGGGAGAATCTAAGTAGAACAATGCTTGCATAAATGCATAACGAAGCTACTAATCAATGACAAGCTTCAGTGAGAGCTGTCTAGATAAACATGCAACAAACTCCAATAAAAGTTGCTCAAAGAAGTCAATCAAATGCTCAATACTGTTTCAGATGAATATGATTCTTTAAGATCCCCTTATCCTTTTACTTTACACAAAACACTGTCACCAGGCTCATTTATTGACGTACATAAATACTTCCGTAAAAGGTATGGAACGTGCAAAATAAAGCTTCCGGAGGGAGAAGCTACATCAAAACTAAGCTTCCGGAGGGAGAAGCTACACCAAAACAAAGCTTCTGGAGGGAGAAGCTACACCAAAACAAAGATTCCGGGGGAGAAGCTACACCAAAACAAAGCATCTGGAGGAAGAAGCTATACCAAAACAAAGCTTCCGATGGGAGAAGCTACACCAAAACAAAAGCTTCCAGAGAGAGAAGTGCCAACAAACACGATCTCCCAGAAGAGGAGCGTCAAACAAAGCTTCCAGAGAGAGAAGCCATAACAAACAAAAAGCCTCCAGAGGTGGAGCATCTAGAAGCTTCCAAGAAGAGAAGCCGCATCTCCTACGATGGAGTGCCTATCAAGTAGGGCCATAAATACTTGCATCTCCAGCAATGGAGTGCCCTATAGGCGGGCCTAAATATACCTGCATCTCTGGTTAGCGGAGTTGCCCTTTATGAGGGGCTAGTTAAGCATCTACCCATAAAGGGACCTGTGTCGCTCTCTTTGTAACGACCCGGATTTTGAGAGACTTTGGTTATCGACATAAGCTCGATGTCGATAATCAAATCATCGAAAAATCCTGGTAATTAATGAAAGAAATTAGAAGGTGAGAATAGATAAGATAGAAACTTAGAATAGAAGAAGAAGAAGAAGAAGAAGAACACAACATCAGAGTAACACGAACCTCACAGCGGAACGAATAACATATAATAGATATCATAACTTTGAAATATACTAGTTATGTATACAATAGCACTTATCAGAGTACAGCACTTACAACACAGCGGAAATAAACTATAGCTATATAATCTTGAAGCCTCCTACCCCAAGCTCTCCAAGTATATCTGTAAATTCCTGACTACTTGACTGCCCGTACAAAATTGGGCATCCAAGAGTTTAGGGAAAACCACAAAGTAAACTCCGGGTCAGTCATGGAACTGGTGTGAGTAAAACAGTTTAAACAGGTATATGAACAAGTAAACGATATCTCATAAGACCACGCCGCAGAACGGAACGGGTTTTTCCCTTATGAGAATCCAAAATATCTTTATATCAAAAACCTTTTGATATTATAATAATGTCTATGTACAAATAGATATCAACTAGCAGAAACGCTTTCATCTCACGTTCTACATATATAGTATACAATCAAAATCGCAAGCACGTATTGGATAATGGATTTCCAACTATGACAAGGTATGGAACAACCTTCCGATCAGTATAATCTAGGAACAATACACGGGAGTTCAACAAGAACATCTTGTAACTCAGCCACACATGACCGACCACTCATTTTGCTTGAGTGTATCGAATGTATCTCACCAATGGTTGGGATCAGCAACCGTTCCCGTATATATATGGGACAACATTGATAGATTTAAGAAACAAATGAATATTCTCTAGATAGGTGATTATACACCCTACATCGGTGCGACCGACTTAGCCATGTTGCCTGCCCGATTTCTGTCATTTACCGGATGTAAGGCTAGAAGCTACGTTTATCTTTTTACACATCATATCTTCATTCACTTAGAATGCCACATCGTCATACCCGCCAAATCACAAATTGATTTATCCAAAAGTAACACGGGTATACAGCTTAGAGAAACGAATTCCTCTGCCACCAAACGTGAATACGTTTGAACAGATCAACTTACGCGATCCATTGGATATACTCTGTCAGACCTTCATCCATACAAGTTGTCCTGGGACTGGACAAACCGAAGGCACTATTCAGTATATCCATCTTAGTCACTGTTATCTAAGACTTATACAACAGCCTTTGCATTTTACTCCGTCTTCAATTATCTTTGGCATATATGATTCGCAACGCTTATGCCAATACAGAGTGGTTCTTCGGATAATAATCCAACCGGTCTCTCCATATTAACAACGTTAAAAATGGTCAAAACTCCGATAGTCTGTGAGTTAACTATCAAAGAAAACAAGTGTGCAAACAACGATATTATTTCCAGATGGAAATTATATCAAACAAACATCATTTAACATTTATCTCTTTAGTTCATTTTACCCCTCCTGTTTCCCTATATTCAACATTTGCTATTTTCTATATTTAGAAAATATACGTTATTAACACTGGAAACATTTCCATTCCTTGTTTTCTGTATTTAGAAAACATTTCCGATTCTTGTTTGGAAAACATTTTCAAACTCCTACGTTTGGATTAAATAGATGTTTAGATAAAACATCGCTATGCCAACTCAACCATTTTCTTTAATTACTAAATTCACCGTACCATTCTTTACTGTCGAACCTTAACCATTCCTCAGTTAAAAACGAAGCCAATCAAGTTGGGGTAGAACTACCTCTCAGACCTTAACTGAACAACACTTCTAACCTTGAAATAGGCAAAGTTCACTTTATATTTCTTTAACTAACTTCCTTACTTAACCTTTCTTTCGAATAGCTATATTCGATTAACTCTTTTCAATTTACTCTATTGGACTGACCCTATTGGGTTAACTCTATTTGATTTACTCTATTTGATTAAATCTATTTGATTAACCCCATTCACTTAACTCCTGTCGAATAAACTATATTCGATAACTCCTCTAACTCTATTCGAATAAACTATATTCGATTAACTCCTCTAACTCTATTCGAATAAACTATATTCGATTTACTCCTTTACTATATTCGAATAAACTATATTCGATTAACTCCTTTACTATATTCGAATAAACTATATTCGATTAACTCCTTTACTATATTCGAATAAACTATATTCGATTAACTCCTTTACTATATTCGAATAAACTATATTCGATTAACTCCTTTGATTTAACTCTATATTATATAACTCACTTCGATTAACTAATAATCGATAACTCCTTCTCGAATAACTAAATTTGACAACTCCTTTCGATTTAACTAATCGATAACTCCTTTCGATTAAACTATAATCGATAACTCCCTTCGATGAAACTAACATCGATATTCCCTTCGATGAAACTAACATCGATTAATTTAACTCGACTCACTTATCTCGATAATCTAACTCAAGAACTTATCTTGATTAACTTATCTCGATAATCTAACTCAAGTTGATTAACTCGTATCGAATAACTAATATTCGATTTAACTCCATTCGCTTGACTCTAGATCGCAGCGATCACAATGGTTACGCCTGACTCCCTCAGGAAACATCCGACCGCCGTAGGCTATTTACAGCCCTGCGAATTACGCTAGCAGTCGTACGAGATGGCAACTTATCCTGAATACTATGTTTGACTAACTCTGTCTCAAATAATTATATTTGATTAACTCTAGTTCGTTTTAACTCTAATCGATTAACTCTAACTGAGTAACTCTAACTCGATCAACTCGACTTGATTAACTCGACTTACTTAACTTAACTGGTTAACTTGACTTACTTAACTCACTGGTTAACTTGACTTACTTAACTCACTGGTTAACTTGACTTACTTAACTCACTGGTTAACTCTATTGAACTGGTTAACTCTACTGAACTGGTTAACTCTATTCAACTAACTCGACTCGACTAACCCCTTTTGAATAGCATATTCGTTTTACTAACTTTCGAATACCATATTCGATTTACTCCCTTCGAATACCATATTCGATTTAACTCCTTTCGAATACCATATTCTATTTACTTTATTCACTTTATAAAGATTTCCTTTTTAACAATGTTTTATTCATTTGAAAAGATTTACTTTTAAATAACGTTTCTACACTTTAAAAATGATTTCCTTTTTATAACGTTTCCTTTTCAATTCTATATGTAAATGGTTTACAAATATTTCCTTTTTAAATTTATTCTTGAAATATTCTAACTCCTTAAATTCTCTGAAAAATTTGCCATAACCTCCTTTATAACGGGAGCATCGGGAAAATCCCAAACCCGCCACACGGGCCTTTCCATTCAAAAAGAAATTGTTTGTAATTATTTCCTTTTTGAATATCTCCTATTTATAAATATTCCAATTTATAAACATTTCTTATTTATAAATATTCCACTTTATAAATATCTCTTATTTATAAATATCCCATTTTATAAATATTCTATTTTCAATATCACATTGAAAAATCCCCTTATCAACATTTCGGTATGTTATGGTATTCAATCATATCAAATCACGATGTTCAATATCGTCCAAGCACATATAATCGCCCACAGATTTTATATCACATCATATAACAATATATGAAAAACAATAAAATAACTGTTGAGGAATCCAGTCGGATTCCTCCAACCTGTCTCCCTGCATCCACAGATGTTACACAATATGATTATCATAACTTTCAGTTCAATATAAATTATTCTGATAGTAGAATCAATATATAAATATTTAATGGTTTATATATATATATATAATTTTCACTAACTGACTAGCAGTTCAATCAATCAACCAACACACAACAATCAATAGATGATTAACGGTTCTAAAAATACATTATAAAAATATAACTATTCAAAGTTGGTGAGTTTTACTCACATTGGCAGTTCATCGTTAAAGAACGATAAACTATTATTTGATTTGAATCAAACAATTAAATTCGCCGTAAATTCAAACGAGCCCCAATCCACTTCCAGTCAACTTCATTGTGAAGCTCTCGTCCATATGATCCCAACGGATCTTGTTTCGGTCAATTCTGATTAAATATGACCGAGATATTTAATTTACAATTTTGAATATACTTTTTTTTTATAAATTAAAAACTTTAGAATTAATTTACAAGGTCCTCACCCCTTTTCACTTCGGCTCACCAGCCCAATATCCAACCCGACATCAACCCTTCTTCCTCACCGATCAAGCACGCTCCAGTATTTTTCCAGCACCACTATTGTGCTTTCCATTACCCCTTTTTCTTCAACTTAAACATCAACTAACTAAACCATGATCTTCTCACACAATCCTTATACCCGCTCCTCAACTATTCCTCTCCTCCTGCTGCCGTGAACTGCTCGTATCCATGGCCATTTCTGCCACATTTTCTCCCTCCGTTCCTCACCATTACTTAGTAAAAACCCAAACTAACCTTACCATGATGCTCCTCTTCAAAAACTAACTCACCCCAACACCTCAAAACCCAGCTCGAGGTTACGTGGCGGAATCCGATTCACCCATTCCGTCGCCCTGCTACCGAACCGCCGAACTTCATCAGTAGCAAATCACCCTAAATTTCACGTGTCGGTGCTGCATACTTCACTGAACCGGAAACCAAGACTGATTTCCCTTAACAAGGATCATAGCCGGAGATATTTACAGCCCTAGGTCTACTGTTCGAATCCAATAGCCCCCAAACAAATGATCGAACTTGTTACAAAGGGTATAGAGATGAAGAGCATCCTCTGTTGTAATCGAATACATTTGTTTTGGTTTTTATAAGAATTTGTTTGATTTTTGTTTGATTTTTGAAGATAGCGAAATGCTTTCCTGTGAAAACAATGCGGCGGCTACAACATTTGTTAGAAAGAAATATGGAATTAGGTTTAAGGTGTTAAGGTAGTGGTATTTATAAGGGTGATAAATATCTAGATATTTTGGTTAGGATATTTTATATTGTTCGTATTCGTCTTCTAAAAATCCGTACGATCACATACGATACCTAAAAATCACGAAATTGGACATGAAGCTACAGTTTGACATTTCGGTCCCAAAAAAACTGGTTTCATCGAATTCCGACTCCGTTTGCTCACACAGCGTATTTTTAACCGGCAAAATACTGACTGTTTTTCACTCTAAAAATCCGTACGGCCACATACTGACTCTAAAAATCACGAAACTTGGAATCTAACAATAATTTGATGTTGCGGATCCAACAAGATAAGTTTCGTCGAATTCTGAGGTCGTTTGCAAAACTGGCTATTTTTAAAGCTCTAAATGACCCATTTAAATATATAAATATATTTAAATATAATTAAATTTAATATTAATAATTAATATTATCGTCTATATTCACAATAGAATATCATACAGCTCCAGGAAAATTATATATATTCGATATTCCAAGTCCAGGTTGAATCGAATTTCAATTTATATTGAAATTCCCTTTTATAACGTATATAAAGCGTTGCAAATTATAAAGGAATTCCACGGCGACTTTTCTGAAATTTGATTTGGACGTAAATCAAAATCTACACTTCGAAATCCCAAATTTTCCCTTCCACTAGAAAAATATAATCCACCAGCTCCACACGTTTCTTGTTTCATAGAAATCCGACTTAAAACGGACCCTGTACATCCAGTTGAAGTTCAAATCGCCAAATAGCGAACTGCAGCGCCATTTCGAGCTCGATTATAATTATATTATAATTCTACGTTCAAATTGTCGTTTATATAATATATTCGTTATTCAAATTCAATTCTAAACTGAATTATATAATTTGAATTGCCCAGTTCACACCATATCGCCATTTCAGCCAATTCTGGTTATTTCAGAATTAAATATATTATTTAATTATTATTTTAATTAAATATTCACTATTAATTAATTAAACAACCATTATATTCTCTAAATCACTATTTAAATAATTAAATAAATTAATTATTATATCGCTAAAAATGCGGGTTCATTTCAAATCAATTTAAATAATTAAATAAATTAATTAATTAAATAAATCATATACTTTAAATTTCTGGGTTCATTTCAAATCAATTTGAAATCATAATACCAATTCAAAACCTTTGAATTTCTAAACAACTTCTTTTTCTCAAACAAATTCAAAAACAAAACCTTTGGTAGTAATCCCTCACTTAGGACTCGAAAATCACACCGATGATACTGCGCAGTCATCATCGGAATTATTTTCCAGCGATCCAAGTGATTTCAATACTATATCATTTTCAATACCATTACTAAATACTTCCATTTTGAAAACATTTCAAAATCTCCCAGGAACTTAAAATTTCTTTATTTTAATTCCAAATCTGATTTAAATTCATATTTAATTCATCTTATTTCATATACTTTACTTATATGAATTCCAAAATCTTCAACTTAAACATCAACTAACTAAACCATGATCTTCTCACACAATCCTTATACCCGCTTCTCAACTATTCCTCTCCTCCTGCTGCCGTGAACTGCTCGTATCCATGGCTATTTCCGCCACATTTTCTCCCTCCGTTCCTCACCATTACTTAGTAAAAACCCAAACTAACCTTACCATGATGCTCCTCTTCAAAAACTAACTCACCCCAACACCTCAAAACCCAGCTCGAGGTTACCTGGCGGAATCCGATTCACCTATTCCGTCGCCCTGCTACCGAACCGCTGAACTTCATCAGTAGCAAATCAACCCAAATTTCACGTGTCGGTGCTGCATAACGTATATAAAGCGTTGAATCGATATTCCAAGTCCAGGTTGAATCGAATTTCAATTTATATTGAAATTCCCTTTTATAACGTATATAAAGCGTTGCAAATTATAAAGGAATTCCACGGCGACTTTTCTGAAATTTGATTTGGACGTAAATCAAAATCTACACTTCGAAATCCCAATTTTTCTCTTCCACTAGAAAAATATAATCCACCAGCTCCACACGTTTCTTGTTTCATAGAAATCCGACTTAAAACGGACCCTGTACATCCAGTTGAAGTTCAAATCGCCAAATAGCGAACTGCAGCGCCATTTCGAGCTCAATTATAATTATATTATAATTCTACGTTCAAATTGTCGTTTATATAATATATTCGTTATTCAAATTCAATTCTAAACTGAATTATATAATTTGAATTGCCCAGTTCACACCATATCATTTCAGCCAATTCTGGTTATTTCAGAATTAAATATATTATTTAATTATTATTTTAATTAAATATTCACTATGAATTAATTAAACAACCATTATATTCTCTAAATCACTATTTAAATAATTAAATTAATTAATTATTATATCGCTAAAAATGCGGGTCATTACACTCTTAGAGAGCACTCATTCATTTGCATATCTTGGGGGTTAAGGATAAGGCTATACGTTAGATACCATACAACCAAATAATCAAATGGAACTTCTCGCTGAACAGTTGATAACTGTTTGATCTAACGGAACTTCTCGCTGAACGATTGTGGATTTAGATGGCCAAACGGAACTACCTGCTGAACGATCAAACAATCGAAAAATTGGATGATTGAACGAAACTACCTGCTGAATGGCTAAATAATGAAACAATTGAACGAAACTACCTGTTAAAGGATCAAATTGTTTGAAACCTAACGAAACTACTGCTGAATGACTATTTGGTTCAGGATAGGATTAGTTTATTTTTGAAAGCAGTCCTCTACCTATGTGTCCGAGAGGGTATTCCTCAGGATAGTTATGGTTCTTTCACTCGTACGATTTCTCTGAGCCAAACTCCGAGGAACCTATGGATGGTTTAATATTAATTAGTTATTCTCGCTGATATAAAAATTATCCAGCATTATGCACACAAATAACCTTTGATCATTGATGGCGCATCTGTTTGATGAGTTTTTTATTGAATTTGGTGATTCTTCTAAAATGTTCCTTAGCATGATATGTTTAACCTTTATTCCTTTTTGACATATGTTCTATTCGAAGTAAGATTTATAAATGTGGTGTATGCCCACCCGAGTGCTAACCTCGGGAGCTTGCATGGTCCCTGCTTTAAGTTTACCCAAGTATGAGTCTTAGGGCTTTCTGTATGATTTCTGATTTAAGTTTACCCAAGTGTGAGTCTTGGGATTTCCCTAAGGTTTCTAATTTTTGCTTACCCAAGTATGAGTCTTGGGGCTTTCTGTATGATTTCTGATTTAAGTTTACCCAAGTGTGAGTCTTGGGATTTCTCTATGGTTTCTAATTTTTGCCTACCCAAGTGTGAGTCTTGGGGTTTCTCTATGATTTCTGACTTCTATTTACCCGAGTGTGAATATCGGGGTTGACATGATTTCTGATTTCAATTTTCCCAAGTATGAGTCTTGGAACTTCTATTATTTTCAGATATGATTTCTGATTTTTTGACTCCTATTTACCCAAGCATAAATCTCGGGGTTTTTACTAATTGCAGATGAGAATTTCTGATATCTAATTTGTTATTTATAGGTTTTGTTTTCCTCTCACATTCAGTTTTTTGAGTTCCTGTTGCATAAACTCATGATTAAGCTTTAGACTTTCATTTCCCAATAGAAGTTTTCAGCGTAAAACATAAATAGATACTATGGAGCTACCATCCAAAGTTTTCCAACAAGGATCATGATCTCACACCACCTTGTATAGGGAGTTTTCTAAACTCTCGACATATTTACCCATAATATTTGCTACCATGAATTATGGTACAAAATTATGTTGTACACATCATAAGTGTCAGACATTATGCGAGTAATATCACTTTCACCAACATATCATGCCTGTTAGTAGTGAGCTTCTAATTACCTATTGCAAATATCCACTTTTGGGTTTGTCGTTTCACATTTCTAATGGTGAATTCTTGATAGTGGAATGTTTAGATAATAATACTGAGTTCTTCGTTCCACATTGCTAGGAGAATGCTAATAATTAAATCATAATATTTCGCATGAGCGCATAATGTCTTTCGCTCACTGGGGTTCATAACTCACAAGTTATTTCCAAACTCTATCCACTAACAAAGTTCATGTTCCCCCTCGCATTAATATTCCGGGAAATATGGACCTAATACTAAAGATTTTTATGACAATTCTTGAGTGGCAGGCAAGCTGTATAGGAATCGCAAGAGTTTGTCCTAAAGAACAAAAGCTTCTTCATACTAAGGGGACTAACTGTTAACATCAAATTTCATACCAATCAAATATGAAGAAGCATAAGCTTTAAAGCCTAAAAGGGTAAAGGAATTTCGGACAGCGAAACCAGATTTTTGAAGAAAAGAGCGAATCTAAGGAGTTACCGGAAGCAAAGTCCGAAAGCTAACAGCAAAGCCATAAGGCAAAGGGGAAGAGCTGAAAGTTGATACCAGCAGCCAAGAAAAATCAGAACACAACAATATCGGTTCAATACCGACAGCTGAAGGCAGAAAGTAATATTCAAGAGTCTAAAAGGTCATGACAGAGGAAAGCTCAAGATCAATATGAGAAAAGAAGATATCGCCAAGATAGTGCTGACACTAAAAGGGGAATAAAGTAGCAATTCCCGAAGCATTGCACCTGATACCGGAAGCTAATGACAAGAGGATCACCGAAAGCATGTAACATGAAATGTAAGTAGGAGAACGAAAGATTCAACCGATACCTACTTGATACCAACAACAACATCAAGAAGCATCTTCAACTCACCGGAGGATATTCCGAAAATCTACCTTTATAACTAAAGACTAACACATATGCCAAAGCCGAAACCGGCACCCTTTACCACTACCAAAGATTCCATAATCCATTGCTTAAGCCGAGAGGTATAGAAGCGGACCAAGACCAGAGGTCTCGAAATCGAAAGCCACCAAGGCTAAGCTCAACTAAGCGGACCAAGACCAGAGGTCCCGAAACAAAAAGCCACCAAGGCTAAGCTCAACTTCCAAGACCAAACTACCGGAAGGTATGGCACCAGAACCACTCCCAAGAGTCCAAGATTGATATTCCAAAGGCAAAGAAGCATCCATGAAGACATTTGATAGGAAGAAAGGCAACCAAAATCTTTTTTTGCCTGAACCAGAGTTCACAAGGGCGGACGAAACCTTGTTTCCGCATCCAAGGAGGGCTTTTGCTGGGTCCACAACAGAAGGGGGGCCAATATGCCTATAAACAGAACCCTAGCGGTCTCATTTACGGAGGCTCATTCTTTCTCTCACATTCTAGAGAGTAAACCCTAATTTGTAAATCAATTTGGGGATTTCTTACGTAACCTCGTCTATGAATAAAATCATCAAAGCCTTTAAAGTGGACGTGTGTTCAAGTCGAACCGAACCACTATAAATTGTGTGTTCTTACTTTTTCTGCATACTATATCGTTCTCAATATATTTCTGTTCATATGCTGCTATGATATTGGATTACTAGAATATTCTTACACAAGCGTTAGGTTCTTAGCGACCTAACATTTTCTCACAATATAAGCCTTTCCGCACCAACCTCTCTCTAGGTTTAAAATCACTGATTACCCTTCCACAAGCTTCATGCCATGTGGCAAGCCTAGGCGATCCTTCAACAAGTAGTTTATCTTCCTCACTTGTAATGTACTTAGGAAACCCCTATCCCAAGGTAACTATTGGTCCTCGAGTTGCAGAAGCGTGATACTCACCCCTTGAGGGAAAGGTCCACTTGCCTAGACCTATCTCCGGTGTTGACGAAAAATATTGTTAACAATATCTAACTCCATGATTGTTTCAATTAGCTTCCAAAACTCCTGATGGGGAATCCACTTTGGATGCTTTATCATAATCTAATATTGTTGCTAAGAGAAACCTTGCTACCATTGCTGATGAACCAACTCCTAAGAGACGCAAATTTGAGACTTCCACCCTTCTTACTTCTCACGAGGTTGATGTTATTGAGCCTAGTGAGTATCATACCCCTGCTTCCGCTACTCCCTCTGCTGGTGCGACCCCGAGCACTGCTCCTTTTCAGACTGCGACTCCGGGTAGTGATTTTCTCTATCGTATCTGTGTGCCTGACACTCCTGGATCTTTAAATGTGATTGAATGTGAGTTGACAACTCATTTTCATCCTAGACATGCCAGTTCCTCCTTACCTCCTCTAGCAATTCGAAGTTTCGGCGAAATCATAAGGCTTGCCCTTTCTCCTGATGACATAGCCAAGTTTTCACTTCCGTCCTCATCTTCAATTTTAGCAAGCTTGCCCCATTCAATTATCGAACAACAACTACGTGTATGAACTTATTTATGCTTTATTTTGACTTCAATGTGAGTTCTGACCCTTTTCTTTTCCCCAGATTTCCAAGAGATGGTTCTCTCTTCTAGAGATGCTTACTTCACTCCCCTTGGAAGCTATGACGCTTAAAGAAGAGAAAGACGCCCTAACTCATAAAGTTGAATCCTTGACAGTGGAGCATAAGAAAGAGTGTGAGGAACTAAGGACGTCCCTTGAAAGGGTCAGAACTGAGCTAGAGAATGAGAGGAAAACTAGGTTTCTCTTGAATGACCAGGTATTAGCGCTCCAATTGTTTAAGCAGGAGGTCGAAGATGAGAAGGCCAGGATGGTGGCTAGTCATACTAAAAGACTGAAAGAGAAGGATGATCGGCTTTCCTAGGTTCCATATGCGCTATTCGCTTCTTAATGCATAATTTACGAAGCCAAAAATAGGATCGTTGAATTCCTGAAAGAGCATTTCCTAAAGATTGCACTGGAGTATTACGAAGATGCCCTTTTCCTAGCATTGTTTAACAATTTCAAAAAAATTCTTGAAATAGAATTTCCTTCTGTTCATCCCTCCATTCGAAGAAGAGTTACGGAAAGAATCGAGTTAGCCAAACGGAGGGTTGAAGTCCTATATAAAGAGAAGTCTAAGCCTGAAGATTTTTTATATATCGAGGAACTTCTGGATGACCTTGATCCGGATATGGAGGAAGATGAATCCACGGGTTCAGATTACGATTGGGATGATGATGGTGACCATAGCCTCAAAGGTACGAAGCTTTCTGAGGATTGGAACGGAAGGGGAACCATTCCTCCTTTTGCAGGGAATGTTCATATTTTCACAAAAGTAGCTTCTGGTCCCTTGAATGTTTCTTTTGACCCGAATTTGGTTGAAATTCTGTCCAAAGATGATGATATCTCAAGCTAAGGGGAAAAAGAAATGGTGCATCCTGTACTTCCTGAGGTCTCCGCTGCTCAGGTATGGTCCTTGTACTACTCTTACCCTGTCATTCCTGAGTTGCGGGCTTCTTGTAACAATTTATAGATAACAGAAAACAACATTATGACGATACGATATGGGGTTAGATAATAACCAAAAATAGGATACAACTTAGCCTTGCTTTTATTGAAATAATTTCTCGCATCACAAATCCTTTGTTTAATTTTGTGTCATGGAAGAATTCTGTATTACTTGAAGATATATTTTCAAGAGTACATTCGTATTCTAACTTAATGAATGAGTGTCTGTCCCAAGCTATTTCTCAGGCAACACCTGAATTTAAAAGACATCCTATAATATGTAACCTTCGTCGTATTTGTGTGAAATATAGATTTCCCTTAGGTTACCTAGACGACGAACGGGAAGTTGTTCCAAAAGAAACTTAGAACTCAAGTTTATTGATTTTAATACATGTAAGATGTACTTTAACCGATGGGACTATTGTTGTAACTCTTGATGTACGCGGAATGTTGTAGCAAACCCTTTTAATGAAAATCATGGCTGATCAATATTATCCTTCTAAAGTAGAATTCATGAATGATTGTGTTTTACCCTTCACGCGAATAAGGAGGTCAACCTGAGGTTCCTCTTCTAAACTTGGAGAGGACTCATTATTAATGGTAAAGCCAAAGAGTATCTTTGAAGATGCTTCTACTTCAAACTGGAAAAGATTGTATTGTCTTCAAAAGATAACAATTAGGAATCAGGGTGAACAAATATCCACTTTGGAAGGCCGACTAAAAGAGAAAGATGAAACTATGCTTGAGTTGAAAAAATGACTAAAGGCCAATCCTTCTACTAATGCAGACGAAGAAATAAGTAAATTACTCCGACGAATTAGAAGTTGAACTGGAGGATGCTAAAGCAAGCTACAAATCCTTAAAATATGCCTTAAAGAATCCTAACACAGATTAATGAGTCCAGTTACCATGAAGCCTTTTTATTTTGCAATCATAATATGGTAATAGAATGATACATGGATGTAAATACTTGAAGTGATGACATTTTGTATATGGCAACTCGCGAGATAATTTTATAAATAAGGTTATGTGGATATCGCCCGACATCTAATTTTGTGCTGTTGAGGAGAATACTCTCTTCCTAGAGCATTATTGTGCCACCCTATGCAAACTTAACATACATCGTTTTGGTTTTTAACCTTGTAGGATGTATATGTTGGATAGATAAGGTAACTAGCCTACAACATAAAATAGCACGTGCATTATACTCTCATAATAAACTAATGCATGGTGAAGCAATACATTGACTCATATTTTATGTTTTGGGAATAACCAACTTGCTTGACAAAAATTCTTTTAAGAACAGTCTCGCGCGAAGCGTTAAGGAAAGTATAACCCTTGTTGTACTTTCTTGGTAATGAAGTAGTGTGATTATTTGTAGTGCATGTTTTATTTGAATAACGAGCAAAAAAATCATGCATATGGGTTAAGAAAATCTCCCTGAGCATCATGGAAGATCACCATCCTCATTTGAAGGCTTTTAGGCGGCTGACTCGAGTTACCTTGCCGAATGTTGATACCGTATCCCATTTCCCAACAATAAGGTTTAGAGTTTCTTGATCCAAATAAGGTATTAATGAAGAGAAGACCGGAACGCTCCTTCTGGCAATAATAAGAAATCCTGAACCAACCCAGAGTCGGGTATTTTAATGGAAGATTAGAAATCTTTTTCTGGCAATTAACAGAATTCCCGATCCGTAACCCAGATTTCGGTATTTAATGGAAGACCAGAAACCTTCTTCTGGCAATTAATAGAATTCCCGATCCATAACCCAGATTCGGGTATTTGATGGAAGACCAGAAACCTTTTCTGGCAATTAATAAAAATCCCAATCTATAACCCAGATTCGGGTATTTGATGAAAGACGCAGTATCCACATCTGGTATCAATTTAAGTCCCAAATTAAGCCAGATTCGGGCATTCGACAGCATACCGGAAATTCCTCTCTAGTAATGATAGAAATCCCAAACCAACCCAGATTCGAGTGTTTGATAGAAGACCAAAAATTTCCTTTTAGCGATGATAGAAATCCCAAACCAACCCAGATTT
The DNA here is from genome assembly GCA_030737875.1 of Allium sativum. Classification (NCBI taxonomy): domain Eukaryota; kingdom Viridiplantae; phylum Streptophyta; class Magnoliopsida; order Asparagales; family Amaryllidaceae; genus Allium; species Allium sativum. The sequence goes on from CM060922.1 coordinate 547,006,224, forward strand.
GGGTATTTGATCGAAGACCATAAATTCCCTTCTAGTAATGATAGTTGTGTTACCCCCTTGGGTTTAGTTTACAAAGCAAATGGCGTACGTACTTCGTTAGCCACTCTCTGGGCCTGTGATTGTCAAAGAAGAGGGTGTACGTGCTTTGTTGGCCACTCTATGGGGCCTTTGCATCCAATGCGCTTGGCTGGCTTATTCTCAAGCAGGGCCAAGGACTTACCCGAACTCCCTCCAGGAGGCGCCTTACCCTGGCCATCGTAAGCTTTGATGATGGCTTAGATGATTTAATCGGGCCAACATAGACACGACTTAAAGGCTTACTCTTTCGATGCTCTACCCTAGCCATCGTAGGCGGTGATAAAGGCTTACACTCCACCCCCTCCAAGGGGTGCCTTACCCTGGTCATGTAGACGATGATAAGAGTTTTTTGTTCCCTTCTACAGGATACGAGGAACATAAACAAAGGTAGGACGTGCTCTTCCACGAGCAGATGTAGGACGTGCTTAGTTCATAGTAGAGGCGGGACAAACTCTTCTGCAAGCATAGGCAGGGTGTGCTAATTAGATGCTCTGTCCCGACCATTTCCGGCATGGATCGAAGGCTTACGCTTTTGATGCTTTAATCTGACCCTCTCTGACTTGGGCGCGAGAAAGGCTTACACACCACCCCCTTGTAAAGGGTGCCCTGGCCTGGTCATCTTGGCAGTGATAAGGGTTTTTATCCACTTTAGTTTGACCCATCTCAGGTTATTCAAATTTTGAGAGGGTTTCATACCCTTAGCTATGCAAACAATCCTTCTTTTTTGAGAATATTTTTGTTGGACTTAGTTTGATTGCTTTGCAATGGCCTTGATCAAAGAACTTGATAATCATTCCTTTAAGAACTCTACAGTGGTTAGTTTCATGCCCATTCAACATATGATAGCAGTAAGGCCCTCCCAATTTCCTATTGTATTTAGGCTTCTTCTTTGTAGATGGCCAGAAATTAAGCTCATGTTTGGTAAGGAAATAGATATTTTCCATTGAAGTGGTAAGGTGACATTCTTTCGATAGCTTCAACACGAAGTGTTCTCTTTGTTTTTGGAACTTAACCCCTTTGTTATTTGGCTTCATTACTTCATCCATATCTTCGATCCTTCTTTTCGAAGCATATTGAGATTGAAAGGTTATTCTTTTAGTCCATTTGGAAGAAAAGCGATTGAAGTCTCACATTATTCCTTATTCGAATATTGTTCCATTAATTTACTCATGGATGACCTTTTTTACGTGAGAGAATAGGTTATACTTCTTTGATGTAGAACCACTTAGAGTTAAGATTGGGATTCGTCCCATGTAGAAAGTGTTGTTGTTCCAATAATCAGGATCACATTGTTCAAGTTCCTTCTTCCAGTTAAGGATTCGCAAGGCTTCCATCCTTAAGCTTTGCTCTTCCATCACTCTCGGGTCAGTAATATCTGACATAGCCATTTGAGATTCGGAAGACTCTTTTTGGGACCCTTTACCCATAGTCTTGCTTCTTTAAAGCTTAGTCCAATCTGGGACGAAACATCACAATTAGAAATGTGGTTGTTAACCATAAGGTCGTAGGTTCAGGTCCTCCTTCTAGCGCCAAAATGTTAATGATATTTTCATCAACACTGGAGATAGGCCTAAGGAAGTGGATCTAAGGGTAAAATGAGATTTTTTAGTTCCCACAAGCTTGAGTTAGTTCACCGTTTCCTAGATAACAAAGTTTATAGACCGAAGATTAGTTACTCTTCCCTCAAGGGGTGAGCATCACGCTTACGAGACTCAACAACCAACAGTTACCTTGGAATAAGGGTTCCCTAAGTGCAAGACAAGTTAGAAAGCTAAATGGCTTGTAGAAGGGTATTCTGGTAACCCGGGCTTGCGCATGAAGCATTCAATTGTTGAGAAGACATAGGGAAATAAGGCAATCATAGAAAATATGCCAAGTGTCAGTTCACTCTTATTGCTCATTGATTTGAGTACATAAGTGTTAACAAAAGAAATCCCCAAATTGATTTAGAAATTAGGGTTTTCGCTATAAGAAATGAATACAAGATTGAGGAATGAGAAAAAGTCCCCTAAAATGTGACCCCTAGGGTCTTATTTATAAACAAACCGAGACCCCTTTTGTCCCTGGTTCAGCAGTAGCTCCTTTAGGATGCGATAGCTTGGTGTCGGCCGCTTCTCACCTTCCGGTTTCGATTGCCTTGGTTTCGGTCGCCTCATTAACATTGTTATCGGATATAACTTGACCTTTGGTGAGCCAGTCTTGGCTTTCGAAATACTGGTTCCGGCCTTAGGAGCTTCTCTTTGATGCTACTTCTACCTTCTGTATCGATACCAAGCTAGCTGGTATTAATAGCTTCGGGAATGGCTTTCGGCTCTCTGCAATAAGCTCTGGTTTCACCTTCAAATGTTCAGAATATTTGCTTTCGTGCTTCAGTTTTCCATATTCTTGGAACCGTCACCCCTTTCAGTATCGACGTTAAGCTAGTTAATGTGGATAGCTCTTCTTCTTGTAAACTTTGGTTTGCTTTCGGTGAGTCGTCGGAGCTGGTCTCGTCTTGCGGAAGCATGCTTTCGGTACATCCCCTGAAGGCTTTTGAAGCTGTCTTTGGGGGTCGACAAGCTCTGGCTCCACTAGCTACCTTTCGGAAAGGATTCCTTGTGTTCCTGTTTCTTATGACTATCACGTATTTACCTTATTCCGTATTGACACTAAGCTAATTAGTGTTGATATCCGTTTTGTCTCCTTTTGTCTGGCTTATTGCTTTCTAATGTGTTTCGAACGTTATAGAATCCTTCCCTGGTTTTGGTTTTCGGGTCATTGGCTTCTGTTCTTGCCCTTCTTTGCTTACTTCCAACTCCATGTGTCTTACTTTCGGGATTGAGTCCATGTGGATGGCCTTTAGTGTCGGCATTGCTTTGTCGCTGTCACCTTTCGTATCGGCACGAGCTTTCCTTCCTTGTATTGGTGTCGATAGCCTACTGACCAAATCATCACTTATATACTCCCGACTTTAGCCTGATGATGCTTTCGGATCATCCTTTTATGCAGGTTGCAGTCTGATACCCCTTCACCGGCAACAGTGTTGAATTCGGTAGTAACATATCACAACAATTTTTTGGATTATATCAGAAAAAAATATTGACGAAGTCCTTAATATTTGGCACTACGAACTGTTCCTCTAGTTTATTCCATTGAATAAAGAAGGCAAACTTATTCTTAAGCAATTTAGGGGTGTCAAACGGGTCATGTAAGGTCGTATTAGGGTCAAGCAAAATTTGACCCAATCCATTTACAACCTAGCATATTTTTTCACAGTAGCAGGATCGCTATAATTGACTCCACTATTTATTCTGACTCACTTAACATAAAGGTTTACCTGACCCAACTCACCTATCATATGGGTTACCCGTTTAGCTCATCTAAATGTATTATGTTATTTTCTAAGTACAACCATTAGTCACCTTAGGAAACTATAGCATTCGTTCTGAAGACAAAGTACTTGAGTGTTCCATACTGTTCGTAATTTAGGTAAGAGCTCATTGGTCGAAGCCTTGCCCGATTCTGAGCCAGTAGGAAGAAGTTACTGTAGTTCAAACCAAAAAAATAGTGACTTTGTATGTTGGCGGGGTTCAAATATGAGAATGTAGTTTGTTATTTTCTAAGTAAAAGTGTTAGTCGTCTTGGAAAACTACAACATACATTTATAATACGAAGTATCCGAGTGTTTCAAACGGTTCGTAATTTAGGGAGGAGTTCATCAGTCGATGTCTCGCTTGATTCCAAACTAGTATGAAGAAACTACTGCAGTCTAAACAAAAAATAGCAACTTCGTATATAGACAGAGTTCAAATATGAAAATCTAGCCTATTATTTTCTAAGAGCCCGTTTGACAAACATAAGCAATTGTTTAAAATATGAAAATTCAAATTTTGAAATCTGAAATTTTAGATTTTGAAATTTTCAAATTTGTAAATTTTAAATTTTAAATTTTGAGCCTTGGAAATTTTTGAAATTTGAAAATTTGGAATTTTGAAATTTGAAATATTGAAAATTTCAAATTTTGAAATTTTGTAAAACGCTAAAATTTAAATTTTTGAAAATTTAGGCAGAAGTTAATTGGTCGAAACCTCGTCTGGTTTCGAGATAGTATGAAGAAGTTACCATAGTTTAAAAAAATAACGACTTCGTATGTACGGAGTTAAATGAGTTACCCATTTACAACTCTTTTAAAAACGAGTAAATCCTTTTACGATTCATTTAATAAAAATTCATAAACGGGTTAACCTAACGGGGTTGTTAGAAGGGTAAATGAGTTGGGTAAATGGGTATGGGTATCTTTTGACAGGTCAATTAAGCATTGCCCAAATTTTCCTATAGAACAAGCAAAAGGAAAAATATTCTTATACATCTCTTGTGAGAAGTTTGAAGGATTCACAAGATTTGTAACAAGCATGACATGAGTCCTGTTGTTGGTATGCAAGATAGATTTCAAAGTAACCCAAGAATAGCTCATTGGAAAGTTGCAAAGGAAGTGCTAAGATACCTAAAGTGAACAGAAAATTACATGCTCACATGCAAGAATCAAGTCACCCACAGGCGACTACTCATTCAAACTCAGACCATACTGGGTCTGGGTGTCCTAACACTAGGGTTTGCACTCTTAACTAAGTCTATGTGTAACTATTATATGGAGGCACAATATTATGGAACAGCCAGGCAACTGAGTTGCTTTTCGGATCCACCATGATGGCTCAATATGTGGCATGTTATGAGGCTTCAATTTAGGAAACATAGACGTGTGATTTCGTCTCACTTTGACGTTTTAAGTTTTATCTCTAAACCACTAATTATCTACTGCAACAACGAAGACGTAGCTTTTTTTCTCCAACTATGATAGGATAACTAAGGGAAACACATGGATCTATGGTACCTAATACTAAAGCAAGACGTTAAACTGAAAAAAAAAAAAAAAAAAAAAAAAAAAAAAATTGTTGTTGAGTCGAAAAGTACAAACTTATAAGTGGTAGACATATTCACAAAAGAACTACTTCCAAAGACCGTTCAAAGGCATGCTTAACGTCCAGCTTCCAAAGTGGTTTGCAATAGAATTCGAACCTATCTGCACAGTGTTTTGATTCCTTCCAACTCCCAAACCACCAAAGCTACAAATGGTAGGTGCTTCTAATATATTTTTAACATGTGTTATTTTTGTTTTCAAATGTGTACACATTTATGTTTACATGAATGCCAACAGAAATAATATTTACTTCAAGACATTAGATGACCATTAAGTTAATCTCATTTACGGTCTAATTATGAAAGTTGTCAATGTCGTAGTACATGAAAGTAAGCATGTTACAAGATAACGCGTACTGCGTACACCTCATGACTCGCATTGACCACTAGAATCAGATTGTTATTTTGATTTGATCTTGATGGAAGATCAAGATTAAGAATCTGGAAAGTCGGTTCTCTCTTAACCTACGTATTGATGTTGCCTATCACAAGAAACCAATTTTCTTTCCCATTGAAGAAGTTTCGAAAACAACTACAACGGTTCCCCTTATAGAATCAGATTGTTATTTTCATCAAGGTGTTTGGAGATATGTTTAATTGATTAAATTTCGTTACAATTGTGATAATCATGTAATGCAATATCTACCAAAATTACTTTTGCACTTTGTAAAAATATACACACATAAAACAATATTACCTCGCCAAATGTTACCTTTGTGGTGCTTATCTAAGTGCTTAGTATGCCTTTTTTAGAAGTATGTGACCAAGCATTTCTGTACCAAAATATTGCAGACGGTGAATTCTGAAATGACCCTCCATAAGAAATACTTTTCTTCTAAGTCTAAAATCAAAATATTGCAGACCGTGAATTCTGAAATATAACTCAGCAAGTTATACAGGGGACATGTCACGTAACATGACAACAATTTTTTTTTTTTCATTTTTTCCCGTATATTTGAGAACATCTACAGGAATAAACTCGGTGCAGCTATAGGATTTTTCTTAGGTTGCATTCTTTCTTAAGCTAAAACACCTAAAAAGTTATTCTGAAGGAGGCACCAAAGTAAGTTCTCCAGGAAATATTGCATGTTTATGTTGCGAACCGAACTGAACTGCGAAAGGAGAATAATTATTTGTATGAGTTTGTATTTTATTTGTTTCAATAATTTTAAGTATTAAATAATGTCTAATAATGGATATTAAATTATACATTACTATTAAAAAAAAAAAAAAAAAAAAAAAAAAAAAAAAAAACTATTATGATTTACTGAGTTTTGTGATATATGGAAGAAAGATTATGAAGAGAATGCAATTAGAACAGAGAAGAGACTTTGTGCAGAGAATAACGTTGCTGTATCATTTGAATTGATTAAAAATAATGTACAGCGAAGGCTGACTATATATATAGCCATATACAGATAGTTGGGCTCGGCCCAGAGCTGTGGTCCATATACCACTTATTGAATTACAAGTACAGATAAGTATGGAAAACACTTTTGTATGCCGTTTGCATTTTCTCTCTAATACTCCCCCTTCAAACGCTACTTAGGGTTTGCGTCGCATCAGAAAATTCCTGAGAGATATTGCTGAAATGAGAGGGGATACACAACCGATGTAACATTAGGTGCTTGCTTCTTGGGAATTGCTGTCAGATCTGACTTTCTCCGGCGAGTAGAGTTCGGATTTGAGCAGTGGATCTTCCTTGATGTCGCGTTGTGCTACAGTGCCTTTATGAGATGTATTCTCTTCCTTTTCATCCTTGTTAGCTAAATCCAGTGAGGAAGAGGTTTGCTTTTGAGATTTACTTGTTCCTATTTCTGAAATTTTGGAGCTTTCGTCATCAACAACTTTGAGTTTTTCTCTGAACAAGAGAAAATTCTTCCTTGCGATTGGTTTGGTTAAGATATCTGTAAGTTGGTGAGTAGCAGGTATGTGATTCACTTGCAGTTTGTTTTCAGCTACCTTTTCTCTTACAAAGTGAATATCTAATTCGACATGTTTGGTCCTTGAATGCGGAATTGGATTGACACTTAATAGTACAGCACTAAGGTTATCACAACACACAACTGGTTGTCTGTTAGTTTTGATTTTTAGTTCATATAGTAATGACTCAATTCATGTTATTTCTGCTGTGCTGTTAGCTATACTTCTGTACTCGGCTTCGGCACTTGACCTTGATACAATTGGTTGCTTTTTAGAGCACCATGAAACAGGATTTGAGCCAAGAAATATACAATACCCTGATGTAGATCTTCTATCATCAGGGTCTGACCCCCAATCTGAGTCAGCATAACCACTTATATTTGTGCTTTGTGATGCTTCAAGTGTTAAGCCAAAGTTTATTGTCCCTTTCAGATATCTCAATATTCTCTTTACTGCTTGTCAGTGTGTATTTAAAGGATTTTGCATGAACTGGCTGACTTTATTCACGCTAAAAGAAATATCGGGTCTTGTAACAGTCACATATTGAAGAGCACCAACAGTACTTCTATACATTATAGGATTTGTCATAGGTTCACCGCCATGTTTTGACAGTCTTGTATTGCTTGCCATTGGTGTAGTCATAGCTTTAGCCTTGTCCATCTTTGTTTTGAGTAATATGTCTGTGATGTACTTCTCTTGACCGAGTATGATCTTGTTGTTGTTTGGTCTCTTTGCATGAATACCCCGAAAGTAATTCAGACTGCCCAAGTCTTTAATAGAAAACTCCTTGTCTAAATGCAATGTAAGATTTTGAATTTCTTTCCTGCTGTTCCCTGTAATGATTAAATCATCGACATAAATCAGTACATAGGTGATACTTGAGTTATCAAACTTGGTAAATAATGAAGTGTCGGATTTTGTAGAATTGTAGCCAAGATTGACTAGAGTTGTCTTTAATTTGTTGAACCACACTCTAGGAGCCTGTTTTAGACCGTAGATAGCTTTGTTTAGTTTGTATACAAGTCTCTCATTGTGCTGTTGTTGTTTGAAACCTTCTGGCTGCTCCATATATATTTCCTCCTGTAAGTCACCATTAAGAAATGCGTTATTTACATCTAATTGATTTATTTTCCAGTTTCTATGCAAGGCAATGGTTAGTATAATTCTAATAGTAGTAGGTTTCACAACAGGTGAGAATGTCTCATTGAAATCAAATCCACACTGTTGTGAATAACCCTTTGCTACCAGCCTTGCCTTGTATTTAGAAACTGAGCCATCCGGGTTTGACTTGACCCTGTAAGTCCACTTGCAACCAACTATATTTTTTTTGTTTGGCACAGGAACCAAGGTCCATGTGTTACTCTTAATAAGAGCATTATACTCCTCTTTCATAGCTGTTCTCCAATTTTCATGTTGGACAGCTTCAGTATATGTGTTTGGTTCCTTGGTTTCTGTGCTAATATTGTAAATTTTTGGCTTGAATATTCCACTCTTTGATCTTGTTGTCATATGATGACCAGTGTTGGTTGCTTGAGGTTCACGTTGATCTCTGCTTGTTGCTTGGTTATCTTCATCACTACTAGATGGTGTATCGTCATTCAGTGGTTGTTGATGTTCAGTCACCCTTGTAGTTTCATTATGAAATTCTTCATTGAAGTGCTCAGGGACGTTTCGTTCAGTATTTGACTGATTTTTGGAAGTAGAGCTTTCAGATTCAATTGTTGTAGTGCCTTGATGATGCACATTAGTTCTGACTTGATCAGGTAGATCAGGTACGGACATTCTTGGGTTATATATTTTTTTAGTAGTTTTTGTACCTGTTTCTATATTGCTAATGTTAATTTGTGATCCGAAATTCTCATTAGAATTGGTCCAGCTGATGTCACCTAAAGGATCTTATCTATATCCTTAATTTATTCTCTTGATTGAGATATTTTTAGCAACCTCATTTAAAGGATAAAGGAGATCTTTAATTTATTCTCTTGATTGAGATATTTTTAGCAACCTCATTTAAAGGATAAAGGAGATCTTTAATTTATTCTCTTGATTGAGATATTTTCAGCAACCTCATTTAAAGGATAAAGGAGATCTTTAATTTATTCTTTCTCTCCTTATTTGGCTGCATGAAAGTAGAATATAAATCCATTGCTATGGTTTGTAATGAAAATAAGCTTGTAAAACTCCATCAATTAATTAATAAAGTTTGTCTTTCTCCCGTGGTTTTTTCCCGAAAAGGGTTTTTCCACGTTAAATCTTGTGTGATTTTATTCTTTGCTTGCTTCTTTGATCATTTATTTATTAACAAGTGGTATCAGAGCCAGGTTCGTTCAACATGGCGTCGTTAAAGTATGATCTTCCGCTATTGGATCGAAACACTCGATTCTCATTGTGGCAAGTGAAGATGCGGGCGTTGCTCGCACAAGCTGATTATGATGATGCATTGGATGGATTCGGGAACAAGAGATTTGAACTATGGACCGATGATGAGAAGAGAAAGGATCGGAAGGCTTTGTCTCAAATTCAGCTCCATCTACACAATAATATTTTGCAAGAAGTTTTGAACGAGAAGACAGCTGCTTCTCTTTGGCGGAAAGTGGAGTCAATTTGCATGACCAAGGATCTCACAAGTAAGATGCATCTCAAACAAAAGCTGTTTCTGCACAAATTGCAAGAGGGAGGTAATTTGCTTGACCATATTTCTGATTTTAAAGAGATTGTTTCTGACTTGGCTGCAATGGAAGTCAAATATGATGATGAAGATTTGGGTTTAATCATGTTATGTTCTCTGCCGAGTTCTTACTCAAATTTCAGAGATACCATATTATATAGTCATGATACTCTCGCTCTAAATGACGTTTATGAAGCCTTGCACGCCAAGGAGAAAATGAAACAACTGGTGTCTTCAAATGGATCAAGCTCTCAAGCCGAAAGCTTGTCCGTTCGTGGCAGGACAAAGGAGAAAAATTCAAATAATGGATCTCGAGGTAAAAGTTCCAATGCCTATAAAGGTCGATCTAAATCTAGAGGCAAATACAAGTCTTGCAAATATTGTAAGAGGGATGGACATGAAATATCCGAATGTTATAAGCTGCAGAACAAGGAAAAGAGAAATGGCACATACAAACCAAAAGATAACAAAGAAGATGAAGTTAATGCCAATTGTGCTCGTAATGACAGTTCTGACAATGAGGTGTTTGTTGTTACCGTGTTTGCTGGATGTGCTGAGATTAAGGATGAATGGATACTTGACACTGCTTGCACTTTCCATATGTGTCCTAATAGAGATTGGTTTACAACTTTAGAACCCATAAATGATGCTGGCTCAGTTTTGATGGGTGATGATTCAACATGTAAAGTAGCAGGAATTGGTTCTATTCAGATCAAGATGTTTGATGGCGTAATCAGAACTTTAACAGATGTTCGGTTCATTTCCAACATGAAGAGAAATCTGATTTCTTTAAGTGCTCTTGATGACAAAGGGTACAAATATTCAGGTGGAGGTGGTGTCCTGAAAGTCACAAATGGTTCTCTTATTGTAATGAAGGGAAATCTTAGGCAAACAAATGGCCTTTATTATCTTCAAGGCACTACTGTTTCAGGTAATGCTTCCCCTGTTATCTCAAATAATATTTCTGATTGTGATACTGCTAATCTTTGGCATATGCGTCTTGGACATGAGTGAATTAGGTCTGTCAGAGTTGAACAAGAGAGGACTTCTTGATGGGTACAACGCACGCAAGCTGAAGTTCTGTGAACATTGCATTTTTGGCAAGCATAAGAGAGTGAAGTTCAACACTGCAGTTCATACAACAGAAGGCATTTTAGATTATGTGCATTTAGACTTATGGGGACCGTCTAGGAAAGCATCCATGGGTGGTGCTTGTTACATGATGACAATTATTGATGATTATTCCAGAAGAGTTTGGCCTTATTTTTTGAAACATAAATCTGAAGTTTTTTCAGCTTTCAAAGAGTGGAAGACTATGGTTGAGAGACAAACTGAAAGGAAGGTAAAGAAGCTTCGGACTGATAATGGGATGGAGTTTTGTTCAGATGAATTTAATTCATTTTGCAAGGCTGAAGGCATTGTTAGGCACTACACCATACCTCACACTCCTCAGCAAAACGGGGTTGCCGAGCGTATGAACATGACTATCATTTCTAAGGCTCGTTGCATGTTGTCAAACGCAGGTTTGGATAGATGTTTTTGGGCTGAAACTGCTTCCACAGCCTGTTATCTCATCAACCGCTCTTCCTCTGTTGCTATTGGTAAGAAAACTCCGATTGAGGTATGGTCTGGTTCTCCAGCAAATTATTCTGAATTGAAAGTTTTTGGATGCATTGCTTATGCTCATGTTGATAATGGAAAGCTAGAGCCAAGAGCTGTTAAATGCATTTTTCTTGGTTATAAGTCTGGTGTTAAAGGCTATAAATTATGGAATCCTGAAACAAGTAAGGTTGTAATTAGCAGAAATGTTGTGTTTAATTAATCTGCTATGTTACATGATATTTCATCTACTAATGATCTTGTTGAGAGTAAGCAGAAATCAAATGTCCAGGTGGAGCATATTATTGATTCAGATGCTACATCAAAAGCAGAAATTGAGGGACAGGATGAAGCAACCATTGTTGAGGATCCTCCAGCAGTTATGCAACCACCGCAGCAATCTATTGCAACAAGCAGACCTAGAAGGAATCCAAAACCAGTAAGAAGGTTTATTGAGGAAGCAAATGTTATTGCTTATGCGTGTGCTGTAGCAGAAGAAATAAAAGGTATTGCCGAGCCTTCTTCATATTCTGAGGCTGTTATCTCTAGTGATTCTGATAAGTGGATGGCTGCTATGCATGATGAGATGAAGTCACTTGCAAGAAATGACACTTGGGACTTAATCAAATGCCTAAAGAGAAGAAACTTATTCATTGCAAATGGGTTTTCAAGAGAAAAGAAGGTGTTTCTCCAAACGATAAGACAAGGTACAAAGTAAGATTAGTTGCAAAAGGTTACAGTCAGATTCTAGGTATTGACTATAATGAAGTTTTTTCCTCTGTTGTGAAACATAGCTCAATTCGCATTTTACTCATTACTGTTGCTATGCATGATTATGAGCTTCAACAGTTAGATGTAAAAACTGCATTTTTACATGGAGAATTAGAAGATATTTATATGCATCAACCTGAGGGTTTTATCATCCCTGGAAAAGAAAATCTTGTCTGTAAATTAAAGAAATCTCTTTATGGATTGAAACAGTCACCTAGGCAGTGGTATAAAAGATTTGACACTTTTATGCTATCTCAAGGTTTTAAAGGGTCCAATTATGATAGTTGTGTCTATTTGAAAATTACTACTCATTCAGCCGTTTATTTGCTACTTTATGTCGATGATATGTTGATTGCTTCAAAAGACAAGGCAGAAATTGAAAATTTGAAAAGGCAGTTGAGTAGAGAGTTTGAAATGAAAGATTTGGGGGATGCTAAGAAGATTCTTGGCATGGAGATATCAAGAGATAGAACTTCTGGAAAATTATACCTAAGTCAGAGTGGGTATGTTAGAAAAGTGTTTCGCCGCTTTAATATGCTTGATGTCAAACCTGTAAGTACTCCTCTTGCTGCACATTTCAAATTGTCATCAGCCATGTGTCCACAATCAGATGAGGATATTGAGTACATGTCTAGAGTTCCCTATTCTAGTGCAGTTGGTTCACTTATGTATGTCATGGTTTGTTCGCGTCTTGATTTATCACATGCTTTGAGTGTTGTCAGTAGATTCATGGCCAATCCTGGAAGAGAGCATTGGAAAGCAGTTCAATGGATTTTCAGATATCTTCATGGCACTGCAAATGCTTGTTTGCAGTTTGGTAAATCTAAAGATGAACTTGTTGGTTATGTGGATTCTGACTTTGCTGGTGATTTGGATAAAAGAAGATCATTAACAAGTTATGTTTTCACCATTGGTGGTTGTGCTGTGAGTTGGAAAGCAACCTTACAAACTACCGTAGCATTATCTACTACTGAGGCCGAGTATATGGCAATTTCTGAAGCATGTAAAGAAGCTACTTGGCTGAGAGGTTTATATTTTGAGCTTTGTGGAGATACATCTTGCATTACTATATTTTCTGATAGCCAGAGTGCTATATGCCTTACAAAGGATCAAATGTTTCATGAGAGAACTAAACATATAGATGTTAGGTATCACTACATTCGAGATGTTATTGCTAAAGGTGGTGTTAAAGTTTGCAAGATAAGTACTCATGACAATCCCGCTGACATGATGACAAAGCCAGTTCCAATTACTAAGTTTGAGCTTTGCTCAAGCTTGGTTGGTGTTACAGTATAGTCTTTAGGGACTATTGAAGTAAGGCAGATATTTATTTGTTCAAGGAGTTCGTTTTTTGTAGTTCATCTTTCTACTTCAAGATGAGAATTCGTCTCAAGGTGGAGATTGTTAATTTGTGATCCGAAATTCTCATTAGAATTGGTCCAGCTGATGTCACATAAAGGATCTTATCTATATCCTTAATTTATTCTCTTGATTGAGATATTTTTAGCAACCTCATTTAAAGGATAAAGGAGATCTTTAATTTATTCTCTTGATTGAGATATTTTTAGCAACATCATTTAAAGGATAAAGGAGATCTTTAATTTATTCTCTTGATTGAGATATTTTCAGCAACCTCATTTAAAGGATAAAGGAGATCTTTAATTTATTCTTTCTCTCCTTATTTGGCTGCATGAAAGTAGAATATAAATTCATTGCTATGGTTTGTAATGAAAATAAGCTTGTAAAACTCCATCAATTAATTAATAAAGTTTGTCTTTCTCCCGTGGTTTTTTTCCCGAAAAGGGTTTTTCCACGTTAAATCTTGTGTGATTCTATTCTTTGCTTGCTTCTTTGATCATTTATTTATTAACGGCTAAAGGGAAATTCCCTTTCATTAAAAACAACATGTCATGATATAAACACTTTGCCGCTGCTGTCTAGACATTTATATCCTCTTTGATTTGTTGCATAACCCAAAAATGTGCACGGTCTAGAGATCTAAAGTTTAGTTTATGAGAGTTGTAGGGTCTTAAGTACGGAAAACATAAACATCCAAAAAAAATTAGACCCTTATAATCAGGCTTAACTTTGAACTAAACTTCAACGGGACACTTTAACTTTAGAACTTTGGTTGGTAGCCTATTGATTAAGTAAACACTTGTACTGAAAGCATCAGGCCAGAATTTCAAGGGTAAACTTGCTTGAGCAAGTAATGTTAACCCGGTTTCAACAATTTGTCTATGCCTTCTTTCTACCAATCCATTTTGTTCGGATGTGTGTGGGCAAGTAATTCTATGTATAATGCCATGATTAATGAAAAATTCTTTTAATGGCTTAAATTCTGCGCCACCATCAGTTTGAAAGTTTTTCACATGTTGTTCAGTTTGTTTTTCAGCTTGAGTAATGAACTGAGTAACAGCAGCACATGTTTCAGATTTTGATTTTAGGAAATATATCCACACATATCTAGAATAGGAATCAACGAGAGATAGATAATATTTGAACCCGTAATCACTGTTGACTGGTGCTGGTCCCCATAGATCAGCAGTGATTAATTCAAGGGGTTTATTGTACACGGTTTGAGAGTTAGGAAATGCAAGTTTATGGCTCTTCCCCATTTGACAATACGTACACACATATGGCAAATCATATTTATCAACAGAAACATTTATGCTACTCAAGATATGTTTGACAATTTTTACATTTGGGTGCCCTAATTTGTAATGCCACATATTAATATCATTGTAACATTTTTCTTGACTGATTTCAGATGCATTACAGTAACTAGCACTATTCACAAGTTTTCTTGAGTTGGCAACATTAAAGGTGTATAGGCCATGTGATTCTTTACCCTGCAACAAAATTTCTTTTGTCAGAATATCTTTTACTAAGCAATAATAGGGGTAGAATTCAAAAAACACATTATTGTCTCTAGCGAATTGTGATACGCTTAATAAGTTTTTTCTTATTAATGGTACTCTTAGTAAATGATTGAGGTACAATCTTTTACTTTTTCCCATACCACTTGCACTTCCTATGTGTGTAATCTTAGTAGGATTGCCATTTCCCATTAATAAAAATTGTGTACATTTGTATTCGGAGTTCCCAAGATTTAAATTTGCTAGATTATTTGTAACATGATTTGTAGCTCCTGAATCTGGGTACCACACCTCATCATTAATGTCTTCAATATTGGCCTTGTCAGTGCTTGAACTTTCAGATTGATTTCTGTTTTCTTGAGAGTTGCTTACTGCATTGACATTTGGTGCACGATTTCTAGAGTTATTGCTTTGCTGTTGTGGCATGTAATTAGAGTCGAATCTGAAATAACATCTACTTGCTGGATGTCCAAGTTTTTCGCAGATTTGGCATTTGATTTTATTATTGCTATTTGTGTTATTATATCTGCTGCCTATGCCTCTGCCTCTGCCTCTGCCATTAAAACCTCCTCTGCCTCTGCCTGTATTATACCCATCTTGATTTCTGTTTCTGCTATAGGTTTATAGTTGACAGACATGTCATTAATGTTGACTTTCTTTTGCTCTATTCTGCCCTCATGAGAGAGGAGAATAGAGTGAACAGATTGTAGGCTAGATGTAGTTTCATTGGACAATACAACAGCTTCGTAATCGTCGTCTAGACCACTCATAATATATAGGACTTGATCTGAATCTGGCACTTCGTGGCCTACAGACCCTAATTGATCACATAACATCCTAATCTTGGCCAGATATTCGTGCATTGGTAGATTTTCCTTCTTTATATTATGTAGTTGCCTTTTATAGCTCATAACTTTTGCTGCACATTGCCTGCTGAATGTTTGCTCAATAGTAGTCCAGACTTCATTTGAACTTTTGCACCCAATAAGCTGTGATTGTAATTTTGCACTGATTGTAGACAGTAGCCAAGAACATATCAGACTATCTTCTCTGATAGTTTATGTATTCTGGATTGCTCACAAGTTTTCCTTCTTCTAATATGTTTCTAGGTGGAATAATAATTGTGCCAAGAAGATGATGTTCCAAACCATATCCTTTGATGGCAGTTTCTATCTGAAATCTCCACAACAGGAAATTGTCTTCATCCAATGTGATGTTAATAAGCTGGCTTTGTGGTTTTATGGCCTTGATTAATTCATGTGTGTTGTTTGTTGTTGTGGCAGAGTCAGTGGATCTTGCTACAGAGGATGCTGATGCGTTAGAGTCTCCTTCAACCATGTTGAACGAGATTTATGTCAAGAAAATCAAGAATCTTGCAAGAAAAAGATTCGATAGTTGATTTGTGCAACCAGTCGAAGCGACTGAATGATGATAAAACTCTGACAGATGCTCCTAGGCGAGGCACAGTCAACTGGTTGGTGGCTGAGAACTTGCGCCAAACAAGCAGAAAACCAATGAAACTGATAAGGCAGATGCTACACAAGATATGTGAGAAGAATTTAAATTCTCCGATGATCAAGAATGCGCAGCCGTGATCTGATCTTGATGATGACAACTGGTCTGAGAGATTCACTGGCAAGGCGTATCAATGCTGTTAAGCATTCTTGTGCAGCTCTGATACCATATTATGATTTACTGAGTTTTGTGATATATGGAATAAAGATTATGAAGAGAACGTAATTAGAACAGAGAAGAGACTTTGTGCAGAGAATAACGTTGCTGTATCATTTGAATTGATTAAAAATAATGTACAGCGAAGGCTGACTATATATATAGCCATATACAGATAGTTGGGCTCGGCCCAGAGCTGTGGTCCATATACCACTTATTGAATTACAAGCACAGATAAGTATGGAAAACACTTTTGTATGCCGTTTACATTTTCTCTCTAATAACAACAACAATATCGTACACCACGAATATAAACAAAGAGTACATTACATTCAAAAAAGATTCATTTAAAGATAATGGTATTTCAACTTTTTTTTTCTTTTTTTTTTACTCAAAATCGCTAGACCATCCAGTTGAATATACTTGACTTCAATCCCATTGTCCAAGTTTCAATCCCATTATCTAAACCGTGAAACAATTGGACTGATGGTCAGTTTCAAATTCTGATGCACTCGACTCGTCAAAAATTGAAACTGAGCAACTTTCTACTGTGAATGCATCATTAACTAGATGACATTCATCGCTGAAGTACAATAGTTAATCTCAACATACCTTTTAAACATCAATGTAAATAATTTATGTGCAACAAGAAGTATGAATACTTCTTACTTATCACTGTTTTGCTGATACTCATTATAGTCCTATTCAGCAGCATTATGAACTTGTTAAACAAAAGTACCTGCCTAATAGAGCGCACACAAATTAATAAGAGAATAATTTTTTGAGAGTTACACATATATAAACTTTTTTTTTTTTTTCTGCAACAAAAAAGTCAGTCAACAAAACGTGTACCTTGAGAGAAAAATAAAACTGTTTCCACAGTGGATTACATTATGGTAATATCTTCATCAACTCGAGGTTGTTTTGGCTTCTTCGAGGTTCTCTTCCTTTTCTTCTCACTTGCAGGTTCCTTGCCTTTCAGTTCTTGGGAAAACGATCGGAGCATGCCAACCAAGTGCTCGTTTCTATGAGCTAAATAAAAAAGGTTTAATCTTGAGTATTAAACAAACATGATTTGTGCACTGCATGTCATACAAAAATGCAATATTTTGGCATTTATTTCTGTTCAAAATAAATAAATATCACCTGATATTATAACATCTTCCATATTTACAGTTTTTCTACCAGCATGTTGTGAAAATAACTCCACATCTTTAGCTAGCTGTTCTGTTGAAAATAAAAATAAAAAATTGAGCGCCACGTTTGCCCACCGTAAGAAATGGAAATGGTAACTGGATTAGTATCTTGGGACGTACAAATTATTCTGTATTTCTTCTTGATGGTAATTATTGCATGTTAATATTTGCCTTTGGGAATTTTTGGTTTTGGCACATGCACTTGTTTATGTTTCAAAGTTTCTACTTGGATATGTTAATTTTTGTTTACATCACAATTTAAACTTCTGACCTCGTGTTTGCATACAAGGGTATTCATAAAACATCACGATCAGATCAAAAAAAATTATTTATATTTCAACTATTAATAACGAGCGCAATGGCACGCGCTCTGCGCTTAGATTGTTGCTTCTGATATGTGATTTTACATTTGTTTGCATGTGAATTGTACAAATGTTACATAATTTATAAACTATCACTAAAGAAAAAGAAAAAGTAGAAAAATTAAATAATATAAGCAAATTCAAAAGTTAAAGTTTGAATAAATAGATACTGTGATATAGTGCAATAAAGTTTGAATCTTTCGACGATTATATGCTTTTTTAATTGATGGTTTGCTTAAAAAGGATGCCGAATATGTCAAATAGTTATGTTTTGTGACTACAAGTTGTGGTTGAAAGGATTAAACGAACAAATTTTTATGATCTAAATTTTTAAAAAGTTTGATAGGTTGCTTAAAAAAGACGTTGAATATATCAGACAGTTATGTCTTCGCGACTACAATTTGTGATTGAAGGGATCAAACGAACAAATTTTTAAAATCTTGATTTTTTGAAAATTTTATCTAAGAGCATTTTTGGTACTTCACAGTCGAATCAAAAGTTTGCGCTTTCAAAACAATTATTAATAAAGATGATGTTTCATGGTTAGCACCACTAAACTAGTGGTACTTTCCTCTTAAGTATCTTAAAAACACAATTACTGGATAACTAGCATTGAAGAAGTGAACTTTATCAATAGATATTTGAAGATGTATTACTTGTCAACTGAATAGACCATTTATTAGATAAAACTACTGGCTGTCACCGAGAATGACGAAACATAGAGCACATACAGACGGATGAATATGCTAGTGTTGATATTTAAATACTTTTATAAAACTTGTTATACAGAGCATTGTTCATCCATAGACGTTAACCTACAAATCAACTGGTTCTTAACCAGAACTAAAAAAAATTGGTTTGCTCAAAAGGACATAACTCAAATCAGAAAAGGCTTTAACATAAGCTTAAAATCCTTATCATTTATCCATAGGTTAAAGTTGACATTAACATAGCAGTTTTCACACAATATTCTTTCCACATAATTGACAAAATCATGAATGACAGCTGCCATGTTTTGCTTCTTGAGGCCATTATTCTGCACCTTTCATTATCCAAGTGAAGGTTCAACACAGGCACAAAGGAATAAGTAGTGTCGGAGAAAAAGTAGCTCCTAGGGTGAAGCTTAAAAGTTAAAATATACCGTCGAATTTTGAGTACTTGAGTTACTAATAAACAATGTTAAAGGTCATCTATCAATCCACACTAATAGATAGTTTAAGTAAACTATACTTAAGTTTCCGACTGAAGCAGAACTATACCGGAATCATATACCTCCTCGAAAGATAATAATGCTAATCTATTGACGAACCAAAACAGGTGAGAAAAAACAGAGCAAAACAAACGAAGATCGCTGGCTACAATAGTAGGATATTTGGTTATGTAACGAAATATCTTGCTTGAAATCTTTGAGCACATATAATAGTCGAGTTCCCTCTCTCTTGATCGATCTCTCTCGATTGAATTATGAGTAAATAAAAACTGTGCTAAGTGAAGGTGTCAACTAATGAGTTTCACAAATAAATTAGTGGATTACCATACAAAATTGATCCCCGCTTAAACATAAAATGAAGGCTAATTCATTCTCGAGTTTCTGATTAGACATCAAAAAACGAATTTTTGTTCCATGCCCTAAAAAAACAAAACAAAAAACAAAAAAAAATCACGACATACAGTAGTTTTTGGGATCACGGTCATGAAACAGACCTGTAAACTTATATGCAAGATCAGCAATGCACGCCACAACGGGTTCAGCTATGTCCATTGCTTGCTTTTTAGCTGTTTGATGAAATGCATAAACGACAGGGCAAATTCAATTTAATTTGCTCGAATATGAAAGTAAAAATCGACATGAACAGAACCTTCGTTTTCCATGATAAAAATTGCAGAGAGTCTGAATCGATTTTTGAGAATCTGAGCCTTCTCTTCTTCGATTTCTGCTTCTTCCTCATCTTTGATCTTAGCGCCGTTTTCACCAGTGCGGTCTTCCATTTTCCTACTTCGGAAACAAAAGAATTACCCAGCGAGTTATACCCAGATTTCAAAGCGCACTCGAAGGGCTTATTTGGTTAAGTTTCAAGCAGGGTCGAGGAATTGGTTGATGGCTAATTGTATTCAGACACCAAAAATCTTTTTTAATAAACTATTATACATTAAAAATTATTTATATACACGGTCTCTTTTACAATATTAGCCTTATTTTATTCTTCATCTTCTTCCTTCTTTAAAACTTTAAACTTATCTATAGAAAATAAGAAATTATAACACTAAAAAAGTTTAAGTTTAGTAAAATAAATTCCAATTTTTTGAATATATGGTGATCAATTTATTATGCTACAAAAAATCTTAATTTCAGTAAAAAAACCGTATTTCTAAATTAAATGATTTTAAATTTGATCACATTCTTGCAGAAGTTCCAGTAATTCTAATTTTAGGTTTCATGTTTAAAAACATATTAAGTTCTTCAATGTTTTTTTACATAGATTTGGTCAATATCGTTAATTGCAATAGATTCGGCCAATATCGTTAATTGCAATGTTTTAGTTTGATGAGTTATAATTAAAAAAAATAAGAATGCAATAAAGAAGAAAGGTAATTTAGTAATGCATTTTTTAGCAAAATAGCGATGTACGTTAGGTAATTTTCGGTGTATGAATAGAATTTGTCTTGGTTGATTTGGTTTATCCGATTATAAAAATTGTCAAACCAAACTAAAACCGATAAAAATGAAAACCAAACCAAACCAACCAAATTAAGATTGGTTGGTTCGGTTAGTTATCCGATTTAACCAAACTTTAAAATAATTTAGAATTTATGTTCATAATATTAACTATAATTTGATATAAACTATAAACATATAATTAACATATTATCATTTATGATTCTTATGCTTCCCAAACGTAATTTTGATACATATGTGATGATTAAAAGTTACTTAGATAACTAAATTAACCTAAAACATTTACTATAATATCGATAATTTTGAAAATATAATAAAAGTTCGGTTAATTTGGTTAAATCGATAACCAAACTAAATATTTTTCCGAACCAATTACAAACCAATCTAATTTCAAAACCAAACCAAACCGACCAAAATAAATTGGTTCGGTTGGTTTATTTGGTTTAACCAAACAATGCTCACCCCTAGTTTCAAGGAAAACATAAATTTAGTAGCGAATTTTATTTTGAAGGACAAATGTCCAAAAAATAATGACCTAAGGATAGCCCTTTCAAAATGTAAAGAACATTTCGTGTTTTTAAGTCCGAAAGACACGCTTATTATTTTTATAAAGGAAGGACCCGCATATTCTAATTTCGGTTGAAGAAAAAGAATTTATAGAAAATTTATTCGTGCGTCTTCTTCTTCAATCGTGCCGATTAAAAAAAAATCGATCTCAAATCTCTAATCATGTGTCTTCAATCTGAAACCGACGCTTTCAATCTCAAATTGATCTCAAGTCGTGTGTTTTCTATCAGATGAAGATTGAGGTCGCTGCAAATTCGATCGATTGATCTCAAATTGTGCATCTGCTATAAAATCAATCGAGTTTTCCATTCTGCTTTGTGATTTTGAGAATAATTTTTTTGCTGCTATGAGTTTTTTCAATTGGTTTTTGTTTATGTCCAGAATAATGATATACAAAACTATCATTTTTGTGCGTACTAAGTCTATTATAGGTGCAATTTAGCTTGTTGTATTTTATGCTGAGAATAAGATATGTTATATTTTATGTTGATTGTATTTTATGTTGTTGTTGTATTATATGTGCAATTTAGTTTGTTGAAACTATCATTTATGCCGATTGTATTTTATGTTGATCAATCTTAAATCGTGCATCTTCTATCAAATAAATCAAGTTTTCCATTCTGCTTGTGCTTTGTGATTTCAAAAATAAGAGATGTTGTTGTTGTGAGCTTTTCTATTGATTTTTTTTCTGTCTAGAATAATGACATATGAAACTATCATTTATGTGCGTACTATGAAATTTATTCTATTATATGTGCAATTTAGTTTGTTGTATTTTATGCTGATTGTATTTTTGATAAGTTTCAGGCTGTTGTTAAATTTGCTAAACTGTAATTTTAAATGTATATAGCATTTCATTTCAATAGTTAACTATTTGTACCATTTTTAAATATTTTGAAATTTACATGTATACCAAATATTTTTGGCCATTTAAGTACTCAACAATATATGTTGTTTATGATTTTCACAGTACAAACATTGAACATCAAGTTTTTGCATTATGATAGTTTCAAATGCATTTTACTATAATTAAAAGTAATAGAAATAGATATACTATTGTATTACTTTGCATGATTTGAATAGAATAATATACTTCATAACTATAATGCCACAAGAGACAATCATTTCAAATATCATAAACATGCTAGTGGATTTTATATAAAAAAATGCTACATTAATCAATCATTTTTAATGTTATAAATATTGAAGTGGATTTCATAATTAAAATGTCATATAAAACTAAATTTTTATATATCACAAACACTGTGTACTAGATGTTGTACAAAAATGCTAGATTATATTATCATTTTACATTTTGTTAATCATGCTAATGGATTTCAATAATAGACTGCTATATACAATTATTTTGCACACTGTAATCTTGATATCATTTTGGTTAAAATCCTATATTAGATATAATTTTGCACATTGTAATCTTGATATCGAACTTAACTTCTTCATTTACATCGCATAAGATACCCACTTAGGTTTCAATCCAGTCGTCCTTTACATCCATAAGTACCCGCTTAGGTTTGAGTCGGAACGTCCTTTGCATCCCATAAGTACCCGCTTTGGTTTGAGCTAAGTCCTTTGCATTTTTTAGTTTGTTCAGTTAAATAATATATTTTCGGTACAGATTGGTTTCCAAAGGTACCCGACTAGGTTTGAATTCAGCTATTCTTTGTTGGGGTTTTGTGCATAGCGGAAGTTTGACAAAACACTCGAAAAACATGATCATTTACACCCAATAACTTGAAGATGAGTTTGATTGAAAATAACAACACAATAAATCGAAAATAATAGCACAACACAAGATATTTCACACAACCACCCTGTTTATTGATTCACCAAAAACAAATTTTTGTTTACACTCAATTGATCAAAACCAAAAATAAATAAAATATAATGAATCAATAACCTTATTGAGAAAGGAAAGAATATCTAGATGACTACAAATATTGTTGGAACAGAAGAGCAATAAAGAACGACGAAAAACCCTTGAATCTACCTGGAGGCACCAACTACATCTTTCAACAGTAAACAGGAACAGCTGCTTTCAGTTCAAATCCCTACATCTTCCTCCCCAGAGATCAAGCCCTGAAGGTAGAAAACCTCTCCATATATCTCACATGGTTTCTGATTGTTGTACTGATCTAACCAAGAAGGTTGTACATATAGGAGAATAGAAGACCTGGGCAAATATCCAAATTGCTCCTTCAAAATATCTGCAGAATATAAACTTTCATTTATTTCCTTCTATGATAAAATCAATCAACCAATCAACCAGCTAATCAATCAACCAACCAATCAATCTAATCAATTAGTTAATTAATTAGTCAATCAGTTAGTCAATCAATTAACCAATTAATCAAATCAATTAATTGATTACATCATCTTCATAAAATATTTGAATCAAAAAATTCAACACTCCACTTTGATTCAAATATCACATATCTCCAACAATCCACAAACAAGTCAACCTAGCCCTTTCAACAACACTTACTCTCAATTAAAACCAACCACGATTTCAAGGCAACGAGATACATCCCAGTCGATTTGAAAGGACTACGACCACACCTTACTTACAAACACAACCCACCGCCTTTAAAAGATGCATCTACCACTTGAGTTGCACGGCGCAAAACTAACGGTCTAAAAGCGAGTTTAATACCACAAAGACCTCCATCTCATCTTTGTGGATTTCACAACTCGACATCCGTCTTCCGTTTGACATGATCTCTTCATCTCTAGGATCCCTCGAGCATTATCAACATCTAGACCCTTATCGATACTATGGTCCTCCACCTTAGGACCATCAGCAGTGGCCATATCAACCTCTCCACCTTGTTGCGGACTAGATTCTTCAACTGTCACCTTCCTTCTTTTCGTCTTCTTCCATCTTCCCTCATCTATATCAGAGGGATTCTTCTCATCGCCATCAATCAAACCACTGAGGCATGAAACATCCACCATCATAGGCTTCCGAATCCCCAAATATTTGCCATCAAAAATAGTCATCCATGGAAGCAACATCTTCTCCGACATCTACAATCTTCAATCCAAAATCACTCCAAGCTATGTGACGAACTGAGCTCTAATACCAAACTGTTGGGGTTTTGTGCGCAGCAGAAGTATAACAAAACACCCGAAAAACATGATCTTTTAAACTCAGTCACTTGAAGATGAATTTAATTGAAAATAACAACACAATAAATTGGAAATAATAGCACTGCACAAGATATTCCACCCAACCACCCTCTTTATTGATTCACCAAAAATAATTTTTTGTTTACACTCAATGGACCAAAACCGAAAATAAACAAAATACAATGAATCAATAACCTTATTGAGAAAGGAAATAATATCTAGATGATTAGAAATATTATTGGTGTAGAAGAGCAATGAAGAACGACGACAAACTCTTGAATCTACCTGGGGGCACCAACTACATCTTTCAGCTATAAATAGGAATAACTACTTTCAGCCCAAGTTCCAACATCTTCCTTTCCAGGGCGCAGACCCTGAAGGTACACAACCTCTCCAGAAACCTCACATGGTTTCTTATTATTATACTGATCTAACCATGAAGGTTGCATATATAGAAGAATAGAAAACCTAGGCAAATATCCAAATTTCCCATCAAAATATCTCCAGAATATAAACTTTCATTTTTTTTGTTCTATGATAAAATCAATCAAATCAATTAGTCAATTAATTAATCAATCAATTCAATTAGTCAATTAATTAATCAATCAATTAGCCAATCAATCAAATCATGTAACATCCTACCTTTTCGACCGCTTCAAGTCGGTAATCAAACCAACTCAAATCGTTCGTAACGACAGATTGTTATTTAGCTTATGGGTTTAAACATAATCAGACACAGAAATCACAAAATAAATAAACTACAATATCTCACAGTAGAATAATTTTATACTAAATATCAGAGTTGTACAATAAATTTCACACAACGGAATTATACACAGATATTAATTAAATAAAATCTACAATAATTTTTTTAAATCAGTGCGCATGCGTCTTCACGTATCTCTAATTTCGTCAGTTGAAATCTCTAAATCTGCAACGCTCGGGTTTGACTCAAGCATTTCATGCAAAACACAAAACACTCGAGTCAGGATTAACTTTATTCAAGTAAATCAACTTTAATAAAAACTAAAATATAATAGTTAATCCTTATATAAGATTTAAAGTTGCTAAATATAGAAATCAAGCCACCTATAATTTCAATCAAAAAGTATTGCATGCGTGTATTTCTTTCAGTAAGGCATGGTAGAATATTTATAATATGTGTTTAGAAAAAACATACGTGCTGATATATAGGAGCATCCACAAAATTAAGCAACAGACTAAAGCAAAGTTTCCAACATATGTATCGCACAGCAAGGATAGAACATTTATTCAAGATGTTGCAAAACTCTACAAACATATTATATCAGATACAAAAGACCAGGCTGCCATGTCAAGGGAAGAGCGCATGCGAATCATAATGAATAAGATGGGTGTCACAATTCATGATAAGGGACATACAAAGTCATGTCAGGTACAAAAGACCACTAAATGTTGATCGTTCAAGGACATGATACCAAATATAAACTAAATGGTCAAATGATTATTTATGGTTACTAAATCTATGAATACATGTTCACATATCCAACATCCATAGTCATCATATTAAAGCAATTTGCAATTCAGGTTTTTTTTTTCTTGAAACAAGACAGAGGACATATTCAGATGTTGCAATCAAAGCAAAATAGGTATGTTTTCAATGTTTACAAAAAACGACATTGTAGCAGTGTGCAACATAAGGCAGCTAACAAACAACAAGCATTAACTATTATAGTAAGCATCACTAATGTTGAAATCTTGAATAAAGGAAATAACTCATATTTAAACGACATTGCTTCGACGAACTCTATAGCGGCGGCGGTGGTTTTTGGAGATTTGCAAATCAGAGCAGCTTAGGGTCGGACAACATGGTTCTTGTTGAGGCAGCTGCAAGGGAAGGCGGAGGCGCTGGGCAAGGGGGGAGGGGTTGTGCGGCTAGTGGTGGTCGGTGGAGATCTTGGAACGAAGGGCAGCACGAAGGGAAGGATGGTGACATATGGTGCTTGTGATTAAGGAGGAGTGTTTGTTTGAGGGGAAAAGAGAAGGGTGGTGCCCCACTGGCGGTCGCGGGCGGAAGAGGCGTAGTATGGTGATGGAGCTGAAAAGCGATGAACATTGGTGGTAGCTCCGATTTGGGAGGAGGATGCGATTTGAGTTGCTTCCATTATTTATTTGGGCAAAAGTTACACGCGCTTGCGCGCGCGCGCACACACATACATACATACATACATACATACATACATATATATATATATATATATATATGTGTGTGTGTGTGTGTGTGTGTGTGTGTGTGTGTGTGTGTGTGGAGGGGAGGGGAGTTCAGAAAAGTTTATGAAGCAACGTGAGGATGGAAATGCGCATGGAAAAGTGCCACTAAGGTTTAAAAAAATATTTTCTCGACTTCGTTTGTTTGTTCGAATGAAAACTATTGGTCTACCGTTGTTTCAACTTTCAAGGTACAACGAATATGTTGAGAGAATTGTTCCACTTGTTATTGAGGAACGAAGGCTAGGCAAACATGGCTTAAAAAGGATAGGCAGTGCATGGTTTTTGGAAGAGAGAAGTCTTGCAGACGTTTCATTTTTTTATTATTAAACATGGTTTCGGTTTCAAATGAGAATAGGACAAGGAGTAGGAAAGTGGAAGGAAACATATAATTTGTACGAAACGTGGCATGCTACATGTTGCCATGCCATGCATATAATATGTCCAAAACATATGCGTTTATTCACATTTATGTCTTTTCGAACGTTACAGACTGGATTTACAGACCCAAAATGACTAAAAAAATATGCTGAATTCGAACTGGGACACATCTAACTCAAATGACTTTGTTTTCAAAATGAACTATGCAAGCTATTTCGCAATTCTGTGGTGGCGCACCGAGTACCGAAACTGACAAATAAATAAACTACGGTGATCAGCGCGATGAGACGGGCGCAACGGTACATAGTTTGCAGTGTCATGGCGCTCAGATCAAAAAGGAGTTACGAACCCCTTTTAATGTAAAATTCGCATGGGAAAATAATTTCATGGAGGTCAAAACGTCTACTTTTCACAAAACGAAAAATAGCATTATCTTCAAAATACGGTCTAATATTTTTTGTTCAAATTCGCTCAAGTTTCGACAACGTTTTATTCATAGCGATTTCATTAAATCTCCAGTAAAATTAGCATGAACGGAACAAACTTGCGTATTTTTCTACGAAATTCATTCCTACACTCTGTCTAGTTAGACGTATCTAAAATATTAAATTTCAGAATTTTATTTTAATTTTAGATTTTTATTATTATTTGAGATATATGCTGCTACCGTAAATAATCATCAAAAAACCAATTCAAACGGAGCGACTAAAATTTGACATTTTCATATAAAATTATTTAAATCACTTCTATATGAAAACAATAAAATTTTAAGATCAGTTTTAATTATAAAACGATTTCAAGTTTTGGTTTCCAAATAAATATATTCTAAATTAAATTTATCATTTAATTCTTATTTTAAAACCATTTTAAATTCAATAATTTAATTTAATTTAATAACTTAAATGGTCGAAATATACGGGATGTTACAATCTCCCTCACTCAGAACTTTTCGTCCTCGAAAAGGAACGAAATAAGAAACTAGTAACTAAACGATATTCCATTCATATGCATATCAACTTCGATTGTTTATTCGAACACAAAATTTTTCTTCCAATTAGTGTTGTTAACCCGATCACTCTAGTACGAGCTTCTTGATTAGAAACATCTATCCTCCTTACATAGCAATAAACTATAATAGAAAATTTCGGATTCACATCAAAAACTATTGTCAGTGTCCGTCGTCGAGAATCGAACAGACAATTCTATTCAGAATCAACATTGTATATTCAAACTAAATCAAAACTGTTATGCGAATAGAATGATCTATGTTCAACTACGTATTCATTCCTTTAGTACATTTCCTTTCCAAAGACGAAAATTAGTATTTTGATTTATTTCAAAAATGTGAACTTGCAAAACATTAAAATCTCTTTCTTAGTTTATTATGTTGAGGTGATATAATGGTAAATTTTCATGTTATTGCTTTGTTATTTAACGTTAAAATACTTTTATAACTCAAAGGCTTAACAAGTTTATTTTCGTTCTTACAAAATCTAGATATATGTTAATTAGACGCACGACTAAAAATCTCCCAGTACTCAATATACTAGTTTGAACTTTCAGTGAAAATACTTAAAAAAAACAAAATAGATACGGAAAGCACATTCCCCCATGGATCGCGGTTACACTACTATCCCAGTAGAATCGCTTGTAACCATAGGCATAGCCCCCCTCGAATTTCGCCATGGTTATTGCATAGATTGCGGTTACTCAGCGGTTACGCCACTATCCCAATGGAATCGCTTGTAACCGTAGACATTTCGCCCCTCGAATTTTGCTATGGTTATATATCGCAGTTACGCAGCGGCTACGCCACTATCCCAGTTGAATCACTTGTAACTGTATGCATCTCTCCCCTCGAATTACGCTATGAAAATATCAAGTGAGTATAGTAAATCAAAATGACCCCATCGAGTGGGATCCAAATATCAATGGATACTCCAATCAACAGAGCACAAACATAGCTACGATTTTCAATGGACATTCTTGTCGAGCGCCAACGCAACCCCTCTCATTAGGAATTGCGATTTTCAATGGAAAGTACTTCTCATATATTCATTTCGAAAATATACATGCTATATATAGTACTTCATTTCACGTTTCACATATATCGCGCTTACATAAATATCAATATTCATAAGTTTTTCTTTCCAAATCACGTTTTTCAAACATATTATTCTCATATAAATTCTATTATATAAGACTATTATCTCAAACAATTATCTTCCAAATCAGTGGTTTTCGAATTAATCTCATACTTATGTAAGTCATATAAGTTTCTAACATTTCATATCGCAATATCCATAAGTCGATAATCTTCCAAATTTTCATTTCAATATCAAAATAAATAGAATTCAAATTGATTCGAGTACTCAATGTCATTTCAAAATTTTAAATTCATATTTACAAATCGGTTTATTATTAAATATTCACATTCAAACTGGGTTTCACATTTCGATTATCGATTTTCAATCAAATCTTTATATTCAATCATTTTGGATCTTAAATTATTTGAATTGGATATATATACTTCTAACAAAATAATTAAGTTCCATACAAAATGGTTTTAGAAAAAAAAATAACGGAGATAAGTTTGAAAATGGGTTTGAAATAAATTGATAGGTTATGTAAAATAACTAGCTTGATAAAAAAAATGAATTTGAATAAAATAGATAGGCTTGGTAAACAAATTAGATGGATTCGGAAAATTAAATTTGAATAAACTAAATAGATTTGAAGAAAAAAATTGTTTGCAATCACAGGTAATTGTAAGCAAATGATTTAAATAAAACACATAAAGATAATGCTAATTTGAATAAAATAATTGTATAATAAATAGTACTAGTTTCCAAAAATAACCCAATCCGAGTAAATTATCCAAAATTCAAAATCTAGTTAATGTCGGTTTCATTTCAAAGTTAAACTCAATATAACTTCAGACACATTTCAAATTGAACCGAATGTTCAAATTAGATCACTCTCGAGTTTCCCACTTAAATCTTGAATTTCGATTTGATTTGAAATTTATACCTCAATTTTGATTACATTCCAAGTTGAACTAATTGTTCAAAACTTCTATTCACATTCAATTTCTTTTGACCTTATAAGGATGTCACTCAAAATTTTAAATTCCATTTGGAATGATCGAATTTGTTCAACTACTCGGAAAATCGAATTTTTTTATCTATCACTGGGAATTTAAACTTGGTTGTTTATTCGAGATATATTTTATTAAAGATGTACAGATTAGACTATCCTAATACATAGGATTATATCATTAAACCCAAACTCGTGATTCAATTCTGGATTTTATTTCAATTATTCAAAATATAATCACATTTGTATACTCAAAAATATTTCAGAAATTAAATTTTCTTTATCAAACAAATAAGTAGCAAAGTACCTGTACTGGTCTCCCTCACTTTGAAACTCGATAACGAATCCCAACGACGAAAAATATCATCGAAATTATTTTTTTACTAACAAAGTTGGTTCTATATTAAGATATTTCCTAACGAAACATTTTGGATATTCACTTGAAAACACAAATTTTTCCAAAAGTACTCATATAAGTTACTAGTATATTTAAATAACTCAAAACAATTCCATTTCCAACATGTATCAAAATAACTTAAGTATTTCTCGATGTTTCAATCGGAATCATATGGTTATCCCACTTTCGAAATCCGAAAATAAATAATGGTGATGTTGCAACAATCACCAGAATCATCTTCAAGTGACTAGAGTGCGATTTCATATTCGTCTAGTACATATAAGACTTTGTATATAAGCTGACCAGGCGTACATTCAAAATCTTCACATACCGACAAACCAATCGTGACGTCAAATAAAATACTCAAACTCATATTATAAGATATATTTTAAAATAATCATGTTAAATGATTTATTTAATTTCAAAATAATTTATATTTTCAAAATACGTTCTCTCTACAGTGATTCTAGTGACGATTTCACCCATTCTAGGATATTACAACCCTATCTCTAATGAGTTTTTAAGCCTGAAACGACCCAAACTTCCCCGATCCCCGAAGAGACGGAGGAGCCCGGTTTGTTTTGAGAACATGATGCATCAGAACACAAACAATAGAACATTTCGTCACTATTACAACAATTTACATTAGAGTACAAGATATCAGAGTTCAAATAAATAATATACAGTGGAAAATAATATCAGAGATTTAAATTACATTTAAATGCATCAACATAATGTAGCAAAATACATCTACTAACACAACTGAAAGAAATACACGGATACAAAGCTTTCCGACTATTGCTCCAGCCGTAATCCAGGATCCTATGAAAAGAAATATCTGCAAATCAAAACTACTAGCTGCCCATGTGGAAAATTTGGGCACCCAGAGTTTAGGTGGAAACAATAAACTCCGAGTCAGTCATGGGACTAGTGTAAGAACTAAAACAGCTATTAAATTTATTTTAAAGTTAGGTAGATCAAGGGACCATGCCGTATAACACGGAACGGGTTTCCTCCCAAGAATATCATAAACAACAGCGCAATGCTAAAAAGGAAAAATGAAGTCATTGCAAGACTCAGGTCCCATCACACAATGCAATGCAAGTCGAAGGATAGAGTTTTACCTTACAATGGCCAAATATGCTTGGTACGCAAAATTTATTTTTTATTATTACTATAAGTGAAGAAGTCAACTTCAAATATAAATGTATCAAACATAGACGGCGTAGTACCTCATCCTACTATGTTGCCAAATAGGCTTACAACTAAAACCGAAAAGTCACGTATTGGAAATTAGATTCCATCTATGAGTCGAGGCAAGGGATGTCTCCTTACCGATTCGAGACACTCTAGCACATGTCTCAGGATCACACCTACAGGCAACCCCTGGATGCGGTAGGGCCGGTCCACACTTACTTTAGTGGATTGGTTATTCCTGAACAATACGTTTTTCGGTCCTGTCGGACCTTCAAAATGGTCAGCACGTCGACCTATCATATTCGAGGCGCCTAGCTATCCATCGTCCACATAAGTAAAAATGTATGGGCTCCATACCATGACACCACTTCTAGATAGAAATAAACGCAAGTTCTCCCTACGGTCACTATCCCCTTTTTGACTCATACCGGGTGTGAGGCTCGCGAATTAACGCTATACACAAAGCTATGCTAATTAAAGTCGGCTTTGATCATCATCCACAAGGCCCTGCTTTTCAATAAAAGCCTTGATCATTTGCATCTCAGCATGTCACACTGACAATTCACGCCATACAACTGATGTTTATCAATATATAATCTCTAAGCTTGTACGTCTCAGAGAAGAGTGTTAAGCAAGAGAATAAATTTTCCGCCACCAAACAAATATATATTATATAGAAATCAATTAACACAGAATGAAATCCAATGTCAGACACACATCCAATTACAAGTTCGTTCTGGGTCTGAACGAAACCGGAGGCACCTTATTCCTCGTCTCATATGTCCAATACAGGAGAGAGGTCCTCGCATATCTGATCGATCTCCAAGTACGTTTGGACGATCACCACTTATTACCTTGTCTTGGGTGTACAGCCCAATCAAGACATCGGTAATCATCCAAACGATGTGAAGATCTCCGGTCTTCAATCACCGTCTCCATCATCGACTTTTTATTGTCGTATTCGTTATTCAGAATGGGTTAAACCCAGTCTTTCCGAATAGTACGCGTATTTTATAATCAATAAACAAGTGCTATAAAAACACTTCATACGCCTCATTCCAATTCAGAATATTCTTTTATTCAAATATTCACATCCTAGGGGAAAGGTTCCCATTAATTTTATCAAAGATAAGTTCTTTCAAACTTATTCTTAAATCTTCCTATGGATATCATTGTCAAAAGATTTTATTTTATCTTTTCACAATTCTAAACCATCTTAAGGTTTATAAAACTAGTCGGGATTATCGAGCCTTACCGAAGTAATTATTTATTATTTTATTATTTCCAATCCCAATATATTTGTCCCATGGAGAAAAACTGGTAGTACTCCATATCTAACACCCACTGTGTTATTGGTAAAATTAATTGCCATTTCACGTTTCAAATCTAATTAAAGATTTAACTATCGCATGGTGTAAAACTAGTGGTACTCCATTCTCGATCATTTCATGAATTCGATAAATTTAACTATTCCATTCTCATTTTTAATCTACTTAAAGATTCATTAAAACTCTAGTTTAGTTTTAATCCCAAAAATCATTACTTAATGATTATCCAAATTTTAGGAAATAAATCTTGTCTTTACTTGGGTTAAAGAACAAATGTCGTTTAAAACATTACTCACGATAAACCCAAAATCCTCTACTATTAAAATGGAACTTTCACGGAATTCATAACAGAATATAATCGGCATAAATTTCTGTATCATACTAATACTATAAACGGAATAACAACAAGGCCTTTTAAATTCCATAAATAGTAATGGTGTTCTTTCATAGAAGCTCATCTCGATTATTAATAAACTGAATTCCATTCAATTCCAATTTCTTTTATTAAATTGAAAAACTTTACTTTGGAAAATTTCCATTAAATCTTAGAATAAAGAATTATAAATTCCAAATCTTAACTTCACTGTTAACGGGTTTAAGAACTAATGTTGTTTAAAACGTTGTTCACAATCTACCCAAAATCAACTTCCATTTAATTCCAATTATATTTATTAATTGGAAAACTTCATTAATTCTTCGTTAAAAGATTTATTCTTTTCTCAACGGGGTTTAAGAACAGTGTTAACAAAGACACCATTCACGACAAACTCATAATCCAATTTGATATTAAATACAAGGCCCTGAATAGAAATTAATATCGGCTTATGTTCAAAATCAAATTCTGAAACCAACGGATATCGTATTGGGAATAACGATATATGTATCTTCAAATTCCTCAACAATATCCGTATAACCACGGAATCCAATATCGAAATATTCCGAAGATTATTTCCATTCAAATCCTTTCCAATTCATACTTTGGAAAATTTTGGTTATATTAAAACCATTTACAAATCCAATTTATTTATTTAAAAACACTAGATTATTATTCTAGTCAATAACTAGTTCATTTGGATAAAAATATCTTTTATCTTTTCAAAACTTAGAATATTTCATCCAAAATCTTTCCAAATCATTAATTATGATTTTACGTAATTTTTCTCTATTTTTAATAATTTTATTGAGGCCCTTTCAGTCGATTTCCATATACGGTCATCAAACTGCATTTACAACGACCTTTTCCAAAACTGATTTGGACATATTTTAAAATCTATCCATTTAAATTTAAATCTCTTATATTCATTGGAAAGATTTTTTTGATACGAACCCAACGGTTCCGGTTTTAGGAGAATCCTACGGTCCAATGTCCCGTTATGCTAATTCGAAGTTAATGGTTGAAATTCGCGAACGACCGCTGCGCGGCGCGTTCTATTCAAGCCATTTATGTATATAATATATATATATATATATATATCGATTTCCATTTAAAACGTATTTTGTAAATTGTTTGTAAATTCATTTTAAAACGATTTCAATTTCATTTTCAATTTTAAATCAAAATTGAATATTCTATATCATTATAATATTAAAATAACAATATTTTCAAAATATCAGATTTTGAAATCAAAGCTTTTCAATGTTAATTATTAAATGAATAAAATCGACAGAAAAATCCATTCGAGTTAAAATGGCACACTTCTACTTAATTTGGCTTCATATACTTCAGTATTTTCGTGTCCATCCAAAATCGGACATCAAAATCATACTTTGATCCATTATTGAATATTATTTTAAAATATCCGTTTATATTCTGAATTAGAATCAGACTCAATCAATTAGCATATAATTCTATTTATATCGATTCCATATATCGCATGTATTCAAAAATAGTGATGAACAACTATTAAACAGTTAATTCACATCGAGAGTGCAATTCACAACTGTATAAGCATTAAAATAATTAAATAACGCTTACAATGGTCTGTCAATCAATCGATCGTCATATAACTAATTACTGGGATTAGTGTATGTCATATATCATCCCAATACCTGTGTTGGGTTTCAAACAACAACAGTCTATTTAAATAAATCATTGGTTAATAAATTTAACCAATTCTGATTCGGTTTGAATTATTTTTCTACTTAACCAATTTTCACTGTTTAAATAATAAATAGATATTTATATCTCATTTCACCAACCACAAAGTGTCTGTCCACATTGTTTGAAATACGAGTGTCGTATATTCAAACAACACTCCTTGTGCAAATGAGTCGTGAATAGTTCATGTGTTGTACTCAAGCAATGTCACATATAACAGATAAAAATCAACAATGACAATCTATATAATTTCATTTATAAAATAAATAGATAATTGTACAAATATTTTAGTTAGAGAGTTCTCACTTTGATTTCCACTGCGCCATTCTTTATTTAATGATTTTATTTTCAAACTAAATTAAACGCGCGTTTAATTTAGCTAAAAATCCAGTTTGCTCCATCTCCGTTTTGGTTAGTTCCATGTGTAGTGTTCGCTGATACGATCGCAACACAAGTGAAATCACTCGATTTCGATCTCGTATGAAAAAGATACGGATTTTAAAACATTAATTACAAAAATTAAAATAATTAATTAAATAATCAAGGTAATTAACCCTTTCTTCTTCGGTCAAAAATTGGATGATGCTCCAACCCATCATCGATTTGAAAACTTCCACCGTGCCGCCACCAGAGGGGATCAGACAACGATCCAAGGGCACCACGAGGTGCGCCTTCGCGTCAGCTTCCTCCACCGGCCACGACATTCAACTCGCGGGCCCCACCTCCTTTGAAAAGAGTCACAATCGACGCGGGTCTAGGGGAGAAATTCGCGCCCATTTCTTCATGGATCTTGATCACAATGGTATGGATTTAAAAGGTGATGAAGAGATCTTCGATTTTCGTTTAATAAGATCCTTGAAATGATTCATGGATTGGGGGATAAATAAGGATTAAATTTCGAGCGTTTATGGCCCTTGATTGGAGCTGACGGCAGCTTCAAAGAATAGGGTTAGGGTTTTGGGAATTCAATGGTATTTATAACATTATTTATTTTATTTTAATTCAAAAAAATGAGGTTTTTCATTCGAACTCCAAATCAAAGCCAATGACTATCGCTCCTAGCAAAACACCACCATCCCAGACCCATTGGGATATATTTCGTAAGCCAATTCAACTGTTTCAATCAGTTTTTGTCAAAATTAAAATATAAATTAAAATAACGTTCAATATTGAATTCCAACTACATTTTAATTTACCGAGGCCACATACTGACTCTAAAAATTACAGAAAAATTAAATCTGACTATGTTTTGACAATATGGTCCTAACAAAACTAATTTCGTCAAATTTGGAGATTGTTTGAAAAATGGCCTATTTCTAGTTGATTAAATTCAAACTGAAATTACAAAACACATTTAAATTCACTACGCTCACATGCTAAGTCCAAAAATGATGAAATTTTAAACCTAGCAATAATTTGACATTCCGGATCTAACAAAAGTAATTTCGTCGAAAGCAGAGGTCGTTTGCAAAATGGTTATTTTTAAGGGCTATACATTATATTAAAATATATACAAATTCAATAACGACTATTTTGAATTTTAAACTGGACATAACTTACAATTTATAAAGTGAAATCTCAGTTTCTTACATTGTTAGAAAGAGATAGTTAAATAGATTCTAGCGTTTCTTGTTTCACTAAAATTTGATTTATTTTGAATTCTGTATAATCGTTTGAAATTTAAAATCGAATTTTCAAACTACCACGCCATTCGCGTTCATTTTATAATTAAAATAAATTTATACGTTCTAACTTCGATTTAAATAAATTTGTAATCGTTATTATTTAAAATAAATTATTTTAAATATTCAAAATTCATCAAAATGACTAAAATAAAAAATAAAAATTGGTTCAGAAATTCCGGGTTGTTACAAAACCTGATAAGCTAAGCTTTGTATAACCAAAACTCTGATACCAACCGTAACATCCTGCCTTTTCGACCGCTTCAAGTCGGTAATTAAACCAACTCAAATCGTTCGTAACGACATATTGTTATTTAGCTTATGGTTTAAATAGAATTAGACATGGAAATCACAGAATAAATAAACTACAATATCGCACAGCGGAATAATTTTATACAAAATATCAGAGTTGTACAATTAATTTTACACAGTGAAATTAAACACAAATATTAACTAAACAAAATTTACATAATTTTTTTTAAAATCAGTGCGCTTGCGTCTTCACGTATCTCCAACTTCGTCTGTTGAAATCTCTAAATCTGCAACACTCGGGTCTAACCCGAGGATTTCATGCAAAACACAAAACACTCGAGATAAGATTAACTTTATTCAAGTAAATAAACTTCAATAAAAATTAAAATATAATAGTTAATGCTAATATAAGATTTAAAGTTGCTAAATATAGAAATCAAGCCACCTATTATTTCAATCAAAAAGTGTTGCATGCGTGTATTTCTTTCAGCAAGGCATGGTAAAATATTTATAATATATGTTTAAAAAAAACACATGTGTTGATATATAGGAGCAACCATAAAATCAAGCAACAGGCTAAAGCAAGGTTTCCAACATATGTATAATCACACAGCAAGGATAAAACATTTATTCAAGATGCTGCATAACTCTACAAACATATTATATGGGATGCTAAAGACCAGGCCGTCATGTCATGGGAAGGGCGCATGCAAATCATAGTGAATAAGATGGGTGTCACAATTCATGGCAAGGGACATACGAAGTCATGTCAAGTACAAAAGACCACTAATGTTGATCGTTCAAGAACATGATACCAAATATAAACTAAATGATCAAATGATTATTTATAGTTACCAAATCTATGAATACATGTTCACATATCCAACATCCATAGTCCTCGTATTAAAGCAGTTTGCAGTTCAAGTTTTTTTATCTTGAAACAAGACAAAGACATATTTAGGTGTTGCAATCGAAGCAAAACATGTACGTTTTCAATGTTTACAAAACACGACATTGTAGCAGCGTGTAACATAAGGCAGCCAACAAACAACAAGCATTAACTATTATACTAAGCATCACTGATGTTGAAATCTTGAATAAAGGAAATCGTAAGATAACTCACATTTAAACGGCATTGCTTCGACGAACTCTATAGCGGCGGCGGCGAGATTTGCAAATCGAAACAGCTTAGTGTCGGACAACATGGTTCTTGTCGAGGCAGCTGCAAGGGAAGGCTGAGGCGCTAGGCAAGGGGAGAGGGGCAGTGCGACTAGTGGTGGTCGGTGGAGATCTTGGAACAGAGGGCAGCGCGAAGGGAAGGATGGTGACAGGTGGTGCTTGTGATCAAGGAGGGGTGTTTTTTGAGGGGAAAAGATGAGGGTGGTGCCTCAATGGAGATCCTGGGCAGCAGAGGCATAGTATGGTGACAGAGCTGAAAATTGGCGAACATTGGTGGTAGCTTCGATTTGGGAGGAGGATGCGATTTGAGTTGCTTCCATTTTTGATTTGGGCAAAAAGGTTTTTATTTTATTTTCACATATAGGGGCATTCAGAAAAGTTAAAGAAGCAATGTGAGAATGGAAATGTTACAAATCAGTTAATTAATTACATCTTATTCATAAAATATTTAAATCACAAAATTCAACATCTTTTACATCCCATAATTACCCACTTAGGTTTGAGTTTGGACGTCCTTTACATCCTATAATTACCCGCTTAGGTTTGAATTCGGACGTCCTTTGCATTTTTTAGTTTGTTTGGTTAAACAATATATTTTGGGTATAGATTGATTTCCAAAGGTACTCGTTTAGTTTTCAATCAACACGTCATTTACATCTCATAAGTAACCGCTTAGGTTTGAGTCTGGACGTCTTTTACATCCCACAAGTACCCTTTTAGGTTTGGATTCCGGTTAGATTCAACATTCGGATGAATTTTGCATTATATATTTTTTACATTATAGTTTATAAGTAAAATGATTTATTAAACTATCATTTTGCATACTTTAAATGTAAGATTGAACTTCATTACTCAAATGCAATATTAAACTATCATTTTGTATACAAAAACATGCAAGTTGACTCTTTGGTTAAAATTTTATATTAAACTTTCATTTGCGTGTTTTAAAGACAGTGGTGGACTTTCTTATTTAAATACTATACTAAACTATCATTTTGTATACATAAAATATGCTAACTCGACTTTGTGCTTACAATGATATATTAATTTTTATTTTGCACGTTTTTACCTTGTTATCAAACTTCATAACTAAAACGTTTTATTAAACTTTCGCTTTAAATATTTTAAACACAATGGTGGACTTTCTAATTTGAATGATATGTTAAACTATCATTTTGTATACATAAAATATGATATATTAAACACAACTCAATTACGATAGTGGTATTCATTACTAAAATGCTATATTAAACAATCATTTTGCATTTTAAAAACATGATAGTGGATTTGATAACTCATACGCTATGCTAAACTAGCATTTTGCATACTTTAAATATGC
Organism: Allium sativum; assembly: GCA_030737875.1. Classification (NCBI taxonomy): domain Eukaryota; kingdom Viridiplantae; phylum Streptophyta; class Magnoliopsida; order Asparagales; family Amaryllidaceae; genus Allium; species Allium sativum. The sequence goes on from CM060922.1 coordinate 547,045,914, forward strand.
TAGTGAGCTTGTTATTAAAATGCTACATTAAATCTGATTCTACATATTATAATCTATTAAACTTTATATTTAAAATGCTACATTGATCTATCATTTTTCATATTTAAAGCATGATAGTGGACTAATTCAAATGTTATAAGCTATCATTTTGCATACCTTAAATACACTAGCCGACATTGTAATTAAAATGTTAGATTAAAAAAATCAAATGCTATACGCAGTTATCATTTTGCATATTCTATTCATGTTAGTTCTTTTTACACCCCCAACACATGAAAATAGTATCAAGGACAAAGTTACGGGCTTTTCAGCCGTAAGGACGGACTGTTGAAATTTTATTATAAAGGACATAGTATCATATTTTAGATATCAATTTTACTACGTGCATGATATCAGAATTTGACTATCAGTTTTACAGTGTGTATGGTACTAGAATTTAGCTATTAGTTTTTAAGTGTTAGTTTTACGATGTGCATGGTATCAGTTTACAGCGTGTATTGTCCTTGAAAATAAATTTTTGATGAATTGTCCTTAGACTTAAAAAAGTTATGACATTTATCCTTCACAATAAAATCCCCAAACAAATATTTATATCATTTTGAATATTCTATTCGTACAAGTTCATTTTAAATATACTAGTGCAAAATTCAAGTATGCTAATGGACTTTGCATTCAAAATGTTACATTATAAAAAAAAGTGCTATATATAATTATCATTTTGGATATTTTATTCATGGTAGTTCTCTTTATGAATACTTATGTTACTATATACATCATATTTTAAGCTAGTTCACTTTAAATATATTGATGCAAAATTCAAGTATCAATATGCATATATTTTTTCATCTTTGTTGAATTGAAGTATACCGACGGCATATTCAACTATAATTTTATGCATTCAGTTTATTGCAATAATGTCTATGTCCAGGGACGGAACCAGGAATTCAACAATGTAGGGGCCAAAACTTGAGGGGGCAAACCTGTGCACCACAGTCACCTCATTTAGCAGTCTTTTTTATTAAGCTTTTGCTGCCAAACATGTGTGCCACGGTCCTTGATTTCAGCTCGGAGTCTGCTTCATATGCTCTGTTGTTCTTTTCTACATGTTTTCCTGCCTTTGTTTTGTTCAATATCTGGTCTTTGGTAATTTTTTGTTTTATATATACATGGACTACAATGGGTTGGGGGGCCATGGCCCCCACTGGCCCCAATGTAGTTCCGCCATTGTTTATGTCGACAATTGAAGATTCGCTTAGATCTGAACACCGAAAACATAGAAGCTTGAATGATAGCAGCTTTAGAGGACGATTGTCTCGGACGATTTGATTACTTAAGGCGGCTGGTTTAAAAACGACAACAATTGGGTGCGATTTCTTTCTAACGACGACGGCGACTAATTTAGACAATGGCGACGGCTTCAAATTCGGATGACTTAGAAAGACGGTCAGAGGAAGAAACAAGTGATGTCAGAGGAGTTTGAAGAAAAAATCGCGTTGTTATCTTCCTAGTTAAATTATAAAAGTTGAGAGTAGGAATAATGAAAATGGTTGTGTAATTTGTTAAAATATAATTTAGAATATATACAGAAAAGGAGGAACGTAGAATGGGGCATCGATTAAAAAAAAAAAAAAATGATCGTTGTCCTTAGCTGGCTAAGGGGCAACGAACATTTTTTGACCGTTGCTTCAGGTGGAGCATAACCTGCTAAGCCGATTACCTTAGACGGTTAAGGCCTTGGTTGCCAAACAACCATTCGACTGCTCTGGCAACCCACCCGCCATAGCCAACGGATCCTTGTAGGGGTCAGTTATTGGGAAATGTCCCAAGCCAACGAGGGCTGGGAGCGCTCTTAGCCAACGAAAACTAAAATGATATTTCCTCAATGACACCTCAAGATGCTTTCGAGTAGGATCTTTTAAACAACTAGCATGCATATACAATCATCATGGAGAAAAAGAACAAACTACATGGCGTATCCATAATAGCATATAAGAAGATCAAAACAAAAAAAAACAAAAAAAAAAAAAAACAAAAAAAAAAAAAAAAAAAATCAAATAGAAGTTTAAAACGATAAAAATTGTACTGTGGATGCTTCTAATGGCAAATAGTTGAGAAACATCCTCTTACTTTGATGATATAAACAAAAGCGAATAATAAATCATTCGGATATTAAAAATACAGAAAAACGCATTCTTATGAACACAACATTCCGAAATCAAACTCCTACCAGCGCATACAGTAAGCGCGAGTAGAAGCTAAACAAGCATTTCAAGCCCCATCTACGGAAATCACACTTGAGTGTAGTTTTATACGAGCTGCAGGTTTAAAACGATAAAAATTGTACTGTGGATGCTTCTAATACCTAATAGTTGAGAAACATCCTCTTATTTTGATTATATAAACAAAAGTGGATAATAAATCATTCGGATATTAAAAGAAACGATTCAAATAAAAGTTAAAAATACAAGAACAACGCATTCTTAAGAACACAACATTCCTAAATCAAACTCCTACCAGCTCACACAGTAAGCACAAGTAAAAGCATAAACAAGCATTTCAAACCCCATCTTCGGACATCGTCTTCAAACTCGAGCGATACTGCCTACCCCTTTTCTTGCTCACATTCATGTTCACATCAGCTTCAGCATCATCTTCTTCCATTTCACACGATTCACTCTCTAAAGCAACGGTACAACCCAAAGCTTCATTGTTATTGCCTACACTCTCATCCATCGATACAACATCAGCATTCTTCTTCCTAGGTGTAAAAACAACCGACTTAGGCAATTCGACTGGGGCCTCCTCTGCTTCCGATTTTCTAACCAAATTGTAAAAGTCTTCAAAAGCTCTCCTATTCACTTGTTCATCATCGGCTTCAGTCAAATCAAACTCATATTTGGTGTATTTGGATGGATTCCTTATGTAATCCGGAACTTTTGGGTCCTCGTTTTTCAAAATGCTGTCATCATCTTCTTTATCGTTGAAGCTAGGATCGAATCTAACCTTTTTCTTTGGCTTTTGGTCAGCTTGTGGCTCTTTTCTCTTTAATATGGGTTTTGGGTTGGAAATGCGGTTTGTTTTTGGGTTCACGGTTTTGTCCTCATTGAGCCTTGTGCTTGCAGCAAAGTGGTCTGCACGTGGGTCCTTGGAGAAGTGATGAGATTCGTTAATCGGTTCCTCGATGGAATCAGGAACTACAGCATGGAAGTTTATGTAGGAACCGTGGTTGTTGATGTCGCTCATGTATACACGTTCGTCGTTGTTTTCTCTGCAAAATGCTGCTTTGTCGAATTCGTCTTCCTCATCCTAACACAAATACCAGAAAATGTACAAAATATTAATGATAGATTAGACCACTCAGGAGTTTACCGATCTGTTGGGTTCTCCTGAGTATAGTTCCAAAAAAGCTATTAATATTAGATTACATGTAGAAGCTAAAAAAATAAGCAAATATTCTATAAACGCTTTGGCGTGGACTTCAAATTAGAGTATCTCCTTGTATCAAATTAGGCTGTCAGAACGCATAACAACCTAATAAGCCTAGGTGGCAGAATCTGTAGACATCTGGTGAAGCTGTCGCAAAGAATTCAATTGAAATTATGTGATGCAAACATGAAAGAACATCAGCAGCACAAAAAAACATTAGGAGGCTTATGGTTTTAGATTAATCTTAGCATGGACTAACTTAATAACTAGTGGTACTTATTTTGTAAAGATTTTATGGGATTACAAATACTCCTACTAGTAGATCAGTATAAAACTATGAAAAGCTAAATCACATCATGGATCCCAGCTATTTAATTTAAAGCTTTGAAAATAACCCCACGTAAAAATTCAACAATCTTTCCAAAATTCTGAAAAACTAATCCATGACCTTGCTTGTATCAGAGAGCACAGCTGCTAATCATCATATGCACCTCCCCCCCCCCCCCCCCCCCCCTTTTAACTCAAAGCTGTCTTCAGCTAGGTGAAAAAGGGAATATTTACCATATCATATAAATTTTAGGATTAATTGTCAAGAATAATCCGAAGTTTAGCGTGTCTTCCCATTATAATCCCAAGTTTGTATTATTTTTGAATAATCCGAAGTTTAGGGGGTGTCTTCCCATAATGATCCCAATGACTTTTTGACGTGTTATTTTGGGATCAATATGGGAAGACACCCCCAAACTTCGGATTAATATGGGAAGACGTCCTCCAAACTTCGGATTATTCAGAAATAATCCAAACTTAGGATTATTACGGAAAGACATGTTAAACTTTGGATTATTCTTGACAATTAATCCTAAATTTTATCCAACTGTTCAGTAGCAAGAGGTAACCAGCATATCAAATATTCAACCATGTGCCAAGTATCAGATTTCTTGCTACTGAGCAAAGCATACAACCAAAATAATTTGGCCAGCAAAATATGCAATTTCATTGTTCTATACAAATCTAAAGTGGTGTGTAAATGCCATCACTGTGTCTATGCTATCTAGTTACATTCAACACTACACTACCGAATGAACTTTGGTGTATAAAAATGTCACTTTCTGCAGCATTATGATGCCAGGCTACTTCACAACCACTCGACAGAATACTGCTGAATGAATTTATTGGGTAAAATAGAGTTACCCAATGGAGTGCATCTAGCACCACTCCAAATCAAACGATCTGAACATTGTGCAAGTGTTTGCTACCAAGTAGCAGCTATCCAGTACCAAAAAAACTGGGTCCTCCTTATTGGGACTGTCAACGGATACCCGAAAAATTCAATATCCGTCCGTATCCATATCCAAAAATATGACATATATCCATTATCCGAAATGTGGATATTGTATATCTGATATCTGAAAATCCTTCCGGATACGAACATGGTTACAGCAGTAACCGAAAATATACGTCTGATTTCCTAATGTGCATGTGTGTATACTTAAACTTAAATTAATATATAATTTTTCTTAAAATAACCAAAATTAATCCAAACCGTTTGTACCCGTAAGTGTTATTTTCTCTTCACTTTTTTTTTTCAATTGCGTTCACTCACCCTAGGCTTCTGCTGCACCGTTCATTCCCAAAAACATAATAAATAAAAGTTACCGAAACCACGGCCTAACCCTAACTCTAAATTTTCTAGCCGCATACCACAAAAAATATCTCCACGCGATTTCAAATCTCTCCACTCCCCTGCGTTTGTACTCGTCCAGCATCCAGGCTGCCTCTTCCACGCACGCCGCCATCTATTTCGCAGTCGAAGTTATCTAGAGCCGCCGCTTCCAAGCACGCAAGCTTAGGTTTGTATTCTTCTTTAATCCCAACATTCGATTTATTATTTACTGTTATTGATTGTACTGTTTATGTTTCCTTGCTTTACAATTCGGAGCTTATTAGGTGTTGTTGATATGAATATTAGGTAATTTGGCAATGGGTCGAACTGTTTATGTTTGCTAACTATTTCAGTCTTGCTTTATATTATGAGATGTTTATGTTTAGGCTTACAGTTTGGAGCTTATTACGTGATTTGGCAAAGGCTTTTAAAATATTTTTTTGTAAATAGCAAAACCATTTTTTTAACAGTAGCTTGTCTCAAAGATAGATTCCATTTCATGTATTCATTGTTGAACTATTTCAGTCTTGTGTTGAAATATTTCCTTTCAAACTTTGTGTGATTTTTATTTTGTTTTGAGTTGGTGATATACTTCTAAAATCAATGTATACTATGGTCGTTAACTGGGTGAACGAGTTTGATTTTGTGCTTCAATTTCACGGTATTTTATAAGTGTACCAAAAAAAAAAAAAAAAAAGTAATATGGGAAACCTTAAGATCATAGTATACATTGATACTCACTTAAGTAAACCCTACGGCATGTGTCTACCCCACTTTGTATAGTCATCGCACACGGATGCTTAACGTCCAGCTCCCGAAGTGGTTTGCAGCGGGATTCGAACATGCCCGCACACAATGCTTTGATTCCCATCACCCGACTCCCAAACCACCCGAGCTACGAATGTTCAAACTTCAAACGGAATAATATGTAAAATTGTTATCACGGTGCTCGACTAGTCGTCAACTAGACGAGATTGAGGCATCGACCGGAAGCCTCGACTTGCAATTTGTAAGTATTTCGAGCGTCCGGAACAAAATTCGTCGACTAGTCCATCGACTAGGCCTTACGACTTGCTCCGACTAGTTGTTATTCGCCCAAAACAAACCCAAAAAAAAAAAGTTATATCCGAAAAAGCAAAGTCGAACCCTAAAAAAATATGAAGTCGAAGAAAAGCTTTTGCAACGCTCTTACCATAGTCGTCGCTTCCCTTCCAGTGTTACTGTTGCCTCTCCAGTGCAGCCGTACACTTAAACTTATGACTACTATTCATGAAACTAGTGGTTGTGAGGCGAGTGAAAAAAATGAGCTAGATGACTATCTTTGAATTAATTGCCTCATTTGTGTTTTTTATGTTGCACCCTATTAGACTGAAACTTAAATTTGGTTTGTATTTCCTTTGAATTTGCAGTCTATTAAATTCTATGCATCATTTTAGTGGCAGGAAATATAACATGGTGTTACTGTCATTACATTCACGTTCAAGTATCATTACTAATATTCTATGCATCTATTTATTTATTGACTATTCTGCGACTAGTCCACTAGTCGACTAATTGGACCTCTATCGACTCGACTTACCACCATAACAACCATGATGTGTAGTTAACTTAAATGAATTTGTATGTTTTTTCTTATTTTTGTATATTTTAAAATAGTTAAATATGTAGTTAGGTAAAATATTTATATAATTTGTATGTTTTATATTTTATACTTTATACCTCTAAAACGTCAAATACATTATCAAGTTGTAGTAGCAAGTCTACTCCATGTACATCAACAGCTATTGCTAATGTAAATGCATGTTTTGTCCACGAAACTAAAAATCCGAATGATAATTTGCAACAAAATCAAAAGCTTTCAACAAATATGGACAAAAATGCACCTGTAAACGTGAAAGCATTAAAATATGAAGTACGAAAAGATTTTGATAGATAAATAGTAGTAAAAGATGGTATCACCCATATTAAGGCAACATACAAACATTGTACAAGGGTATTTAATGGAGTCGCCTCCATGGGAATGACTCATTTAAAAACCATATAAAACTAGTCCAAAAAATAACACTAGTAAGAGGCTATCGAGGCAACAATTTTTTACCACCAAATATTCTTCTAATAAGTCTTTCAAACTATCAAGTTGACAAGTTGGACATTTGATCAAAATAGAACGTGAACGTGTTTTGCTTGTATGGACCTATGGTCGCTAAGCACGATTATCCATTTAATAGGACTAAGCATATTTATTTCTAAGAATATGTTAGAAGCATTAATCCAACGGTTAAAACATGTTCTAGAAATACAATAAGATGTGATGTTCTAAAACTTTTTGTTGACATGAGAGCTGAAACTCAAGAGATTTTTCTAGAAATACAATAAGATGCGATGTTCTAAAACTAGGGATTTATGGACATCAGAACATCAAAATATTGGCTACTGTTGCATGACATGTCATTATATTGACAATGATTAGAAATTACAACCAAAAAAAAAAAAAAACATTGCTTATCAAGAGTTGTCTCCTCCTCACACCGTTTTAACACTTAGTACGACAATGAAGTTAAAAGCGCTACATTGGAATATTGATAAAAAGCTATTTGCACTTACCATTGATAATGCTTCAAATAACGATGTTATGGTTAGAGGTATTAAGGAGTGATTGGTAAAAATGTTTTTCCATTAAATGGTATATTATTTCATGTGTTGTTCCACACATATATTAAATGAGATTGTCCAAGATGGTTTACAGATTGTGCATGGACTCATTGAAAAGATAAGAGAAAGCGTCAATTTTACGAAGTCATCACAAAGTAGGAAACAAGGTAGGAAAATGTATTAGCACAAACTTGATTAAGTGGAAAGAAGTTTGTTACGATGTTCCAACACGATGAAATTCTACATATCTGATGCTTGAAAGTGCACTACAAGTGCGTTCCGCATTTAAAAGATTAGTAGATTTGATCGATGATTTCAAACCATTGCCCTCAAATGAAGGATGGGAGGTTAAGAAAGAAACTAGTGTATGTTTGACAATTTTCTATGAAGTTGCACTTGAATTTCCCAACGTCGAGTATCCCACCGTTAATTTATATTTCAAAAGTGTGTGCGATGTTTATGAAAATATCTTAACTTGGAGTTAAATGAACATAAGTATATTCAATCATGGCGCAAAAGATGAGAATTAAATTTGATAAATATTGGCGCACTTGTAATCTAATGACGAGTCTTGGTATGGTTTTTAATCCTCGCTATAGACTGACTTATATAGGGTTTTTGTTGGCTTGATATATGGTGAAAGATCAAGTATTCATATTGGAAAAATAAATAAATCTTTGAAGTCTCATTTCTCTTTATATGAAAAGGAATTTATTTCATCTCTAGCTGCATCTACAACCACTTCTTGTGATAATATGGATTCATCTACTAGTGTTCCTAAAAAGAGAACCAAAATTGATATAAAATGTAGAAATTATATTGAACAAAAAGTTGGAGCTCACAAGTTTTGAAAACGGAACTAGATAAATATTTGGAAGATAAATTGTTGTCAATGAGTGAGGATGAAGATAACTTTGACATTTTAATGTGGTGGAAAACCAATCGCCCCTTACCTGTTCTTGCAAAGATTACTCGTGATATCTTAGCCGATCCGGCATCAACCGTTGCATCCGAGTCGGCTTTTAGTAGTGGTGATAGATTGATTACCGAAGGTAGATCTTTATTGTACTCGGATGTAGTAGAAGCATTGACTTGCATGAAAAACTAGCTACCATCTAATATTAGTTGGTTTTTATTTATTAAGTTAAATGCACCATCATTATATATAATTATTCAATTTTTCTTGTTTTTATAGGTAATAATGTTGAACTTGTGAACGATACATGAACTCTTTAATCTGCAAGTACTTTTCACGCATGGTATGATTCCTAAAAATTGACATTGTGCATGTACAATCACTTGCTTTAAGTGCCTATATGTATTCTGCATGGCTTGCTGTATTTAGTATTTTACTGTCAGCTTTGATTACTGTGTTAGATGCCAGCGAAACTATTAAATCATTTACTTTGTATCCAATGTCGCTTTCTTTGATATTTAAAAAAAGGAACAGTTTGTTGTAGAATATACTTAATTGTTTTGAGCTTAAATTTTATTTTATTTTATTTCTGCAGGAAAATAGCAAGGGGTAAGCATCATAAGATGGTAGAAAAATATACATCATAATCTTTTAGTAATGGGTAAGCATCTGTCTTCAGAACATTTCCTTGTGATAGGTTAGGTAGTTATGAAACTTCTGATAAAATGGGTACCCCATAATCTTTTAGTACATGTGAATTTTATAATCTTTTGCTATATACACATAGCAGGTCCAGCAAGCTTCATAGCAGGCCAGCAAGCAAGCTTGGAACAGCAAGCTAAGCTTGTTGTTCCAAACTGTGCTTGGCTTGCTAGTGCAAAGCTTGGAACAACAAGCTTTGCTTGCTGTTTCAAACTTCTCAAGCACAGTGGTTTGTTGGTGCAAAGCTTGGAACAGCAATCTTAGCTTGCTGTTCCAAACTGTGCAAGCACAGTGGCTTGCTGTTCCAAACTGTGCAAGCATAGTGGCTTGCTGTTCCAAGCTTAGCTTGCTGTTCCAAGCTTAGCTCGCTGTTCCAAGCTGTGCAAGCACGGTGGCTTTGCTGGTGCAAAGCTTGCACCAGCAAGCTTAAGTGGGTGAAAGCTTTCACCAGCAAGCTACAGTTTGCACCGTGTCCGCGTGATTCACTTCCTAGCAGTTAATGTATTGTTTTCAGGTTTTAATTGCATGTACAACTATCTAATATCAAGTTATCAACAATATTTTTGCTTGTTTGTTTCAGGTTGATGCGAAAGGTTGAAGACGTTTCATGTTGAAGCACTCTTAACTCTATGCAAAAAAATGTTGTATTTGTGTTTGTATTAGGTATTATGCAACATCTTAAGTCATGTGATTATTATATTTTGAGGTACGGTTATAATTTAAGACAATGATGTATATGCTTTTATGATTTATGTTTTGTTTTATTTTAGTCCAAAGGTTGTGCGTTCAGTATTTTGAACACTTTGAAAGTATTTGTAGTGTGGAATTTTGGTGATTGATGTATTGCTAGTAACTTTTAATTAAAATTATCGAATTTGCATGTAAATGATGTATTTGTATATTTTTTTCTTGTTCAATTTTCAGAAATTTGCGAATATCCGCATTTGATATGCATTATGAAGTTTAGAATATTCGGATATCCGAAAATATCCGCGGATACGGATGCAGATTTTCTCTGTTTCGGATATGGATACCGTTTCAGCACTATCCATATCCTACTGCGTTCGTTTTACAACCCTACTCCTTAACAGTAGCTATCGCTGTTGAGTAGCGTTTAATAGTAATCAAAATGGATGTTCTTAATATTGCAAATAGATTCAAATTAATCCTATTAACAATGACAAAGAGTGATAATCAGACTCCCCTTTCACTTGTTAATCACATCCCCTTTTGCACCAAAATATATCAAGGTAAGCCTAATAACTGAAAGCACAACTATACAGAGCTAGCTGGATGTAGAGCTAAAACATTCAAATGTATGATGTACAATACAATATCCCATCCACATATTAAACTCTTTACACCGACCATTCTGCATAGATTCAAATGCCAACCCCCAAATTACATATACGCTACAACCAATAAGTCTTTAGTCATGCGCTTGGCATAACAAACAGTAATTTAGATGTGTCCCCAATTTGTTTATCCTCACTTAGCAATATTTCATGTCTCTAACAGAGCATAACTACAACACCACTGGTATATTTCAACTTAAGTAACCACAGAATCCAATAGGATTAGACCCTGCATGCTTTTGGCTCAATAAACAAGAACTGCCACTGCAAACTGTGTATGGTTACACGCATAATTGAAATCCAAAATTATATTTTTAACATCACAACAAAAGCAAACCTCGTTATCCAAAGTAGGATCCATCCCAACAGAATCCCTAATCGCTCTCTCCTCATCACCATCATCTTCTCTCTCCTCTTCGCTTTCTCCCTCCTCCTCGTCGTCTTCGTCTTCGCCCAAATTACCCTCAAACTCCCGCGCCTTATCTCTCCTACTTTTCTTCTTAAACAAGCATCCTTTGTTATCATAAAAACTTGTAGAACAAGGTAGCTCCTCGTCTTCTCTAGACGACAGCCCTTTCTCACGATTCCACTCTTGACGCTCCACTTCGCCGTCGGCGACTGACCATGATGTTGTGGGGAAGGAACTATCGGGCACGGTTTCAAATAATTTGGATCCGAATAGTTTTTTAACTCGATCTTCGAAGCTTTCATTCATGGTTAATTGTAGCCTCTAGGGTTACGAAATTTACTAAAAAAACAAAATTATGTGATCTGGGCACTGTTTTTAAGCATACAGCACAAACCGACTTAAGCCCAATGGAATTAAAAGATATGTGCAGTTGGTATATAATTCAAGTTCGACCCATTAACAGCAGGGCTCTCTTCCTCCTTTTAATTGAGGATATCTGAAACAAATGGTTCGTTGGGGACGGTAATATTAAGGCAAATATTACAGGACCAAAATTCTGAATTGGTCCAACGTGCCGACTTTATTGACTCGTGATGAAGCGAGCCCATTTTATCGGTGCACGCCGGTAAAATTGACGCGCTTCATTACGAGCCGATGAAATCGGCATGTGTACTCTTAACATTTTAAATATATTTTTTTTACCTATCTTATCTTATATATTAATACGACGAAATAAAATCGTTATTGTTTTTGTAGAAAAAAGTTATGTTATGGAAGATCGAAATAAACTAATTTAGCTTCAGATCATATTAATAGATGGTTAATAATCCAAACAAATACAATAGAACGTAATTGGTAAAATAAAAAACTACAACATCATTATTGCATAAATTCGTACAATCATAAAATAAAACATCAGTTCGCACAAGCAAGCTTCATAACTAGGTATCGCCGTAGTGGTTCCATAAATGACCCATAAGATCTTTCTGCAGCCGGTTATGGAGTTGTGCATCTCTAAACTTAACCTGATGGTTCAAATGAATGTTGAACTCCTCTTCTGTTATTGGTGTGTTTGGTCGGAATACTTCGGGTGCTTGCGAAGCACCTTCGTATTCGTAGTGACGTTGCCCTTCATCCATATCTCTTTCATCTTCTGTAATCCTGTTGTGTAGAACAATGCAGACAAATATGATCGTAGACATTTTTTTTGCTAGACCACAACCGATATGGATTACTTATAAATTCAAATCTAGACTGGAAAACACCGAATGTTCGTTCTACATCTTTTCTTTGTCCCTCTTGCATCGCCGCGAATTTGACTTGTTTAGAAGTCAGTGAATTTGGACATGTTTTAACAATGGTGTTCCATTTCAGGTAAATGTCATCACCTAGGTAATAGCCATGATTATAAGTATTTTGGTCTATGGTAAATGTTAAAGGAGGTACCTGGCATTGAGCAAGATCGTTGAATAGATGAGATCTTTCTATAACATTTAAGTCATTATTCGAACCGGAGATTTCGAAGAAAGTGTGTCATATCCACATATCGTACGATGTTACAGCTTCCAAAATGATAGTTGGTCATCTTTCCTTGTCGTTGCACGCACATTGTAATCCCTTAGGACAGTTCTTCCATTCTCAGTGCATACAGTCCAGACTTCCTAACATTCCGGGCCATCCCCTACTTTCGTGCATCTCTCTGATTCGCACTACATCTGCTTCGTTCAGAGACCTTAAGTATTCTTCTCCGTATACGTCCGCCACAACTTGACAGAAATTTTCAAGTGTCGTGCTCTATGTTATTCGGTATGCATCGTCCAAAGCATCAAGCTAACATTCTCATAGCGGCCGTCATTTTCTGCTCACCAGATGACCCTAGTGTCTTCGACACATTTTGTTTGTACTTAAAGTAATCATTGTTACCTTGAATACCCGCCAATATCCGAAGAAATAGATTTCCCCGCATTATGTATCTTCTACGAAACATATCAGGCCCGTAAGTGCAGTTGTCATTGAAGTAATCTTGCATTAGAGACTTATGGTATTTAGCATGATTTCGGTGTATAAACTTCCTTCCAGGAACCGATCCCCCTCAAGTTGTGGATGATGAGTCGTAGGCTTCATGGTATAAGTCCCGTATTTCTTGTATTTCTTCCTCTTCCTCTTGAAGGATTTCATTTTCCTTCGAATCGCTATCAAAAGCCATCATGCATTTCATAAAATAGGAATCCATTTTCGTTTGTGAATACGTTTTGATTTGAGATATGCTTTGCAATGTTGCTATTGTATATAAGGTATGAGGTCTCGGTAAGTGGGTAGATTTATTGGACAGAGTGCTTATTTATTGGACAGAGTGCTCCTTTATTGGTACGAGTGCTCCTTTGTTGGACAAAGTGCCCCTTTACTGTAAAGAGTGCTCCTTTATTGGACAAAGTGATCCTTTATTGGTACTTATGCTCCTTTATTGGACAGGACGCTCCTCTATTGGACAGAGTGCTCCTTCATTTGATAGAGTGCTCCTTTATCGGTACCTATGTTGGCCTAGTTTGTAATGTGCAGGGTCGTCCCCGAAATATAGACAATGAATTTACCAAGTACGGTCGTCCACGTCATATAACCAAGGAATCTAACAAGAACGGTCATTCGTGTAATCTAGCCAATGAATTTAACAAGAAGGTTCATCCACGTAATATAATCAAGGAATTAAATTGTGTGCAACTTTATTAGTTGGAATGTACATTGAGTTGTGTGCCGCTTTAATGGTTGGAGTGTCCTCGGAGCTAGCCCTGGCCCAAGGCGACCCAGGCAGCCTCCTAGGGACTTCGGCCGGTGGGGGCCTCAAAATTTCATATTTTCATCTATATAAAATAGTTTGCGCTACAAGTCTAAAGGAGTAAGTGGCTGGGCGGTAGTGCATCATGCCTTGCAATCCAGGAACCCGGGTTCAAATCCCAGCATTGCACGTTTCACTTGCCCATGCACTGAAATTTTTGCCTACTACATTTTGACCATTCCTTTTTCTTCCTTGGGCCTCCAAAACTTTAGGGTCGGCCTTGAGTGTCCTCCTTTATTTGACAGGGTGGTCATTTATTGGACGGAGTGCTCCTTTTTTGGACATAGTGTTCCCTTATTGGACAGAGTGCTTCAAGCCTGATCAGAATTTTATCTATTTACAAGATAAAATATCTCGAGTTGAATTCCTAGCCAAAACAATATTTCATAAAATAAAAATCCTTTATTTTATATAAATAAACGTTATAATTTATAAACGAATTCCATAGCGACTATTTGAAAATTTGATTTGGACATAAAACAAAATCTACAACATGAAAACTCGATTTTTCTCTTCCATTAGAAAAATATTATCAATTAGATTCGATCGTTTCTTGTTCCGAAGAAATCTGACTTAAATTGGATCTTGTACAGCCAATTAAAGTTCAAAACGTTATATTACGAACTACCACGCCACTGGAGTTTTTTTATAATTAAATTATAAATTAAATGTTTCAAACATCGTTTTATAATTAAATGTTTCAAACATCGTTTAACATTACATAGAACATTATAAAATATGGATAACAAAGGGTCCAGTACACAGAACATCATAAAATATAGTTGTCGACATTAATCAACATAAAATATAGACAATAAAGTATAGTACAACATGCATCAACGTGACATATGAAAACGAGCAAACATGCAAAAAATAACATAAAGTCCACTACATACGGCCATCCACATATATACATCATGATAACTAAAAATAAAATATCATCATCAGGATCCTCATGAAAGTCATCCTAAATCTGCATCATCATCATCGTCATTATCGTGCTCAGACTCCTCACAATCCTTCTCTATGTCATCCCCGCTATCATCAGGCTATAATAAGGAATATCGTCATCATCACTACTACCTCCAAGTCCAGCAACATCACCTAATACTCCTTCACCACCTAATCCTTTTGGTCCTCCAGCACCACCTGAACCTCCACCAGTATATAATCCTCCAACGGTACCTGATGCTCATGTATCACGACCCCCTGTTGCCGCTAGTATGGCCTGTAAGTGGTTGTTCTGGTCCTGCAAACCCTGAACTATCGCCTGGTGCTCCTGATATAAGGACTAAGAATGTAGTAGGGTCATCTCCTGAATAGTGGCAATATGTATCCTATGCCGGTCTAGCCGGGGTGAAAGCTGCAAATATAAAACATATAAAATCAGTTTCTACAACTTAGAACATACAAGGTAATAAATTCACAAGTATGAATATTACCTCATGTATCGAATATAATCCAACAGTAAGGATACCGTGTACCATGTGAGCAGGTGGGTAAATAATAGGCAGGGATAGCTGTGTACCGCTAAGATCATTTGCCTCAAATGTCTCGGCCAGAACTAAATCCATAGGTTGGGTGGAGTACTGTGAAGAGGTCGGGTTAAAAGTAAACGGTGGAGGATGAACTCTACCGGTAACCAATCGAGAACCAATGTGATCATAGTTCACACCCCACATATAATCTGGCAACATATACCGCCTAGAAGCTACTCGAACCCAATAAGTGTCAAAATCTACTTTGGGTAATAAAAAATCGGCCGTGTCAACCCGTCATGCCTGTCTCATACCCTGTATGTACTGTCCCCTATAGAACGACGCGGCCGAACATATCATTGGGAAGAGGTGGATCTCTATGTATGCGCAACTCACCAGGGCCCTGATAATAATAGCGATCTCCCAAGTACCGAATAGGAAGGTGGGCCGGTGGGAGCAAGAGGACACGATGAAGAGATAAACGACATGCAATGACTAATAGGTGGGCATCAGGTAGCAGGCCACCTGCTGAAAGTAACATCCAATAAGAACTCCAAAGGGCTCATAATATGTTGTCCCAATCCCTCTAATCTAATTGAGTATGGGCCTCCATCAAATCGTGTCTCATACCAGTAGGAACACGCCGGACTATGTGACTACTCTCTCATTTACGCATGCGTGGGAAAAAGGACTCTGTGGTATGACTAGCGGTGGGCTCTATGAGTGGATGCATGTTGGCCGTGTACTCGTAGTACCAGCACGGCAACATGTACCAAAATTCGAACATCTGTTGAACCACTCCAAAAGCGTAAGAGTCAAGAGAGGTGTATAGATAACCCAATATGGCAGAGCCCCAATCAATCATATGCACCTGCTCTGAATCGGCTAGAGCTACTTGGTAGTCCAATCTAATCGTACTCTGTTGGTTCAAAAAGAATGTTGAACCAAGAAGAGATAAAATGGTAGCCCGATATACTGTGTCCTGGAAATCCACTACACCGAGATGCGCTGTAATGTACTCAAGTAAATATGCGATGGAAACAGCACCATTGGATATATGATTCACGGATAAATCTGGCAAATACTGAAGGTAAGACTCTGGTGACTCGTTTAAGGATCAAATGGGCATGAGACTATGTCAGGGAGGCCAATATCAATCGAAGTGAAAAGTGTGTGTTATAGGCCACCATCTCTTCAATAAGGCCTCTAGCAATGGTCGATCATGTTGGATCTAGATTAACCCTAGAGGGGGGTGAATAAGGCTTATCACAGTATTTACTGGATTAAAAAAAACTAACGGGATATATAAAATAATAAACAAATCATAGAATATATAAAATAATAAACAGATCACAGAATATATTAGAAACAAAAATGCAGAAAATAAATCACACACAGATATACCCAGCTTCGGCAAAACCCTGCCTACTGCTGCATTCCTAAGGTTTCTACTAGGTGATAGAACAGATCCCGCATACAAGACCATGTACACTCGCAAACCCTGCTCCTATACTAACCCTACGCTCAAAACCGTAGACTGATCTAAACCCCTAGATCAGATTCTCCCTGATTACAACCCTGTAACCAGTAAACTAGATTTTACAGACTCTAGCAATTGTCAGTCAGCACCCTGACCGTATCTCCCTAGATTTTTCAGACCTAGAAAACTGTTCAGACGATGTACAACTCAAATTGAAAAACAATAAAATGAAAAAACAATTAAAAGAAAAACCCTAGACAACATAAAACAAAAGGAGATTAAAGATTAAAGGGTTATCCCCTTTGTTAAAACATGGCCGACCATTCTCTCTATTGGTTTAGCCCCTTTCTTATTGTCTTTGGAAAATAAAAAATGGCGGCTTCTCAAGAGTTAGGGTTTTCCATACTTCCCCAAATCGATTTCGACTTCGATGGCTTTCTGAAATTGATGGAATAGCTTCTCTAATGCTCGATTCTTTGTGGCTTTGCTCAATCGGTTTGGGATTGCACTCTGGCGATCGAAAATCTGAAAATTTGTGAGTAATTCGGATTTAATTCTTTGCTTGTATTTGTGATGCTTGGTTTTGATTTGAAATGTTGGGTTAGTTTTTCATGGTTGTCGATGATGAATTGTTGTAAATAAATATAGGGTTTTCAAACCCTTTGATTCTCTCTGATTTCGTTTAATGGCTTGATCTGAATTTGCGGGTTCCCCCTTTTGATTGGCTTTATTATATTGATGAATCTGGTCTTCAATTTTACCGTCCATAGAATTTATTTGTCCCAAAAATTATTTGGTCCGATATGAACTATTTCCTCTTTTCAAATTCCTTGAATAAAATGGATTCCTCGGTACTAAAAATGCTTTGACTGATTTTGCTTGATTGAATCCATGATTTGGTGTTGTGAAACATTTCCCTCTTTGTTCCTTAAGTGAATTGAATTTCTCGGCTTTAAAAAAAAATGTGTGATTGTAGAATTGTGAAAACTGGAAATATTTAATTGCTGTCCCCTTTGAAATATTGCCAAGAAATGCTTGCATAATTTCTGAAATGAATCTTGCCAAATATTTTTGTCGAGTTGTTTCCTTGCCATGGAATGTACATTTCTGGGAAAAACTAATTGATTTGCCAAAATGGTGATGCACATATACTTCCTGTTTCCATGCTTCACTGATTTCATCCATTCACAAAAAAAATCTCACTGGCTTGTAATTGGAAAATTGGAAATATTTTCCATTTAAAACTTGCCGAAAAAAAACTGGTAAACAGAACCGATTTTCTTGAATGCTAATTTACACCAGATTGAACATCTGATAAGCATTTTTGTACACATCAATTGTTCATGCTTGTACAGTTCAGTTGACTATTTTTAATTGTTTGCTCTACCATCCTGTGTGTACATGCATCCATTGGTTTGAATTTGTGCATCCAGATTGATTGAAACAATTATCTGCTCACTGTAGTCCTGATTGAAAACTGAATTGAGAAAACTATTTATTTATGCATATGTAATGCTGCTCCTGAATATTGTTCATTGCTGCATGAACATGCTGTCTTGATGAGTTGCACTTGTGAAAAACTGTAACTGCTTGTTCTTGAACCCATGAGCTGTGTTGCCATTTTAAATTTTTATATGCCCAGTGCACCATATTGACTTGTGCTCGACATATGAACTTTTTGAGAGACACTCAGTCTTGACATTTTGTTGTTCCAACCTGAGAATGACATTTGAGCTGCTC
Source organism: Allium sativum (assembly GCA_030737875.1). Classification (NCBI taxonomy): domain Eukaryota; kingdom Viridiplantae; phylum Streptophyta; class Magnoliopsida; order Asparagales; family Amaryllidaceae; genus Allium; species Allium sativum. The sequence goes on from CM060922.1 coordinate 547,064,568, forward strand.
GACTATTTGATTTGCACCATTGTATATGATCTGCATATTGAGTCGAGTTGGTCCATATGGCTGCTCCTCAGTCGCAACACTGATTGGCGAGGCAGTGCGCACGTGTACATTCATGCACGTGTGTACATGCAGCCATCAGACGAGTTTTCCTATCCCTGCACTGTAATATGTGTATATACATACACATGTATGTGTATACATGTATCATGCGCTTGCTATATTTATATATCAGATCAAGTCATGAAAAATGATGAGAAACACACCAAAAAACTAAGGCAAATAAAATTTTAAAATAAAATTTATATTTGCATATATTCTGTTTCATTTCTATTGCAGCGTACTGTGTGTGTGTTTCATATGTGAAAGGTAAGCATGAAAATGACTGGACTGGCTGAAGAACGCTGTGAAGACAAAAGATGAAAGACAGAAGGCAGTGAAAAAAAAATGTGTGTGAATGTATATAAGTCTGTATGTGTCAATGTGTAACTGAGTGAATGTATGTATAGATGCAAAATGTACTGAGTGTGAGAGTTGTAGTGAGGAGATTGTACTGTTTATTTGTAATAAACAAATTGTTTGAAATAAAATTTGTTTATCGTATACTGTGTAAGTACAAAATCTGTGAAGTGATTAGATAGTGGAGTTGTAAATAATTGTACTGTTCGAGTGTTTGGAATATTATATTTATATTTCAATAAAATACTGTAAGAAAATATAAATATATATACAGTCGTATTCTATTTAAATATAAATATAATATTCCTGTATGTGATGTAGAATAACAGTACGAATTCAAACACATTAATAATAATATTTATTTGGTTGTTATCATCAAACAAATATCATATAGTTGTGTATACAACACCGTTATATACAACAATCTCCCCCTGTTGATGATGACAAACAAATAGAAAATTTTGAGCACAATAAATGTGTTTGACAATGAATCTTTAACTCCCCCTATTTATTAGCTCCCCCTACAACAGATACAGAGAACTCCCCCTATAACTGTGCACGAGTGAAGTGAATGAATTTAAAAAAATTCAAAATATTTATAAAATATTCACTCATAAATCAAAATCTAATCCATTCTCCCCCTTTTGTTATCATCAAAAGGATACAGAGTTTAAAATACAGATGAAAAACGACTAAAAATATAATTTCAGCTTAAGAGGAAGAACGATCATCATAAATCTCAATCAGTCAAACAAAAATCATAATATTCTGAGAATAGGTGGTATATTTCACATTGTAGAGAATGACGGATTTACGATGAATTTTATATAAAATGGGGAGAGTTAAAAAATGAGTTCCAATTATTTTCCAAAGAATTTTTATAAAAAAGAGGTTCAAAAACAGTGATGGAATTTGGACTATAATTAATAATTCAATTTAAGTGACAAAATCGAATATTCTCAAATCCCAATAGCTATCAATCAACAAATCATAATATGTCATAAAATTTCAACATATTTCACAGAATATAATATGGATTGATAGACTGGTTTTTACACACCAAGGAGAATTTCAAATTAATTTCTATTTAGCACATTTTTCTTTTTATTTTAATTAAGAGCACACTGACCACGCATAACTAGAGCTTGGATTTTTAAATGAGGTCAGTTGCAGCTTAAATTATAAGTTGTCTCATACCCATGCATGACCAGAGCTTGGATTTTTAAATGAGGTTAGAGACACACTTATGTATTAATTAGATTTATTATTTTCAGCTTCAAAATAGAAAAACTCCTCAGTATATAAAACCAGTATGAATGATAGAAATGCGGTAGGTACAGAAATGGACTATGAAATAAATTTCTAAATTAATAATATTATGAAATATGATCAACTGTACCGAGATCATTGGAAAATTTCCAATTTTCACTAATTCTGAATAATAACATAACCACAATTCCATTGCAAATATTTTCACTGTTTTATTCAAAAAATGTATTTTTTTTAAAATAAACTCTCCACATTAATATATAAAAAATGATGGATGGCAGAATAATGGTAGAGAATGAAGATGGTCGTGAAATAATTGCCAGTTCAAAGATATTATAATATATGCTCAACCAACATGAAAATCTAAATAAAATCTCCTCTTGTTGTGAAATATACTGCAGTCACAATTCATCACAATTTCAAAATCTGTTAATAATTTTGATGAATTATAAATACAGTTTAATCTGGATATTGATTTCAATTTCTGAATGAATAATCAATAAATAATTTTAAAATTGAAAATCAACTATAATAGGAATATGAAGAGCTATACAACCAAGAGGGATAAGAAAAATTTATACATAAAAATTTAGCAATTCTGATACCAATTGGTGTCCCTATTAATGAGGATTGTAACAAGACACATGAGATAAAACAAGAGTATCACAGATGAAAGAATTTTAAGTCCATAATCCAAGCAGACAATTAACAAATCAGGCAAAATAATTTCATCTATCAGAGCAGTAGTCACAAACAAGAAATTATTTGAAAACACTTTTCAAAGACAGTTTCAGAGAAGCACAGAAAACAATTTCAAAGCAAAACTTGACAGGATGATGGTCACATAAGATCATTCATGATCCAAGATTAGAAATATTGTTTATTTGAAATCATTTGAGGAATATGAAAAACTCTAGATTCAATGAATCGATCACACCAAATTATTTGTTTCACATTCAAGATATGTGTTTGATTCAGTAAATCAATAATTTCAAATGATTTTAAGCAAACAAATATTTAAATCAAATCATCATGAAATAACAGTGATTTTCAAAAACCATTTTTCAAAGAATTTTCACAAGCAATTTTCTGATAAGTATATAAGAGATTTCAGATCATTTACATCAAGTTTGAAAAATATTCATGATTAAAAAAAAATTAAGAAATAATTTATTTGAAATCACTTGAATCATTGTCAAGTTTTGAGATACAATGAATCAATCACACATGATTGATACTTTCAAATTTAGGAGGTGTGTGAGATTCAAAATATCAGGAATTTCAGCTGATTTCAAACAAAAAAATTCCAAATAAATGATCATAAATATAAGATGAATTTTCAGATGTATCACTGTGATTCAAGACAGATCAAGAAATATCCAAGCCAATCTGAAAAACCAATGAAATTATCACGACCGAGAAATAATAGTGTGCTGTAATGAGTATAAATTCTCAAGCCTTTCTAAAATGAATTAGAAGAACCTCAAAACAGCAAAAATGTGTGAAATTTCAATTGTTTTTCAGATCTTCAAAAAAATTTAGAATTTGTACTTACAATGTTCAAGATATAACAAGAATATATCAATACTGTTGCGAAATCAGAGAACAGAAAAATAAACTTCAAAACAATTGCAGATATATACAAGTTCAAATTCAGGATCTGGAAATGATTAACACACGATGATTTTATACAAATAAAGCAAATTTCAGAAAATCTTGAATTCTACAATTGGAAGTTTAACAAGTACAGACTAAGAAGAATGTGGTAGTGTCAAATCAAAAAAAAAGAATAGAAGGAGTAGAGGAAGGAATAAACACAGAAAACAAATAAAAACAAAGAAAATATACAAAGGTGAGTTTAGAGATCATACCAGAATCCAATGTAAAACAGAATCTCTAACTCAATAGTCTTGGCTTTTGGAACTATGAATGATTATAGAAGTATTGAGCAGCTTGAATCTAAATCTCTTTTGCTTAGCTGTTCCTCAGCCACCTTTGGTATCTAACAAATAGAGAATCGAGTGGTCTAACAAAATTTGTATAACCACTCACAGTTTTGTTCGTAGCTTTACGTACCCAAACTTGTTTATATAACAATCCATTAGAATTTACCAAAGTACCTTTAGGGACCCATATCTGTTTGAAATTATATGAATTCACATTACTTCCTTTTGAGGTCCAAGATGATAGAATGGTTTGTTATAAACAAATTCTTATTTTGTTTATGTTTCAAAAAATCTTTTGAATTGCCAGAGTTTAAAAATTCAAAACAATCTTTTCCAAGATAATTTGAAGTGTCTTTAAAATCATTTGAATTCATCCTATCAAAACGATTGATATTCCCAAAGCCAAGACCAGATTTATTTCTAATAGAAACTTGGTTTTGTAACAGCATATTCAACGATTTTTCCCCATTAGAAAATTTATCCAAAGTTGATTCTAATTGTTGAATTTTGGATTTTAGATCGCTATTTTCTTTTAATAAATTTGAGGAATTATTTATAGCGACCTTCTGTTCAGCATTGGACTGTTTCAAAACCAAATTCTCATTTTCAAGCAATTTAATTTTGGCTTGGGATTCAGAAATTCCAAGTTCAAATCGTTTTTGCTTTTCAGACTCAAATTTCTTGGATTTTTCAATCTCATTTTCAAGTTCTTCTAAAATCCAATTTGATTTCAACAAGTTTTCCTTTTCAGCAATTTCAAATTTGGAATTTATATCTATTTTAAAATTTTCAAATTCCTTTTGCATAAGGTTATTCAAACTTGATAACTCAGTCTTGTTCTCATTTAAGATCAGAATTTCATTTTCAAACTTTTGAATATTTTTATTGAGATGAACAAGATTGGTTTTCAATTTCAAACAATTTTTAACATATTCTAGTTGATATTCCAAATTATCGATTTTGTTGGTCAACTCAAAATTCTTAGATTTCAGAGACTTATTTTTCAGTTGGAGTTTATCAACAGATTTCGTTAAATCAAGACACATGTAAACCAAATCTTCATATGAGAGATTTTCTGTTTCAGCATTTGTTGATTCTCCATCATCTGATCCATCTGCATTCTCATCTCTATGACTTGTCAAGCATAGATCTGAATCTGAGTTGACATTCTGGGGTTTTGAGCTGTGGTAGTCAGATCTTCCATACTTCGTATTGAGAGTATCCCAGATTTCCTGTGCAGATAAACAATGACAGATAAGAATAAACTGTTCAGTACTAAGATAATCAAATATAGTTTTCATAGCATGAGCATTGAAAGTAATATCTACACTGTTAAACCCATTAATAACAACATCCCAACATTTAATATTAACAGATTTTACATAAGATTCCATTTTGGATTTTCAGTTTAAAAAATCTGTTCCATCGAAAATAGTTAGAGATGAACTGAACTGGCTCTCTATCGGTTGACAACTAGGAAACACCATTACCCTAGAGTTAACAAAATACCTGCTCTGATACCACTGGTTGGATCTAGATTAACCCTAGGGGGGCGTGAATAGGGTTTATCACAGTATTTACTGGATTAAAAAAACTAACGGGATATATAAAATAATAAACAGATCATAGAATATATAAAATAATAAACAGATCACAGAATATATTAGAAACAAAAATGCAGAAAATAAATCACACACAGATATACCCAGCTTCGGCAAAACCCTGCCTACTGCTGCATTCCTAAGGTTTCTACTACGTGATAGAACAGATTCCGCATACCAGACCATGTACACTCGCAAACCCTGCTCATATTCTAACCCTACGCTCAAAACCATAGACTGATCTAAACCCCTAGATCAGATTCTCCCTGATTACAACCCTGTAACCAGTAAACTAGATTTTACAGACTCTAGCAACTGTCAGTCAACACCCTGACCATATCTCCCTAGATTTTACAGGCCTAGAAAACTGTTCAGACGATGTAAAACTCAAATTGAAAAACAATAAAATGAAAAAACAATTAAAAGAAAAATCCTAGACAATATAAAACAAAAGGAGATTAAGGATTAAAGGGTTATCCCCTTTGTTAAAACATGGCCGACCATTCTCTCTATTGGTTTAGCCCCTTTCTTGTTGTCTCTGGAAAATAAAAAAATGGCGGCTTCTCAAGAACTAGGGTTTTCCATGCTTCCCCAAATCGATTTCGACTTCGATGGCTTTCTGAAATTGATGGAATAGCTTCTGTGACGCTCGATTCTTTGTGGCTTTGCTCGATCTGTTTGGGATTGTTCTCTGGCGATCGAAAACCTGAAAATTTGTGAGTAATTCGGATTTAATTCTTTGCTTGTATTTGTGATGCTTGGTTTTGATTTGAAATGTTGGGTTAGTTTTTTTATGGCTGCCGATGATGAATTGGTGTAAATAAATATTGGGTTTTCAAACCCTTTGATTCTCTCTGATTTCGTTTAATAGCTTGATCTGAATTTGCGGGTTTCTCCTTTTGATTGGCTTTATTATATTGATGAATCTGGTTTTCAATTTTGCCGTCCATAGAATTTATTTGTCCCAAAATTTATTTGGTCCGATTTGAACTATTTCCTCTTTTCAAATTCCTTGATAAAAATGGATTCCTCGGTATTAAAAATGCTCTGACTGATTTTGCTTGATTGAATCCATGATTTGGTGTTGTGAAACATTTCCCTCTTTGTTCCTTAAGTGAATTGAATTTCTTGGCTTTAAAAAAAAAATGCGTGATAGTAGAATTGTGAAAACTAGAAATATTTAATTGCTGTCCCCTTTGAAATATTGCCAAGAAATGCTTGCATAATTTCTGAAATGAATCTTGCCAAATATTTTTGTCGAGTTGTTTCCTTGCCATGGAATGTAAATTTCTGGGAAAAACTAATTGATTTGCCAAAATGGTGATGCACATATACTTCCTGTTTCCATGCTTCACTGATTTCATCCATTCACAAAAAAAATCTCACTGCCTTGCAATTGGAAAACTGGAAATATTTTCCATTTAAAACTTGCCAAAAAAAATGGTAAACAGAACCGATTTTCTTGAATGCTAGTTTACACTAGATTGAACATCTGATAAGCATGTTTGTACACATCCATTGCTCATGTTTGTACAGTTTAGTTGACTGCTTTTAGCTTTTTGCTCTACCATCCTGTGTGTACATGCATCCATTGGTTTGAATTTGTGCATCCAGATTGATTGAAACAATTATCTGCTCACTGTAGTCATGATTGAAAACTGAATTGAGAAAACTGTTTCTTTATGCATATGTAATGCTGCTCCTGAATATTGTTCATTGCTGCATGAACATGCTGTCTTGATGAGTTGCACTTATGAAAACCTGTAGCTGCTAGTTCTTGAACCAATGAGCTGTGTTGCCATTTTAAATTTTTATATGCCCAGTGCACCATATTGACTTGTGCTCGACATATGAGCTTTTTGAGAGACACTCAGTCTTGACATTTTGTTGTTCCAACCTGAGAATGACATTTGAGCTGCTCGACTATTTGATTTGCACCATTGTATATGATCTGCATGCTGAGTCGAGTTGGTCCATGTGGATGCTCCTCAGTCGTAACACTGATTAGCGAGGCAGTGCACACGTGTATATTCATGCACGTGTGTACATGCAGCCATCAGACGAGTTTTCATGTCCCTGCACTGTAATTTGTGTATATACATACACATGTATGTGTATACATGTATCGCGTGCTATATTTATATATCAGATCAAGTCATGAAAAACGATGAGAAACACACCAGAAAACCGAGGCAAATAAAATTTTAATATAAAATTTATATTTGCATATATTCTTTTTCATTTCAATTGCAGTGTACTCTGTGTGTGTTTCATATGTGACAGGTAAGCATGAAGATGACTGTACTGGCTGAAGAATGCTGTGAAGACAGAAGATGAAAGACAGAAGACAGTGAAAAAAATGTGTGTGAATGTATATAAGTCTGTATGTGTCAATGTGTAACTGAGTGAATGTATGTGTAGATGCAAAATATACTGAGTGTGGGAGTTGTAGTGAGGAGATTGTACTATTTATTTGTAATAAACAAATTGTTTGAAATAAAATTTGTTTATCGAATACTGTGTAAGTACAAAATCTGTGAAGTGATTAAATAGTGGAGTTGTAAATAATTGTACTGTTCGAGTGTTTGGAATATTATATTTATATTTCAATAAAATACTGTAAGAAAATATGAATATCTATACTGTAACAACCCGAATTTTTATAACATATTAAAACAAGAAATCTAGGCAGAATTAAAATTTAAAATAAGAAACAAGGGAAACGGGTTGCGCCATTTCGTTCGTCTCGGAATTCTGGTTGGAAACGAGTCCGGAATTTCGTAAATCGGAGTCCGTATGACCGAGATATGGCCTATAGAAGTTTCACAAAAAATCAGAAAATGAAAACAGATTTTCAAAATTTGAATTTAGCCCAAACAGACGGGGCGGGAAAATTTCCCGCCAAGCCCCAGGTCGACTGGGGAGTCGACCCCCCAGGACCAGGTCGACTGGGCAGTCTACCTGGGTGTCGACCTCCTTGGTCGGGCCAGGTTGGCTTGGTGCACCTGCTTGCTCCTTTGGGTCTGTTCTGTTGGCCTGTGACGAGATTGGATGGTTCAGATCTAAACTAGGGTTAATCTAAGGGCCTAAACTAGTCCTAAATTGTAACACCCCGAATTTCGGTTAATGCTAAAATTTCACTAATTACAGAATAAATAATCTCAGACGTGAGAATTGGGGGAAATGGGCTGCGTCATTGCGTTCGTCTCGGAAAAATACGCGAAATAGAGTCCGAGTTTTCGAGAATCGGAGTCCGTATGGCCCGGTTATGGCCCAAAGAAGTTTTCAGAAAATTCAAAGATAAAAACAGAATTTAATATTTAAATAATCAGATTTTGAATTGGGGCCAGTGGGGGCCAGGCGGGAAAAATTCCCGCCCTAGCCATGTCGACAGCGCTGTCGACAGGGCTGTCGACAGGGGTGTCGACTGCCCTGTCGACTTGCCTGTCGACAGGGGTGCGACGCCCAGTAAAACTGGGTGCACCAGTTTGGGTCCTTGTGCTGGCCTAGTGGGCTGGTTCTAGAGATTTCCTAAATCTAAGGGTCCTAATCTAACCTAGGGTTAATCTAAGGGCCTAAAACACTCACCTAATCCTATAAATAAGACCCCAACCCTACCCTAATTCATTCATAATTAGGTCTTGTAACTAAACTATGGCAAAATGGAATTTGAGCATGGCCTCCACAAATCAATGAAGGGTTGCAAGCTAATCAACATCTCCTTCAATTAAAGCCACTAATTCCACTTCATAAGTTTGCTAATCTTGGTTTTGGTGAGTTCCTATAGCTTTAATAATCAATTGTTAAATTGATTATGGTAGGATGTGATAAGACATGGTTATGTTTGTGGATAAGTGAGTTTATGCAAGTTGTATGATATGTGAATTGCAAGTTTTATGCCATATGCAAGTTTATTGCCATGTTTTATGATGTAAAATATTATGTTGAACATTTATGCATATGTAACATGTTATGCAAACTATATGTGAGAACATATGCAAGTATATGTAACATGAAATGCAAGTTATGCATGTGATTTTATGCATGCTAAGTATTTGGTGTTATGCATGCTAAGTATTTGATTTTGTGCATGCTAAGTATTTGATTGTATGCATGTTAAGTATTGGGTTTTATGCATGCTAAGTGTTTGGGTTTATGCAAGTTAAGTGGTATGTTTATGCATAATAAGAAATTGGTTCTATGCATGCTAAGTAGGTGGTTTTATGCATGCTAAGTGTTTGGTATTATGCATAAATCATGACATGCAAGTTTACCCTCTTAAATGTGATGCATACATATGTGAGATAACATCTTTATATGCTATGCATGTTTATCCTCTTTTAAGATGCAAGTCATATATGCAAGTTCAACATGTTAAGCAAGTTATGTGTATGCTTATATGCAAGATCAACATGTTATGCAAGTATGTGTATGATGTTATGTAAGTTATGTGCATGTTGTTGTGCAAGTTCATATGCAAGTTAGGTGTATGAGATTATGCAAGTTATATGCATGATGTTATGTAAGTTATGTGTATGTTGATATGCAAGTTATGTTTATGATATCATGCAAGTTATGTGTATGATGTTATGCAAGTTAACATGTAACATGTTGTGCAAGTTCACACCTTTAAGACACATGCAAGTTCATCTTTGTATAACCTATGAACACTTATGCAAGTTGCCTTTAGATATGACATATGTATGTTCATGCAAGTTGGGTTATTTAGCAATGCTAGTTGGGTTAATATTATGATGTAAGTAGACACCTTTTAACCCATGTTAATGCTATTGTGTGCTAAGTGAAACCCATGTTAAGTGTGAGAGAATCTTCTCTTGGAAATATGTCGTGTTAGCATAAGTGCGTGGGGAAAACGATGGGGTTAATATACATGTAAATGAATGGTGTGAAATGGTTATGATTAAGCATACCATAAAATGATTAAGCATAAATGGGAATTTACCTATTGAGTTAGGTCTACCCCATGGGAATTTACCTATTGAGTTAGGTCTACCCATGTTATGAAAACTTGATATTAATTAGGGATAATTAATATGGGGGTGATTAATTAGGTTTAATTAATCAACTAAGACACGAGGTTGGACCCTTTTGTAGCGGAAGTCTGCCCGGAACCGACCGGCCATCCAGCGGCTACAAACGATTGGCCCAATGTGAGAGGTCTTAGTCATAAAGTAAATACATGATTAAAGTAGAGACACGAGGTTAGACCCTTTTGATGACAGAAGTCTGCCCGGAACCAACCGGCATATCCATCAGTCATAAAAGACGGTCTAATGTGAGAGGTCTTTATGAGGTCATGATCTTAATTAATGAATTAAGAAACACTTAACCATATTAGCATGTAGTGGGACATGAGGGGTTAAGTGGGTGCCTTGGGTGGCATGAGGAGACTAGTGGGTTGCCTCGGGTGGCAATGAAAAATACGATTAGAATACTTAACCAAAGTGAAACATGTAATTAAACATGATTAAAGGGTTAAGTAAGTGCCATGGGTGGCATGTGAAAATACGATTAGAGTACTTAACCAAAGTGGAACATGTAAATTAAAACATGGGTGAAGGGTTAAGTAAGTGCTGTGGGTGGCATGCGGAAATCTAGTGGGTGCCTTAAGTGGCAATTTAAATATAATAACAAGCTTAAGTAGTAGCTTGTGGGGGCCTTAAATGGCAATTAAAATATGATTGAAAGACTTAACCAAAAATTTGTAACATGTAGGTGGACATGGTTAACGGGTTAAGTGGGATTCACTAGATAAAATGACAAGCTTAAGTAGTAGCTTGTGGGGGCCCATTTCAACCAATATCCCAAACGTATCTTTGTGGGCTCGACCCAGGTCGAGTGACGGGACACGCATATTGGGCTTGACTATAAGAGGCCAAACCGGGTTAGCGGTGGCAACGCGGGACCAACGGGTTTCATATGCGTGTGTGGACCCGGGCTGGTTGGTAAGTCGTTGTTGCATCGTGTAGATATAAAGCCGTGCACTGTTGATATTATCTGGTAGCCACTTTAGGGGAATGATACACCCCAATCGTGGGACCAGCACGGGTATCTACGGTAGGGAGCCGATCGCTTGGGAGTAGTGGGTACACCTAGTAAAGATAGGGGCAGACGGCACCTAGGTAGGGGTACACGAAACTACTGGGTAAAATTACTAAGTACACTTAGTGGGATCAACCTTTAAGTAGGAATTACCCTTGGGTGGGTAGAACTGGTGTGGTGCAGTGTAGGAATTACTCTTGGGTGGGTAGATCTGGGGTGGTGCAATCTAGTAATTATCCTTGGGTGGATAAATGCGTCTTTCCGGTCGTCTTAATATATCCTGTGTTTAGTTGGCTACTTAGTGTAGTCATTATCCCCAGAGGTACCGTACCTTGTTTATGTCATACCCTAATTACTTTAATGGTTGTATTGTTAGGGTTATAGGACTCACTCAGACTTATGTCTGACCCCGTTGTTTTTATCTTTTTCCCAACCCTCAGGTCCTACGGTGGATCCTAGCAGTAGTAGAGCTTGATCGGATTGCTGTTCCAGTCTTTAGGAGCTTGGGTAGATGTAAAGCTCCAGTTATCCAATTATCTTTTCTGGCTATTGTATAAGAGAGTGGGATTATGTACTTCTTTATTTTGATGGATATTGTACTTGACTTTTATCGTGGTTTTATGATGTAACCAGACATGTTTATTTCCGCTGTTATGAGATGATGTTTTAAAATTTCAAGTACTATTTATATCTGTCTTGTTGTAATTTTTCTGTTCTATATTCACTAAAATACTCCACCGATGCTATGGCATTCCCTTAGTGAGTGACCATAGCGGGCGTGGGGTGTTACACGTGGTATCAGAGCAAAGGTTACCAGAACAGATAAAAGTTTTAGAAAACTATTTTTCTAAAAACATTTTTGGAAGAAATATTTTCAAAAACATGTCCTTTAAGAGAAAAGTTTTTGAAAGAAAAGCATAATCCCCGATAGCCATATCTTTATCTCTCGAATTCTCCGTTTTGAATCTTTCCCTTTTTCGTCTCAGCATGGCTGAAGATCTTTATCTTCCGGATAGTGTAGCGGTACCAGTATGGTATAGGAGGTTGTTAGAGGCTAGGGCCGCCGCTGCAGGTCCAGCAAATGTTCCTCCTCCACCCGTTGCACTCGTTTCTCCTCGCGCGGATACTTTTGCTATGACTTGTAGGAAGTTTAAGGCTATAGGAGGAAAACCTTTTGTGGGAGCTAGGGATTGGCTTAATGAGACGGAAGAATTGATGGAAATCTTGGAAGTAGAAGAGGGAAAGAAAGTCAGGTTGGCCGCTTGGTTAATGGAAGGAGAGGCCTCGTTCTGGTGGGAGGTCACTAATGGAGAACGCCCGATTGACTCTTGGGTGGATTTCAGGCATAGGTTTGAGGCAAAGTTTCTCTCAAAAGCGGAAGAAAATATGCATGAGGAAGAGAAAGGTCCCAATGCTAGTAAAGCACACGAGAAGAAAGGAGATCAGAAGAGACCTCAACAGCGACAGCAAAACAAGGGTGGGAAAGGCAAAGGTGGCAAGGGAAAGAAGAGGTGCTTCAATTGTGGGACACTAGGCCACCTAAACAAAGATTGTCGCAAGAAGACTAAGACTGGCTGCTTCCACTGTGGCGAAGCAGGGCATCTGATGAAAAACTGTCCAAAGAAGGAGCAAAGGACGGGGTCTACCTCAGGAGGACAGGTGCAAGCTCATGTGGCACCAGGTCAGGCTAGGGGGCAAGTACAGGCTCTCGCGATTCGGGAAAGAGGTAGAACTACTTCTATTGAAAGTCTAGTTTTTCTGATCGATCATCTTGTCCGTACTTTATTTGATTTTGACGCATTGAGTTCGTTTATCTCATCATTACTAGTAGAGTCACTGCACTGAGACACCAGTTGGTAGATGATCCCTTAGTTGTTTCAAACCCAATTGGGCTCCATGATGTGTTTGGGTTTGAAAGTTTCTATACTTAGCGTTGGGATTAGATGTGATGCTTGTTGGGCTTCACGGGCTATGGGTTAGTGGGCATGGACTGGTTATCCAGTAGGGGTGCCGTTCTTGATTTTGAGGGGAGAGTTATTAGGCTTATGGGCCGCTTGGGTGACACTCTTGAGATCTCTTGTAATCCCATAGAATCTGTTATGCTAAGTTATCTAGAATCGCTTGACACGTCGGTCGAGAGTTTGCAATTTATAGAGTGGTCCGGGAATACTCGGATGGGTTTGGAGGAGGTGAAGGGCTTACCTCCGGAGCGGGAGATTGACTTCCGAATATATCTGGTAGAAGATACCAAACCAGTATCTTGGCCAGTGTGCCACAAGGCTCCTCGTGAGGGGAGGGAACTCCATAAGCGAGTAGGCGATTTGCTTGAGAAGGGGTCATAAGACGAGGTATATCGGAGTGGGGTGCTCCGGTAGTTTTTGCCACGAAGGCGGATGGGTCCCTCAGACTTTGTGTAGGTTAAAGAGAACTAAATAAAATCACAAAGAAGAATAGACACCCATTGTTAAGGATTGATGATCTCTTTGATCAGTGAGTGAGCGCCTCAGTATTTTCGCAGTTGGACTTAGCCATGAGGGTTTCGTCAGTTGAGAGTGACTGAGGATAGTATGGAGAAGACTACCTTTAGGACTCCGGATGGTTTTTATGAGTGGCTGGTGATGCCATTTGGTTTGACGAACGCCCCCGCATATGATGAAAAGGGTGTTCAGGGAGTACCTGAATAAGTTTGTGATGGTCTTTATAAACGACATCTTGGTCTTTTCTAGGAGTGAAATAAGTTTTAGTATGTGCTCAATAGGATGAGCAAAGCCAGTTAAGGGAAAACGGTGGTTTGGGAGTGAGACTGGCGAGGACATCCAGAGTTGGGCAAGGGCTTAATTATTTAGCCGTTTTTACTAGTATCATCTCACGTAGGTCGTCTGAATTCGAAGGAGGTATCCCTTGGGTGTTTGTCTGATATTGGTTTAGGCCTTTGGGGCTTGCATTTGGGGGATGTCGAGTTCGACTAAGGTGGTCTGCGTGAGAGATGGATAGTTGTGATGATTTTGCATGGGAGAATATCCTGATTTTCTCTAGGAGTGGAGAAGAACCTGCCCTACATCTTAGGGAAGTATTGGAGACTCTTCAGGCGCATAGTCTTAAGACGGCAAAAGTGAATAGGATTCTTAGCGTCCTATGAGTTTGAGATAGCGTGCACCCACGGTAAGGGTAACATGGTAGCGGACGCCTTAAGTAGAAAAAGGTTGTTCTCGAGTTGTGGTTCGTTGAACGACGGAGCTTGGAGTTTATTTCTATGATTGACTTTAGACCTCCAATTGATTATATACCCGGTTTGCTAGCATCCTTGGAGGTTAGACCTACTCTTCCGGGGCGGATTGGGGAAGCCCAAAGGGACGACCCACAGTTGGTTGAGTTGATAGAGAAGCTCATAAGAGGGGGAGTCGTCCAGCCATTTGAGTAGGTACACCCTAGACAATAGGGGGTGCTTGCGTAGAGACGGTAGACTTTGAGTACCACAAGACGAGGGTTTGAGGAAGGTTATTCTTGATGATGCACACCGTTCGAGGATGACCATACATCTCTGTGGGGATAAGAAGTACCAAAACACGAAGCAAGTTTTCTTCTGGGCCGGTATGAAGAAAGACATGGCCGAGTATGTCGCTAGATGCTTGGTGAAAGCGGAGTAAAAGAGACCAAGTGAGTTGCTTCACCCATTGGAAGTTCCGCTAAGGAAGTGGGATAGTGTCTCGAAGGATAACCAAAATCAAGGAAGGGTAATACGGGGATTTGGGTTGTAGTAGATAGACTTACTAAGTGTGCCCATTTCATACCCGTGAAGAGCAAGAGGACTATTCCATGTCTAGCTTCAGTTTATATTCGAGAGATTATAAGATTTCATGGTGTACCGTCCAGTATGGTGAGCGATCGAGATCCTATCTTCACTAGACAGTTTTGGAAAAGTTTGCAAGAGACAATAGGGACTCAGTTGTGTTTGAATACCACATACCATCCTCAGACGGACGGCCAGACCAAGAGGGTGAATCATATCTTAGAAGACCTTGTGGGGCTATATATCTTGGATTTTGGAGGTACATGGGAGGAGCATCTTCCATTGGTGGAGTTGCCCGACAGACTTAGTGGTGTACAGGATGTATTCCATGGGAGGAAGTGCCTACACGAGACCGCAGAGGTAGTAGAGCCGAGTTTGCTTAGAGAAGTGGAAGTAGAGTGTGATGCGATTATTCGACGAGCTCCTGCTTGCATCCTTAGGTCAGAGATTTGGAAGTTGAGAAACAGAGAGGTTCAACTAGTTAAAGTACAAAGGGGAGATGAAGAGAGCGACGCTACCTAGGAGACGGAAGCGAAGATGCGTTCGAGGTACCCTTTTTCTTTCGGAGGGTATGTCCTTTTGCTTCTCCTTCATCGCATATCTTGTGCTTATCTTATCCTTAGTATGCCCTCTCGTTAGTACCTTTGACATTTAGATAGGAAAAACCTATGGCTGAAACATGTGTTTGAGACATGTTATGTTTGATGGATGCATGTGGATGCAAGTGGTTGCTAGTGGTTGCTCGTGGATGCATATACACACACTCTAGGCACTAGATCGGCTCAATCACTTCATATTGCATATTGCATAAAATTGTGTAGGAAGCTATATTTATGGATGTCTAATGATTGTGTTATCATATGGATGATGCATTTTGGTGAATGATTGTGCACTCATGTAGATATTGTATGTGTCGATAGGGTTCTTTCGCATACATAATAGATGCATGGCACTATCATGGTTTGCATATGTTCATACATTAGATAGGGAACATATACACACACTCTTTGCATATGCTCATACATCATTAGAAATTGTTTTAAGGACAATGGATACCCGTGTTTGATGGATTGAGTAGATGGTTGTTTGGATGGTAGGATATGCATTCTCCTTAGCTTAGAGATTTCGGGGACGAAATCCTTTAAGGAGGGGAGAATGTAACACCCCGAATTTCGGTTAATGCTAAAATTTCACTAATTACAGAATAAATAATCTCAGACGTGAGAATTGGGGGAAATGGGCTGCGTCATTGCGTTCGTCTCGGAAAAATACGCGAAATAGAGTCCGAGTTTTCGAGAATCGGAGTCCGTATGGCCCGGTTATGGCCCAAAGAAGTTTTCAGAAAATTCAAAGATAAAAACAGAATTTAATATTTAAATAATCAGATTTTGAATTGGGGCCAGTGGGGGCCAGGCGGGAAAAATTCCCGCCCTAGCCATGTCGACAGCGCTGTCGACAGGGCTGTCGACAGGGGTGTCGACTGCCCTGTCGACTTGCCTGTCGACAGGGGTGCGACGCCCAGTAAAACTGGGTGCACCAGTTTGGGTCCTTGTGCTGGCCTAGTGGGCTGGTTTTAGAGATTTCCTAAATCTAAGGGTCCTAATCTAACCTAGGGTTAATCTAAGGGCCTAAAACACTCACCTAATCCTATAAATAAGACCCCAACCCTACCCTAATTCATTCATAATTAGGTCTTGTAACTAAACTATGGCAAAATGGAATTTGAGCATGGCCTCCACAAATCAATGAAGGGTTGCAAGCTAATCAACATCTCCTTCAATTAAAGCCACTAATTCCACTTCATAAGTTTGCTAATCTTGGTTTTGGTGAGTTCCTATAGCTTTAATAATCAATTGTTAAATTGATTATGGTAGGATGTGATAAGACATGGTTATGTTTGTGGATAAGTGAGTTTATGCAAGTTGTATGATATGTGAATTGCAAGTTTTATGCCATATGCAAGTTTATTGCCATGTTTTATGATGTAAAATATTATGTTGAACATTTATGCATATGTAACATGTTATGCAAACTATATGTGAGAACATATGCAAGTATATGTAACATGAAATGCAAGTTATGCATGTGATTTTATGCATGCTAAGTATTTGGTGTTATGCATGCTAAGTATTTGATTTTGTGCATGCTAAGTATTTGATTGTATGCATGTTAAGTATTGGGTTTTATGCATGCTAAGTGTTTGGGTTTATGCAAGTTAAGTGGTATGTTTATGCATAATAAGAAATTGGTTCTATGCATGCTAAGTAGGTGGTTTTATGCATGCTAAGTGTTTGGTATTATGCATAAATCATGACATGCAAGTTTACCCTCTTAAATGTGATGCATACATATGTGAGATAACATCTTTATATGCTATGCATGTTTACCCTCTTTTAAGATGCAAGTCATATATGCAAGTTCAACATGTTAAGCAAGTTATGTGTATGCTTATATGCAAGATCAACATGTTATGCAAGTATGTGTATGATGTTATGTAAGTTATGTGCATGTTGTTGTGCAAGTTCATATGCAAGTTAGGTGTATGAGATTATGCAAGTTATATGCATGATGTTATGTAAGTTATGTGTATGTTGATATGCAAGTTATGTTTATGATATCATGCAAGTTATGTGTATGATGTTATGCAAGTTAACATGTAACATGTTGTGCAAGTTCACACCTTTAAGACACATGCAAGTTCATCTTTGTATAACCTATGAACACTTATGCAAGTTGCCTTTAGATATGACATATGTATGTTCATGCAAGTTGGGTTATTTAGCAATGCTAGTTGGGTTAATATTATGATGTAAGTAGACACCTTTTAACCCATGTTAATGCTATTGTGTGCTAAGTGAAACCCATGTTAAGTGTGAGAGAATCTTCTCTTGGAAATATGTCGTGTTAGCATAAGTGCGTGGGGAAAACGATGGGGTTAATATACATGTAAATGAATGGTGTGAAATGGTTATGATTAAGCATACCATAAAATGATTAAGCATAAATGGGAATTTACCTATTGAGTTAGGTCTACCCCATGGGAATTTACCTATTGAGTTAGGTCTACCCATGTTATGAAAACTTGATATTAATTAGGGATAATTAATATGGGGGTGATTAATTAGGTGTAATTAATCAACTAAGACACGAGGTTGGACCCTTTTGTAGCGGAAGTCTGCCCGAAACCGACCGGCCATCCAGCGGCTACAAACGATTGGCCCAATGTGAGAGGTCTTAGTCATAAAGTAAATACATGATTAAAGTAGAGACACGAGGTTAGACCCTTTTGATGACAGAAGTCTGCCCGGAACCAACCGGCATATCCAGCAGTCATAAAAGACGGTCTAATGTGAGAGGTCTTTATGAGGTCATGATCTTAATTAATGAATTAAGAAACACTTAACCATATTAGCATGTAGTGGGACATGAGGGGTTAAGTGGGTGCCTTGGGTGGCATGAGGAGACTAGTGGGTTGCCTCGGGTGGCAATGAAAAATACGATTAGAATACTTAACCAAAGTGAAACATGTAATTAAACATGATTAAAGGGTTAAGTAAGTGCCATGGGTGGCATGTGAAAATACGATTAGAGTACTTAACCAAAGTGGAACATGTAAATTAAAACATGGGTGAAGGGTTAAGTAAGTGCTGTGGGTGGCATGCGGAAATCTAGTGGATGCCTTAAGTGGCAATTTAAATATAATAACAAGCTTAAGTAGTAGCTTGTGGGGGCCTTAAATGGCAATTAAAATATGATTGAAAGACTTAACCAAAAATTTGTAACATGTAGGTGGACATGGTTAACGGGTTAAGTGGGATTCACTAGATAAAATGACAAGCTTAAGTAGTAGCTTGTGGGGGCCCATTTCAACCAATATCCCAAACGTATCTTTGTGGGCTCGACCCAGGTCGAGTGACGGGACACGCATATTGGGCTTGACTATAAGAGGCCAAACCGGGTTAGCGGTGGCAACGCGGGACCAACGGGTTTCATATGCGTGTGTGGACCCGGGCTGGTTGGTAAGTCGTTGTTGCATCGTGTAGATATAAAGCCGTGCACTGTTGATATTATCTGGTAGCCACTTTAGGGGAATGATACACCCCAATCGTGGGACCAGCACGGGTATCTACGGTAGGGAGCCGATCGCTTGGGAGTAGTGGGTACACCTAGTAAAGATAGGGGCAGACGGCACCTAGGTAGGGGTACACGAAACTACTGGGTAAAATTACTAAGTACACTTAGTGGGATCAACCTTTAAGTAGGAATTACCCTTGGGTGGGTAGAACTGGTGTGGTGCAGTGTAGGAATTACTCTTGGGTGGGTAGATCTGGGGTGGTGCAATCTAGTAATTATCCTTGGGTGGATAAATGCGTCTTTCCGGTCGTCTTAATATATCCTGTGTTTAGTTGGCTACTTAGTGTAGTCATTATCCCCAGAGGTACCGTACCTTGTTTATGTCATACCCTAATTACTTTAATGGTTGTATTGTTAGGGTTATAGGACTCACTCAGACTTATGTCTGACCCCGTTGTTTTTATCTTTTTCCCAACCCTCAGGTCCTACGGTGGATCCTAGCAGTAGTAGAGCTTGATCGGATTGCTGTTCCAGTCTTTAGGAGCTTGGGTAGATGTAAAGCTCCAGTTATCCAATTATCTTTTCTGGCTATTGTATGAGAGAGTGGGATTATGTACTTCTTTATTTTGATGGATATTGTACTTGACTTTTATCGTGGTTTTATGATGTAACCAGACATGTTTATTTCCGCTGTTATGAGATGATGTTTTAAAATTTCAAGTACTATTTATATCTGTCTTGTTGTAATTTTTCTGTTCTATATTCACTAAAATACTCCACCGATGCTATGGCATTCCCTTAGTGAGTGACCATAGCGGGCGTGGGGTGTTACATAAATCCTATATAAACCCCCTGATACCTAAACCCTAATTCACTACAACACATCTAGCCACCATTATTCTGCTGAAATCCCTCTTGGTCATGGCCGCCTTCTCTAATCTTCTTCTTAAGCTTTCATACGCAATTCAATGCAAAGATGAAGACTTCTACAACAATTCAAGGAGATGAATTAACAACTCTACAACGTTTCTACATCGATTTCAGTTCTTAAATTCGCTAGCCATGCTAGGTAAGTTCTAGTTACTTTTTAGATTAAAATACTTAATTTTAATATGGCTATGGAATAAAGTGTAATTGGATATAAGCATGTTTATCAATTCAGATCTATTCAAGTTTACCTTTGAATCTTGGGTTTTGAGACTTGTTCATCTCCATTCTTATGTCTAGTTCATGCTCTATTCAGCCGTTGTAAATCAGTTTCTTGGATTCATGTTGATATTATTATCAAGATCTAATCTTTATGCCTATCATGATGATTTATGTTGTTTTCTCTCTCTGATCTTGCTTTATTGCAAAATTCTATCTTTCCTCTATTTATTTTTGTAACACCCCGTATTTTGAACATAAAAATTCACAAATTAAAGTATACTTAATTAGGTGAAATGGGTTGCGCAGAGAAATATATATATATATATATATATATATTGATATATATATATATATAATTGAAAATTAAATAAATAAATATGCAAAAATGTTCAAAACAGCGAATTGGGAGAGGGGAATAACCGAACCGGCCGATTTTTGAGGTCGACCCAAGCCCGCTGGGTCGACTAGGGGTTAATCCAGGGTGTTTGGCTGTCAATCCGTGGGCCGATTCGCTCAAATGCAGATTTTGCATTTGAATGGTTCTCATGGTTCAGCTTTAATCTAAAGGCCCTAGATGGTTCCTACACTTGACTTCTTCCCCAAGACATGCTTTGATGGCTAGGATCTAAACTAAGGTTTATCCTATGGCTAAAACTATCCTAGTCTTCTATAAAAAGACCCCTAACCTAAACCTAAATGCTCATTATTCAATCCTATAGCTAAACTATGCCAAAATGTTCTTTCATGGCCTCCACCCTCATCCTCTTGTCATAATCTCCATCTCTAATCATATGAAAGAGTTTCTAAAGAAGTATAAGAGTTCCTAAGCTTGCTTAAGTGTTTCTAAGTTTGATTCAAGGCTTTTCTTCATCAAAGCTAGGATCTTTATTATTGATTTGGCTCAAGGGTTTTCATTTGGAGCATTCTTATTTGGAGTTTTTGAGTTGATAGCTTAGTGGCTTCGTCTCAATCTTTTAATATATTCATAAGAAGGCTAATCAACAAGTTGTGAGTTTTCTATAGCCTTAATGACCAATTATTGAAATGATTATGATAGGATATAATGAGGTTATGGCTATGAATGTGGATCAATGCATGTTATGCAAGTTATATGCTATGTGTTAATGATGTTATGCATGTTATGCAAGTTATATGCTATATGTTAATGATGTTATGCATGTTATGCAAGTTATATGCTATGTGTTAATGATGTTATGCAAGTTTTGCAAGTCATATGCTACATGTTCATGATGTTATGCAAGTTATGCAAGTCATATGCTATATATTTGTGATGTTATGCAAGTTATGCAAGTCATATGAGAAACATTGATCCATTATGACACCAAGATATGCAAGTTTGGTGTATGATTATATGCAAGTTTATATATGATATGTTATGCAAGATTGGTGTATGATTATATGCAAGTCCATATATGACATGTTATGCAAGTTTGGTGTTTGATGATATGCAAGTAACATGTGCAAGTTTACACCTTAGAATGATATGCATACATATGCAAGTTAACCCCATTGTATGTCATACATACATATGCAAGTTTACCCCTTTGTATGACATAAATAACTTATGCAAGTTAACCTCCTTATGACATATGTGATTCATGCAAGTTTGGGTTGATTATTTATGCTAGTTGGGTTGATGCTATATGCATGTTGACACCTTTAAACCCATGATGACGCTAATGCTATGCAAGTTGAACCCATTATATTTATGATGAATCTTCCCTTTTATGTCATGTTAGCGAATTACGTGGGGAACGATGGGGTTAATATACATGTTAATGAAATGGTGTGAAGTGGGTATGATTATGCATACCATAAAGTGATGGACATAATTGAGTCAATTATGTACATCTTTAAAATTGGAATTAATTAGGGAAAATTAATTCAGGGGTGATTAATTAGGTGTAATTAATCGACTAAGACACGAGGTTGGACCCTTTTGTAGCGTAAGACTGCCCGGAACCGACCGGCAAATCCAGCGGCTACAAATGATTGGCCCAATGTGAGAGGTCTTAGGCACAAACTATATACGTGACAAGTGTAAAGACACGAGGTTAGACTCGGTTATGGCGTAAGGCTGCCCGGACCCAACCGGCAAATCCAGCTGCCATAAAAGATAGTCTAATGTGAGAGGTCTTTACAACGGTTACGTTCTTAATCAATTAAGAAACACTTAACCAAATAAGCGTGTAGTGGGCATGAGGGGTTAAGTGGGTGCCTTGGGTGGCATGTGGAAATCTAGTGGGTTGCCTTGGGTGGCAATAGAAAATACGATTAGATGACTTAACCAAGTGGAAACATGTAATTAAACATGATTAAAGGGTTAAGTGGGATGCACTAGATAAATTGACAAGCTTAGGTGGTAGCTTGTGGGGGGGCCATTTCAACCAGTAGCCCATATGTATCTTATTGGGCTCGACCCATGTCGAGGACGGGACACGCGTACTGGGCTTGATTATAAGAGGCCAAAACGGGGTAGCGGTGGCAACGCGAGTCCAACGGGCTTCATATGCGTGTGTGGACCCGGGCTGGTAGGTAAGATGTTGTTGCATCGTGTAGATATAAGCCATGCACCATTTGTTGTATCGGGTTGCCACTTTGGGGAGTGATACACCCCATTGTGGGGCCAACACGGGTATCTACGATAGGGAGCCGATCGCTTGGGAGTAGTGGGTACACCTAGTGGAGATAGGGGCAGACGGCACCTATGTAGTCAGCTAGGGGTACACGAAACTACTGGGTAAATTCTCTAAGTCCTTGGGTGGGATCAACCTTTAAGTAGGAATGACTGGTGTGGTGCAGTTAGTAATTATCCTTGGGTGGGTAGATGCGTCTTTACCGTTATCTTAGTTCATCCTATGTCTAGTTGGCTACTTAGTGTAGTCATTTATCCCCAGTCATCCCGTACCAAGTTATATCATACCCTAATTACTTTAATAATTGTGTGGTTAAAGTTATGGGGCTCACTCAGACTTATGTCTGACCCCGTTGTTTTTATCTTTTCCCCCCTTAGGTCCTCAGGTTGGGCCTAGCACTAGTGGGCTTTGATCAGATTTCTTTATCTATCTTCTGGAGCTTGGACCGTGATGTAAAGCCCAGCTTATCTTTTCTTTTATGGCTATTGTTATGTAGTGGGATTATGTACTTATGTTTTTATCAGGATGGATATTTAGTACTTGACTCTTTATGGTGTTGTAACTAAACATGTTTACCTTCTGCTGCTATGAAATGATGTTTTAGATTTTCAAGTATTTATATCTACCTTGTTGTAATTTTTCTGTTCTATACTCACTTAAGATGCTCCACCGAAGTTAAGGCATTCCCTTAGTGAGTGACCTTAGCGGGTGTAGGGTGTTACACGTGGTATCAGAGCGAAGGTTACCAGAACAGATAAAACTTTTAGAAAACTATTTTTCTAAAAACATTTTTGGAAGAAGTATTTTCAAAAACATGTCTTTAAAGAGAAAAGTTTTTGAAAGAAAAGCATAATCCCCAATAGCCATATCTTTATCTTTCGAATTCTCCGTTTTTGAATCTCTTCTTTTTCGTTTCAGCATGGCCGAGGATCTTAACTTTCCGGAGGGTGTGACGATACCAGTATGGTATAGGAGATTGATGGAGGCTAGGGCCGCCACTGCGGGTCCAGCAAATGTTCCTCCACCAACCGTAGCACCCGATCTTCCTCCTCCTCCTCCTCCTCGCACAGATACTTTTGCTAAGACTTGCAAGGAATTTAAAGCTATGGGAGGGAAACCTTTTCAAGGATCAGAAACTTTTATGGAGGCTAGAGATTGGCTTAAGGAGGTGGAAGAGTTGATAGACATCTTTGAGATGGAAGAAGGAAAGAAAGTCAAGTTAGCTGCTTGGTTAATGAAGGGAGAGGCCTCATTCTGGTGGGAGGTCACTAATGGAGAACGCCCCGTTGACTCTTGGGCGGATTTCTGGCAAAGATTTGTGGCAAAGTTTCTCTCAAGGGCGGAGGAAAACTTGTATATGGAAAGGTTCTTGACTCTAAAGCAAGGAAATCTCTCGGTGAAGGAATATGTCAACAAGTTTAATCAATTGGCAAGGTTTGGCATTGACATGGTGAATACACAGGAGAAGAAGGCTTTGAGGTTCGTTAAAGGCTTGAATGAACCGATGCATGGATTGGCTATGACTCATATCCCTATGGGGGCTACCTTTGAGAAGCTAGTTGACATGGCACTCATGCATGAGGAAGAGAAGGGTCCCAATGCTAATAAGGCACCCGAGAAGAAGGGAGATCAAAAGAGACCTCAACGGCAACAAAACAAAGGTGGGAAAGGCAACGGTGGCAAGGGGAAGAAGAAGTGCTTCAATTGCGGGATACCAGGCCACATAAGCGAAGATTGTCAGAAGAAGAAGAAGACTGGCTGCTACCACTGTGGTGAAGCAGGGCATCTAATGAAGGATTGCCCCAAGAAGGGGCAAAGGACGGGATCTACCTCAGGAGGACAAGTGCAAGCTCTTATGGCACCAGGTCAGGCTAGGGGGCAAGTTCAGGCTCTTGCGGTTCCACCGATTCAGGAAAGAGGTAGAACTATTTCCGTTGAAAGTCTGGTTTTTCTATTTGATCATCCTGTCCGTACATTGTTTGATTCTGGCGCATCGCATTCGTTTATCTCATCATCATTAGTTGAGTCACTGCACTTAGACACCAGTCTAGTAGATGATCCCTTGGTTGTTTCAAACCCAATTGGGGGCTCCACTTATTTGTCCATGATATGTTTGGGTTTGAAGATTTCTATACTTAGCATTGAGTTTAGATGTGATGCTTTTGTTTTGGGCTTCACGGGCTATGGGTTGATTTTGGGCATGGACTGGTTATCCAGTAATGGTGCCGTTCTTGATTGCGAAAAGAGAGTTGTTAGGCTCATGACCCGCTTGGGGAACACTCTCGAGATTTCTTGTAATCCCATGGATTCTGTTATGCTAAGTTATCTTGAATCGCTTGACGCTTCGGTCGAGAGTTTGCGATCTGTTAGAGTGGTCCGGGAATACTCGGATGTGTTTGAGGAGGTGAAGGGCTTACCTCTGAAGCGGGAGATTGACTTCCGAATATATCTGGTGGATAATGCTAAACCTGTATCTTTACCAGTGCGCCACATGGCTCCTCGTGAGAGGAGGGAACTCCATAAGCAAGTAGGGGAGTTGCTTGAGAAGGGGTTCATAAGACGAAGTATATCGGAGTGGGGTGCTCCAGTAGTTTTTGCTATGAAGGCGTATGGGTCCCTCAGACTTTGTGTAGACTACAGAGAACTCAACAAGCTCACAAAGAAGAATAGACACCCATTGCCGAGGATAGATGATCTCTTTGATCAGTTGGTTGGCGCTTCAGGGTTTTCGCAGTTGGATTTTGCCACGGGGTTTCATCAGTTGAGGGTGGCTGAGGATAGCATAGACAAGACTGCCTTTAGAACTCCGGATGGTTTCTATGAGTGGCTGGTGATGCCATTTGGTTTGACGAATGCCCCTGCATATTTTGTTGATTTGATGAGTAGGGTGTTCAGGGAGTTCCTTAATAAGTTCGTGGTGGTCTTTGTGGATGACATCTTAGTCTTTTCTAAGAGTGAAGAAGAGCATGCCCTACATCTTAGGGAAGTGTTGGAGACTCTTCGAGCGCATAGCCTTAAGGCTAAATTTTCTAAATGTCACTTTTGGAGGAAGGAAGTGCGGTTCTTGGGGCACGTGGTCTCCAAGGAAGGGATAGCCGTGGATCCCGGGAAGGTAGTATCTATTCAAGATTGGAAGGTTCCAAAGAATGTTACCGAGGTGAGGAGTTTCTTGGGGTTGGATGGCTACTATAGGAAGTTTATCAAGGACTTCGCGAAGATATCAGCCCCATTAACTCGCTTGACGAAGAAGAATCTAGTCTTCGCATGGGACGTAGATTGTGATGATGCGTTCCGACGGTTAAAGAGAGCTTTAACCACAGCTCCAGTCTTAGTGTTGCCAGATGGGAGTAAGCCATTTGTTGTCTATACCGATGCTTGTGGGACAGGACTGGGCGCAGTCTTAATGCAAGAGGGAAGGGTAATAGCCTATGGTGGAAGGTAGTTGAGGGCACATGAGAAAAATTACCCTACCCATGATATAGAGTTGGCCGCTATTGTTTTTGCGCTTAAGATTTGGCGCCATTATCTTCTTGGTGAGAGATTCGAATTGTTCACTGACCACAAATCATTGAAGTACTTGTTTTCTCAGAAGGATTTGAATTTGAGACAGCAAAGGTGGATGGAGCTCTTAGCATCCTATGATTTCGAGATAGAGTATACCCCTGGCAAGGGTAACGTGGTGGCGGACGCCTTGAGCAGAAAAAGGTTGTCCTTGAGTCCATTGTTCGTGGAACAACGAAGCTTGGAATTTATCTCGATGTTTGATTTCAGACCTTCCATTGACTATATACCCGGTTTGCTAGCATCCTTGGAGGTCAGACCTACTCTTTTGGGGCGGATTGGAGAAGCACAGAGGGACGACCCACAGTTGGTTGAGTTGGTAGAGAGGCTCATAAGGGGGGAGTCGTCCAGCCATTTGAGTAGGTACACCCTAGACGATAGGGGGTGCTTGCGTAGAGACGGTAGACTTTGTGTACCGCAAGACGAGGGTTTGAGGAAGGCTATTCTTGATGATGCACACCGTTCTAGGATGACCATTCATCCCGGTGGGGACAAGATGTACCAAGACATGAAGCGGGTTTTCTTCTGGGCCGGTATGAAGAAAGATGTGGCCGAGTTTGTCGCTAGATGCTTGGTGTGCCAACAGGTGAAAGCGGAGCAAAAGAAACCAGGTGGGTTGCTTCACCCATTGGAAGTTCCGCAATGGAAGTGGGATAGCGTCTCGATGGATTTTATTGACGGGTTACCCAGATCGAGAAAGGGTAATACGGGAATTTGGGTTGTGGTAGACAGACTTACTAAAAGCGCCCATTTCATACCTGTGAAGAGCAAGAGGACTGCTCCATGGCTAGCTTCAGTATATCTTCGAGAGATAGTTCGATTGCATGGGGTACCCTCTAGCATAGTGAGTGATCGAGATCCTATCTTCACTAGCGAGTTCTGGAAAAGTTTGCAAGAAGCAGTGGGGACTCAATTGTGTCTGAGCACCGCATATCATCCTTAGACGGACGGCCAGACTGAGAGGGTGAATCGTGTTCTAGAAGACCTTTTGAGGCTTTGTATCTTAGATTTTGGAGGTACATGGGAAGAGCATCTTCCATTGGTGGAGTTCGCATATAATAACAGCTTTCAGTCCAGTATTGGTATGGCTCCTTTCGAAGCTCTTTATGGAAGGCCTTGTCGATCACCTACATGTTGGTGGGAATCTACGGATAAGATCTTGCTTGGGCCTGATATGGTTAGGGAGACTTCTGAGAAGATTGACTTGATTCGAAGAAGGATGAAAGCAGCGCAGGATAGGCAAAAATCTTATGCGGACAAGAGGAGGACGGATCTGGAGTTTGAGGTTGGGGACATGGTCTTTGTCAAAGTATCTCCATTACGGAATGTAGTTCGCTTTGGGTCCATTGGGAAGTTAGCTCCAAGATTTGTTAGGCCGTTTCCTATTAAGGAAAGGATTGGACGGATGGCATATAGGGTGGATTTACCCAAGAGACTTAGTGGGGTGCATGACGTATTCCATGTGTCACATTTGAGGAAATGCCTACATGAGACCGCAGAGGTGGTGGAGCCGAGCTTGCTTAAAGAAGTGGAGGTAGAGCGTGATGCAACTATTCGACGAGCTCCTACCCGCATCCTTGGGTCAGAGATTAGGAAGTTGAGGAACAGAGAGGTACGACTAGTCAAAGTGCAATGGGGAGAGGATGAGAGCAATGCTACTTGGGAGACAGAAGCGAAGATGCGTTCATTATACCCATTCCTTTTTGGGGGTATGTCTTTTAACTTCTCCTTTATCGTTTGTCTAGTACTTATCTTATTATTAGTATGTCCTCTCATTAGTACCTTTGACCTTTAGATAGGGTAAAACCTATGGTTGAAACATGTGTTTGAGACATGTTATGTTTGATGGATGCGCGTGGATGCAAGTGGTTGCTAGTGGTTGCTCGTGGATGCATATACACACACTCTAGGCACTAGATCGGCTCAATCACTTCATATTGCATATTGCATATAATTGTGTGTAGGTAGCTATATTTATGGATGTATAATGGTTGTGTTATCAGATGGATGATGCATTTTGGTGTATGGTTGTGCACACATGTAGAAATAGTATGTGTCGATAGGGTTCTTCTGCATACATATTGGATGCATGGCACTATCATGGTTTGCATTAAGGAGGTCAACTGAATCAGTAGACCGCCTGATTTAGCATTAGTATACGGGCATATACACACACTTTTTGCATATGTTCATACGTCATTAGAAATTTTAAGGACAATGGATGCCAGTGTTTGGTGGTTTAGTAGATGGTTGTTTGGTTGGTAGGATACGTTCTTCTTGACTTAGAGATTTCGGGGACGAAATCCTTTAAGGAGGGGAGAATGTAACACCCCGTAATTTGAACATAAAAATTCACAAATTAAAGTATACTTAATTAGGTGAAATGGGTTGCACAGAGAAATATATATATATTGATATATATATATATATATATATAATTGAAAAATAAATAAATAAATATGCAAAAATGTTCAAAACAGCGAATTGGGAGAGAGGAATAACCGAATCGGCCGATTTTTGAGGTCGATCCGAGCCCGTTGGGTCGACTAGGGGTTAATCCAGGGTGTTTGGCTGTCAACCCGTGGGCCGATTCGCTCAAATGCAGATTTTGCATTTGAATGGTTCTCATGGTTCAGCTTTAATCTAAAGGCCCTAGATGGTTCCTACACTTGACTTCTTCCCCAAGACATGCTTTGATGGCTAGGATCTAAACTAAGGTTTATCCTATGGCTAAAACTATCCTAGTCTTCTATAAAAAGACCCCTAACCTAAACCTAAATGCTCATTATTCAATCCTATAGCTAAACTATGCCAAAATGTTCTCTCATGGCCTCCACCCTCATCCTCTTGTCATAATCTCCATCTCTAATCATATGAGAGAGTTTCTAAAGAAGTATAAGAGTTCCTAAGCTTGCTTAAGTGTTTCTAAGTTTGATTCAAGGCTTTTCTTCATCAAAGCTAGGATCTTTATTATTGATTTGGCTCAAGGGTTTTCATTTGGAGCATTCTTATTTGGAGTTTTTGAGTTGATAGCTTAGTGGCTTCGTCTCAATCTTTTAATATATTCATAAGAAGGCTAATCAACAAGTTGTGAGTTTTCTATAGCCTTAATGACCAATTATTGAAATGATTATGATAGGATATAATGAGGTTATGGCTATGAATGTGGATCAATGCATGTTATGCAAGTTATATGCTATGTGTTAATGATGTTATGCATGTTATATGCTATGTGTTAATGATGTTATGCATGTTATGCAAGTTATATGCTATGTGTTAATGATGTTATGCAAGTTATGCAAGTCATATGCTACATGTTCATGATGTTATGCAAGTTATGCAAGTCATATGCTATATGTTTGTGATGTTATGCAAGTTATGCAAGTCATATGAGAAACATTGATCCATTATGACACCATGATATGCAAGTTTGGTGTATGATTATATGCAAGTTTATATATGATATGTTATGCAAGATTGGTGTATGATTATATGCAAGTCCATATATGACATGTTATGCAAGTTTGGTGTTTGATGATATGCAAGTAACATGTGCAAGTTTACACCTTAGAATGATATGCATACATATGCAAGTTAACCCCTTTGTATGTCATACATACATATGCAAGTTTACCCCTTTGTATGACATAAATAACTTATGCAAGTTAACCTCCTTATGACATATGTGATTCATGCAAGTTTGGGTTGATTATTTATGCTAGTTGGGTTGATGCTATATGCATGTTGACACCTTTAAACCCATGATGACGCTAATGCTATGCAAGTTGAACCCATTATATTTATGATGAATCTTCCCTTTTATGTCATGTTAGCGAATTACGTGGGGAACGTTGAGGTTAATATACATGTTAATGAAATGGTGTGAAGTGGGTATGATTATGCATACCATAAAGTGATGGACATAATTGAGTCAATTATGTACATCGTTAAAATTGGAATTAATTAGGGAAAATTAATTCGGGGGTGATTAATTAGGTGTAATTAATCGACTAAGACACGAGGTTGGACCCTTTTGTAGCGTAAGACTACCCGGAACCGACCGGCAAATCCAGCGGCTACAAATGATTGGCCCAATGTGAGAGGTCTTA
Source organism: Allium sativum (assembly GCA_030737875.1). Classification (NCBI taxonomy): domain Eukaryota; kingdom Viridiplantae; phylum Streptophyta; class Magnoliopsida; order Asparagales; family Amaryllidaceae; genus Allium; species Allium sativum. The sequence continues at coordinate 547,095,243 of CM060922.1, forward strand.
GGCACAAACTATATACGTGACAAGTGTAAAGACACGAGGTTAGACTCGGTTATGGCGTAAGGCTGCCCGGACCCAACCGGCAAATCCAGCTGCCATAAAAGATAGTCTAATGTGAGAGGTCTTTACAACGGTTACGTTCTTAATCAATTAAGAAACACTTAACCAAATAAGCGTGTAGTGGGCATGAGGGGTTAAGTGGGTGTCTTGGGTGGCATGTGGAAATCTAGTGGGTTGCCTTGGGTGGCAATAGAAAATACGATTAGATGACTTAACCAAGTGGAAACATGTAATTAAACATGATTAAAGGGTTAAGTGGGATGCACTAGATAAATTGACAAGCTTAGGTGGTAGCTTGTTGGGGGGCCCATTTCAACCAGTAGCCCATATGTATCTTATTGGACTCGACCCATGTCGAGGATGGGACATGCGTACTGGGCTTGATTATAAGAGGCCAAAATGGGGTAGTGGTGGCAACGCGAGTCCAACGGGCTTCATATGCGTGTGTGGACCCGGGCTGGTAGGTAAGACGTTGTTGCATCGTGTAGATATAAGTCGTGCACCATTTGTTGTATCAGGTTGCCACTTTGGGGTGTGATACACCCCATTGTCGGGCCAGCACGGGTATCTACGGTAGGGAGCCGATCGCTTGGGAGTAGTGGGTACACCTAGTGGAGATAGGGGCAGACGGCACCTATGTAGTCAGTTAGGGGTACACGAAACTACTAGGTAAATTCTCTAAGTCCTTTGGTGGGATCAACCTTTAAGTAGGAATGACTGGTGTGGTGCAGTCAGTAATTGTCCTTGGGTTGGTAGATGCGTCTTTACCGTTATCTTAGTTAATCCTATGTCTAGTTGGCTACTTAGTGTAGTCATTTATCCCCAGTCATCCCGTACCAAGTTATATCATACCCTAATTACTTTAATAATTGTGTGGTTAAAGTTATAGGGCTCACTCAGACTTATGTCTGACCCCGTTGTTTTTATCTTTTTCCTCCTCAGGTCCTCAGGTTGGGCCTAGCACTAGTGGGCTTTGATCAGATTTCTTTATCTATCTTCTGGAGCTTGGACCGTGATGTAAAGCCCAGCTTATCTTTTCTTTTATGGCTATTGTTATGTAGTGGGATTATGTACTTATGTTTTTATCAGGATGGATATTTAATACTTGACTCTTTATGGTGTTGTAACTAAACATGTTTACCTTCTGCTGCTATGAAATGATGTTTTAGATTTTCAAGTATTTATATCTATCTTGTTGTAATTTTTCTGTTCTATACTCACTTAAGATGCTCCACCGAAGTTAAGGCATTCCCTTAGTGAGTGACCTTAGCGGGTGTGGGGTGTTACAATTTTCTTTTCATGAACCTAGATCAATTTCGGATCAAGGCCTAAACCACGATTTTGCGTACGATCGAATACGGGGAAAAGTATGGGAATATTACCTATTTGGATATATGTGATTGGTGGAATTGATGGCATAACATGAAAATTGGATATATGGGTATTATTGCAATTAATATGAAATTTGATAATTGGGTATTGCCATTAAAATGGTAATTGCAAGAATTGGGATTAGCATATGTAATTTGGCTAGAACTTGATAGGTGTAAATTGGCATAAATTTGGCATACATATAAAACGGCATGAACTGAACATATGTTGTAACACCCCACCTCCGCCAGTGCCACTCTTGCAAGCACACTAGCTTTGGAGGGGCGTTAAACAAGGTAAACAATTCATGCAGATATCACAAGACAGAACATATAAGTAAAACAGAGTAGTAAAGCAGCGGATAAAACTAACATTTCAAAACCATAGTCAAGTTACATCAAAGTACTTGGTCATTATTTTCCCACAAAACAAAGTCTAGAACATAAACTGGAAACTAAAAAAAAAACATAAAGTAACTACCCCCAAAGTAGGATAAAGCGATAGCATGCTCAAGTCCAAACCGTACATGAGCTATCCAGAAAAGCAGCTAAAGATCCAGCTAGGTACCAGTGTTCCCACCCTGCAAACCTGGGGGGGGGGGGGGGGGAACGGAAGAAAAGAGGCGAAAGAAAACGGGTCAGTCAAAAAGACTGATAAGTCCTATCTACTATTAGTATAAAAACTAATAAAGTTAACTGGACATAAAAAACAGAGATGAAACATGGGGTTATAACTGGCATGGTGAAGAGTTAACAAGATGGATCAAGTGTGGCATCGCATGTACAAGGTTAAGTTGCACCAAGTGTGTACTAGTAATCTATGTCAAGTATCAACAAGAAAAGATCCCTTGGCCCATACTTGGCCCACCATTCCGAGATGTCCTAGATCAAGGTCCAACAACACGGTCTAGTCGATCGACTCCCTAAAAGCCTAACTCGTGAAGTATCGGTGTCATACGGCCCAATCACGAAGTGTAGTCAAACTGTGCTAGGTCCACCCTAGGGTGTATTAAGCCCTAGAGTGCCAACCACGGACACAAATAAAGCACGCACAGTCTAAACCTACGGGTGCTCGTGTCTGCTTTTTCAACTTCGGACCATGTGCACGACCATAGCCCGCCTGAACCTACATCGGCGCACCTACTCAGCCGTCGTTTTGGTCGCTTACATGTCAGCCCAGTAATCGTGCCCCACCCTAGCCTAGTCCCTAGGGTATCATGATACGATCAAGAAGGTTACTAGTGAAAAGGACCACGTAACTAGGGTTTCTAACGGGTTAAATGTGGTTAACCCTACCCAATCAAGTTGGTTAAGTGTACCCAAGGTCCATGACTTAACCCTATCAACCCATCGTGTTTAATTGGTTAAGTATTCAAGTGGTCCATGACTTAACCCTATCATGTGGCATTAATTACTTTAATGCACCCAACCTCTCACATTAGACTTTGTTGTGGTTACTAGTTAAGCCGGGCAGGTCCGGGTAGCTTTACACCACAACTTGGTCTAACCTCGGGTTCCAAGTGCAACATGACCAACTACTCACATTGGGTCCTATTGCTTGTAGCCACTAGTTAAGCCGGTCGGTTCCGGGTAGATTTATGCTACAAACTCAACCCAACCTCGAGTTGGCCTTTCTCATGTTTTCTAGAAGTCATGTCCAAATTCATGTTTACAAACATAATCACAAGTCAATGTTCATGTCATATTTTAAAATCATGTTTCATGTCATTAATATTACCCAAACCCAACGCATTCCCCTCGCATGAACGTTTCGCATAACATAACATAGATCAAAAGAGGGAACTTGACAAAACATGACAAAAAGGGCATAAGGTAATAAGGTTGGCCACAAGTTAAACATGGTGGCATATGAGGCATAAATATGTTCATAAGCTTGCATATTACATCATAGGCCTCAAAACATGCATAATATCAACTTAAGCAAAATAGGTGAAACATGGTCATAAATGACATAGGATGATAGCAAGTGATTCGCCTATAACACCATATGCAAGATAGCAACTTGCATATTACATCATGAGCCACAAAATATGCATGCTATCAAACTTAAGCAAATAGGTGAAACATGACCATAAATGACATAGGATGGTGGCTAGTGATTCGCATATAACATCATATGCAAGATAACACAAGGTTGATGAGAGTTTCTATGTTGCTTTATGCAACATTTCTAATCAAAGCTCATAGCTTTCTATGCATAAGGCAAAGGTGATAGCTTTACAAACATGCATAGAATATATTTATGCATAACATGATAGGATCAAAGCACATATCATACTTAGGCCCAAACTCAACTTGCAACATGTCATATTTAACTTCATAGTTAGAATCTAAGAGTAGTATAGGGCTTACAATGCTATGAAGAGTTATAATATATATAAATAAGATTGAGACGAAGCCACTAGCAACTCTAAAGACCCCCAAGCTTCAATGAAAACCCTTGAGAAATTAGAAGAAGATCCTTGCTTTGATGAAGAAAGATTGAACTTTGGCCTTAGAAACTCTCAAACAAGCTTAGGAACTCTCATATGAATGAAGATGGAGACTATGACAAGAGGGTGGAGGCCATGATTAAACATTTTGGCATAACTTAGTTGTAGGAATGATTAATGAGGGTTTAGGCTAGGTCTAGGGGTCTTTTTATAGGTATTAGGGGTAGTTTAGACCATAGGATTAACCCTAAAACACATTAGGTCCTTCAAATCCCGTCAGAAACTTCTAGAACTGGACCAGAGACAAGTGCAGGTGCACCAAGCCAGGATGGCTCGGCCACCCGTGTCGACAGGGGTGTCGACTAGGCAGTCGACACCACCCAGGGTGTGTCGACACCCCAGGCGACTCCCATGTCGACTTGGGGTTTTGGCGGGAGGTTTTCCCACCCATGCTTTCTGGCTCCAGATTTGATTTTTGAACCTGATTCTTAACTTGGAATTTTCTGAAATCCTCATTGGGCCATAACTGGGTCATACAGACTCCGATTTTCGAAAACTTGGACTCTATTTCGCGTATTTTTCCGTGACGAACGCAATGGCACAACCCATTTCCCTTAATTCATATTTTATAATTTAATTCTGCCTTGATTTATGTTATAACTTGTTATTCTAAATATGGGTTGTTACATCCTCCCCACCTTAAAGGATTTTGTCCCCGAAATCTCTAAGTTAGGAAGAACGTATCCTACCATCCATCATCCATCTACTCAAAACATCATCCACGTGCAGTCAATGTCCTTAACAATTTCTAAATGCTGTATGATTATATGCAAAGGTGTGTGTATATGTACTTATCTAATGCGAAAATCAGGCGGTTACTGATCCAGTAGACCCCCTTAATGCAAAGTATGTTAGTGAAATGAGTCCATATGTATGCAAAATCCTAACATATTTTATAATCTCTACATGAGTGCACATATCATTCATCCATATGCAACATCCACGTGATAGCATAACAAGTTTCATCCATGAATAAGTATCAGCACTCATGCATATGCAATATGAAAGTGTGTGAGCCGATCTTAGTGCCTAATGTGTATCATGCATCCATGAGTATCCACTTGCAAACACTTGCAACCACTTGCAAACATCAAGCATAACATGTTTCAAATACATGTTTCATCCAAAGGGTTTCTACTTAAGGTTCTCATGACAAGGTTAACGAGATAACAAGATAAACAGGATAAACATGGATAGCAAAAAGGAAGACATGTAAAAGGAAAAGAGGTCGAGAATGTACCCTAAAAAAGAAATGGATAAAGCCCACGCATCTTCTTCTCGGTTTCCCAAGTTGCATCCTCTTCGGCTTCACTCCACTGAACTTTCACCAATCTGACTTCTCGATTTCTTAGCTTCCTGATCTCTGTTCCCAAGATACGAATCGGAGCTCTCCTCAAGGTTGCCTCTTTCTCTAACTCCACGTCTTCAAGAATGCTTGGTTCAACCACCTCAGCGGACTCATGTAGGCACTTTCGGAGATGCGAGACATGAAAGACATTATGCACTCCGGCTAGCTTCTCGGGCAGTTCCACCTTATAGGCCATTTTTCCAATTCTTTCTATGATAGGGAAGGGTCCTACGAACCTTGGTGCCAGCTTCCCAATTGCTCCAAAACGAACCACATTATGCAAAGGAGAAACCTTCACGAAAACCATATCTCCAACTTCGAATTCCAAATCTGTCCTTCGCTTGTCAGCATAGGATTTCTGTCTGTCTTGGGCCGTTTTCATCCGTCTTCTCACCAATTCAACTTTCTCGGATGTGTCCCGTATCATATCGGGCCCAAGTATAAGCCTGTCCGTAGTCCCCCACCAACAAGATGGTGACCTGCATGGCCTCCCATATAAAGCTTCAAATGGTGCCATCCCTATGCTAGCTTGATAGCTATTATTATAAGCAAACTCTACAAGAGGAAGGTGGTCCTCCCAAGTGCTACCAAAGTCAAGAACACAAAGCCTCAAAAGATCTTCTAGCACTCTATTCACCCTTTCGGTTTGGCCATCCGTCTGGGGGTGATAGGCTGTACTCAGACTCAATCGCGTACCCATCGCTTCTAACAAACTATTCCAGAAATGGCTAGTGAAAATTGGGTCACGATCGCTAACTATGCTAGAAGGAACTCCATGCAACCGCACTATCTCTCGAAGATAAATAGATGCTAGCCATTATGCGGTCCTCTTGCTCTTTACTGGAATGAAGTGAGCACTCTTCGTAAGTCTGTCAACTATGACCCATATGCTCGTATTCCCTTTCCTTGACCTAGGCAGTCCGTCCACAAAATCCATAGAAATACTCTCCCACTTCCATTGCGGGACCTCCAATGGATGTAACAGCCCTCCGGATTTCTTCGACTCGGCTTTCACTTGTTGGCACACCATGCACTTTGAAACATACTCTGCCACATCTTTCTTCATTCCAGCCCAAAAGAAAATGCGCTTCATGTCCCTATACATCTTATCTCCTCCAGGATGTATAGTCATCTTCGAGTGATGCGCTTCTTCGAGAACTTTATGCACCAAGTCTCCTACTTGTGGAACGCTTAGCCTTCCATCACGCCTTAGCCAACCCTTATCATCAATAGTATATCTAGCAAGGTGACTAGACATCTCACCACGAATCAACTTGTCCATGACTTCGACTATCTGTGGATCTTCCTTCTGCGAAGCCCCAACTTGATCAAGAAGCATAGGTCTAAGCTCACGGGATGCTAAAGAACCCGTCATCGACTCAACAACCGGTGTGAAATCGAAGGTTGCCAAGAACTCTAGACTCCTCATCTCCACAAACAAGGGACTCAAGGTCAACCTACTTCTGCTTAATGCATCAGCCACAACATTACCCTTGCCAGGGGTATAAGCTATCTCGAAGTCATGAGATGCCAAGAATTCCATCCACCTTTGCTGCCTTAGATTCAGATCTTTCTACGAGAAGAGGTACTTGAGCGACTTGTGATCAGTATATAACTCAAACCTTTCGCCTAGAAGATAGTGGCGCCAGGATTTGAGTGCAAAGACGATCACCGCCAACTCCAAATCATGAGAGGGATAGTTCTTCTCATGAACTTTAAGTTGCCTACCCCCATAACATATCACCCTTCCCTCTTGCATCAGAACAACACCTAACCCCGTGCCACATGCATCGGTGTACACGGTAAACATCTTACCGCCATCGGGTAAGGCCAAAACTGGAGCTGTAGTAAGGGCCCTCTTGAGCCTTTGAAAAGCAAGCTCACACTCTAAGTCCCATGCAAAGACTAAGTTCTTCTTCGTCAACTTAGTAAGAGGGCTGAAATCTTAGCGAAGTCCCTGATGAACTTCCTATAGTAGCCCGCAAGACCGAGAAAGCTTCTTACTTCGGTTGCATTCCTAGGAATCTTCCAGTCTTGAACTGCAACCACTTTCGCGGGATCCACCGCTATGCCTTGCTTAGAAACTATATGTCCAAGAAACCGAACTTCCCTTCTCCAGAAATGGCATTTGGAGAACTTGGCTTTGAACTGATGAGCTCTAAGCGTATCCATCACTTCCTTGAGATGTCTGGCATGTTCTTCCTCATCCTTTGAGAAGATCAGAATATCATCCACGAAGACAACCACGAACTTGTTAAGGAACTCCCTGAACACCCTACTCATCAAATCTATGAAGTAGGCGGGTGCATTAGTCAAACCGAATGGCATGACAAGCCATTCAAAGAATCCATCTGGAGTCCTAAACGCAGTCTTATCAATATTATCCTCAGCCACTCTAAGTTAATGGAATCCGGTGGCTAGATCGAGCTGAGAGAAAACAGAAGCACCAACAAGCTGGTCAAAGAGGTCATCAATCCTCGGTAACGGGTGCCTATTCTTCTTTGTCAGCTTGTTCAACTCTCGATAATCAACACATAGACGAAGCGAACCATCCGCCTTAGTAGCGAATACCACCGGGGCACCCCATTCAGAAATGCTTCGCCTAATAAAATTCTTCTCAAGCAGCTCCTTGATTTGCTTACTGAGCTCTCTTCTTTCTCGCGGGGCCATGTGCCTAACGGGCAATGATACTGGCTTGGCATTATCGACAAGATAAATGCGAAAATCTATCTCTCGTTTAGGGGGTAACCCCTTAACCTCTTCAAAGACATCAGGATATTCTCGAACCACCCTTACAGATTGCAGATCATTGATGGACGAGTCAAGAGATTCAAGATAACATAACATAACGGGATCAAGCGGGTTGCAAGAAATCTCTAAGGTATTACCGAGGCGAGTCATGAGCCTCACCACCCTATGCTCACAATCGAGAATGGCTCCACAACTGGACAGCCAATCCATACCCAAAATCAACCCGTATCCCGTGAACCCGAGAACATAAGCATTACACGTGAGTTCTACGGTCAAGATAGAAATCTTCAAATCCACACAAATCATAGATAAATGGGCGGAACCCCCAATTGGATTTGAAACACTGACGGGATCCTCAACTAGACTAGTACTTAGGTGCAAACTTTCAACAATGTCAGAAGAAATAAAGGTATGCGATGCGCCAAAATCAAATAAAGTGCGAACAGGAAAGTCAGAAATATAAACAAGACTTTCTACAGAAATACTACCTCGGTCCTGAACTGGAGCAGTGTTGAGAGCATGCACTTGCCCTCCAGAGGGTCCTGCACGCTGAGTCTGCCCTTTCCCTTGTCCTTGCTTCTTGGGGCAATCCTTGCTAAGGTGTCCAGGATCTCCATAGTGAAAGCATTCGCCCAACTTCCTCTTCTTCTTTCTGCAATCTTTGGCTATGTACCCAACAATCCCACAGAAGTTGCATTTTCTTGGGTCTTTTGCCTTGTTGTTGTTGGTCTTATTGCCCTTATTGTTCTTGTTGTTCTTGTTGTTCTGATTGCTCTGATTTCCTCCCCACTTGGAGTCCGTCTTCTTGATTTGAGTCTCATTAGTCTTGACTTCCTTCTTGCCATTCTTATCGTCTCCTTGAAGCAATGCCATGTCTACTAGGCCTTCAAAAGTGGCCCCCATGGGTATATGAGATAGGGCGAAACCTTGTAATGGCTCATTCAACCCTCGTGCAAAGCGTAAAGCCTTCTTCTAGGGAGTATTAACCATGTCCAAACCGAATCGAGCAAGCTGGTTAAACTTATTCACATACTCCCTCACTGTCACGTCCCCTTGCTTCAAAGATATAAACTTCTCCAATTGCAGATTTGCCTCAGCAGATGATAGAAACTTAAGCCCAAACCTCGTCCTAAAGTCGGCCCAAGTCTCTATAGGTCTAGTAGCGTTGGTGACCTCCCACCAATAAGCAGCTTCTTCTTTTAATAGCCATGCTGCCAATAAAACCTTTCTATGGTCTTCCACATCAAAGATAGCGAAGAGATCCTCGGTTTCTTTCAACCAATTTCTCGCCTCCACAAAAGTCTCCGTCCCAATAAAATTCTTGCCACCCATCGCCTTAAAGTCCTTGCAAACCTTTGCAAAATCTGCTTGTGGATGCTGAGGAGGAGGAGGAACCTCAGTTACGGTGGGGGTATTTGCTGGGCCCGCATTGTTGGCCCTAGCTTCCAAGTACCTCCGGAACCATCCGGGAATGGTTACTCCCTCAGGAAGGTTAAGATCGACCATGCTGAAAAAGGAAAAGATAGATTATGAACGAGGGAACAAAGGATAGTGCTAATGGCTTTTGGGGAATAGCCCTTTAAAATAAACTAGACTTTTCTTGGAAAATACTTAATTGGTTTTGAAAATAGTTTTCCAAAAAGGTAAGTTTTAAAAACACTTTTGCTCAAATCTTGTAAACCTCGCTCTGATACCAAATGTAACACCCCACCTCCGCCAGTGCCACTCTTGCAAGCACACTAGCTTTGGAGGGGCGTTAAACAAGGTAAAAAAATTCATGCAGATATCACAAGACAGAACATATAAGTAAAACAGAGTAGTAAAGCAGCGGATAAAACTAACATTTCAAAACCATAGTCAAGTTACATCAAAGTACTTGGTCATTATTTTCCCACAAAACAAAGTCTAGAACATAAACTGGAAACTAAAAAAAAAACATAAAGTAACTATCCCCAAAGTAGGATAAAGCCATAGCATGCTCAAGTCCAAACCGTACATGAGCTATCCAGAAAAGCAGCTAAAGATCCAGCTAGGTACCAGTGTTCCCACCCTGCAAACCTGGGGGGGGGGGGGGAACGGAAGAAAATAGGCAAAAGAAAACGGGTCAGTCAAAAAGATTGGTATGCCCTATCTACTATTAGTATAAAAACTAATAAAGTTAACTGGACATGAAAAACAGAGATGAAACATGGGGTTATATCTGGCATGGTGAAGAGTTAACAAGATGGATCAAGTGTGGCATCGCATGTACAAGGTTAAGTTGCACCAAGTGTGTACTAGTAATCTATGTCAAGTATCAACAAGAAAAGATCCCTTGGCCCAATCTTGGCCCACCATTCCGAGATGACCTAGATCAAGGTCCAACAACACGGTCTAGTCGATCGGCTCCCTAAAAGCCTAACTCGTGAAGTATCGGTGTCATACGGCCCAATCACGAAGTGTAGTCAAACTGTGCTAGGTCCACCCTAGGGTGTATCAAGCCTTAGGGTGCCAACCACGGACACAAATCAAGCACGCACAGTCTAAACCTACGGGTGCCCGTGTCTGCTTTTTCAACTCCGGACCATGTGCACGACCATAGCCCGCCTGAACCTACACTGGCGCACCTACTCAGCCGTCGTTTTGGTCGCTTACATGTCAGTCCAGTAATCGTGCCCCACCCTAGCCTAGTCCCTAGGGTATCATGATATGATCAAGAGGGTTACTGGTGAAAAGGACCACATAACTAGGGTTTCTAACGGGTTAAATGTGGTTAACCCTACCCAATCAAGTTGGTTAAGTGTACCCAAGGTTCATGACTTAACCCTATCAACCCGTCGTGTTTAATTGGTTAAGTATTCAAGTGGTCCATGACTTAACCCTATCATGTGGCATTAATTACTTTAATGCACCCAACCTCTCACATTAGACTTTGTTGTGGTTACTAGTTAAGCCGGGCGGGTCCGGGTTGCTTTACACCACAACTTGGTCTAACCTCGGGTTTCAAGTGCAACATGACCAACTACTCACATTGGGTCCTATTGCTTGTAGCCACTAGTTAAGCCGGTCGGTTCCGGGTATATTTATGCTACAAACTCAACCCAACTTCGAGTTGGCCATTCTCATGTTTTCTAGAAGTCATGTCCAAATTCATGTTTACAAACATAATCACAAGTCAATGTTCATGTCATATTTTAAAATCATGTTTCATGTCATTAATATTACCCAAACCCAACGCATTCCCCTCGCATGTGCGTTTCGCATAACATAACATAGATCAAAAGAGGGAACTTGACAAAACATGACAAAAAGGGCATAAGGTAATAAGGTTGGCCACAAGTTAAACATGGTGGCATATGAGGCATAAATATGTTCATAAGCTTGCATATTACATCATAGGCCTCAAAACATGCATAATATCAACTTAAGCAAAATAGGTGAAACATGGTCATAAATGACATAGGATGATAGCAAGTGATTCGCATATCACACTATATGCAAGATAGCAACTTGCATATTACATCATGAGCCTCAAAATATGCATGATATCAAACTTAAGCAAATAGGTGAAACATGATCATAAATGACATAGGATGGTGGCTAGTGATTCGCATATAACATCATATGCAAGATAACACAAGGTTTATGAGAGTTTCTATGTTGCTTTATGCAACATTTCTAATCAAAGCTCATAGCTTTCTATGCATAAGGCAAAGGTGATAGCTTTACAAACATGCATAGAATATATTTATGCATAACATGATAGGATCAAAGCACATATCATACTTAGGCCCAAACTCAACTTGCAACATGTCATATTTAACTTCATAGTTAGAATCTAAGAGTAGTATAGGGCTTACAATGCTATGAAGACTTATAATATATATAAATAAGATTGAGACAAAGCCACTAGCAACTCTAAAGACCCCCAAGCTTCAATGAAAACCCTTGAGAAATTAGAAGAAGATCCTTGTTTGATGAAGAAAGATTGAACTTTGGCCTTAGAAACTCTCAAACAAGCTTAGGAACTCTCATATGAATGAAGATGGAGACTATGACAAGAGGGTGGAGGCCATGATTAAACATTTTGGCATAACTTAGTTGTAGGAATGATTAATGAGGGTTTAGGCTAGGTCTAGGGGTCTTTTTATAGGTATTAGGGGTAGTTTAGACCATAGGATTAACCCTAAAACACATCAGGTCCGTCAAATCCCGTCAGAAACTTATAGAACTGGACCAGAGACAAGTGCAGGTGCACCAAGCCAGGATGGCTCGGCCACCCGTGTCGACAGGGGTGTCGACTGGGCAGTCGACACCACCCAGGGTGCGTCGACACCCCAGTCGACTCCCATGTCGACTTGGGGTTTTGGCGGGAGGTTTTCCCACCCATGCTTTCTGGCTCCAGATTTGATTTTTGAACCTGATTTTTAACTTGGAATTTTCTGAAATCTTCATTGGGCCATAACTGGGTCATACGGACTCCGATTTTCGAAAACTTGGACTCTATTTCGCGTATTTTTTCGTGACGAACGCAATGGCACAGCCTGTTTCCCTTGATTCATATTTTATAATTTAATTCTGCCTTGATTTATGTTATAACTTGTTATTCTAAATATGGGTTGTTGCATATGTAGATTTGGTATGAATTGGGCATATGTAAAACTGATATGTAGTCTAGAACTTGGGCATATGTTAATTATGTGAGATTTGTAGTTGAAACACATATGATAATTTATGTCTTGAAAAAGGGCTAATATGAACACGCCTAAGTGGGTTTTGGGTAGTTGGCATGTAATAACCTTAAAGGAGGGATAAATGTAAATTGAGATGAGTTGCCTTTAACGGCATAAGATTAATTGTGGTAAAATTGGTATGATTTTGCATACCATTAATTGATGAACATAATTGAGTCAATTATGGACATCATTAAATTAGGAGTTAATTAATAATTTGAATAGGGAAATTATTAAGTCTAGGGTAAAAGATTATAAGTGATAATCAATGCTTAGGACACGAGGTTGGACTCATTTGTGACGTAAAACTGCCCGGACCCGCCCGACGAATCCAGTAGTCACAAATGGTAGCCCAATGCGAGAGGTCCTAGGCCCAAATTAAAAGCGTAACAGTTGTAAAAACACGAGGTTAGACTCTTTTATGGTGTAAGACTGCCCGGACCCGCCAGACAAATCCAGCTGCCATAAATGTCAGTCTAATGTGAGAGGTCTTTATAAGGTTACGGCCTTAATGAATTAAGAAATACTTAACCAGATAAACATGTGGTGGGACATGGGGGTTAAGTGGGCGACGTGTGGAAATACGAATAGTAATACTTAACCAACATAACATGATAATTAGACCAGTGGGTGGGTTAAGTGATATGATTAGGCTAATGACACTTAACTAATATGGTATGAATGGGTGGGTTAAGTAATATGACCAGGCTAATGATACTTAACTGTTATGACATGAATGGTTGAGTTAAGTAAATCTTAATTAATGCCTAGGTGGGAATGATAACTTATGGAATAAAGTAAGTTAGGCTGAACAATAAATAAGATGAGATAACTTATGTAATAAGGAAAGATGTGCTTCATTGTAGATTAAGCAATATGTAAAGACAAGAATGAATTTACAATTGAAGGCGACATAAGTTATATTATAAAAAAGGAACAAAACATTGGTTAGGTTGGATAATCCTCTGAGTATCAATCTGATGTTGATTCCGGTCTTCGAGGTTGGTATTTAGGGAATTATTCTCTCTCTCCAGTGTGTTTGTAAGTTAAGGGGGTACTTGGTTGTAAAGATTGAATAAGAACATGTTATTGTACCATAACGGGGGTTAATGTATGAATCATAGGAATAACATGTTGTGGGCTTATTAATGGACTTAATATAGTGCAAGTTAAGAATTGAATTAATAAGCAAAGTTGAAGGATGGTATGAATGGAAATAACCAAGTTAAATGGTAAGACTGATGAGGTAGCACAAGCGCATAATTAATGGATAGACATAGGGTCTAATAGCAGATAAAGCCAAGGCGCTTGGTTAAACCCAGATGTTGGGGGTAATATGAATGACATGTAAAATATAACCTATAAGCACTTAACCAAGATAAAGCATGTATTAAGACATGAGGACGATGTAGCGGTTAAGTGGAGGACATGGGTAGCATGTAATACATAACTAGTGTATACTTAACCAACAATTTAAGCATGTAAGTGGACATGAATAAGAAGGGGTTAAGTAAGAATTACTAGAGGGGACCAAGCATAAGTGGGAAGCTTGTGTCGAGGAAAGGGGGCCCATTTCAACCAGTAACCCAAACGTATCTTTGTGGGCTCGACCCGAGTCGAGGACGGGACACGCATACTGGGCTTGACTATAAGAGGCCAAACGGGTTAGCGGTGGCAACGCAAGTCCAACGGGTTTCATATGCGTGTGTGGACCCGGGCTAGTAGGTAAGACGTTGTTGCATCGTGTAGGTATAAGCCGTGCATCTCCATTGTATCGGGTTGCCACTTTGGGGAGTGATACACCCCACTGTGGGGCCAGCACGGGTATCTACGAGTTTGGGAGCCGATCGAATGGGGCAGGGTAGTGGGTACACCTAGTGGAGATAGGAGCAGACGGCACCTATGTAGTCAGCTAGTGGTACACGAAGCTACCACTATTATTAATAATTATTAAGGGGGTACACCTAGTGTAGATAGGAGCAGGCGACACCTATGTAGTCAGCTAGGGGTACATAAGACTAGTATTATGATTTCTAAGTAGTGGGTGGGATCACCTTATTATATAACACGGGCTACTAGTTGGGACACTAGTAGGGGGTAAGGATCCTTGTTACATAGGACACTATTTGGAGTACTAGTAAGAATACGGATCATTCCTTGTAAGACACTTGTGAGGATGCTAGTTAGGTGGTGCAGAGCAAATAGATATCACAGAAATCTTTTAATGGCGATGCAAAGGAATCGTGATATGTTTGATAGGAATCTTACAAAATTATACTTAGTTTATCTTGAATGCGAACCTTGCGATGTTACTTGACAAAAATCACATCTTAGTTATCTTGCCTGTTGCTTATCTTGTCATCATGCTTATGTTTACTTTCAGTTTACTCATGCCATATTATCCTTAACTATTTTTGTGCTGAAAGTCAGTAGGACTTACTCAGTCTTTATGACTGACCCATTTTGTTTTGCCTCTTTTTCTTCCGTTCCCCCCTAGGTTCGCAGGGTGGGAATACAACTTAGTTTGGATCATATCAAGCTCCAAGGCTCTTTCATGCAAGGCTTGGATTTTTCTTGACTATGGCTTGCTTTGCTTTATTGGGGAATACTACAGTTTGTTTTTATGCTTCTTTGTTTTTGAGCAAGACAGATATTTTAACTATGTAATTGGGTATTGAAAGTTGATGGGCTTTTATTGTAAACAATCATATTCAATAAATGATTTTAAGTACTTCCACTTTACTTTCCGCTGTTTTATATATGTCTGTCTTGTAATATTTCTATTCCAGTACCCATAATGCTCCATTGAAGTTAAGGCATTCCCTTTGTGAGTGACCTTAATGGACGTGGGGTGTTACATTTGGTATCAGAGCAGAAGGTTACCAGATTGGGCAAAAGTTTTCAGAAACCTTCTGAACTAGTTTTCAAAACATTTACAAAGAAGCAAATTTTCAAGAAAATTTTGTTTTGATTAAAAGGCATATTCCCCAAAGCCATATGCACTATTTTTGATTCCCTCTTGAAATCTCTCATCTCTCTCTTTTCACCATAATTTCGTAGGCATCCGACGTATGTCGGAGGGCAAAGAAGTGCCCAACCTCCATCTGTAGCCGCAGTAGTTCCATCTGCGTCTAATCTTATTTCAAGTTGTGTAGAGTTGCCGTGCGTTGGAGGTAGCTTCGAAGGACTTGTCAACAAACTATACAAGGACAGTAAGAACAAGAGACTAGTTGTTATAGCTTAATCCACGAAGGAGGAAAAAGGTGAAAGGAAAGAGGCCAAAGTGAAAGAATAGTAGAACCCATGACAAGAGAAAGTATCTTTAGTATGATAAGGAGGGAGTGTAGTTAAGTATTATAGGACAAGAGCAAGGGCAAAAGGCAAGGTCGTCGAGAGGGCAATTGTATACCTAAGAGAGGCGGTAACGTTTCTGTTAAAAGTTTAGCTTTCTTTTCTATCATCCCACTAGAACTTTGTTTTTTACATCGCATCCTTTTAATTCTGCTTCGATAGTTGAGTCTCTGCACCTTAGTACTAACGTATTGGAGGATCCCAATTTTTGTCTCAAATCCTATTGGGGAATTGGCTCATTTATTCATGATTTGTTTGGATTTGAGAATGTCTGTACTAGGTATTGAGCTTAGAAGGAATGCTTATGATTTTTGGGCTAGGAGTGGATTCTAGGGATGGAGTGGTTATCCAATAAGGGTGCCATTCTCGGTTTTGAAAGGAGGGTAGTTAGACTCTTTACTTACCTCGGTAATGCCCTCGAAGTCTAGTGTAACCCTTAGGGTTTTTGCCATGCTTAGTTACCTAGAATCTCTAGATACATTTATTGATCCACTCGAGTAGTGTTCGCCACTAAGGCGGATGGTTCATTTCACTTATGCATGTGATGTAGAAAATCGCCTTAGTAAGAACATTTAGCAACATGTTTGACATTTGTTTATTTTCAAGAGATAATTCATCTATGTGGAATACCTTCTAGTAAGTGAACAAGATCCAAGATTCACTAGTGAATTTTGGAGAGCTTATATGGAACCCTCAGTACACAGTTATGTTTGAGACCGAGTATACTAGAGGGAGAATAAGTGAAAGTGGAACGGGAAGCAACAGTGAAACGAGTTCCAACTCGTATTTTGGAAATAAGAATCAAGGAGCTATGAAATTGTGAAGTTAAAGACGGTCAAAGCATAATGGAGTTAAGCTCAAGGAAATGCGACTTAGAAGATTGAAGACTAGATTCGTGCATCACATCTCTTTTTAAGAGTATATTCTTGATTCCTTTTTCCTGTAGAGCTTACTTGCATGCTATCTTTTGTGTATATCCTCTCGGTCCTATTCTCAATCCAATTTCTGTTACAAACCCCATAGGGAGTATGACTCATCTGTTAGTTTTACATGTTGGGGCTTGAGGGTGTCCGTTGGGTTGATTAAACCTTTTGGGTTTTATAGGATATGGGTTGGTTATAGGAAGGGATTTCTTGTAACCTAAAAGGAGTCCATCATGCTTAGTTTCCTAGAATCACATATATATTGGTTGGGTTGAAAATTTCTTTGGGTGTCAGTCTGATGTTGATTTCGGTCTTCGGGGCTGGTGCTTAGGGAATTCTTCTCCTAATCAGTATATATGTGACGTAGATTTCCAGCTTTGATGGGCGCAGAATTTTTACTTGCTTCTATCATTCGACTATATCTTTAGATAGGAACAATTGGGTGTAAACATGTGTTTGAGACATGTTATGATTGATGGTTGCAAGTGGTTGCTCGTGGATGCATTTACACACATTAGGCACTAGATCGGCTCAGTCACCTTTCATATTGCATATGCATGAGTGTTTACACTTGTTTATGGATGGAATTGAATGTGTTATCATGTGGATGTTGCATATGGATGGATGTTTGTGCACACATATAGTGTTTATGTGACTAGGACTATTTGCAAACATGTTGGAATCATGGCACTAAACATATTTTGCATCTAAAAGATCAATCAGGCCTGATCATTTGCATTAGACAAGGAACATACACACACACTTCTTGCATATGTTCATACAGCATTAGAAATTTCTTAAGGACAATGAATGCCTGTGATTGATGATTGAGTAGATGGATGATTGGATGGTAGGATACATTCTTCCTAACTTGAAGATTTCTTGGACGAAATCCTTTAAGGAGGGGAGAATGTAACAACCCGAATTTTTATAACATGTTAAAACAAGAAATCTAGGCAGAATTAAAATTTAAAATAAGAACCAAGGGAAACGGGTTGCGCCATTTCGTTCGTCTCGGAATTCTGGTTGGAAACGAGTCCGGAATTTCGTAAATCGGAGTCCGTATGACCGAGATATGGCCTCTAGAAGTTTCACGAAAAATCAGAAAACAAAAACAGATTTTCAAAATTCGAATTTAGCCCAAACAGACGGGGTGGGAAAACTTCCCGCCCAGCCCCAGGTCGACTGGGAAGTCGACTGGGGAGTCGACACCCTAGGACCAGGTCGATTGGGCAGTCGACCTGGGGGGTCGACCTCCTTGGTCGGGCCAGGTTAGCCTGGTGGCTGGTGCACCTGCTTGCTCCTTTGGGTCTGTTCTGTTGGCCTGTGACGAGATTGGATGGTTCAGATCTAAACTAGGGTTAATCTAGGGCCCAAACTAGTCCTAAATCCTATATATACCCCCTGATACCTAAACCTTAATTCACTACAACACATCTAGCCACCATTATTCTGCTGAAATCCCTCTTGGTCATGGCCGCCTTCTCTAATCTTCTTCTTAAGCTTTCATACGCAATTCAATGCAAAGATGAAGACTTCTACAACAATTCAAGGAGATGAATTAACAACTCTACAACGTTTCTACATCAATTTCAGTTCTTAAATTCGCTAGCCATGCTAGGTAAGTTCTAGTTACTTTTTAGATTAAAATACTTAATTTTAATATGGCTATGGAATAAAGTGTAATTGGATATAAGCATGTTTATCAATTCAGATCTATTCCTGTTTACCTTTGAATCTTGGGTTTTGAGACTTGTTCATCTCCATTCTTATGTCTAGTTCATGCTCTATTCAGCCATTGTAAACCAGTTTCTTGGATTCATGTTGATATTATTATCAAGATCTAATCTTTATGCCTATCATGATGATTTATGTTGTTTTCTCTTTCTGATCTTGTTTTATTGCAAAATTCTACCTTTCCTCTATTAATTTTCTTTTCATGAACCTAGATCAATTTCGGATCTAGGCCTAAACCACGATTTTGCGTACGATCGAATACGGGGAAAAGTATGGGAATATTACCTATTTGGATATATGTGATTGGTGGAATTGATGGCATAACATGAAAATTGGATATATGGGTATTATTGCAATTAATATGAAATTTAATAGTTGGGTATTGCCATTAAAATGGTAATTGCAAGAAATGGGATTAGCATATGTAATTTGGGTAGAACTTGATAGGTTTAAATTGGCATAAATTTGGCATACATATAAAACGGCATGAACTGAACATATGTAGATTTGGTATGAATTGGGCATATGTAAAACCGATATGTAGTCTAGAACTTGGGCATATGTTAATTATGTGAGATTTGTAGTTGAAACACATATGATAATTTATGTCTTGAAAAAGGGCTAATATGAACACGCCTAAGTGGGTTTTGGGTAGTTGGCATGTAATAACCTTAAAGGAGGGATAAATATAAATTGAGATGAGTTGCCTTTAATGGCATAAGATAAATTGTGGTAAAATTGGTATGATTTTGCATACCATTAATTGATGAACATAATTGAGTCAATTATGGACATCGTTAAATTAGGAGTTAATTAGTAATTTGAATAGGGAAATTATTAAGACTGGGGTAAAAGATTATAAGTGATAATCAATGCTTAGGACACGAGGTTGGACTCATTTGTGACGTAAAACTGCCCGGACCCGCCCGGCGAATCCAGTAGTCACAAATGGTAGCCCAATGTGAGAGGTCCTAGGCCCAAACTAAAATCGTAACAGTTGTAAAGACACGAGGTTAGACTCTTTAATGGTGTAAGACTGCCCGGACCCGCTCGAAAAATCCAGCTGCCATAAATGTCAGTCTAATGTGAGAGGTCTTTATAAGGTTACGGCCTTAATGAATTAAGAAATACTTAACCAGATAAACATGTGATGGGACATGGGGGTTAAGTGGGCGACATGTGGGTGACGTGTGGAAATACGAATAGTAATACTTAACCAACATAACATGGTAATTAGACCAGTGGGTGGGTTAAGTGATATGATTAGGCTAATGACACTTAACCAATATGGTATGAATGGGTGGGTTAAGTAATATGACCAAGCTAATGACACTTAACTGTTATGACATGAATGGTTGAGTTAAGTAAATCTTAATTAATGCCTAGGTGGGAATGATAACTTATGGAATAAAGTAAGTTAGGCTGAACAATAGATAAGATGAGATAACTTATGTAATAAGGAAAAATGTGCTTCATTGTAGATTAAGCAATATGTAAAGACAAGAATGAATTTACAATTGAAGGCATCATAAGTTATATTATAAAAAAGGAACAAAACATTGGTTAGGTTGGATAATCCTCTGAGTATCAATCTGATGTTGATTCCGGCCTTCGGGGTTGGTATTTAGGGAATTATTCTCTCTCTCTCCAGTGTGTTTGTAAGTTAAGGGGGTACTTGGTTGTAAAGATTGAATAAGAACATGTTATTGTACCATAACGGGGGTTAATGTATGAATCATAGGAATAACATGTTGTGGGCTTATTAATGGACTTAATATAGTGCAAGTTAAGAATTGAATTAATAGGCAAAGTTGAAGGATGGTATGATTGGAAATAACCAAGTTAAATGGTAAGACTGATGAGGTAGCACAAGCGCATAATTAATGGATATACATAGGGTCTAATGGAAGATAAAGCCAAGGCGCTTGGTTAAACCCAGACGTTGGGGGTAATATGAATGACATGTAAAATATAACCTATAAGCACTTAACCAAGATAAAGCATGTATTAAGACATGAGGACGATGTAGGGGTTAAGTGGAGGACATGGGTAACATGTAAGACATAACTAGTGTATACTTAACCAAAAATTTAAGCATGTAAGTGGACATGAATAAGAAGGGGTTAAGTAAGAATTACTAGAGGGGACCAAGCATAGGTGGGAAGCTTGTGTCGAGGAAAGGGGGCCTTTTTCAACCAGTAACCCAAACGTATCTTTGTGGGCTCGACCCAAGTCGAGGACGGGACACGCATACTGGGCTTGACTATAAGAGGCCAAACGGGTTAGCGGTGGCAACGCAAGTCCAACGGGTTTCATATGCGTGTGTGGACCTGGGCTGGTAGGTAAGACGTTGTTGCATCGTGTAGGTATAAGCCGTGCATCTCCGTTGTATCGGGTTGCCACTTTGGGGAGTGATACACCCCACTGTGGGGCCATCACGGGTATCTACGAGTTAGGGAGCCGATCGAATGGGGCAGGGTAGTGGGTACACCTAGTGGAGATAGGAGCAGACGGCACCTATGTAGTCAGCTAGGGGTACACGAAGCTACGACTATTATTAATAATTATTAAGGGGGTACACCTAGTGGAGATAGGAGCAGGCGACACCTATGTAGTCAGCTAGGGGTACATAAGACTAGTATTATGATTTCTAAGTAGTGGGTGGGATCACCTTATTATATAACACGGGCTACTAGTTGGGACACTAGTAGGGGGTAAGGATCCTTGTTACATAGGACACTATTTGGAGTAGTAGAAAGAATACGAATCATTCCTTGTAAGACACTTGTGAGGATGCTAGTTAGGTGGTGCAGAGCAAATAGATATCACAGAAATCTTTTAATGGCGAAGCAGAGGAATCGTGATATGTTTGATAGGAATCTTACGAAATTATACTTAGTTTATCTTGAATGCGAACCTTGCGATGTTACTTGACAAAAATCACATCTTAGTTATCTTGCATGTTGCTTATCTTGTCATCATGCTTATGTTTACTTTCAGTTTACTCATGCCATATTATCCTTAAATATTTTTGTGCTGAAAGTCACTAGCACTTACTCAGTCTTTATGACTGACCCATTTTGTTTCGCCTCTTTTTCTTCCGTTCCCCCCCCCCCCCAGGTTCGTAGGGTGGGAATACAGCTTAGTTCGGATCTTATCAAGCTCCAAGGCTCTTTCATGCAAGGCTTGGATTTTTCTTGACTATGGCTTGCTTTGCTTTATTGGGGAATACTACAGTTTGTTTTTATGCTTCTTTGTTTTTGAGCAAGAAAGATATTTTAACTATGTAATTGGGTATTGGAAGTTGATGGGCTTTTATTGTAAACAATCATATTCAATAAATGGTTTTAAGTACTTCCACTTTACTTTCCGCTGTTTTATATATGTATGTCTTGTAATATTTCTGTTCCAGTACACATAATGCTCCATTGAAGTTAAGGCATTCCCTTTGTGAGTGACCTTAATGGACGTGGGGTGTTACATATACAGTCGTATTCTATTTAAATATAAATATAATATTCCTGTATGTGATGTAGAATAACAATACGAATTCAAACACATTAATAATAATATTTATTTGGTTGTTATCATCAAACAAAAATCATATAATTGTGTATACAAACACCGTTATATACAACAGATCAAAGGACTGGGGAGGTATAATCTGCAAAAATAGTCCGAACGGACTAGTAAGTAGTTCCTCTCGAATATGTAATGGTAACATGTCAAGGGCCTGTGTACTAAACTTCGCCCAACTCCCGCGAACGTAGATGTATTGTGTCTATTAAAAATATAACAGTTCAATAACCACAAAATAAACAGTTCATACCATTAAAAATATAACGTACATGTACTAAATTATAACTGTAGCGTCCCAGGAAATTCGATGCTTGAATTCAGACACTAATACATCCCGTGTCCAAACTCAAGCATTGAAATTCAGAAAGCTAATAGGAAAAAGTTAGAGGATGAGATAGGAAAGAAAGAAATATTAGAATAGAAGAAATAAAAAGATCAGAGTCTCATAGCGGAATGGACAAAATATAATAATCAATGATACTTTATACAAAAGAACTGTATATATATGATTACAACATCAGAGTATACATTCATATCAATCAATACACAAAGCAGAAATAAACTAGTACTAGTAAATATATGGAATACGTCTCGACTTCAACTCCATCTCTGGAGCTCGAAGCGAAAACCTAACCTGGGAATATATTCGGTCTGACCCGAGCACATTTGAAGCAA
Organism: Allium sativum; assembly: GCA_030737875.1. Taxonomy (NCBI): domain Eukaryota; kingdom Viridiplantae; phylum Streptophyta; class Magnoliopsida; order Asparagales; family Amaryllidaceae; genus Allium; species Allium sativum. The sequence continues at coordinate 547,118,259 of CM060922.1, forward strand.
AGCAAAATTCACTCGGATCAGTCTGGAATACTTTCAGTGATAAATTCATAGCACAAGACTTGTTTAACTTTGAAAATCCTTTTTGAAAGAAAAGGATAATAGCAAGACCAACCCACACATAAACACGGATGGTTTTTACCTTACTATAACTCAAAACATTTTTTATATATCAAAACCAGTGATATTATAATAGTGTCTATCAAACGACAAATAAATAATCATCTAGTAGAACGCTTGCATCTCACGCTCTAGATATTTATTATAAGATCGAAAACTGCGAGGTGCTTATTGGAGATTGGATTCCAACTATGACAAGGTATGGGACCACCTTCCGACCAGTGTAATTTAGAGGGGATACACTGGGGTTCAATAAGAACATCTTGCAACCTGGCCACACATGACCGCCCACTCATTTAGCTTGAGTGTGGAGAATATATTGTCACCCTATGGTTTTAAGGCCCCACTACATATCCGTGGAGATACAGAATCGAAAGAAGAATAAATAAGGAATTTCTCTAGATTGGTGACAATACACCCTGCTTAGGTATGACCCATCTAGCCATGTTTCCTGCCCGATTTTCTTCTTTTCCCAATTGATGAGGCTTGAGGCTACATTTATCTTCTAGAACAACACACCACCATTTACTTTGAATGCCTCGGCATCAAACCCGTCAAACCACTGATTTATTTTATACAAATATTACGGGTATAAAAGATAAGAGAAACGAATTCCTCCGCCACCAAATGTAATACCTTTAAGAGATCAACCGTACGTGATTTGTTAGGCATACTCTGTCAGACATTCGTCCGTACAAGTTGTCTTGGGACTGGACAAACCAAAGGCACTCTGCTCTTGCATCCTAGGAATCACCCAAAGGATCAGTAGTGAGAAGTCCTTGCAAATCCACAGATTTCAACCACGACAGAACCACAATATATCTCTACGGATCAACTAGAGATTTTAAGTAATTCTTCCGTTTTATGAAGATCTCTGGTCTTTAACGCTCCATCTTTATCTCTGTAGACTAGTTTCGAGCGTTATGTTGATTTGAAGTGGTGTTGGGTCTAGTTCCTATCCAGGTCTCTTCGAAACAACACGTCAAAAGGTCCAATAATATATTTCATTGATATTCGGTGTTTTAACTATCAATATCAAAATAGTACGATCAAGTATATTGGCAGCTCAGGTCCTTATTATTCATTAAAACTCCTTATCGATCTTTAAAATCATTCCATCGATTTGAAATCGATTTCACTTGTCTTGATAAACCATATTCTTAACTTTTAGCAATAATCATGTATACCAATCTTCCATGTTATTTCTCTTTACTTGAAATTACTTTCACTTTCCCATAAAATTTTACATTTCTTTTATTTAGAAATATTTTCTTGCATTCTTAATAGCGCCTTAATATTCCCTCACATTGGATATCTCGATATATGTTCTAACTTAATGATATAAACCAATTACTGATTCTTATACAGGCCAGTAATGTCAAATTATTTACTTTAAACCAAACAATATTATTTCTATTTCAAAATCTCATAACTAATGTTGCATTGTTATTCAATTCAAATTCCAACATTTATTTACTGTTACAAACTAATATTACCCCTCGATAATAGTGAAGCCATCCAAGTTGGGGTATTTTATTTACCTCTCAGACTTTGGTAGACAACATTCTTATCTCGAGATGAATAATAGTTCATAACTTTAAAACCTATATTATCAGTCAAATCTTCTTTATACTCGATTATCTTCTTAAATAAATTTCATTTAAGAAGAAACAACTTCAAATATAATTAACTTCATTATTTACAAGAGTGAAAACAGTTTATTTCTTCATTAACTAAAACATCTCAGTTAATCACTTTTGAAATTATTAAACACTAACTAATTATAATATTAATCTTTAAACATTGTTAAATAAATATAAATTACATTGATGAAATCTTATTAAAATTAAACAACTATTTATCAATAATCACTTTTGGTCTAATAGTTGGCTTAGTCCACTTTAAATAATCGGTTAACTCGTTAACCGTTTCAGTTACTTCTTATAAAATTAATATAATTAATCTAAGAATATTGCTTAATCATTTATTTAAACATAATTATTCCAAATAATAACTTGTAGTTAATTATAGCTTCGTTCTCTTATAAAACTGGTTTAAAATGTCAAATCGTTATTATATAATCATTATATAGTAATTAAATAAAAACTTATTTATAAACATCGATTTGATTATAAAATACAATTAAAAATCCTGCTTTAGTTATAAAATAAACTTTATAACTTAAACTCATCAATATCGCTTGACGGTAAATTAACATTTTAATAATGGTGGATTTCAGGCCATTTGCTGCCAATCCCTCAATCAATACTGTATATTGATTCAAATCATATCAACATTAAACAATCAACAGGTTTAAAAGTCAACGGGGTTCAATCAGTTCATATATATATATATAATATAAGATAAACATCATACTAAATACTTGAGAAATCCGGTTTGATTCCTCCCACCTGTTCTTCCCTACATCACAAATGATTATAATATTTCATAACAACATATAATTTTAATTCAATATATTAAACGATGATAATATAATTAACATCAACCATTCAATAAACAATGGCATCCAAGGCATCCAATCAACCAATTCTCAACAATTAATTTAATTATATGAATTTAATCACATCATAGAATTCCAGAAGGTGTGAGAGTTAACTCACCTTTGTCTTTGATTCCACGGTCCTGGACGATTTACATAATTACAAACGAACGTTCAAAATTATATAAAAAGATTCGGTAAGCTCCAATTCGTTCCCAACCAACTCAGCAGCGTAGAGTCTGATCATACGATCTCGATGGCTTCGGTTTCACGGAAATCTATTCACCTATGAAAATAAATATATACGTTATAAGTTATTTCTTAATTAAAATAATTGATTTATAATCCAAAATTATTAATCTACTTTAATTACCGCTTGACCCATATTATATCCTTCTTCCTCCACGCATTAAATCACCGCAATACTTTCCATGACCGATCCCATTTTTCCCTACACCCCTTCACATACCCACGTCAGGTTCCATGCAAGCCCATGTTTAAGAACAGCTGCCTATGCCCCCTCTTCTTTCCAACGTGAACCCGCTCTAGGCTTTTATTCCTTTTCTGTTTATTCATTTTTCTTTATGCAAAGGCCTTAAGCCCATTACATAACTCACGGCCCAATGTATCTTCTTCTCGCATGTATTAATTTTCCTCATGTCGCGACTACGAACAGACCTCCACCGTTGACCGGCTTCTTCGACCCGCATCTCCTCCTCCTTGGTCGCAACCATTGCCATAGCCAACCCCCCACCGTACTTAGTAACCACATCACTCCGAGCTACAAACTGGAAGACCACAACTATTCCACGTGTAGCCCATGAAGTGCCATACTTTCGACCATAGCAGCATCACGCCACCCCACTATAGCCACTGCCAACGTCACCAACTACACAGTATTCATGCTCTTCACTTCCTTAATAACACCCGTTCCCACATCACATGCCAAGATCAAACCTTCCCCTTCCGCCACCCAGTCGCCCAACCTCACCGGAACTGCACCCAACATTGACTCTGCTCCCGCTATCCTCCACTATGTCAGTATCCGAAGCTTCAAATCTTCAATGTATGATGGAAACAGCTATTAACGTGCCTACTTCAGTAGTTACAAATCAAAGAACCTGAAACGACCCGAAATCCCCCTTACGGGAAATCATGGATTGAATTGAGAACACGACAAATTAGAACGCAGACGGAAGAACATTTCATTGTATATTACAACAATTCATCAGAATACAAGAATATACAGAGTATAAATGAATATTACATTCGATAAATATCAGAGGTTACAATATATTACATAGCAGTGGAAAATAATACAATACACAACTAGAAGTAATACGCGGATACAAAGCTTTCCGAGTATCGTTCCAGCTGTAAATCAGGATCCTGTGAATATAAATCTGCAAAACCAAAACAACTGGCTGCCCGTGTCAAAATAAGGACACTCATAGTTTAGGTTAAAACAATAAACTCCAGGTCAGTCATGTGACTGGTGTGAGAAATAAAACAGTTATTAATCTTTATTTTAAAGTTCGGTAAATCAAGGGACCACGCCGTATAACACGGAACGGGTTTCCTCCCAAGAACACTAGTGCATAAAACAACAGCGCAATGCTAAATAAAGAACAATGAAGCTATTATAAGACCCAGGTCCCATCACACAATGCAACACAAGCCGGAGGATAGGGTTTTACCTTATAATAGCCAAAGCATGATTGATATGCTAAATTTCATGTTTTATTACTATAAGTGTATAGTGTCAAAACAATTTCAATCATAAATATTAATCATAGACGACATGGGTACCATATATCATGTCGCCATACTAGTTCTACAATTAAAACCGCAAAATCACGTATTTGGAAATTGGATTTCCATTTGTGAACCGAGGCAAGGGATCGTCCTCTACCGAATTCGAGACAATCTAGCCCATGTCTCAAGGACAGAACGCATCGACCCTTGGATCTTCAGGGCCGGTCCACCGATGTGGATTAGACGAAATCCTGAACACTACGTCTCCCCGCCCTATAGGGCGTAAATGAGCCAACGAATGACTCCATCGGTTCGAGAACGACCGATATATCCGAGGCGCCTCGCTATCCATCATCAACATAAGTAAAATGTCAGGATGTGTAAAAACACTGACACAACTCCTAGCTAGAAGGAAACGCATGTTCTCCCTGCAGTCCTCTCCCGTTTTTGGTTCACTACGGGGTGTGACGCTCGCGAATCAACGTTACACAAAGCTATGCCACACAGGCTGTGCTTTGATCATCCACCACAAGACTCTGCTTTTCAATAGAAGCCTTGATCATTTGCATCTTAGCATGCCACATAGGCAATTCATGCTATGCAACCGATATCAATCACACAGAATGAAATCCGATGTCAGACACACATCCATTTACAAGTCCGTTCTGGGTCTGAACGAAACCGGAGGAACCTTATTCCTCGCATATCCATCGATCTCCAAGTACGTCTGGACGATCACCAACTGATTCTCTCCTCTTGGGTGTACATCCCAATCAAGACCATCAGTAATCACCCAAACGACGTGAAGACCTCCGGTCTTCGACCACCGTCTTCATCTTCGACTTATCGTCGTAACAGTTATTCAGAATGGGATAAACCCGGTCTTTCCGAATAACTCGCGTATATAATAAACAAGTGTTACACAAACACAACATATGCCTCATTCCAATCCATCAGTCACTAACCGTAAATTAACAAGAGAATAATTCCCTTAATATTAACCCCGAAGGCCGAAACCAACATCAGATTAATACCCAGGAAACCATTCTACTTAACTAACCTACAGTTAATTTCTAAATTTCACATTCTTAGGGAAAGGTTCCCATTAATTTTATCAAAGATAAATTCTTGAATTTATTCTTTAATCTTCTTTTGAATATCGATTCAACTAGTCGGGATTAACGAACCTTACCGAAGTGATCATTTGTTTTAATTTCCCAATCCCAACCTATTCATCCCATGAAGTAAAACTGGTAATACTTCATATCTAACACCACGGTGTTATCGGTAAATTCAATTACCATTTCACGTTCAAATCTAATTAAAGATTTAACTATCGCCTGGAGCAAAACTGGTGATACTCCATTCTCGATTTTCCATCTAATTAAAGATTCATTAAAACTCCACTTAGTTTTAATCATTGACTGGGTTAAAGAATCAGTGTCATTTAAAAACACGGTTCACGATAAACCCAAAAATCACATCACAATTCAATCAGTCCCTAATCGTAAATTAGCAAGTGAGCAATTCCCTAAGTATTAACCCCGAAGGCCGAAACCAACATCAGATCAATACCCCAGAAACCATTCAACTTAACTAATCTCCAGTTAGTTTCTGATTTTCTTAACTCTTTTGGGTCTAAGAACAATATTATTGAAGATACCGTTCACGACAACCCAAAATCACATTCCATTAATTATTGGGTTAAAGAACCAGTGTTATTTAAAACATCATTCACGATAAACCCAAAAGTCAATTCTAATTCAATTCCAATTAAATACTATTTAATTGGTACACTTCATTAAATCTAAATAAAAAGATTTAATCTTTTTCTCAACTGGGCTTAAGAACAGTGTTAATGAAGACACCATTCACGACGAACCCAAATCCCATTTGATATTAAATACAAGGCTCTGAATAGAAAATATACCGGCTTATATTCAATATCAAATTCTACGACCAACAAATATCGTATTGGAAATAACGATATAAATATCTTTCAAATTTCCATAACAATATCTGTATAATCACGTAATCCAACATCGAAATATTCCGAAGACAATTTCGATTCAAATCCATTCCAATGCAATTATTGGGAATTCTGGTTATTTTCAAAACCATTTCAAATCCAATTTATTTATTTTAAAAATAAATAAATTAATATTCTAGTTCAAAACTGGTTCATTTCGATAAAAACCTATTTTTATCTTTTCAAATATGGAGTTTTTTCATCCTAATTCTTTCTAAATCATTTCTTATGATTCTACACAAATTATTACTATTTTTAATAATTTTATCAAGGCACGTACAGTCGATTTCCATCAACGGCCATCGAACTGCACTTACAACGACCTTTTCCAAATTTGATTTGGACATAATTCCAAATCCAACTGTTAGATTTCAAATTTCTAATATTCGTTAGAAAGCTCTTTTCGATACGAACCCAACGGTTCCAGTTTCAGGAGAATCCGACGGTCGGATCTCCCGCAATATCCATTCGAAGTCAATGGTCGAAATTCACGAACTGCAGCGGCTCGGCGCGTTCTATTCAGGCCATTATATTATATATATAATATATATATATATATTATATACTTCATCGATTTCCTTTTAAAACATATTTTATAAATCATTTTAAATTCATTTTCAAAACGATTTCAACTTCTTTTTCAAATTCAAATCAAAATTGAATTTTCCCGTACAAATTCGTTTTAAATTCATTTCAAATTGATTTCAATTCAAATCGATTTTGAATTCAATTTCAGTTCATTTTCAATTCAATTCAATTTCAATTCGAATTCATTTCTATTCAATTTCAATTCTATTCAATTTCAATTTGAATTCATTTCTATTCAATTTCAATTCTATTCAATTTCAATTCGAATTCATTTCTATTCAATTTCAATTCTATTCAATTTCAATTTGAATTCATTTTTATTCAATTTCAATTCTATTCAATTTCAATTCGAATTCATTTCTATTCAAAATATCAGATTTTGAAATCACTTTCGATGTTCATTATAAAATGAATAAAATCGATATAAATATCGTTCACGTCAAAATGGCGTAAATCTAATCAACACGGGCTTCATATATTTCCATTTTTAAATATTCTATTTCAAATATTTCTTTTTCAAAACTGGAATGGGGCCCAATCAATTACCATATAATGTTAATTATATGGATTTTCTACAACACATGTATACGATAACAACGATGAATAATCAACCATCATCCAAAGTGCATTCTACACTGTATAAGCATCAAATATAAATATTTAACACTCATAACAGTCTGTCCATCAATCGATCGACATACAACTAATTATTGGGATTAGTGTAGGTCATATATCATCCCAATACCCGTGTGGGGTTTCAATCAATCAAACACAGATTTTATTTGTGCAGTTGGGCGATGTGTAAAATTTATCGTCCCAATCAATACCAGTCAAATGTGTGTATATAAACAAATCATCCTATTTGTTTATATTTATTTCATTTTAAATACACTTTAAAAATTCTATTTTTAACTATAAAATATTTTAACTATATAAATATTTTATTTTATTTCACATCACATCACACAATCAACTACACATCGAAATCAAACAAACAAGCATACAAGCCGTCCATGGTCTGTGGACGACGGGTGTCGGGTGATACTAAACACCGTCTGCATCCTAGTATATATTTCAACTAGAAAAATTAAATTAAAGGTGAGGAGTTCTCACAGAGGGTTCCACTCCGTCGTGCTTTGCTGTTGAACTGTTGACCCGTCTGGATTCGTTTGAAACTCTAACGCAGTTCTTTTCACGCTGTTCAAATAAAAATTATATTTTTATTACTTCATTTCAATAAATAAAAATCATATTTCTATATTATTCATAGATAGAATAAAAATCAAACCTTTTTTCTTTATAAAAATTATATTTTTATATCACTCACCTTCTAATAAAAATTACATTTTTATTACTCTACATGAATAAAAATCATATTTTTATTCATATCCAAAATCGTATCTTTATCACGTTATTTCATATATATTTTTCAATGCTTCATTCTATATGAAAATTATATTTCTACTTCATATACAAAGATCGAATTTTTATCTATATAAAAATCTCAACTTATATTTTAAACAAAAACACTTCTTTATATTGTTAATTCGCTACAACACATATAAAGATCGTATTTTTATAATCTCTACTATATAAAGATAATATTTTTATATTCTCCATTATCTAAAAATCATATTTTTATTATTTAAACTATATAAATATCACATCTTTATTATTGATACGACATAAAAATTTCACCTTTATTGTTTCTACTATATAAAAATTACATCTTTATTGTTTTAAAAATCACAACTTTTCTTAAATAAAAATTCCTACTTTATAAAAATGTTTTTCTATACATTAAAACTGAGTTTCTATACTGAAATTGAATTAGAAACTAATTTAATAAAATAAAAATCACCTTGATCGGTCGAAGGAAGGTTCGTCGGCTTCAGGAAGGAGGGGGTGATGGCGGCGCTCGCGGTTCCGGCAGGGGGTTGGGTGCGGCGGCCTAGGGTTCCTCGATTCTTCGAGGTGGGCGCGGCTTTTCAATCGGAGAAGAAGGAGAGCGAAGGGAGGAAGGAGAAGAAGGAGAGGGGTCGGCGGTTGTGGAGCGCAGGTCGGAGGGGCGATCGATCCTCGACGGTGGCGGCTAGGGCAGAAGTGGATGAGCGGGTTTTTTCTATTTTAATTTGACCGTGTTTGACTTTGTGAAGGGAGAGAGGAAAGGAGAGTGTATATATAATTATATATAATTAATTAATTTAATTTTTAAAAAGCAACTTTTTATTTCGAACTCGAAATCGAACCCATCGACTGTCGTCCCTTACGTATTACCCTCATTCCGAACACAATAGGATTTGTATCGTAGGCTGATTCGATCGTTTCGATCAGTTTTCGTCAAAATCAAAATATAACTCTATATATTGAATTTGAACGCACATTTCAATTTACCGGGGCCACATACTAACTAGAAAAATTCCCGAAAAATATTTTCTAACTTCGTATTGACGATACAGTCCTAACAAAACTAGTTTTGTCGAATTCTGAGACTATTTGAAAAATGGCCATTTTCCAGTCGATTAAAATCAACTGAAACTGGTCAAACGCGTTTTCCTTTGCCACGCTCACATACTGATTCGAAAAATTATGAAAATTGGAATCTAGCAATAACTTTACATCATGGATCCAACAAAAGTGGTTTCGTCGAAATCCGAGGTCGTTTGCAAAATTCCCATTTTTAAGGGCCAGAATTCCATAGCGACTATTCTGAATTTTCAACAGGACATATCTTTTTATCCCTGCTATGAAATTTCAATTTTTCGGATTCGTTGGAAAGATATTCTCCATTAGATTCAAATATTTTTGGTTTCACTAAAATCCGGTTTATTTTGAATCCTGTACATTCATTTGAAATTTGAAATCGAATTATCGAACTACTGCGCCATTTTCAATTCCCTTTTATAATTTAAAATAAATATTTATATTCTAACGACGATCTATATAATATATACGTTCGAATTCTATTCAAAATAAATTTCTCGTCGATATTATTTAAAATAATTCATTTTAAATATTCAAAATTCGCTAAAGACGCCAAAATAATTTTTTTAAATTGGCTCGAATTTCCGGGTTATTACAGAACCTGTTTTCTTCCACCTTTAACCATGTCCAATCACAAATTCCCACGAAAACTTTCCGTGCACACAACTTTCTGCCAGCCTCCTTCCCTTGCCTCACACTTTGCACATCCCATAACCGAATTTCCAGCCTACTTCTCCATTCATGAGATCAATGAGGCGCCAGTTTGCACGTCAGCTCAGGGAATCCATGCTGCTCAAGAACTGGTCCCCCAGTAAAAAAAAATCACATCAAAACTCAGTATACAAATGGGAAGCTCTCGAGCTGTCGATCAAAATGGATCCAAGAACGCTTGATTTCGGTTTGGTTTGGATTTTAAATAAAATTTTGAAGTTACAACATATAATAAGGTGCTATGTATTTTCCTGGGGAAGAAAGCGTTTTATTTCTTTGTTGAGGATGGCTTCTAACGAGCGGTTGCTTATATAGGTGAAGGCACATGGGTCTCTCTGAAAATTGTCCGAGATATTTTCATTTGTTTATTTATATAGAGTACGCTATTGGTCAATAGGTTAGCTGGAAAATTTCAACACAAAGCATGCTCTTTTTTTTCGTTCGGTCACTTCAAAATTAAGGACATCATGGCAGCTCGCGTGTTTAGATAAGATTAACAGAAACTAGGGGTTGACGTTGTACATTTTTATTTATTTGATTTTACTGAACGTGGACGATGATTTTTAGTTCAAAGTTAAACATACCCTATTATATAAAGCTCCGTCCGCATATGACCGGTGTCGACAAAAATAAAAATACCGTCGCGCACAGCAGTGTGTCACGACACAACCATATAATAAATTATTCAAGAACTTTAAATTTAACTATAATAAATTCCAAAACAATATTTAAAACCATATTTAAATATTAAATAAAACAGTTAAAATCTGGGCCATTACAATAACTATAAAACCAAGAGGTCATACTACCTACGTAATTTAGTAAACTATTTAACCGTTCAATAAATATAAATGTTAAAATTAAAATTTATACCGGAATGGTGTCAAGCGCGGTAAATTAAAGGTGAGTGTATCCCTCTGGCAACTCATGAAGGATCCGTAAGTCCTGAATCATCGTCTGCGCTGGTGGAGGAGGTTGCGTTGAACCAGCTGCGTCATCCAGCTGAGGTCGAACTGTACATCTTCCTATATTCATTACGCATGGCAGCATCCCGGCGTCCCGAACAATAAAAAAATTAAAATGAGGAAAATGGGAGAATGTATGGGGGCTAAGGCCTACCGCGCCTATTTATAGGCGCAGAAGCAGCGCACGTCAATTTTATCGGCTCGCGACGCTCGTGAGCCAATAAAATCGGCGCGCACTGACCTAATGCAGGCACGTTGATAAAATTGGCGTACGACTATTGGTAAATACCAAGAATATTTCCCTGAATGTTATGGATTGTAACATTACGATCCGTAACCTTATTGGAGTTGCTCTAGGAGTAAAATCCCATTCAATCCCTCTTTTTGATAAATTACTAGCACATTACAGGCATGCCATGGTGTGAGCATGTAGTTCGGACAAAACGGTTGAAACTGCACAAACCGGGATTTTATACATTGCTGGTTCCTTTTGTAGCCAGTCCAGATATAACGGTTTAGGTAGAAAAAAAGCAAATATTATATATATATGGTAAATATTTTGTCCATGATTCCTTAATATTTTTAGTTGGGGTCTATAACAACCCGAAAATCTGGGCTAGTTTAAAAATTTTATTTTGGCAATTTTAGCGAATTTTGAATATTTAAAATAGATTATTTTAAATAATATAGACGAGAAATTTATTTTGAACATAGAATAGAACGTGTATAATATATACGTCATCGTTAGAATATAAATATTTATATATAATTATAAATAGAATTGAAAATGGCGCGGTAGTTCGATAAATCGATTTCAAACTTCAATTGAATGTACCGGGTGCAAAACCATCCGGATTTTAGTGAAACCAAAAACATTAGGATCTAATTGATAATATCTTTCCAACGAATCCGAAAAATTGAAATTTCATAGCGGGAATCAAAAGATATGTCCAGTTGAAAATTCTGAATAGTCGCTATGGAATTCAGGCCCTTAAAAAATAGACATTTTGCAAACGACCTCGGATTTCGACGAAACCAGTTTTGTTGGATCCGCAGTGTCAAGTTATTGCTAGATTCCAAATTTCATAATTTTTCGAATCAATATGTGAGCATGGGAAAGGAAAACGCATTTGACCAGTTTTAGTTGATTTTAATCGACTAGAAAATGGCCATTTTTCAAACGGTCTCAGAATTCAACGAAACTAGTTTTGTTAGGACCGTATCATCAATACGAAGTTAGAAAATATTTTTCCGGAATTTTTCGTGTTAGTATGTGTAACGACCCGCATTCTACGCATCATAGGATCGTAGAATATTTATTTCTTTCACATACGAAGTCGTATGGTCATGTAACTTTGGGAGACGACTATTGGGGTCATTTCCCATGTTCATGATTTTTCCCGATTTTTAAATGACCATTTTACCCCTAGTTGGCACTGTTTTGGCCATAACTTTTGACTGGAAAGGAATTTTGACCTGAAACCACTTCCATTGGCTTCGGATGATGGTTTCTCTTTCCGTAGAGTGGTCACATTAGCCAAACGGACTTACCGTTTGGGAGATATGGCTGAAACAAGTTTCAGATGGTTAAAAACAGCTTAATTGGGCTTAACCGGGTGATTAGCAGCTAGGCCCAAGGGGAATTTCGGGTTTAGAGGTTTAGGAGGTCTGATTAGGGTTAGGTTATCACTTTCATTTCAGTTTTGAGCCGCCACAAACCTCCTTGAAGACCTTAGTAATGGCTCCCTACATCTAAAACACCCCAAATCACTCTCTAATTGAAGATTAGGCTTAGCAACACCAAATTAAGGAGAAAAAGCACCAAAGCAAGGTTGGAGCCGCCGTTAGACATCAGTATTCGCCCCAAATCAGAGGAGTTTCAGTTCTGAGAATTTCATTTGTGGCCAAGGTGAGTGATTTGCATAGTTTTTGCACTAATTACGGTGATTAAGGGTAATTAGTGAAGATTAGCGAATTTATACGTAAATAAATTCTGGAAAAATTCTTAAAATTCTAAAATAATGTTTTAAGGCTCTGTTAAAAATTTGGGTTAATTTCGATGTGTTTTGTTAATCATATGCTTAAACATGATTAAGAGGGATTATAGGCCAATGTGAGGTTTTAGCTACTTTTGATTCATTTTGATTCATTTAAATTGTTGTTTGCTGTTTGTGGTTGCTATTACATGTTGCTATGACTCTATGGTATGTTTCATGATTGATTAGAATAGTTAAATTGCTCGAAAACGTCGTCGAATGGCGTAAAAAGCTCGCTGGAAAGTTGCAGAAGTGTGCAGGTTCCGAACCGGTTCGGATCGGAGAAAAGGGGTCGGATCGAACTAGGGAACCGACCAAGGGAATTCGAACTGGATGAGGACTTGCCACTGGAGGAAGTTTGGCAGGAAGGAAGGCCATTGCTTAGAGTTGGAGTGGACAAGGGGGATCGGATCGGAACTAGGGAGCGGATCGGATCAAAACTAGAGAGTGGATCGGATTGGAGAGGATTGGATCGGAGTACGCTAAGGGGGCGGAGCGGATCGGCAATTGGAGAAGGACAGGATCGGGCATGAGAACTCAGAAGGGAGCAACCACCGAACTCAAACAGAGACAACCGACCCGAAGTGGAGTACCGACCCGAACCGATGAAGAAGATGACTACCGACCCGAACCGATGAAGAAGATGACTACCGACCCGAACCGATGATGGTGATGACTACCGAACCGAACAGAATTCTAGGACTGTTAATGTACGACAACTCTTCTGAAGACCCACTCCAATTCAACCAAACCCGAGATGCAAAGGAAGTCCAAATGAGAAGTTCGAGCTTAAGATTCAGATGGGAATCAACGAGTTCACTTCATGGTTGGGCTTTGCTGCGGGACGCGTGCTAAGGAGTTGTCGACACCTATAGCTTTGGACCACTATGGTAGGAGGTACGAAGGCGGATTCAGGGCCATTATGGCATTGGTAGAACCAAGGGCTACGACCAATGAAGTGGGTTATTGAAATGTTTGGTCATGACTCCAAGTGTTTGGCTTGGTCATAGCAGGGTTTCTACAAGTCGGGATTCGTCGTTGCCTCAGTTTGTCTAGTGTTTCAAAGTGGTAGATGCCGTACGCTTTACGCACTGAGTGAGAGATGCGAGAATGGTTGCTATGGATGATTTGTTTGCTATCATTGTGACATGCACACCCCACCCCCGTATTCTTACACTATTTATTATGGCACCTTGGAGTATTGTACGGTATGTGGTACTAACTCTTTGGTTGCAGGTCCAGGTTCAGGTATGGTTTAGTATACCTGTTATTTCCCTGTTTAGATGCTTATCGCTCATACCAGGCTTTATGTCTGACCCAGAGTTTTATGTCTCTTCTTATTACTCTGGGTGCTCACACGAGCAGACTAGAGACAGGTTAGCTGGTGATGCACGGGTAGGTGGTCCGGAGACGAGCAGGAGGCTTCCACGTACTATATACATAATATTCTCCCTGTGTTGTTGAAGATCACTGCTTGGGCATTGTTGGTGTATCTTCTATTTTAGCTTTCTTTTGGTTAGAGACAGTAAAATTGGGAAAGTTGTAATAAGCTGTATATGGATTTCCGCTGCTTTGATGTTGACATTGATTATTAGTTATCAGCTTATGCACTGTCTCGCCTGTTTTATGTCAAGTATGTTATTATTATATTTTATCCCATGCGCTGTGAGACATTCTACAGGTTCTTTGATTAGTTCATTCTCTTTTTTCCTTTCTTCTGACGACCGTCTTGTGCTAGTCGGGCATGTGTACAGCGCACTCTTGGAGGAAATGCAGGCTGGTGCTAGTCGGGCATGTCCACAGCCCCCTAAAGAAAAGCAAATGGTGAAAGCATACGCTCTTAATGCTATTCCTTCTTCGTCGAATGCCCCAACAGCGGCGGAGAAGGGAAAGAATGTCGTCATTCAAGGTATGCTTTCTGTTTATGATGTTCCTGTTAGAGTTTTGTTTGATACCGGAGCTTCCAGTTCTTTCGTATCTAGTGACCTGGTAGATAGGTTGGGATTGGAGCCCGAGATTGTCGATAGACCTTTAGTAGTGACGAACCCGATTGGCGGTTCGACTAGCCTTAGCATGATTTGTCGCAATGTGGTCTTATCGAGTCATGGATGCATGTTTGTTTGTGATTGCTTTGTTTTGGGCTTTACTGGGTTTGGCATTATTTTGGGAGTAGATTGGCTCCGAAGGTACGGGGTGGTGGTAGACTGTGAGGGCTTGTTGGTGACAGCTAGAGCGGATGATGGGCGGAGGATAGTGTTTGGTGGTCTACCCAGTAAGGGGGTATTGGCTAGTTTTCTAAACTCCCTCGACATTCCGCATAGTGAGTTGTCAGGTTTGCCCGTGGTTGGCCAGTATCCGGATGTTTTCGAAGAAGTGACCGGACTTCCACCACACCGAGAGATTGAGTTCCGTATTGATTTGGTAAAAGATGCCAGGCCTATAGTGATGCCACTTCGTCGTATGGCACCAAGGGAGCAGCGAGAGCTCGAGGTGCAAGTCAGCGATCTTTTGAAGAAGGGATTTATCAGAAGGAGTGTTTCTGAATGGGGAGCACCAGTTGTGTTTGCTACCAAGGCGGATGGTTCCCTTCGTTTGTGTGTAGACTACCGCGAATTGAATAAAGTGACGAGGAAGAACAAGTATCCTC
Organism: Allium sativum; assembly: GCA_030737875.1. NCBI lineage: Eukaryota > Viridiplantae > Streptophyta > Magnoliopsida > Asparagales > Amaryllidaceae > Allium > Allium sativum. Next base: position 547,134,091 of record CM060922.1, read on the forward strand.
TACCGCGGATAGATGATTTGTTTGATCAGTTGAGTGCCGCGAGAGTATTTTCTCAGTTGGATCTCGCGACAGGTTTTCATCAGCTTAGAGTGGAAGCTGAGAGTATAGCTAAAACGGCATTTCGGACGCCGTCTGGGTTTTATGAGTGGTTGGTCATGCCATTCGGGCTGACCAATGCCCCAGCATATTTTGTGGATCTTATGAATAGGGTATTCAGAGATCAGTTGAATAAGTTTGTCCTTGTGTTCGTTGATGATATTTTGGTCTATTCGACGACAGAGGAAGAACACAAGGAACATTTAAGAGTAGCGATGGAGGTGTTGAGAAAACACCAACTGAAAGCAAAGTTTTCTAAGTGTCACTTCTGGAAGAGGGAAGTGAGGTTCTTGGGCCATGTTGTATCAGAGAGTGGTATTGCCGTGGACCCAACAAAGGTGGCTACGGTACAAGATTGGCCTACGCCCAAGAATGCAACTGATGTAAGAAGTTTCTTGGGGTTAGCGGGATATTATCGTAAGTTTATCCAAGGTTTCTCCAAGATAGCAGCACCATTGACCCGGTTGACCAAGAAGAATCAAGCTTTTGTCTGGGATGAAAGGTGCGAGAATGCATTCAAAAGTCTAAAGGACAAGTTGACAAGCGCACCAGTGTTAGTCATTCCTAAGGGGGATGAAGAGATGACGGTATACACGGATGCCTGTGGTACCGGACTGGGTGCTGTATTGATGCAAGGCGGTAGGGTTGTAGCTTATGCAAGTCGGCAATTGAAACCGCACGAGAGAAGATACCCTACCCATGATTTAGAATTGGCAGCGATCGTGTTCACGTTAAAGATGTGGAGACACTACCTCTTGGGAGAAAGGTTTGAGCTATTTACGGATCATAAGTCGTTAAAGTATCTATTCTCCCAGAAGGATTTAAATCTCCGTCAGCAGAGATGGTTAGAGTTCTTAGCTTCCTATGATTTTGACATCGCATACACACCAGGAAAGGGCAATGCGGTGGCTGATGCATTGAGTAGAAGACATGCCAGCTTGGGGGCTATGTTCCTTGAATGGAAGCAACTGGAGTTTATCGCGGGGTTTGATTTCAGACCAAAGTGCGAATTGGATCCAGAAATGTTAGCGAGTTTGACGATCAGACCCACTTTGATTGAGCGGATCGGCTCTAGTCAGAGGGACGATCCTAACCTATTGGAAATCATCTCCAAGTTAGAGATGGGTGTCGATGAGGAGGTGAGCAAGTATGGGCTTGATCAAGATAGATGGCTTAGAAGGAATGGAAAGCTCGTTGTACCCAATGTCAATGGATTGAGAGACGAAGTGCTTAGAGAATGTCATCACTCAAGACTGACTATACACCCCGGTGGTAACAAGATGTATCGAGATATGAAGCAGACTTACTACTGGGAAGGAATGAAAAGAGACGTTGGGAAGTTTATATCCAAGTGCATGAATTGCCAGCTAGTTAAAGCCGAGCAAAAGAAGCCTAGTGGTCTGTTACAGCCATTAGAAACTCCCGAATGGAAATGGGAGCAAGTCTCGATGGATTTCGTCGATGGTTTACCAAGGACTAGATCGGGATATGATAGCATTTGGGTGATTGTAGACCGACTGACTAAAAGTGCAAGGTTTATACCAGTCAAATCGACAAGAACGACAGCTAAGTTAGCAGAATTGTATATGAAGTGGGTAGTGAGATTTCATGGAGTACCTAAAAGCATTGTGAGCGACCGAGACCCGTTGTTCACTAGTGGGTTTTGGAAGAGCTTGCAAGAGGCGCTAGGGTCAGAGTTACATCTCAGTACTGCATATCATCCTCAGACCGACGGTCAGACGGAAAGGGTGAATCGTATTTTGGAAGATCTCTTGAGAGCATGTATGTTGGACTTTGGTGGATCATGGGATGACCATTTGCATCTAGTAGAGTTTGCATATAATAATAGTTACCAATCCAGTATCGGTATGGCTCCGTTTGAAGCTTTGTACGGAAGACCGTGTAACTCACCATCATGTTGGATAGAGACTGGCGAGAAGTTTATGCTTGGACCAGAGGTGGTGAGAGAAACGTCGGATAAGATCAAGGTCATTCAACAACGAATGAAGGCTGCCCAGGATAGGCAGAAGAGTTATGCTGATAAGAGGAGAAGAGACTTAAAATTCTCCGTTGGCGACTTGGTGTTTGTCAAGATTTCTCCGTTGAAGAGCGTAATACGATTTGGCAGGAGAGGCAAGTTGGCACCAAGGTTTGTTGGCCCATTCCATGTTCTTGAATTAGTCGGGAATTTGGCATATAGAATTGACTTACCGAAGAAGATGGCGGGAGTTCATAACGTATTTCATGTTTCCCAACTAAGGAAGTTCGTTCACGACTCAGACATGACTATTTCACCTGATCAGTTGGAGGACTTCGAAGTAGAACCCGAGGCGGTTGGGAACCGCAAGCCGGCCCGTATTGTCGAGCACGACATGAAGCAACTTCGAAGGAAGGCGGTGAAACTAGTCAAGGTTCAGTGGGGCGAGGACGAGAATGATTGTACTTGGGAGACAGAGGAGAACATTAGGAAGACTTATCCTGAACTCTTTGCCTGGTAAGATTTTGACTTCAATTTAGTTTTTCCGCATGCTAGGATAGGCTTGTTTGCTTGTTTTGCATGTTTGATTTTTGTTATATGTGGTTGTTAGGCATGCGGGATCCTTTGTATGTTTTGGGTTAAGGAATTTCGGGGACGAAATTTCTTAAGGGGGGGAGAGTGTAACGACCCGCATTCTACGCATCATAGGATCGTAGAATATTTATTTCTTTCACATACGAAGTCGTATGGTCATGTAACTTTGGGAGACGACTATTGGGGTCATTTCCCATGTTCATGATTTTTCCCGATTTTTAAATGACCATTTTACCCCTAGTTGGCACTGTTTTGGCCATAACTTTTGACTGGAAAGGAATTTTGACCTGAAACCACTTCCATTGGCTTCGGATGATGGTTTCTCTTTCCGTAGAGTGGTCACATTAGCCAAACGGACTTACCGTTTGGGAGATATGGCTGAAACAAGTTTCAGATGGTTAAAAACAGCTTAATTGGGCTTAACCGGGTGATTAGCAGCTAGGCCCAAGGGGAATTTCGGGTTTAGAGGTTTAGGAGGTCTGATTAGGGTTAGGTTATCACTTTCATTTCAGTTTTGAGCCGCCACAAACCTCCTTGAAGACCTTAGTAATGGCTCCCTACATCTAAAACACCCCAAATCACTCTCTAATTGAAGATTAGGCTTAGCAACACCAAATTAAGGAGAAAAAGCACCAAAGCAAGGTTGGAGCCGCCGTTAGACATCAGTATTCGCCCCAAATCAGAGGAGTTTCAGTTCTGAGAATTTCATTTGTGGCCAAGGTGAGTGATTTGCATAGTTTTTGCACTAATTACGGTGATTAAGGGTAATTAGTGAAGATTAGCGAATTTATACGTAAATAAATTCTGGAAAAATTCTTAAAATTCTAAAATAATGTTTTAAGGCTCTGTTAAAAATTTGGGTTAATTTCGATGTGTTTTGTTAATCATATGCTTAAACATGATTAAGAGGGATTATAGGCCAATGTGAGGTTTTAGCTACTTTTGATTCATTTTGATTCATTTAAATTGTTGTTTGCTGTTTGTGGTTGCTATTACATGTTGCTATGACTCTATGGTATGTTTCATGATTGATTAGAATAGTTAAATTGCTCGAAAACGTCGTCGAATGGCGTAAAAAGCTCGCTGGAAAGTTGCAGAAGTGTGCAGGTTCCGAACCGGTTCGGATCGGAGAAAAGGGGTCGGATCGGACTAGGGAACCGACCAAGGGAATTCGAACTGGATGAGGACTTGCCACTGGAGGAAGTTTGGCAGGAAGGAAGGCCATTGCTTAGAGTTGGAGTGGACAAGGGGGATCGGATCGGAACTAGGGAGCGGATCGGATCAAAACTAGAGAGTGGATCGGATTGGAGAGGATTGGATCGGAGTACGCTAAGGGGGCGGAGCGGATCGGCAATTGGAGAAGGACAGGATCGGGCATGAGAACTCAGAAGGGAGCAACCACCGAACTCAAACAGAGACAACCGACCCGAAGTGGAGTACCGACCCGAACCGATGAAGAAGATGACTACCGACCCGAACCGATGAAGAAGATGACTACCGACCCGAACCGATGAAGAAGATGACTACCGACCCGAACCGATGATGGTGATGACTACCGAACCGAACAGAATTCTAGGACTGTTAATGTACGACAACTCTTCTGAAGACCCACTCCAATTCAACCAAACCCGAGATGCAAAGGAAGTCCAAATGAGAAGTTCGAGCTTAAGATTCAGATGGGAATCAACGAGTTCACTTCATGGTTGGGCTTTGCTGCGGGACGCGTGCTAAGGAGTTGTCGACACCTATAGCTTTGGACCACTATGGTAGGAGGTACGAAGGCGGATTCAGGGCCATTATGGCATTGGTAGAACCAAGGGCTACGACCAATGAAGTGGGTTATTGAAATGTTTGGTCATGACTCCAAGTGTTTGGCTTGGTCATAGCAGGGTTTCTACAAGTCGGGATTCGTCGTTGCCTCAGTTTGTCTAGTGTTTCAAAGTGGTAGATGCCGTACGCTTTACGCACTGAGTGAGAGATGCGAGAATGGTTGCTATGGATGATTTGTTTGCTATCATTGTGACATGCACACCCCACCCCCGTATTCTTACACTATTTATTATGGCACCTTGGAGTATTGTACGGTATGTGGTACTAACTCTTTGGTTGCAGGTCCAGGTTCAGGTATGGTTTAGTATACCTGTTATTTCCCTGTTTAGATGCTTATCGCTCATACCAGGCTTTATGTCTGACCCAGAGTTTTATGTCTCTTCTTATTACTCTGGGTGCTCACACGAGCAGACTAGAGACAGGTTAGCTGGTGATGCACGGGTAGGTGGTCCGGAGACGAGCAGGAGGCTTCCACGTACTATATACATAATATTCTCCCTGTGTTGTTGAAGATCACTGCTTGGGCATTGTTGGTGTATCTTCTATTTTAGCTTTCTTTTGGTTAGAGACAGTAAAATTGGGAAAGTTGTAATAAGCTGTATATGGATTTCCGCTGCTTTGATGTTGACATTGATTATTAGTTATCAGCTTATGCACTGTCTCGCCTGTTTTATGTCAAGTATGTTATTATTATATTTTATCCCATGCGCTGTGAGACATTCTACAGGTTCTTTGATTATTATATTCAAATTGAATTTGATTTGAATATATAACGAATTTGATTTCAATTGAATATATAACGAATTGAATTTGATTTGAATATATAACGAATTTAATTTGATTTGAATAGAAAACAAATTTGATTTGAATTGAATAGAAAACGAATTGAATTTGATTTGAATATATAACAAATTTAATTTGTTTTGAATAGAAAACGAAATGAATTCGAATCGAATAGAAAATGAATTGAATTTGATTTGAATATATATTGAATTTGATTTGAATTGAATAGAAAACGAATTTGATTTCAATTGAATAGAAAACGAATTGAATTCGAATTGAATAGAAAACCAATTTGAATTCGAGTCGAATAGAAAACGAATTTGATTTCAATTGAATATATAACGAATTTAATTTGATTTGAATAGAAAACGAAATGAATTCGAATTGAATAGAAAATGAATTCGAATTGAATTGAATTGAAAAGAAAATGAATTTGAATCGAATTAAAAATCGATTTGAATTGAAATCAAATAGAAATGAAAATAAAAAGGATGTATAACAGAGAATTCAATTTTGATTTGAATTTGAAATAAGGGTTGAAATTGTTTTTGAAACGAATTCAAAACTATTTATAAAATTCATTTTAAATAGAAATCGACGAAATATATATAATATATATATATTTTATATATAATGGCCTGAATAGAACGCGCCGCGCCGCGGCAGTTCGCGAATTTCGACCATTAACTTCGAACGGACATTACGGGAGATCCGACCGTCGGATCCTCCTAAAAATGGAACCGTTGGGTTCGTATCGAAAAGAGCTTTCTAACGAATATTAGAAATTTGAAATCTAACAGTTGGATTTGGAGATACATCCAAATCAATTTCAGAAAAGGTCGCTGTAAGTGCAGTTCGATGGCCGTTGATGGAAATCGACTGTACGGGCCTTGATAAAATTATTAAAAATAGTAATAATTTGTCTGAAATCATAAGAAATGATTTGGAAAAAATTAGGATGAAAAACTCCATATTTGAAAAGATAAAAATAGATTTTTATCTAATGAACTAGTTTTGAACTGAAATTAAAACCCATTTATTTTTAAATAAATAAATTGGATTTGAAATGGGTTTAAATAGAATTGATTCATGGGTTTATCGTGAACTGTGTTTTAAATAACACTAGTTCTTTAACCCGATAATAATTAGAATGTGATTTGGGTTTGTCGTGAACTGTGTTTTAAATGACACTAGTTCTTTAACCCAGTAAAAGGAGTTTCATTGAATCTGCAATTAGATTGAAATGCGAATTGATAATTCAAATTATCAAATTTAGAAAGTAAGCGAGAATGGAGTATCACCAGTTTTGCTCCAAAGCGGTAGTTAAATCTTTAATTAGATTTGAACGCGAAATGGTAATTAATTTTACCGATAACACAGTGGTATTAGATATGGAGTATTACCAGTTTTGCTTCATGGGATGAATAGGTTGGGATTGGGAAATAAAATAAATAATTACTTCGGTATGGTTCTCTAATCTCGACTAGTTTAGAAAACCATAATCTGGTTTGAAACGACATCCAAAGGAAGATTAAAGGATACATTTTAAGGAATTTATCTTGAATAAAATTAATGGGAACCTTTCCCTAAGAATGTGATTTCGTGAATAAAAGGATATTCTGAATTGGAATGTGTCGTATGTTGTGTTGGTGTAACATTTGTTTTTAATATACGCGGGTTGTTCGGAAAGTCCGGGTTTATACCCATTCTGAATAGCCGATTCGACGATATGTCAAAGATGAAGACGGTGGTTGAAGACCGGAAGTCTTCACATCGTTTGGATAATTACTGACGATCCTGATTGGGCTGTACACCCAAGAGAATGGAAATAGTTGGTGGTCGTCCAGACGTACCTGGAGATGGACGAATATGCGAGGAAAGTGCCTCCGGTTTCGTTCAGAACCAGAACGAACTTGTAAATGGATTGTGTGTCTGACATTGGATTTTATTCTGTGTTGATTGATTTCTGTTAAATATATATCTATTTGGCGGCGGAGAATTTATTCTCTTGCTTAATGCCCTTCTCTGAGACGTACGAGCTTAGAGGTTATATATCGATAGATATCAATCGCATGGCATGAATTGCCTGTGTGGCATGTTGAGTTGCATGGATCAAGGCTTCTGTTGAAAAGCAAAGTCTTGTGGTTGATGATCAAAGCACGGCCTACGTGGAAGCTTTGTGTATAACGTGGATTCGCGAGCCTCACACCTCGGTATGAGTTAAAAACGGGATACGGACCGTTGGGAGAACATGACGTTTCTTTCTAGCTTTGGTGGTGTCAGTGACTTACCAGCCCTGACATTTATATACTTTTCACCTTTGTGGTTGTTGGAATGAGGCGCCTCGATTATAGGTCTGTAAGGACCGGGAAACGTGTGTTCAGGAATAAATAATCCTCTAACGTAAGTGAGGACTGGCCCAACCGATTCAGTGGCTGCCCAAAGTGCGTAGTCCTGAGCATTTGCTAGAGTGTCTCGAAGCAGAGAGGAGCTTGCCCCTTGCCTCGACTCATGACGAAAATCCAATTTCCAATACGTGTATTGCGGTTTTAATTGTAGAACTAGTATGACGACATAGTAGATGGTAGCTATGCCGCCTATGATTGATATTTATGATTGAAATTGTTTTGACACTATACACTTATTATAGTATCAAATGATTTGTTTTAAACGTACCAAGCATGTTTGGCTATTATAAGGGAAAATCCTATCCTCCGGCTTGCGTTGCATTGTGTGATGGGACCTGGGTCTTATAATAGCTTCATTTTTCGAAAAAGCATTGCGTTGTTTATTCTATGCACTGGTATTCTTGGGAGGAAACCCGTTCCGTGTTATACGGCGTGGTCCCTTGAATTACTCTCTTTTAAAGTAAAGTTTTAAACAACTGTTTTAGTTCTCACACCAGTCACATGACTGACCTGGAGTTTATTGTTTTAACGTAAACTCTGGGTGCCCCTATTTTCCGCACGGGCAGCTAGTAGTTTTGGTTTTGCAGATTTATATTCACAGGATCCTAATTTACAGCTGGGATGATGTTCAGAAAGCTCTGTATCGTATATCACCTTCAGTTGTGCTTTGTATTATTTTCCGCTGCTATGTAATTTATTGTAATCTCTGATATTTATCGAATGTAATTTATTCATTATACTCTGTATATTCTTGTATCTGATGAATTGTTGTAATAACAATGAAATGTTCTTCCGTCTGCGTTCTATTTTGTCCTGTTCTCAAAACGATCAGGGGTTTCGAACGGTCTAGATCGGTTTAACGACTGATTCGGATCGAGCGAAATTCCCGGCCGTCACATTTGGTGTCAGAGCTTTGGTTTACAGAGCTCGAGAACAAGACACAATAGAACCATACAAAAGAATTCATCAGATATTGGATTAGTAATATCCAATTAGAATGACTCGTTAGAGATAGGATCAGTAGTATCCTAGAACGAGTGTGAAGAGTATATTTTTCAAATGAAAACAATTTTGTTTCGAAAATTTAAACCATTTTATACGTATTTGAATATTTGTTTATTTTGAATTTGGACAATCGAGTATATAAAGATTTTGCATATACGCGTCATGAACGTATATTCGAGGTTTTAATATACTAGATAGATATAGAATCATACTCTAGTGGCCCGAAGGTGATTCTGATGGTTGAGTACTCATCGTCAAAATTTATGTTCGAGTGACGAAAGTGTGATATCTATATATTTCCATTAGACTGGTGTGAGAACCAAAACTTATATAGATAGATTTATTTGTTGTGAATTGGCATCAAAAACAAGAATTTCAGTATATGTATCGAAATTATGAATTTGAAACGTTAATCCACTAATTGATTGATGTTTGTGTTGTTTGTTTATTTGTTTGCTAATTTTGAACCATTATGCCTAATAGAATCAAATATTGAATATTATTGAAATTGGTCGCATTTGCTTGCATATACATGTATATACATTGAACAGGTCATAGCAAGGAGGCTAGAGCCAGAGAATAAAATTTGTTTGCCCGACAAATAGGTACATGTTTACTATAATTTACTGTTTTGTTTGGGTGATGATGATTTTATGAGCCTATTGGCTAGCCGCTTGGCCTTTTCTTTTTCTTTTTGAGATCAGAAGGCCTATATGGCAATTTCGGGATTTTCCCGTGGCACCCTGTGCAGGGGAGGTTATGGCGAAAATTTTCGAATATTTAGGGTGTTAGCCAAATTTTTGAAAATTTGAAAATTCTCAGAAACTGAAAAGTTGGAGAATGGAAGCCAGATCGAATGTAGAGTTGATTTATCAAACCACTTTTGACTTTGTTCCTTTTCGGGGACGAAAAGTTTTAAGTGGGGGAGATTGTAACAACCCGAAAATCTGGGCCAGTTAAAAATTTTTATTTTGGCAATTTTAGCGAATTTTGAATATTTAAAATAGATTATTTTAAATAATATAGACGAGAAATTTATTTTGAATATGGAATAGAACGTGTATAATATATACGTCGTCGTTAGAATATAAATATTTATATATAATTATAAATAGAATTGAAAATGGTGCGGTAGTTCGATAATTCGATTTCAAACTTCAATTGAATGTACCGGGTGCAAAACCATCCGGATTTTAGTGAAACCAAAAAAATTAGGATCTAATTGATAATATCTTTCCAATGAATCCGAAAAATCGAAATTTCATAGCGGGAATCAAAAGATATGTCCAGTTGAAAATTCTGAATAGTCGCTATGGAATTCAGGCCCTTAAAATAGACATTTTGCAAACGACCTCGGATTTCGACGAAACCACTTTTGTTGGATCCGCAGTGTCAAGTTATTGCTAGATTCCAAATTTCATAATTTTTCGAAACAATATGTGAGCATGGCAAAGGAAAACGCATTTGACCAGTTTTAGTTGATTTTAATCGACTAGAAAATGGCCATTTTTCAAACGGTCTCAGAATTCGATGAAACTAGTTTTGTTAGGACTGTATCGTCAATACGAAGCTAGAAAATATTTTTCCGGAATTTTTCGTGTTAGTATGTGACCCCGGTAAATTGAAATACGCGTTCAAATTCGATATATAGTGTTATATGTTGATTTTAACGGAAACTGTTCGAAACGATCGAATCAGCTTGCGATACATATCCCATTGTGTTCGGAATGGGGGTAAAACGCTATGGACGACAGGCGGTGGGCCTCGTTTCGAGGTCGAATAGAAAAGTCAACCTTAAGTGGAAAATTTAAATAATAAAATAAATAAAATATTATAAAACTCTCAGCCCCCCTTTTTTCCCTTATTCTCTAAACCTAAAATTAAAATTGCAAATCCCGCTCAGTCCCTCCCCTTCATTCGCATCCGCCGCCACGCCTCCAGGAGGCGCCCGCCTCCATCGAGGACCCCCACCTAAGTCCGGCGATCACCCACCTCTAGCACTCTCTCTCTTCCCTCCCTCTCCTTCCCTTCTTCCTTGCAGCCGACGCCCACGCCCAAACCACCGTCGTCCCAAATCCGAACCCGTTCCACCCCCTCCGCAACCCACCGCGCCTCCTCATCAACGGCGACGCCACCGCCCAGACCCCCTCGCGCCTCTCTACTCCTCCCTCTCTCTCCTCTGTATGCTCCTCTCTCCCAATCGGAAGCTCCTGCGCCCTCTTCTTTCTCCAATCGACCCAACCCAACCACCCTCGCCTCCACCAAGTTCCGGCGCCGAGCACAGCACCCCCGACCCCCATAGCCACCTGCGCCACCTCCAGTCGCCACCCCAAGCCTCCAACTCCAACGGTGAGCCACTTCGGGAATAAAAATGCAATCTTTAACAATTTTCAGCGATGCGAACCCTCCTCCGAGCAAAAAGAAGTGAGTGTTCATTTCAAATTTTATTCATTTACATTGATTTTTACTTTTCAGTTTTTATATAACATGAAAGGTCAAAATTTTAATTAATGAAAGGTCAAATTTTTAATTATATGAAAGGTTGAATTTTTAAAGTATGAAAGGTGATATGTTTATTAACATGAAAGCGAGTGGAAAACATGATTTTGTTTATATTGAAAGATTTGATTTTTCTTTATAACAAGATGTGATTCTTCTTTATAAAAAGATTGGATTTTTAAATATATAAAGAAATGATTTTTAGCTAAGGAAAGTTGTGAAAGATTTATTTTTGAAAAGGCGGAAACTTTATATAGAGGATAGCGGGATAAAATAGAATTTTTATCTATATAATAGCAAAGTAAAAATTCGATTTTTATATATTGAATAGCAAAGTAAGAATTCGATTTTTATATATTGAATAGCAAAGTAAAAATTCGATTTTTATATATTGAATAGCGATGTAAAAATTCGATTTTTATATATTGAATAGCGAAGTAAGAATTCGATTTTTATATATTGAATAGCGAAGTAAGAATTCGATTTTTATATATTGAATAACAAAGTAAAAATTCGATTTTTATATATTGAATAGCGAAGTAAGAATTCGATTTTTATATATTGAATAGCGAAGTAAGAATTCAATTTTTATATATTGAATAGCAAAGTAAGAATTCGATTTTTATATATTGAATAGCGAAGTAAGAATTCGATTTTTATATATTGAATAGCAAAGTAATAATTCAATTTTTATATATTGAATAGCGAAGTAAAAATTCGATTTTTACATATGTAGTGAATACGGACAACGAAAGTGACAAAAGGCGAAAACGGCGAAGATTTCCTACATATGAAGTGTCGTGAAGTTGGAATAGCTATCGTTGAGAACTTCTCACTCTTCAATTTCTTTTTCTAGTTATATATGTATACTAGGATGTAGACGGTGTTTAGCAGCACCCGACACCCGTCATCCACAGACCATGGATGGCTTGTTTGTTTAATTGTTTGGTTGTGTAGTTAGTTAGATTATTTGGTTTGAACTGAATCGTTTGGTGAAATGGAATGATTTGATTGATGTGTGAATGGCGTGGGCCTTCACTAGACCGGGGATAAGGCTAGGCCTCGTCCCGTTTCTAGTATCGTGCTGTTATGCCACCGAAATTTTCTAAAATATGTTAGAGAAATAAAAATATCATTTTATTGAATAAATGAACCGAATAGAATATTCATAGTTTGAATAGAATATTTTGGTTGTTAAAAATATAATTTTTAACTTGAAAGTGAATAAATAAATATTTATAAACAAATCGGCCGATTTGTTTATATACACTGATTTGACTGATATTGATTGGGTCGATAAATTTTACACATCGCCCAACTGCACAAATAAAATCTATGTTTGATTGTTTGAAACCCCACACGGGTATTGGGATAAAATACGGCATACACTAATCCCAATAATTAGTTGTATGTCGATCGATTGATTGACAGGCTGTTATAAGCGTTAGATATCTATATTTGATGCTTATACAGTGTAGTGCACTTTGGATGATGGTTGATTATTTATCGTTGCTATTGTATGCATGTGTGGTATGGAATCCATATAGTTAACGCTATATGGTAATTGATTGGGCCTCATTCCAATTTGAAAAATAAAGAATATTATAATATAAAGGTTCATGTGTTGACCGTACTCATCCGTTGAGATTAGTCATGCGTTGAACGAAATATTTTAATAATAAAATTTACATCTTTATCAATATAATATAAAGGTTCATGTGTTGACAGTACTCATCCGTTGAGATTAGTCATGTGTTGAACGAAATATTTTAAAAATAGAAATATTTGAAATAGAAATATTCGAAAAGGAAATATTTGAAAAAGAAATATTTGAAATAGAATATTAGAAAATAGAAATATAGGAAGCCGTGTTGATTAGATTGACGCCATTTTGACGTGAACGATATTTATATCGATTTTATTCATTTTAAAATGAATATTGAAAAGTGATTTCGAAATCGAATATTTTGAAATGAAATTTGATTCGAATCGAATAGAAAACGAATTGAATTTGATTTGAATATATAACGAATTTGATTTCAATTGAATATATAACGAATTGAATTTGATTTGAATATATAACGAATTTAATTTGATTTGAATAGAAAACGAATTTGATTTGAATTGAAAAGAAAACGAATTGAATTTGATTTGAATATATAACGAATTTAATTTGTTTTGAATAGAAAACGAAATGAATTCGAATCGAATAGAAAACGAATTGAATTTGATTTGAATATATAACGAATTTGATTTGAATTGAATAGAAAACGAATTTGATTTCAATTGAATAGAAAACGAATTGAATTCAATTGAATAGAAAACCAATTTGAATTCGAATCGAATAGAAAACGAATTTGATTTCAGTTGAATATATAACGAATTTAATTTGATTTGAACCGAAAACGAAATGAATTCGAATTGAATAGAAAACGAATTCGAATTGAATTGAATTGAAAAGAAAATGAATTCAAATCGAATTAAAAATCGATTTGAATTGAAATCAAATAGAAATGAAAATAAAAAGGATGTATAATAGAGAATTCAATTTTGATTTGAATTTGAAATAAAGGTTGAAATTGTTTTTGAAACGAATTCAAAACTATTTATAAAATTCGTTTTATATAGAAATCGACGAAATATGTATAATATATATATATATTATATATAATGGTCTGAATAGAACGTGCCGCGTTGCGGCAGTTCGCGAATTTCGACCATTAACTTCGGACGGACATTACGGGATATCCGACCGTCGGATCCTCCTAAAACCGGAACCGTTGGGTTCGTATCGAAAAGAGCTTTCTAACGAATATTAGAAATTTGAAATATAACGGTTGGATTTGGAGATACGTCCAAATCAATTTCAGAAAAGGTCGTTGTAAGTGCAGTTCGATGGCCATTGATGGAAATCGACTGTACGGGCCTTGATAAAATTATTAAAAATAGTAATAATTTGTCTAAAATCATAAGAAATGATTTGGGAAAAATTGGGATGAAAAACTCCATATTTGAAAAGATAAAAATAGATTTTTTTCGAAATGAACTAGTTTTGAACTGAAATTAAAACCCATTTATTTTTAAATAAATAAATTGGATTTGAAATGGGTTTAAATAGAATTGATTCTTGGGTTTATCGTGAACTGTGTTTTAAATAACACTAGTTCTTTAACCCGATAATAATTAGAATGTGATTTGGGTTTGTCGTGAACTGTGTTTTAAATGACACTAGTTCTTTAACCCAGTAAAAGGAGTTTCATTGAATCTGCAATTAGATTGAAATGTGAATTGATAATTCAAATTATCAAATTTAGAAAGTAAGCGAGAATGGAGTATCACCAGTTTTGCTCCAAAGCGGTAGTTAAATCTTTAATTAGATTTGAACGTGAAATGGTAATTAATTTTACCGATAACACAGTGGTATTAGATATGGAGTATTACCAGTTTTGCTTCATGGGATGAATAGGTTGGGATTGGGAAATAAAATAAATAATTACTTCGGTATGGTTCTCTAATCTCGACTAGTTTAGAAAACCATAATCTGGTTTGAAACGACATCCAAAGGAAGATTAAAGGATAAATTTTAAGGAATTTATCTTGGATAAAATTAATGGGAACCTTTCCCTAAGAATGTGATTTCGTGAATAAAAGGATATTCTGAATTGGAATGAGGCGTATGTTGTGTTGGTGTAACATTTGTTTTTAATATACGCGGGTTGTTCGGAAAGTCCGGGTTTATACCCATTCTGAATAGCCGATTCGACGATATGTCAAAGATGAAGATGGTGGTTGAAGACCGGAAGTCTTCACATCGTTTGGATAATTACTGACGATCCTGATTGGGCTGTACACCCAAGAGAATGGAAATAGTTGGTGGTCATCCAGACGTACCTGGAGATGGACGAATATGCGAGGAAAGTGCCTCTGGTTTCGTTCAGAACCAGAACGAACTTGTAAATGGATTGTGTGTCTGACATTGGATTTTATTCTGTGTTGATTGATTTCTGTTAAATATATATCTATTTGGCGGCGGAGAATTTATTCTCTTGCTTAACGCCCTACTCTGAGACGTACGAGCTTAGAGGTTATATATCGATAGATATCAATCGCATGGCATGAATTGCCTGTGTGGCATGCTGAGTTGCATGGATCAAGGCTTCTGTTGAAAAGCAAAGTCTTGTGGTTGATGATCAAAGCATGGCCTACGTGGCAGCTTTGTGTATAACGTGGATTCGCGAGCCTCACACCTCGGTATGAGTTAAAAACGGGATACGGACCGTTGGGAGAACATGACGTTTCTTTCTAGCTTTGGTGGTGTCAGTGACTTACCAGCCCTGACATTTATATACTTTTCACCTTTGTGGTTGTTGGAATGAGGCGCCTCGATTATAGGTCTGTAAGGAGCGGGAGACGTGTGTTCAGGAATAAATAATCCTCTAACGTAAGTGAGGACCGACCCAACCGATCCAGTGGCTGCCCAGAGTGTGTAGTCCTGAGCATTTGCTAGAGTGTCTCGAAGCGGAGAGGAGCTTGCCCCTTGCCTCGACTCATGACGGAAATCCAATTTCCAATATGTGTATTGCGGTTTTAATTGTAGAACTAGTATGGAGACATAGTAGATGGTAGCTATGCCGCCTATGATTGATATTTATGATTGAAATTGTTTTGACACTATACACTTATTATAGTATCAAATGATTTGTTTTAAACGTACCAAGCATGTTTGGCTATTATAAGGGAAAATCCTATCCTCCGGCTTGCGTTGCATTGTGTGATGGGACCTGGGTCTTATAATAGCTTCATTTTTCGAAAAAGCATTGCGTTGTTTATTCTATGCACTGGTATTCTTGGGAGGAAACCCGTTCCGTGTTATACGGCGTGGTCCCTTGAATTACTCTCTTTTAAAGTAAAGTTTTACATAACTGTTTTAGTTCTCACACCAGTCACATGACTGACCTGGAGTTTATTGTTTTAACCTAAACTCTGGATGCCCCTATTTTCCGCACGGGCAACTAGTAGTTTTGGTTTTGCAGATTTATATTCACAGGATCCTGATTTACAGCTGGGATGATGTTCGGAAAGCTCTGTATCCGTATATCACCTTCAGTTGTGCTTTGTATTATTTTCCCTGCTATGTAATTTATTGTAATCTCTGATATTTATCGAATGTAATTTATTCATTATACTCTGTATATTCTTGTATCTGATGAATTGTTGTAATAACAATGAAATGTTCTTCCGTCTGCGTTCTATTTTGTCCTGTTCTCAAAACGATCAGGGGTTTCGAACGGTCTAGATCGGTTTAACGACTGATTCGGATCGAGCGAAATTCCCGGCCGTCACAGGGTCGCTCAGTGACTGAAATAAGTTGTAAAAATGAAAAAAAATTCTCGTATACTCTGGATATATTTGTCTATGTGCATGGAGTGTCTTCATTGATGTCCTTGTATTGCGACATTCATCTAACATTCTTATTTCTAGCTCACACTCAAATTTAAATAATATTTGTTTTACTCTTCTACATATGAAAGCAGCTATTTAGGCACAGAAATTTAACACAAAAATTAGATTATCCTTATATGAGGGGTGGAAATCAGGAACTGTAATCTTAAGAGAGGAGAAATAATTTTTTTTTTGAGTAACATGGGAAACCTTAAGATCATAGTATACATTGATACTCACTTAAGTAAACCACACAATGTAGGTCTACCCTATTTTATTTAATCGTCGCCTGCTCTCAAAGTGGTTTGCAGCGGGATTCGAACATGTCCGCACACAGTGCTTTGGTTCTCATCTTCTGACTCCCAAACCACTCGAGCTACGAACGACAGTTGAGGGGAGGAAGAATTGTTTTGATTACTTGATAGAAAATGTATTCGTTTTTCATGCATTGTACAAACAGAAGCTGGGTATATATAACCCAATGGAAATAATATATAGGACAAGCCTAATATAGTACAGATAATATACTATCTCGCTAATACCACCGCTGAAATACAATAAGAGTTAGAGTTTGTAGAAATAAAGCGAGATAAAACAATGGCGACTGCTCAGTCCTTTTCTTTGAAAACCCTTCACTAATTTCTTCGATGAGGAGAGCGAGAGCCAAAACTGCTACAAGAAGGCTTCAAATCAATCTATTCTGGCAAATAGATTGGCATATTCGATCTGTTGATAGAAACTGCTTCATCGACAATAAGATCGTGTTTGAGTCAGTTGAAGTTTACTCTTGATAGTGTCTTTGTATGTATAACTGCTTTTTGATCATTCGAAGGTATTATCTGATCTTTTGCTTGTCTTGCATAGCTTGTTCTCAAAAAAAGTACAGATCTAGTTCTATATGTTTAGTTTTCAAATGTAGAATTGGATTTCCTATTAGAGAAATAGCTTATATCAACCTAGAATTTTGGAACCAATTTAATTTTTTTAATTGATGTTTATAGAAATTAAATATTTTAAACGATTTATTTTGAGAAATAACGACGTAAATTAATTTAAAATGAAGTTGGAACCTATAAATTTATAATGAGGAGCGTTCCAGGGCACCCCTGTTTGAATCACCCTTGTTAACACCCCTATGTGTTCGTGAGCTATAATCCAAATCGAACGAGAATTCGTAGATGTTCAATCCACAAATATATTTAAGGACCTATCCAAAATTTGAGCTCGTTTCGACATCCGTAACATATTCAAAATCTTAGCTCAATTATTTACCTTTCGAACATTTATTCAAACCGTTAAATTTAAACATCAAATATATTATTGTACTAATGTCGGGGCGAACTCAAATTTGGATATGTCCTTAAATATATGTGGACTGAACATCTACATATTCTCGTTCGATTTGGATCGTCGTAGCTCACGGACGGATAGGGATGCTAACGGGGGTGCTGCAAACAGGGGTGCCCCGGATCACTCCCCATTTATAATATATATATATATATATATATATATATATATATATATAACAAGCTTGAAATGGCACGGTAGTTTGAAAATTTAGTTTTAAATTTTAAGAGAGTATATATAATTCAATATAAATCAGAATTGGATGAAACAAGAAATGTTAAGATCTAATTGACTATATCTTTCTAACGAATATGAAAAATTGAGATTTCATTTTATTAATTGTAAGTTATGTCCAAATTGAAATTCCAAATAGTCGCTATGAAATCGTGTATAATTTATAATGATTTATTAAATATAATAAAAGGATTTTCCTGAAAAATTGAACACCGTTGGATTAGAAAAATGTAATATTGAGTTATAAACTCAAATATGATTATTTTATAGCTGTATAACATTTCATTAGAATATATATGAGATAATAATAATCAGTTTATTATTAATTTGAATAATTTTGGAATTTAATAATAATATTTTAATATTATTTAATCCCTTAAAAATAACCATTTTTCAAACGACCTCTGTTCTCGATGAAATCAATTTTGTTGGATCTGAAACATCAAATTATTGCTAGGTTTAAAATTTCAAATCAATTTGAATTAATATGTAAGCGTAGTAAATTTAAACATGTATTGAATTTCGGTTATAATTTAATTAATAAGCCAGTTAAAAGACAATTTTCAAACGATCTCCAAATTTGATGAAATTAAATTTATTAGAACCGTAATTGTAAAAAATAGCTAGATATAAAATTTCATAATTTTTGGAGTCAGTATATGATCGTGGCAAGTTAAAATGTACGTTCAATTTCAATATTTAACGTTATATGGATTTATATTTTAATTTTGATAAAAACTGGTCGAAATGATCGAATTGGCTTAAGAAACATATCCTATTGTGTTCGAAATAGGGTTATTTGGCTAGGGATGATAGTCGTTGGGATTCGTTTTGGAGTTCAGAGCAATCAACAAGTAATATAAGAATTAAATAATATGAAAATAATATATATACCCCAATTTTCCACTGAACCCTAATTCTAACTTATAGCTGCCGCCACCATCAGTTTTTAATGGCCGATTTCATCCAGATTTTGATCCTTAAAAATCTCCCACTCTAATTTGAATTAGCTTCCAACTCCTAAATGAAAACCGAAGATCAAAGTGAGATCTTTTTATCCATATGGTTAAGATTATTTTTTGTGAACTGGATTGATAGAATTTGTGCCTCGAACTACAGCTGTTCGAAGACGTTTTTTGGTCACTATGGGGGTGCAAGTACAGCCGTGTTCGTGGCGGTGGAGAAGAGGGCAAAGGCCAATTATGTATTGACCTCTGATCAACTTCCGGCTTCCTCGATCTTCGTGCATGGTGGAGGAATCAAAGGCGACGTGGGTTTGTTTTAGTTACAGAAGGGTTACCGGAGGAAGAACATTAAGAAGGAGTGATTAGAGAAGTAACTAACAATTTAATTATATAAAATATTTAATTATGTAATTAACCCATGAATCTTTATAACTTTTCCATATGAAATCAGAATTCAGTGAAACGACTTGCGTTGGAATCGTCTTGATGAACAATATGAAACTAGCTCGGAGGAATTTGGAGACAGTTGAGATTTTTGGTCAAATTAAACTTACAGTTTAATTTGATTAAAACAAATCATTATTTAAACGATTTTCCAGCCGATCGAAGTGAGAACTCTCTCACTCAAATATTTTGTTATGTTATTAGATCATATTTAAAAATATATTGATTATCTATGCTGATTTTTATCTGTTACATTCGATATCTTTTGAGTTTAGCACATGAACTATTCGCTAAGTTTATTTGTGATTAGAAGCATTGTTTGAATATACGATACTCGTATTTCAAATAATGTGGATGAACACTTTGTGGCGCCTTAAATGGCATTGGATGATTATTTATGTTTTGTTTTGAATGTGAATTTGAAATAATTAACATGTTAAAAATGACATTAAAATTGTTTGTGGTAGTTGAAATTGGATATAAATATCCATTTATAAATGAATAGTGAATTAATTATTTCTTGCTTAAGTAAAATTAGTTAGTAAGAAAAATAGTTCGAATTGTATTAGAAATGATTAATTCAGGAATCAATAATGAAATTGATTATTGTTGGTTGAAAACCCCACACGAGTCTCAGGATGATATTTGATTTACACATCACCCTTGTATATAGTTCATATGTTGATCGATTGATTAACAAAACGATTTGAAGCTTATATGAAAATAAAATGCACACTAGATGCATTTTGGATGTTGATAGTTATTTGTAATATTGTTGGATGTATATGATGAATGTAGTCCATATAAATTTATTTATATGGATATTGATTGAAATTTTATTCCAACCTGGAATAAAAATGAATATTTTTATAATATAATATTCAACAAAATTCGAAGTTGATTTTGATGTCCGATTGTGGATGGACACAAAAGACTCAAAATATCAATGAATATTTATAACAGAATGAAACGATTTGAACAAATTTTCATACAAATATGGTTTGTTCAAGTTTATTGTGAAATGAATGGTGTTTTAAAATTTGAAGCCGAGTTAAGGGTATAAATGCTATTTTAACTCGAATAGATTTTTATATAGAATTTATTCATTTTATAATGAATATCGAGAAACTGGAATTCAAAATCTAACATTTTAAAAATATTATTATTATGAGATTATAATAATATAGAAGATTCAATTTTAATTTAAAATTGAAATGGAGGTGAAATCATTTTTAAACGAATTTATAAACGTTTTTATAAAATATGATTTTCAATTGAAATCGACGAAATATATTATATATATTTAAAAGACTGGAATAGAATGTGTCACGCAACGACCGTTCGCGAATTTTGACCGTCAACTTTGAATGGACGTAACAGGAGATTTTGCCATCGGATTCTCTTAAAACCGAAACTGTTGGTTTCGTATCAAAAAGATCTTTCAAACTAATATAAAAGATTTAAATTTTAATGGTTGGATTTTAATATATGTCCAAATCAATTTCAGAAAAGGTCGTTATGGATGTAGTTCGGTGGCCGATATTGGAAACCGCCTATAACGACCTTAATGAAATTATTAAAAATATAAATAAATTATGTAAAATCATAATAAATGATTTGGAAAGATTTTAAATGAAATATTCCATATTTGAAAAATAAAAGATATTTTTATCTAAATGAACTAGTTACCAACTAGAGTGATAATCCAATGATTTCAAATTAATAAACTGGATTTGCAAATGGGTTTTAATATAATCAAAGTTTCCAACATATAAATTGGAATGGATTTCAATGAGGATTATCTTCAGATATTTCGATATTGGATTCCATAATTACACGGATATTGTTTGAGAATTTGGAGATATTGATATCGTTATTCCAAAACAATATCTGTTAGTTTCAGAATTTGGTAATGAATGTAAGTCGACATGATTTCTATTTAAGATCTTATATTTAATATTAGATTGGATTTTGGGTTTGTCATGAATGGTATCTTAAAAAATACTGTTCTTAAACCCAGTTGTGAAAGGTGTAAATCTTTTTATTAAGATTTAAAGATGTTTTCCAGCTTATTTAATTAAATTAGAATTGAATGGAATTCGTTTAGTAATAATCGAAATGAGCTTCTATAAAGGAAGGCGTTTATTATTTATGGAATTTAAAAGGCCTTGCCATTATTCCCCTTATAGTATTGGTCGGATATGAAAATTTATAACGATTATAAATTGTTTGGATTTCCGTGAAGATTCCATATTAATGAAAGATGGTTTTGGGTTTATCATGAATAACGTTTTAAATGGCAGTTGTTCTTTAACCCAGCTAAAGGCAGGATTAATTTCCAAAAAATTGAATAATCATTAACTAATGATTTTTAAGATAAAAACAAAGCTGAGTTTTAATGAATCTTCAATTAGATTGAAATGTAAAAAAAAAGTGAGTAAATTTACCGAGTGTTCGAGAATGGGGTACCACCGGTTTTACTCCATGCGATAGCTAAATCTTTAATTACATTTGAACGTGAAACGATAATTAAATTTACCGATAGCACTACGGGTGTTAAATATGGAGTACCACCAGTTTTGCTCCATGGGATGAATAGGTTGGGATTGGGAATAATAAAATAAGTGATTACTTAGGTAAATCTCGATAATCCCGACTAGTTTTATAAACCTTAATTTGGTTTAAGTTGTGAAAAGATAAAATAAAATCTTTTGAAAATCATATCAAAAGGAAGATTAAACTATAAGTTTAAAGGAATTTATCTTTGATAAAATTATTGGGAACCTTTCCCCAAAGATACGAATATTTGAATAAAATAATATTCTGGATTGGAATGAGATGTGTGTTATGCCTATGTATTTATCACATGATTATAAAGATACGTTAGTTATTTGGAAAGATCGGGTTAGTCCATTCTGAATAACTGTTACAACAATTAAAAGTCGAAGATGAAGACGGTGATTAAAGACCAGAGATCTTCACATCGTTGGGGCTATTATTGATGTCTCACTTGGAAAGTACGCCCAAGTAAAGATTATATGTGGTGGTCTTCTAGACGTACTTGGAAATCGATCGGATATGCGAGGACCACTCTCCTGTATTGGACATATGGGATAAGGAATAAGGTGCCTCCAGTTTCGTTCAGGCACAGAACGAAATTGTAAATGGATTATATGTTTGACATTGTATTTCATTCCATATTGATTGATTTCTATCAAATATGTATCTGTTTGGTGGGGAGAATTAATTCTTTTTCTTAACACCCTTCTCTGAGACGTATGAGCCTAGAGGTTATATATTGATAAATATCAGTTGTATGACACAAATTGACAATGTGGCATGCTAAGATGCAAATGATCAAGTCTTTTTTTGAAAAGCAGGGCCTTGTGGTTGATGATCAAAGCACAACTTTCATATAACACCTATTTGTGTATAGCGTTGATTCGCGAGCCTCACACCCCGGTATGAGTCAAAAATGGGATAAGGGACGCAGGGAGTGCATACGTTTCTTTCTAGCTAGAAGTGGTGTCATGGTATAGAGCCCAGGCATTTTTTACTTATGTGGGTGATGAATTGCGAGGCGCCTCTGATATAATTGGTCGACAATGGCCAAGTGACATGTCCGATAGGACCAGGAAACGTATTGTTCAGGAATAACCAATCCACAAAAGTAAGAGTGAACCGGCCATGCAGGATCCAAGGGTCACGTGTGTTGATCCTGGGCATCACACTAGAGATGGCCTGAAACCAGTAAGGATAACATCCCTAGCCTTGACTCATGCTGGAAATCCAATTTCCAATACGTGACTTTTTGGTTTTTAGTTGCATACCTATATGGCGACATAATATATGGTACCTAAGCCGTCTATGATTGATATATTTATATTCGAAGTTGTTTTCTACACTATGCGCTTATAGTAATATCAAAATTATTTATCTATATAACATATCAAGCATGTTCGGCTATTATAAGGTAAAACTCTATCCTCTGGCTTGCATTGCATTGTGTGATGGTACATAAGACTTATAATAGCTTCATTTTTCAAAAATCATTGTGTTGTTTTATGCTTTAAACTAGCATTCATGTGGAGTAAACCCATTTCGTGTCATACGACATGGTCCCATGATTTTTCCTAGCTTTCAAAGTGAGTTTTAATAACTGTTTTAAGTTCTCACACCTGTCCCATGATTGTTCTGGAGTTCATTGTTTTCACCTAACCTCTAGGTGCCCATATTTTCCACACGGGTAGCTAGTAGTTTTAGTTTTGTAGATTTCTATTTAACATGATCTTGGATTACGGCTGGAGCTATATTTGGAAAGCTTTGTATCCATGTATTTCTTTCAGTTGTGTTAGTTGATGTATTTCCACTATGCGTTGCATTTATACATTTTATTTTCTCTGCTTTGTATTTTATTCTATGATATTAATTTTTCCATTGTATGTTGTCTATTCGTACTCTGATATTCTTGTACTCTGATGTAATATTGTTCTAATAGCAACGAAAAGTTCTATTGCTTTATGTTCTGGTGCATCGTGTTCTCATACAATCCGCGTTCTCGAGCAGCCTTGGTCGGTTTAGCGATTGATTTAGACCGAGCGAAGTTCGATGCGTAACAGCTTGGTATCAGAGCTTTGGTTTACAAAGCTCGAGTACATGACACATTAGGACCAGACGAAAGAATTCATCAGAGATAGGATTAGTAACATCCTATAATAATACTCATTAGAGATAGGATCAATAGTATCCTAGAATGAGTGACTTATTAGAGATAGGGTTAGTAGCACCCTAAAACAGTTTGGAAGAGTATTATATATAGAAGAGAATACATTTATTTATTTGTAGAAAATGAATTTAATTATGAAAGGTTATATTTTATAATGAGAGTTGAGTATGTTATTTGACTTTGAAGTCGGACTATTGAATATAAGAAGATTTTGCATATACACCTAGCTAGCGTATATCCGAAGTCTTGAATATACTGGTTTGATATATAATCATATTCTAGTTGTTTGAGGATGATTCTGATGATATTCTATGTAATGACCCGCATTTTCTACGATATATAATTAATTTATTTAATTATATAATTGGTGATTTAGAGAAGTTAATGATCGTTTAATTAAAAAAATATTGAATATTTAATAAATAATTATAATATAATAATATATTATAATGTCGAAATAGTCGGAAATAGTGAAATTCACAATATCGTGTGAATTGAATAGCATACGAGATTTGGTGGAGTTTCAATTCGAAATATAATAACGATTATATTGAATCGATGACAGTTGAACGTATAGTTTATAATATATTTATAAACGAGCTCGAAATGGCGCTGCAGTTCGCTATTTGGCGATTTGAACTTCAACTGAATGTACAGGATTCGTTTTAAGCCGGATTTCTGTGAAACAAGAAACGTACGGAGCTGGTGGAGTATATCTTTCAAGTGGAAGAGAAAAATCGGGATTTCGTCGTGCATATTTTTAGATATGTCCAAATCAAATTTCAGAATAGTCGCTATAGAATCGTTTATCGGCCATAACGGTTATTTCAAAATAACTAGATATCGGGTGTGAATTCAGACAAGGTTCTTTTGGGACATTACGATAATTTAATTTTTAGAATTTTATGGTAATTTTTAATTAATTTAATAAGCGATTTTTTATTTGGAGTATTTCGCACCCTAAAATCAACATTTTGAAGTTTCAAAATATGAGTCCATCTACCGGTATTATTATATTTTTGGGATCGGGAAACCTTGCTCATCTCAACAATATTTTTACTTCTGTCAATACCAGTCCGTAAGTGAATGGAATTCGATATTTCCGGGTACTCGCTCTCCACATGGCCAACATGTGGAACTAAATGAAGGGTTGCCATGAAAACTAAATATATAAAATGCTTATGTTCCTCCCTAGGCCATGTCCCTCGTAGCATGAATGAAAGAACAAAGGTAGACCACGTTCTCCGTTGGTTTCAACCACAATTCTTTGTGGCCTCAAAAGCTAAAACATGGTTCTCCATAAACCATCTTCATAAAGTCACTTTAAAACCTTGTAACCAAATCACTCCGTTCTATAGAAAACATCATATTCCGCCGCCACTTATATACTTCCAGTAAAATAAAAACATCTTCAAAAATCAAATAGAAATCAAAACAATATCTATAAATCGAGATGCAAATATATTTAGCATCCTGGGGTGAAGAGCTTCAAGCTCGTGTAATCCTTGTAGAGTCCGAAATCTCGTCGCTCGCTGGAAGTTTGCACAGAAACACCTAGGGTTCGGCGGTGTGATTGATTTAGGGACTTGGGGTTGATTTCGAACATGGTTTTGGACGTAGGGGATCAAACGGCAACCAGTAGCGAGCTATGGTGGATTTCGATCAGGAAGAGGGATGCGCGACCTTTACTGTAGCTGGTTTTGGGACTGTGAACGGATTTGCCTTGGTGAGATCGAACTGCTGTTGAGTGCTGTGATGTTGAACGGGTTGCGAAAGAGAGTAGCATGGTACTTTCAGTTTCGGTGGTAGGTTCGTTGAAGAGGCCAGGAGCGGTGGAGACTTTAATTGGAACCGGCCATTTAGTTTTGATTACAGGAGGAAACGATTTGGGAAGAGGAAAATGAACTTGGGTCTGGATTTCTTGGATCGGGTATGTCTTGTTGAAGAATGGTTTGGGCTTTTTACAGAAGGTGTGGGCTGAATTCAAATAGGTTATGGCCCTTTAGAAAATAAAAATCCAAGTTGTTTATTTATTTAAAATGTATTAACTTGTTTATATCGTATCTAGTTCATACGGAATCGAAACCATGAACGGTCAAATGCGTTGAATTCGTATGGACGAGCACTTCACAATGGAATTGGTTTGAAGTGGATTGGGGCTCGTCTGAATTTACGGCGAATTTAATTGTTTGATTCAAATCAAGCAAATGGTTTATCGTTCTTTAACGATGAACTGGCAATGTGAGTAAAACTCACCAACTCTGAACAGTTATATTTTTATAATGTATTCTTAGAACTGTTAATCATCTGTTGATTGCTGTGTGTTGATTGTATGATTGAACTGCTAGTCAGTTAGTTAAATTTCTATATTGATTATGTTTAACAGAATATATCATATGGAACTGAAAGTGATGTTATCTATATTGTCTAACATCTGTGATGCAGGGAAACAGGTTGGAGGAATCCGACTGGATTCCTCAACAGTTATTTTATTGTTTTTCATATATTTTAATATATGATGTGAATTATAACATGTTGTTGATTATGTGTATATGGACGAGATTAGACAACGTGATTTGATATGATTGAATACCATGACATACCGAAATGTAGATAAAGGAGATTTTTCAAACTGATATTGAAAATAGAATATTTATAAATGGGATATTTATAAATAAGAGATATTTATAAATTGGAATATTTATAAATAGGAGATATTCAAAAAGGAAATAAATTCAAAACATTTCTTTTTGAATGGAAAGGCCTATGTGGCGAGTTTGGGGATTTTCCTGATGCTCCCGATACAAAGGAGGTTATGGCGAATTTTCCCGGGAATTTAAGGAGTTAGAATATTTCAAGAATAAATTTGAAAAGGAAATATTTGTAAACCATTTACAAATAGAATTGGAAAGGGGACATTATAAAAAGGAAATCATTTTTAAAGTGTAGAACCGTTATTTAAAAGTAAATCTTTTCAAATGAATAAAACGTTGTTAAAAGGAAATCTTTATAAAGTGAATAAAGTTAATCGAATATGGTATTCGAAGTTAGTTAATCGAATATGGTATTCGAAGTTAGTTAATCGAATATAGACATTCGAAAGGAGTTAATCGAATATGGTATTCGAAAGGACAAATCGAATATGGTATTCGAAGTCAGTTAATCGAATATGGTATTCAAAAGTTAGTTAATCGAATATGTTATTCGAAAGGGGTTAGTCAAGTCGAGTTAGTCAAATGGAGTTAACCAGTTAGAGTTAATCAGTTAGAGTTAACCAGTTAGAGTTAATTAGTTAGAGTTAATCGATTAGAGTTAAAACGAACTAGAGTTAATCAAATATAGTTATTTGAGACAGAGTGTAATAACCCGAAAATCTGGGCCAGTTTAAAATTTTTATTTTGGCAATTTTAGCGAATTTTGAATATTTAAAATGAATTATTTTAAATAATATCGACGAAAAAATTTATTTTGAATATATATTTAGAACGTATATATTATACGCGTCGTCGTTAGAATATAAATAATTATATATAATTATAAATAGGAATTGAAAATGGCGCGGTAGTTCGATAATTCGATTTCAAACTTCAATTGAATGTACCGGGTGCAAAACAATCTGGATTTTAGTGAAACCAAAAATATTAGAATCTAATTGATAATATCTTTCCAACGAATCCGACAGATCGAAATTTCATAGTATGTCCAGTTGAAAATTCTGAATAGTCGCTATGGAATTCAGGCCCTTAAAAATGGGAATTTTGCAAGCGACCTCGGATTTCGACGAAACCACTTTTGTTGGATCCGCAGTGTCTAATTATTGCTAGATTTCAAATTTCATAATTTTCTGAATCAATATGTGAGCGTGGCAAAGGAAAACGCGTTTGACCAGTTTTAGTTGTTTTTAATCGACTGGAAAATGGCCATTTTTCTAACGGTCTCAGAATTCGACGAAACTAGTTTTGTTAGGACCGTATCGTCAATAGGAAGCTAGAAAATATTTTTCTGGAATTTTTCTAGTTAGTATGTGACCCCGGTAAATTGAAATGTAC
Organism: Allium sativum; assembly: GCA_030737875.1. NCBI lineage: Eukaryota > Viridiplantae > Streptophyta > Magnoliopsida > Asparagales > Amaryllidaceae > Allium > Allium sativum. Next base: position 547,162,491 of record CM060922.1, read on the forward strand.
GTTTAAAATTCAATATAATGATTTAAATGTAAATTCAGCGGAAACTGATTGTAACAGCCGAATCAGCCTACGATACATATCCCATTGTGTTCGGAATGGGGGTAAAACGCTATGGACGACAGGCGGTGGGCCTCGTTTAGAGGTCGTATGTAAAAGTCAACATTTTGAAATTAAAATAAATTAAAAAAAAATGTCGAGACAAGACCCGCCGCCGCCCTCCTCCGTTCAACCCACCGTCGACGCACCTCCCCTCCGCCTGAGCCGCGACCCTCCTCTCGTCTCTTTCCCAGTTCGAGCACCCCATCCCCAAACACGATCGCCCCAAGACCTGTGAGGTCTCCTCCATCGCAAACCCTAACCCGCCGCCCCACCAACCACCTCCTCGCCTGCAACTCTAGCCTCGCGAGACAACTCCCAGCCCCCCCTTCGAAGTTCAACAGCAAAACCACCCCTCCGACGAACTGCGATTCCCCTCTCGCCGCTGTAAGTTTTGGCCTCTTTTAATTTCGATTTTTGTTTATATGATATTTTGATTTTTCGGTTATGAAAGATTATATATTTTTAAAGAGAAGGATTTTATTTTTCATGAAGGAAAGATTGTATTTCTTTTAATCAACAAAGCTGAGATTTTTATAACAAGAAAGATGAGACCTTTATTTCGTTTAAAGTTTTGATCTTTAATATATATGAAGTGAAAACAAAAATGAATTTGCTTTTGAAAACAAAAATGAATTTGCTTTTGAAAACAAAAATGAATTTGCTTTTGAAAACAAAAATGAATTTGCTTTGAAAACAAAATCTGAATTAGCTTTGAAAACAAAGTTAGCATTCTTTTTGAAAATAAAATTAACATTGTTTTTAAAATAGAAGGGACGATTTTCTTTTATACAAAGATTAGATTTTCAATTGTATAAAGATACGATTTTTAGAATTGAAAAGACATGGAATAATTTTTAGAAGAATCATATAAAAATTCGATTTTTATATATTGAACAACGAAGTAAAAAAAAATCGATTTTTATATATTGAACAACGAAGTAAAAAATTCGATTTTTATATATTGAACAACGAAGTAAAAAATTCGATTTTTATATATTGAACAACGAAGTAAAAAATTCGATTTTTACATATGTAGTGAATACGGGCAACGAAGGTGACAAAGATGCGATAACGATGAAGATTTCTATCAATGAAGTGTCGTGGAGTTAGGATAGCTATCGGTGAGAACTTCTCACCTTTCAATTTAATTATTCTAGTTACATATGTATACTAGGATGCAGACGGTGTTTAGTAGCACCCGACACCCGTCATCCACAGACCATGGATGGCTTGTTTGTTTAGTTGTTTGGTTGCATAAATTAGTTAGATGATTTGATTGAAATTTGAATTGGTTGGTGAAATGAAATTGATTTGATTGATGTGTGAATGGCGTGGGCCTTCACTAGACCGGGGATAAGGCTAGGCCTTGTCCCGTTTCTAGTATCGTGCCGTTATGCCACCGAAATTTTCTAAAATAGGTTAGAAAAATAAAAATATCATTTTATTTAAAGAATGAACTGAATAGAAATTCATATGTTAGAATAAAATGTTTTATCGTTAAAAATATAATTTTTAACGTGAATATGAATATTGTGAATGTGAATAAATATATATTCATTTACAAACCGGACGGTTTGTTTATGTACACTGATTTGACTGACATTGATTGGGACGATAAATTTTACACATCGCCCAACTGCACAAATAAAAATCTGTGTTTGATTGTTTGAAACCCCACACGGGTGTTGGGATGAAATTTGAAGTTCACTCATCCTGATTGATTAAATATGTCGATTGATTGATTGACAGGCTGTTATAAGCGTCGAATATCTATATTTGATGCTTATGCAGTGTAGTGCACCTTGGTTGATGGTTGATTATTTTCAATACTATTATATGCGTGTGATGTATGAAAATCCATATAATTAACATTATATGGCGATTGATTGGGCCTCATTCCAATTTAGAAAATAAAGAATATTATAAAATAAAGGTTCATGTGTTGACTGTACTCATCCGTTGAGATTAGTCATGTGTTGAACGAAATAATTTAACAAAAATAGTCACACGTGGACAGTACTCATTCGTTGAGATTAGTCGGGTGTTGACAAAAATAAATATTCATTTGTTGAATAGAATAAAGGAATATATGAAGCCGTGTTGATTAGATTGACGCCATTTTGACGTGAACGATATTTATATCGATTTAAATTCATTTTGAAATGAATTGAATATAAAACGATTTCGAAATGAATTGAATTGAAAACGATTTCGAAATGAATTGAATTGAAAACGATTTCGAAATGAATTGAATTGAAAACGATTTCGAAATGAATTGAATATAAAACGATTTCGAAATGAATTGAATATAAAACGATTTCGAAATGAATTGAATATAAAACGATTTCGAAATGAATTGAATTGAAAACGATTTCGAAATGAATTGAATTGAAAACGATTTCAAAATGAACTGAATTGAAAACGATTTCGAAATAAATTGAATTGAAAACGATTTCGAAATGAATTGAATTGAAAATGAATTCAAATTGAATTGAAAGAGAACTGAAATGAATTCAAATTGAATTGAAATTTGAATTGAATAGAAATGAATTTTAAAACGAATTTATAAAGAAGAATTCAATTTTGATTTGAATTGAAATGGAAGTTGAAATTGCTTTTGAAACGAATTTTAAAACTATTTATATAATTCGTTTTAAATAGAAATCGACGAAATATATATTATTTATATAATATAATGGCCAGAATAGAACGCGCCGCGCCGCGGCAGTTCGTAAATTTCGACCATTTATTTCAAACGGACATTACGGGAGATCCGACCGTCGGATTCTCCTGAAACTGGAACCGTTGGGTTCGTATCGAAAAGAGATTTCTAACGAATATTAGAAATTTGAAATCTAACGGTTGGATTTGGAATTATGTCCAAATCAAATTTGAAAAAGGTCGCTATAAGTGCAGTTCGATGGCCGTTGATGGAAATCGACTGTACGGGCCTTGATAAAATTATTAAAAATAGTAATAATTTGTGTAAAATCATAAGAAATGATTTAGAAAGAATTGGGATGAAAAACTCCATATTTGAAAAGATAAAAATAGATTTTCATCGAAATAAACTAGTTTTGAACTAGAATTATAATTCTATTTATTTTTAAGTAAATAAATTGAATTTGAAAAGGGTTTTAAAAATAACCAGAATTTCCAATGATTGCATTGGAGTGGATTTGAATTGAAATTGTCTTCGGAATATTTCGATGTTGGAATTCGTGATTATACGGATGTTGTTATGGAAATTTGAAAGATATATATTTATATCGTTATTTCCAATACGACATTTGTTAATCGTAGAATTTGATATTGAATATAAGCCGATATATTTTCTATTCAGAGCCTTGTATTGAATATCAAATGTGATTTGGGTTTGTCGTGAATGGTGTCTTCACTAACACTGTTCTTGAACCCAGTTGAGAAAAGATTAAATCTTTTTATTTAGATTTAATGAAGTGTACCAATTAAGTGATATTTAATTGGAATTGAATTGATATTGACTTTTGGGTTTATCGTGGACAGTGTTTTAAATAACAATCGTTCTTTAATCCGATAATTAATGGAATGTGACTTTGGGTTTATCGTGAACCGTGTTTTAAATGACACGGATTCTTTAACCCAGTTAACGATTAAAACTAAGTGGAGTTTTAATGAATCTTTAATTAGATTGAAATGATCGAAAATGGAGTATCACCAGTTTTGCTCCAGGCGATAGTTAAATCTTTAATTAGATTTAAACGTGAAACGGTAATTAAATTTTCCGATAACACGTGGTGTTAGATATGAAGTAAGACCCGTTTTACTTCATGGGATGAATAGGTTGGGATTGGGAAATTAAAACAAATGATTACTTCGGTAAGGTTCGTTAATCCCGACTAGTTGAATCAAAATTCAAAAGAAGATTAAAGAATAAATTTAAGGAATTTATCTTTGATAAAATTAATGGGAACCTTTCCCTATGAATGTGAAATTTAGAAACTAACCGTCGGTTAGCTAAGCAGAATGGTTTTCTGGATATTGATCTGATGTTGGTTTCGGCCTTCGGGGTTAATATTTGGGAAATTATTCTCTTGATTAATTTACGGTTAGTGACTGATGAATTGGAATGAGGCGTATGTTGTGTTTGTGTAACACTTATTTAAAATATACGCGAGTTATTCGGAAAGACCGGGTTTATCCCATTCTGAATAACTGTTGCGACGATAAGTCGAAGATGAAGACGATGGTCGAAGACCGGAGGTCTTCACGTCGTTTGGGTGATTACTGATGATCTTGATTGGGCTGTACACCCAGGAAGATGGAAACAGTTGGTGATCGTTCAGACGTACTTGGAGATCGATGGATATGCGGGGTACTAGGTGCCTCCAGTTTTGTTCAGACCCAGAACGGACTTGTAAATGGACTGTGTGTCTGACATTGGATTTTAGTCCGTGTGATTGATCTCTATTAAATATATATCTGTTTGGCGGCGGAGAATTTATTCTCTTGCTTAACGCTCTTCTCTGAGACGTACGAGCTCAGGGGTTATATATTGATGGATATCAAACGCATGGAGTGAATTGCCTGTGTGGCATGCCTAAGTGGCAATTGATCGAGGCTTCTGTTGAAAAGCAAAGTCTTATGGTTGATGATCGAAGCACGGCCTTTGTGGCGTAGCTTTGTGTAACGTTTACTTCGCGAGTTTCACACCCGGTATGAACCAAAAACGGGAGACGGACCTCAGGGAGGGCATGCGTTTCTTTCTAGTTAGAAGTGGCGTCAGTGGTTTTACATGCCCTGACGAGTTTGACTTATGTGGTTGTTGCTGTTGCGAGGTGCCTCGGTTATATCGGTTTCGGCCGATGCATTCTGGTCGGCAGACGGACCAGACTTACACCCCATAGGGTGGGGAAACGTAGTGTTCAGGCATAATAATCCACATCGGTGGACCGGCCCTGTCGCTCCAAGGCTTGCCTGCGCGCTTGCCTGAGACACGGACTAGAGCGTCTCGAATCGGTAGAGGACGATCCCTGGCCTCGGTTCATAGACGGAAATCCAATTTCCAAATACGTGACATTTGCGGTTTAATTTGTAGAGCCTAGTATGGCGACATAGTGGGATGGGGCACTTATGCCGCCTATGATTGATACTTATGATTTGAAGTGTTTTATACACTATGCACTTATAATAGTACCAAATGATTTGTTTTAAACGTATCAAGCATTCTTGGCTATTATAAGGTAAAAACCCTATCCTCCGGCTTGCGTTGCATTGTGTGATGGGAACTGGGTCTTATAATAGCTTCATTTTTCTTTATTTAGCATTGCGCTGTTTGTTTTATACACTGGTATTCTTGGGAGGAAACTCGTTCCGTGTTATACGGCGTGGTCCCTTGATTCGCCTAACTTTTAAAATAAAGATTAACAACTGTTTTTAGTTCTCACACCAGTCCCATGACTGACCTGGAGTTTATTGTTTTAACCTAAACTCTGGGTGCCCCTATTTTGACACGGGCAGCTAGTAGTTTTGGTTTTGCAGATTTATATTCACAGGATCCTGGTTTACAGCTGGAACGAGATCCTGAAAGCTTTGTATCCGTATATCTCCTTCTAGTTGTGTATTGTATTATTTTCCGCTGCTATGTAATTTATTGTAATCTCTGATATTTCTGTGTACTATATATTCATTTATACTTTGTATATTCTTGTAATCTGATGCATTGTTGTAATATACAGTGAAATGTTCTTTTGTATGCGTTCTATTCTGTCATGTTCTCAAACGATAGGGCGTTTCGAACGGTCTGGGTCGGTTTAGCGACTGGTTCGGACCGAGCGAAATTCCTTCTCGTCACACAGAGTTAGTCAAACATAGTATTCAGGGTAAGTTGCCATCTTGTACGACTGCTAGCATAATTCGCATGGCTGTAAATAGCCTAGGGCGGTCGGATGTTTCCTGAGGGAGTCAGGCGTAACCATTGTGATCGCTGCGATCTAGAGTCATGCGAATGGAGTTTAATCGAATATTAGTTATTCGATAGGAGTTAATCGAGTTGAGAAATAAGTTAAGTTAAATAAGTTGAGTTGATCGGGTGGTTCGACCAAGTTAGTCGAGCCTAGTTAATCAAATCGAATTGGTCGAACCAAGTAAGTCGAGTTAAGTTAGTCAAGTTAGTCGAGCCTAGTTAATCGAATCGAATTGGTCGAACCAAGTAAGTCGAGTTAAGTTAGTCAAGTTAGTCGAGCCTAGTTAATCGAATCGAATTGGTCGAACCAAGTAAGTCGAGTTAAGTTAGTCAAGTTAGTTGAGCCTAGTTAATCGAATCGAATTGGTCGAACCAAGTAAGTCGAGTTAGTCGAGTCAAGTTAAGTTAGTCGAGTTAAGTTCGTCGAGTTAAATAAATCGATGTTAGTTTCATCAAAAGGAGTTATCGATGTTAGTTTCATCGAAAGGAATTAATCGATGTTAGTTTCATTGAAAGGAGTTATCGATGTTAGTTTCTTCGAAAGGAATTAATCGATGTTAGTTTCATCGAAAGGAGTTATCGATGTTAGTTTCATCGAAAGGAGTTATTGATGTTAGTTTCATCGAAAGGAGTTATCGATTATAGTTTAATCGAAGTGAGATTTTCAAATATGAGATATTTGAAAAGGAAGAGTTATCGAATATTAGTTATTCGAAGAGAGATTATCGAATATCGTTTATTCGAGAAGGAGTTGATCGAATATAGGTTATTCGAAGAAGAGTTAATCAAATAGAGATTTCTCGAAGAGAGTTAATCGGCAAATTCGATTATATCGAATTCGGGAAAGTACTTATACTTTCCAGTGTTTAAATAGAGATTTATTTATTTATAAATAAATAAGTGTTAGGTTAATTATTCACTAATAAGAATAGAAGTTATAATTAAAGTTAGATAATTCGAAAGGAGGGATTATAACATTATCGTTATAACCAATGTTTTAAATATAGAAGTGAATTAGTAAATTTGAATCCGAAAAAGGTGTAAAGAAGTTGTTAAAGATTAAAAGATAAACTTTGACCATTTCGAAGTTATAACGTTGTTCAGTTAAGGTCTGAGAGGTAATTATACCCCAACTTGAGTGACTTCCTTCTTAACTGAGAAATGGTAAGGTTTGATCGTAAAGGAGTTTTGGAAATGTTTTCCAATCGAGAATCAGAAATGTTTTCTGATAAAAGAAAAATAAGAATTGAGAATATAGGGAAACAGGAGATAAGTAAATAAATGAACTAAAGAGATTTATGTTAAATGATGTTTGTTCGATATAATTTCCATTTGGAAAAAAATATCGTTGTTTGCACACTTGTTTTTCTTTGATAGTTAACTCACAGACTATCGAAGTTTTGACCATTTTAACGTTGTTAATATGGAGAGACCGGCTGGATTTTTATCCAAAGAACCACTCTGTATTGGCATAAGCGTTGCGAATCATATATGCCAAAGATAATTGAAGACGGAGTAAAATGCAAGGGCTGTTGTATAAGTCTTAGATAACAGTGACTAAGATGGATATACGGAATAGTGCCTTCGGTTTGTCCAGTCCCAGGTCAACTTGTATGGACGAAGGTCTGATAGAGTATATCCAATGGATCGCGTAAGTTGATCTGTTCACACGTATTCACGTTTGGTGGCGGAGGAATTTGTTTCTCTTAGCTGTATACCCGTGTTATTTTTGGATAAGTCAATTTGTGATTTGGCGGGTATGACGATGTGACATTTCTAAGTGAATGAAGATGGATGTCTGACATAGTATTTCCAGACGGTCACGTACATTGATTTCTTCAACTATACCCAGAGTGGAAGCGGAGAAGGAAACTTCTTTTAGCTGACACGTAATGTATGGTTGTGAACGTCAATTAGTGGTTCTGATGGATCTGACAATGTGGCATTCGAAGTGAATCTGATGTAATGATAAAGCGTAGCTTCTAGCCTCATCAACCGGTAAATGACAGAAATCGGGCAGGCAACATGGCTTAGTCGGTCACACCGAAGTAGGGTGTATAATCACCTATCTAGAGAATATTCATTTGTTTCTAAAATCTATCAATGCTGTCCCATATATATATATATATATATATATATATATATATATATATATATATATATATATATATATATATATATATATATACGGGAACGGTTGCTGATCCCAACCGTTGGTGATATACATTCGATACACTCAAGCGAAATGAGTGGTCGGTCATGTGTGGCTGAGTTACAAGATGTTCTTGGTTAACTCCAGTGTATCGTTCCTAGAGTACACTGATCGGAAGGTGGTTCCATACCTTGTCATAGTTGGAAATCCATTATCCAATACGTGCTTGCGATTTTGATTGTATACTATATATGTAGAACGTGAGATGAAAGCGTTTCTGCTAGTTGATATCTATTTGTACATAGACATTATTATAATATCAAAAGGTTTTTGATATAACGATATTTTGGATTCTCATAAGGAAAATACCCGTTCCGTTCTGCGGCGTGGTCTTATGAGATATCGTTTACTTGTTCATATACCTGTTTAAACTGTTTTCTTCATACCAGTCCCATGACTGACCCGGAGTTTACTTTGTTGTTTTCCCTAAACTCTTGGGTGCCTAAATTTGTACGGGCAGTCAAGTAGTCGGGTTTTACAGATATACCTGAAGAGCTGGAGCAGGAGGCTTCTGGATCATATAGCTATAGTTTATTTCTGCTGTGTTGTAAGTGCTATACTCTGATAAGTGCTATTGTATACATAACTGTTACATTTCAAAATTTTGTTATCTATTATATGTTATTCGTTCCGCTGTGAGGTTTGTGTTACTCTGATGTTGTGTTCTTCTTCTTCTTCTATTCTAAGTTTCTATCTTATCTATTCTCACCCTCTAATTTCTTTCATTAATTACCGGGATTTTTCGATGTTTTGGTTATCGACACGTTGGCTTATGTCGATAACCAAAGTCGCTCAAAATCCGGGTCGTTACAGTTGGTATCAGAGCTTAAGTTAAGAATTACTTGGCTCTGTGGCGTGACTCGGTAGAGATAGGGTTAGTAATACCCTAGATTGAGTTTGAGTGTATATATACGAGTGCGTATTTGTATTTGATATAAAAATGGTTTTATATTGTGGAGATTCGTCGGTTGAGTAGTTTATGAGTTCTGGTCGATCAGTTTGATCCACTTTATCGGTAGGAGTAAATAAACACTTGAATACGATGGACCGACACAGTATGGATATGTGATATATTATCATATATAGGATGTGTTGGTAGTAATTATAATCAGATAAGATTATAAAATGTGAAATGGTTATATGTAACCAATCAGAATTTATACAAGTGAATTATATGAAATTGGAATGAATTAAATCTGAATTTAGATCAGAATTGGAATTAAAAATCCCAGAGATGGGAAAGGTGTTTGTAAATGAATCTGGATTAGATATATGTGGATTTTAAAATCCTGGGAGGTTTTTAATTTTGTTTACAACATTGTAAAAGAATATTTGGAATTGATTTCAAGTTGGAAATGTTTAAAAATGGATTTGAAAGTGATATAGTATTGAACTCACTTCGATAACTGGAAAATAGATTCCGATGTTGATCATGACATCATCGGTGTTCATTTTCGAGTGTGTAAGTGACGGATTACTACCAAGGATTTTGATTTTTAATTGTTTTGAGAAAAACAAAATTGTTTGAATCCTGCAAAGGAGAGTTTGGGTTTTGAGAAAAACCAAGCGGTTTAAAACTCCCAGGAAAAAGACAGTTTGAATTTAAAAGCAATTGAATAAAAAATTCGTGGAGACAAACTGGAATGGAATCCGGTTAAGTGGAATTTGAATTATAATAGAAATTATCAAGATAAAATTGGATTTATATGATAGGGATTTGAAACGATATTTGGTTAGGGAGTTATGGATTTGAAATCGAGAATAGGACTTTGATTTAAAAGTTGAATTTGGCTCGGACAAACGAATGGTTGTGTTGAGGATAAACAGATCAGAGTTTGATTTGATTGATATTGGTGTATGCTGAATTGACAGCAGGTGAAAGTGATAAGGTTAATATGCCCGACAAAAAGGTACAAGTTTATATTTGATATAAGCATGAGATTTATGAGCCGAATTGGAAAGCCACTTGGCTGTTCGATTTTCTTTTGGGTTGGAGATGGCCTAGAGAGGCGAGTTGTGGTTTTACCGATAGTGCTGTACAAAGGAGGTGCTGGCAAAATTTTTCGAAAATTAAAAGTATTAGAAAATTTACAGAATTTTTGAAAATTTTAGTTAGTCGGAATGAATAAATATTTTAGTCGATATTAATTGGTTCAGTTGAAATCAGAAATAAGGGGTAAACAAATCTTAGGAGTTCCAATAGATAGGGTCATCCTCTAGCTTAGCAATTTCGAGGACAAAATTATTTTAAGTGGGGAAGAATGTAATGACCAGCATTTTCTGCGATATATAATTAATTTATTTAATTATATAATTGGTGATTTAGAGAAGTTAATGATCGTTTAATTAAAAAAATATTGAATATTTAATAAATAATTATAATATAATAATATATTATAATGTCGAAATCGTCGGAAATAGTGAAATTCACTATATCGTGTGAATTGAATAGCATACGAGATTTGGTGGAGTTTCAATTCGAAATATAATAACGATTATATTGAATCGACGACAGTTGAACGTATAGTTTATAATATATTTATAAACGAGCTCGAAATGGCGCTGCAGTTCGCTATTTGGCGATTTGAACTTCAACTGAATGTACATGATTCGTTTTAAGCAGGATTTCTGTGAAACAAGAAATGTACGGAGCTGGTGGAGTATATCTTTCAAGTGGAAGAGAAAAATCGGGATTTCGTCGTGTAGATTTTTAGATATATCCAAATCAAATTTCAGAATAGTCGCTATAGATTCGTTTATCAGCCATAACAGTTATTTCAAAATAACTAGATATCGGGTGTGAATTCAGACAAGGTTCTTTTGGGACATTACGATAATTTAATTTTTAGAATTTTATGGTAATTTTTAATTAATTTAATAAGCGACTTTTTATTTGGAGTATTTCGCACCCTAAAATCAACATTTTGAAGTTTCAAAATATGAGTCCATCTACCAGTATTATTATATTTTTGGGATCGGGAAACCTTGCTCATCTCAACAATATTTTTACTTCTGTCAATACCAGTCCGTAAGTGAATGGAATTCGATATTTCCGGGTACACGCTCTCCACATGGCCAACATGTAGAACTAAATGAAGGGTTGCCATGAAAACTAAATATATAAAATGCTTATGTTCCTCCCTAGGCCATGTCCCTCGTAGCATGAATGAAAGAACAAAGGTAGACCACATTCTCCGTTGGTTTCAACCACAATTCTTTGTGGCCTCAAAAGCTAAAACGTGGTTCTCCATAAACCATCTTCATAAAGTCACTTTAAAACCTTGTAACCAAATCACTCCGTTCTACAGCAAACATCATATTCCGCCGCCACTTATATACTTCCAGTAAAATAAAAACATCTTCAAAAATCAAATAGAAATCAAAACAATATCTATAAATCTAGATGTAAATATATTTAGCATCCTGGGGTGAAGAGCTTCAAGCTCGTGTAATCCTTGTAGAGTCTGAACTCTCGTCGCTCGCTGGAAGTTTGCACAGAAACACCTAGGGTTCGGCGGTGTGATTGATTTAGGGACTTGGGGTTGATTTCGAACATGGTTTTGGACGTAGAGGATCAAATGGCAACCAGTAGCGAGCTATGGTGGATTTCGATCAGGAAGAGTGAGACGACCCGAACTTCCCTGTAAAGGAAAGCACGGATAGAATTGAGGACAAGACAAAATGGAACGCATACAGAAGAACATTTCATTGTTATTACAACAATTCCATCAGATACAAGAATATACAGAGTATAAATGAATAAATTACATTCGATAAATATCAGAGATTACAATAAATTACATAGCAGCGGAAAAATAATACAAAAGCACAACTAGAAGTGATACACGGATACAGAGCTTTCCGAGCATCGTTCCAGCTGTATATCAGGAACCTGTGAATATAAATCTGCAAAACCAAAACTACTAGCTGCCCGTGCGGAAAATAGGGGCACCCAGAGTTTAGGTTAAAACAATAAACTCCAGGTCAGTCATGTGACTGGTGTGAGAACTAAAACAGTTATAATTCTTTATTTTAAAGTTCGGTAAATCAAGGGACCACGCCGTAAAACACGGAACGGGTTTCCTCCCAAGAATACCAGTGCATAAAACAAAACAACGCAATGCTTTTTGGAAAAATGAAGCTATTATAAGACCCAGGTCCCATCACACAATGCAACGCAAGCCGGAGGATAGGGTTTTCCCTTATAATAGCCAAACATGCTTGGTACGTTTAAAACAAATCATTTGATACTATTATAAGTGTATAGTGTCAAAACAATTTCAATCATAAATATCAATCATAGGCGGCATGGGTACCATCTATCATGTCACCATACTAGTTCTACAATTAAAACCGCAATATCACGTATTGGAAATTGGATTCCGTCATGAGTCGAGGCAAGGGGCAAGCTCCTCTCCGCGTTCGAGACACTCTAGCAAATGCCTCGGGACCGCACACAGCAATCCCCTGGATCCTCCAAGGCCGGTCCTCTCTTACTTTTGAGGATTGGCAATTCCTGAACACACGTTTCCCGGTCCTTACAGACCTATATCCGAGGCGCTTCGTATCCAACAACCACATAGGTGAAAAGTATATAAATGTCAGGGCTGGTAGGTCACTGACACCACCCTAGCTAGAAAGAAACGTCGTGCACTCCTTGGGTCCGTATCCCGTTTTTGACTCATACCGAGGTGTGAGGCTCGCGAATTCACGTTATACACAAAGCTACGCCACACAGGCCGTGCTTTGATCATCAACCACAAGACTTTGCTTTTCAACAGAAGCCTTGATCAATTGCCACTTCCGCATGCCACATTGGCAATTCACTCCATGCGACTGATGTCCATTGATATACAACCTCTGAGCTCGTACGTCTCAGAGAAGGGCGTTAAGCAAGAGAATAAATTCTCCGCCGCCAAACAAATGTATATTTAATAGAGATCAATCAACACAGAATAAAATCCAATGTCAGACACACAATCCATTTACAAGTTCGTTCTGGGTCTGAACGAAACCGAAGGCACTTTCCTCGCATATCCATCCATCTCCAAGTACGTCTGGACGATCACCAACTGTTTCCCTCATCCTGGGTGTACAGCCCAATCAAGATCATCAGTAATCACCCAAACGATGTGAAGACTTCCGGTCTTCAACCATCGTCTTCATCTTTGACATCTCGTCGAATCGGTTATTCAGAATGGGTATAAACCCGGCCTTTCTGAATAACCCACGTATATAATAAACGAATGTTACACAAGCACAACAAACGCCTCATTCCAATTCAGAATATTCTTTTATTCACAAAATCACATTCTTAGGGAGATGTTCCCATTAATTTTATCCAAGATAAATTCTTCTAAATTTATTCTTTAATCCTCCTTTGGATATCATTTCAAACTAGTCGGGATTAGCGAATCACACCGAAGTAATTATTTATTTTATTTCCCAATCCCAACCTATATATCCCATGGAGAAAACTGGTAATACTCCACATCTAACACCATGGTGTTATCGGTAAAATTAATTACCATTTCACGTTCAAATCTAATTAAAGATTTAACTATCGCTTTGGAGCAAAACTGGTGGTGCTCCATTCTCGATCACCTTTCAGATTTGATAATTTAAATTATCAATTCACATTTTAATCTAATTAAAGATTCATTAAAACTCCACTTAGTTTTAATCCTTTCAAAAATCAACATCTTACCTTTAACTAGGGTAAAGAACCAATGTCATCTAAAACACGCTTCACGATAAACTCAAATCACATTTGATATTAAATACAAGGCTCTGAATAGAAAATATATCGGCTTATATTCAATATCAAATTCTGAAACCAACATATATCGTATTGGAAATAACGATATAAAATATATCTTTCAAATTCCCATAACAATATCTGTATAGTCACGAAATCCAACATCGAAATATCCCGAAGATAATTTCGATTCAACTCCAGTCCAATTCACGTATTGGGAATATTGATTATTTTCAAAATCACTTTCAAATTCAATTTATTTATTTCAAAAATAAATTGATTTTAGTCCTAGTTCAAAACTAGTTTATTTCGATAAAATCTATTTTTATCTTTTCAAATGTGGAATTCTTCATCCCAGTTCTTTCCGATTCACATATTATGATTTTACACAAATTATCAATATTTTTAATAATTTTATCAAGGCCATTACAGTCGATTTCCATCAACGGCTATCGAACTGCACTTACAACGACCTTTCTCAAATTTGATTTGGACATAATTCCAAATCCAACCGTTAGATTTCAAATTTCTAATATTCATTGGAAAGCTCTTTTCGATACGAACCCAACGGTTCCGGTTTTAGGAGAATCCGACGGTCGGATCTCCCGCAACGTCAATTCGAAGTCAATGGTCGAAATTCACGAACTGCCGCGGAGCGGCGCGTTCTATTCAGGCCATTATATATATAATATATATATATATTATATATATTTCGTCGATTTCCTTTTAAAACGTATTTTATAAATCGTTTTAAATTCGTTTTCAAAACCATTTCAACTCTATATTCAATTTCAAATCGATTGGATTTCAATTCAACTCGAATTCATTTCAATTTTATTTAACTCGAATTCAAATTCGTTTCAATTCAATTCAATTTGAATTTACCTTCTATTTGATTCAATTCGAATTCGTTTCAAATTGATTTCAATTCAATTTCAGTTCGTTTTAAATTTCATTCAAAATGATTTCGATTCGTTTTTAATTCAATTTCAATTTAATTCCATTTGAATTCATTTCTATTTTATTCGAATTCAAATTCACTTTCTATTCAATTCAATTCAAATCGAGTTCACTTTCTATTCAATTCGAATCGAATTCATTTTCTATTCGATTTGAATTCATTTCAAATTGATTCAATAAAATTTCAATTTCAATTTTTATCCAATTCAATTTGAATTTCATTTCAAAATATTAGATTTTGAAATCACTTTTTAATATTCATTGTAAAACGAATAAAATCGATATAAATATCGTTCACGTCAAAATAGCGCATCTCTAATCCACACGGCTTTATATTTTTCAAAAACTTCTTTATTCTATTCAACAAATGAATATTTATTCTATTCAACACATGAATCTATATTTCTTTCAACACACGACTATTTTTGTTATGTAAAATATTTTATAAAACTATGGTATCTATCGTTTGATTTTAATTAGACTTCTACTGGGAAGTAGTTCTAATCTTAAATATGATAAAGATGTAATTTATTTTATTTAAAATATTTTACTCAACACATGAATAGTTTCAACCCATGATCATCGTCAACACATGACTATTTTTATATTCAACACATGAATTTTCTTTTATAATACTCATTATTTTCCCGATTGGAATGAGGCCCAATCAATCACCATATAATGTTAATTATATGGATTTTCATACATCACACGTATATAATAGCATTGAAAAATAATCAACCATCAACCAAAGTGCACTACACTGTATAAGCATCAAATATAGATATCTTACGCTTATAACAGCCTGTCAATCGACCGATCGACATATTTAATCAATCAGGATGAGTGAACTTCAAATTTCATCCTAACACCCTTGTGGGGTTTCAAACAATCAAACACAGATTTTTAGTTGTGCAGTTGGGCGATGTGTAAAATTTATCGACCCAATCGAAATCAGTCAAATCAGTGTATATAAACAAATCGGTCGATTTGTTTATAAATATTTATTTATTCACTTTCACGTTAAAAACTATATTTTTAACGATAATATATTTTATTTTAACACATGAATTTCTATTCAGTTCATTTATCAAATAAAATGATATCTTTATTTTTCTAACTTATTTTAGAAAATTTCGGCGGCATAACGGCACGATACTAGAAACGGGACAAGGCCTAGCCTTATCCCCGGTCTAGTGAAGGCCCACGCCATTCACACATCAATCAAATCCATTCCATTTCACCAAACAATTCAATTCCAACCAAATAAACTAACCAACTACTCAACCAAACAATTTAACAAGCAAGCCATCCATGGTCTGTGGATGACGGGTGTCGGGTGCTACTAAGCACCGTCTGCATCCTAGTATATATATATATATAACTAGAAAAAGAGAATTTAGAGTGAGAAGTTCTCACCAATAGCTATCCAACTTCACGACACTTCATTTATAGAAATCTTCTTCGTTCTCGCCTTTTCATCTCCTTTGTTGCCCGTAGCCACTACATATATAAAAATCACACATTTTTATATTTTGATGTCTTTAAAATAAAAATCACATTTTTATTTATTCACTTTCAATTTAAAAATCATATTTTTATAATCACTTCATATATTTAAAAATCGAATTTTTACTGCTGTTCAATATATAAAAACGAATTTTTTTCTATGCTGTTCAATATATAAAAATTATATTTTTACTTCTCTATTTTCTATATAAAGATCTCGCCTTTTCAAATATAAAGATTTCGCCTTTTCAAATATAAATATTTCGCCTTTTCAAATATAACTATTTCGCCTTTTCAAATATAACTATTTCGCCTTTTCAAATATAACTATTTCGCCTTTTCAAATATAACTATTTTTAATATTCCTATCATGTGAAAATTATATTTTTAATACTTTAAAAATATAAAAATCATATTTTTACTACTTCTACTTAATAAAGATTATATTTTTACTTTGATGTTATATATAAAAATCATATTTTTACTTGCTACTTCACATGAATAAAAAATCTAACCTTTCTAAAAAAAAATCCAATCTTTCTTATGTTAAAAAAGAACAACACTTTCATGTTTATAAAATCACGTTTTTATAGAGTTGGAAAATCAGAGTTCTATATGATAAATAAAATAAATAAAGTAAACAATAAATAAATAAAACTTACAGCGCACGAGGGGGGGGGGGGGTTTCTTGCTCGCGGAAGCGTGGTGGGCCCTCCAGCAGGCGGCGGAGGTGGAGCGGAAAGGGGGGGTTTCTTTTCAGAGGAAGAAGAAGAAGGAGAGGAGGGAGAAGGAAGCAGCGGTGGCTCATCGGGGGGGGGGGGAGGGGGGGGGGGGGGGCGATGCGGCTGAGGCTGCGGTGGAGAGAGAAGAAAGGAAGAGGAGGAAGAAGAGGAGAGGGCGGCTACAGGGAGGAGAAGGGCAGGAAGAAGAAGAGAGGGAGGCGGCGGCAGAGGTGGCGCCCCACCTGGGGCGGCGGCGGTTCATCGGGGAGGGGCGGCGGCTCCTCCCCCGTCGCTCTCTTCCTTTTTTTTTTCAAATCGATTTCTGATTTAATCAGGGGGGGCAACGGGTTTTAAGGAGAGGGTTTTCTTTTCTTTTCTTTTATTATTATTTAATTATTTTATTATTTTTAAAAGTTGACTTTTACATACGACCTCTAAACGAGGTCCACCGCCTGTCGTCCATAGCGTTTTACCCCCATTCCGAACACAATGGGATATGTATCGTAGGTTGATTTGATCGTTACAATCAGTTTCCGTTAAATTTACATTTAAATCACTATATTGAATTTTAAACGTACATTTCAAATTACCGGGGTCACATACTAATTCTAAAAATTCCTGAAAAATATTTTCTAGCTTCGTATTGACAATACGGTCCTAACAAAAATAATTTCGTCGAATTCTGAGACCGTATGAAAAATGGCCAATTTCCAGTCGATTAAAATCAACTGAAACTGGTCAAACGCGTTTTCCTTTGCCATGCTCACATATTGATTCGAAAAATTATGAAATTTGGAATCTAACAATAATTTGACATCACGGATCCAACAAAAGTGGTTTCGTCGAAATCCGAGGTCGTTTGCAAAATGTCTATTTTTAAGGGCCTGAATTCCATAGCGACTATTCAGAATTTTCAACTGGGCATATCTTTTGATTCGCGCTATGAAATTTTGATTTTTCGGATTCGTTGGAAAGATATTCTCTATTAGATCCTAATGTTTTTGGTTTCACTAAAATCCGGATTGTTTTGCACCCGGTACATTCAATTGAAGTTTGAAATCGAATTATCGAACTACCGCGCCATTTTCAATTCTATTTATAATTATAAATAAATATTTATATTCTAACGACGACGTATATAAATATATACGTTCGAATTATATTCAAATTAAATTTCTCGTCGATATTATTTAAAATAATCTATTTTAAATATCAAAATTCGCTAAAATCGCCAAAATAAAAATTTTAAACTGGCTCAGATTTTGCGGGTTATTACAATCTCCCCCACTTAAAACTTTTCGTCCCCGAAAAGGAACAAAGTCGAAAGTGGTTTGATTAATCAACTCTGCGTTCGATCTGGCTCCCGTTCTCCAACTTTTCAGTTTCTGAGAATTTTCAAAATTTCAAAAATTTGGCTAACACCCTAAATTTTCGAAAAATTTCGCCATAACCTCCCCTGCACCGGGAGCATCGGGGAATTTCAAATAGCTTCCCCGGTCCTTCAGATCTCAAAAAGAAAAAGAAAAAGCCAAGCGGCTAGCCAATAGGCTCATAAAATCATCATCACCCAAACAAAACAGTAAATTATAGTAAACATGTACCTATTTGTCGGGCAAACAAATTTTATTCTCTGCTCTAGCCTCCTTGCTATGACCTGTTCAATGTAAGTATATGTATATGCAAGCAAATGCGACCGATTTTCAATACAATTCAATATTTGGTTCAATTAGACTAAATGGTTCAAAATTATCAAACAAATGAACAAACAACACAAACATCAATCAATTAGTGAATTAGAGTTTCAAATTCATAATTTTGATATATATACGGAAAATCATGTTTTGATGCCAATTCACAACAATGTGTTCTAGCTATATTAGTTTTGGTTCTCACACCAGTCTAATGGAAATATATAGAAATCACACCTTCGAAACACGAATATAAACACTGATGATGTGGCCACATCATCAGAATTATCCCCGGATATCTAGAATGTGACTCTATATCTATCCAATATATTAAAACTTCGAATATACGTTCATGACGCGTATACGCGAAATCTATATATACTCGACTGTCCATATTCAAAATAAATAAATAATCAAATACGTATAAAGCGATTTAAATTTTAAAACAAAATTGTTTTCATTTGAAAAATATACTCTTCACACTCGTTCTAGGATACTACTAATCCTATCTCTAACGAGTCATTCTAATTGGATATTACTAATCCAATATCTGATGAATTCTTTCGTATGGTTCTAATGTGTCTTGTTCTCGAGCTCTGTAAACCAAAGCTCTGATACCAAACTGAGACGACCCGAACTTCCCCGTAAAGGAAAGCACGGATAGAATTGAGGACAAGACAAAATGGAACGCATACAGAAGAACATTTTATTGTTATTACAACAATTCCATCAGATACAAGAATATACAGAGTATAAATGAATAAATTACATTCGATAAATATCAGAGATTACAATAAATTACATAGCAGCGGAAAAATAATACAAAAGCACAACTAGAAGTGATACACGGATACAGAGCTTTCCGAGCATCGTTCCAGCTGTATATCAGGAACCTGTGAATATAAATCTGCAAAACCAAAACTACTAGCTGCCCGTGCGGAAAATAGGGGCACCCAGAGTTTAGGTTAAAACAATAAACTCCAGGTCAGTCATGTGACTGGTGTGAGAACTAAAACAGTTATAATTCTTTATTTTAAAGTTCGGTAAATCAAGGGACCACGCCGTAAAACACGGAACGGGTTTCCTCCCAAGAATACCAGTGCATAAAACAAAACAACGCAATGCTTTTTGGAAAAATGAAGCTATTATAAGACCCAGGTCCCATCACACAATGCAACGCAAGCCGGAGGATAGGGTTTTCCCTTATAATAGCCAAACATGCTTGGTACGTTTAAAACAAATCATTTGATACTATTATAAGTGTATAGTGTCAAAACAATTTCAATCATAAATATCAATCATAGGCGGCATGGGTACCATCTATCATGTCGCCATACTAGTTCTACAATTAAAACCGCAATATCACGTATTGGAAATTGGATTCCGTCATGAGTCGAGGCAAGGGGCAAGCTCCTCTCCGCGTTCGAGACACTCTAGCAAATGCCTCGGGACCGCACACAGCAATCCCCTGGATCCTCCAAGGCCGGTCCTCTCTTACTTTTGAGGATTGGCAATTCCTGAACACACGTTTCCCGGTCCTTACAGACCTATATCCGAGGCGCCTCGTATCCAACAACCACACAGGTGAAAAGTATATAAATGTCAGGGCTGGTAGGTCACTGACACCACCCTAGCTAGAAAGAAACGTCGTGCACTCCTTGGGTCCGTATCCCGTTTTTAACTCATACCGAGGTGTGAGGCTCGCGAATTCACGTTATACACAAAGCTACGCCACACAGGCCGTGCTTTGATCATCAACCACAAGACTTTGCTTTTTAACAGAAGCCTTGATCAATTGCCACTTCCGCATGCCACATTGGCAATTCACTCCATGCGACTGATGTCCATCGATATACAACCTCTGAGCTCGTACGTCTCAGAGAAGGGCGTTAAGCAAGAGAATAAATTCTCCGCCGCCAAACAGATGTATATTTAATAGAGATCAATCAACACAGAATAAAATCCAATGTCAGACACACAATCCATTTACAAGTTCGTTCTGGGTCTGAACGAAACCGGAGGCACTTTCCTCGCATATTCATCCATCTCCAAGTACGTCTGGACGATCACCAACTGTTTCCCTCATCCTGGGTGTACAGCCCAATCAAGATCATCAGTAATCACCCAAACGATGTGAAGACTTCCGGTCTTCAACCACCGTCTTCATCTTCGACATCTCGTCGAATCGGTTATTCAGAATGGGTATAAACCCGGCCTTTCTGAATAACCCACGTATATAATAAACGAATGTTACACAAGCACAACAAACGCCTCATTCCAATTCAGAATATTCTTTTATTCACAAAATCACATTCTTAGGGAGATGTTCCCATTAATTTTATCCAAGATAAATTCTTCTAAATTTATTCTTTAATCCTCCTTTGGATATCATTTCAAACTAGTCTGGATTAGCGAATCACACCGAAGTAATTATTTATTTTATTTCCCAATCCCAACCTATATATCCCATGGAGAAAACTGGTAATACTCCACATCTAACACCACGGTGTTATCGGTAAAATTAATTACCATTTCACGTTCAAATCTAATTAAAGATTTAACTATCGCTTTGGAGCAAAACTGGTGGTGCTCCATTCTCGATCACCTTTCAGATTTGATAATTTAAATTATCAATTCACATTTTAATCTAATTAAAGATTCATTAAAACTCCACTTAGTTTTAGTCCTTTCAAAAATCAACATCTTGCCTTTAACTGGGGTAAAGAACCAATGTCATCTAAAACACGCTTCACGATAAACCCAAATCACATTTGATATTAAATACAAGGCTCTGAATAGAAAATATATCGGCTTATATTCAATATCAAATTCTGAAACCAACATATATCGTATTGGAAATAACGATATAAAATATATCTTTCAAATTCCCATAACAATATCTGTATAGTCACGAAATCCAACATCGAAATATCCCGAAGATAAATTCGATTCAACTCCAGTCCAATTCACGTATTGGGAATATTGATTATTTTCAAAATCACTTTCAAATTCAATTTATTTATTTCAAAAATAAATTGATTTTAGTCCTAGTTTAAAACTAGTTTATTTCGATAAAATCTATTTTTATCTTTTCAAATGTGGAATTCTTCATCCCAGTTCTTTCCGATTCACATATTATGATTTTACACAAATTATCAATATTTTTAATAATTTTATCAAGGCCCGTACAGTCGATTTCCATCAACGGCTATCGAACTGCACTTACAACGACCTTTCTCAAATTTGATTTGGACATAATTCCAAATCCAACCGTTAGATTTCAAATTTCTAATATTCATTGGAAAGCTCTTTTCGATACAAACCCAACGGTTCCGGTTTTAGGAGAATCCGACGGTCGGATCTCCCGCAACGTCAATTCGAAGTCAATGGTCGAAATTCACGAACTGCCGCGGAGCGGCGCGTTCTATTTAGGCCATTATATATATAATATATATATATATATTATATATATTTCGTCGATTTCCTTTTAAAAGGTATTTTATAAATCGTTTTAAATTTGTTTTCAAAACCATTTCAACTCTATATTCAATTTCAAATCGATTGGATTTCAATTCAACTCGAATTCATTTCAATTTTATTTAACTCGAATTCAAATTCATTTCAATTCAATTCAATTTGAATTTACCTTCTATTTGATTCAATTCGAATTCGTTTCAAATTGATTTCAATTCAATTTCAGTTCGTTTTAAATTTCATTCAAAATGATTTCGATTCGTTTTTAATTCAATTTCAATTTAATTCCATTTGAATTCATTTCTATTTTATTCGAATTCAAATTCACTTTCTATTCTATTCAATTCAAATCGAGTTCACTTTCTATTCAATTCGAATCGAATTCATTTTCTATTCGATTCGAATTCATTTCAAATTGATTCAATAAAATTTCAATTTCAATTTTTATCCAATTCAATTTGAATTTCATTTCAAAATATTAGATTTTGAAATCACTTTTTAATATTCATTGTAAAACGAATAAAATCGATATAAATATCGTTCACGTCAAAATAGCGCATCTCTAATCCACACGGCTTTATATTTTTCAAAAACTTCTTTATTCTATTCAACAAATGAATATTTATTCTATTCAACACATGAATCTATATTTCTTTCAACACACGACTATTTTTGTTATGTAAAATATTTTATAAAACTATGGTATCTATCGTTTGATTTTAATTAGACTTCTACTGGGAAGTAGTTCTAATCTTAAATATGATAAAGATGTAATTTATTTTATTTAAAATATTTTACTCAACACATGAATAGTTTCAACCCATGATCATCGTCAACACATGACTATTTTTATATTCAACACATGAATTTTCTTTTATAATACTCATTATTTTCCCGATTGGAATGAGGCCCAATCAATCACCATATAATGTTAATTATATGGATTTTCATACATCACACGTATATAATAGCATTGAAAAATAATCAACCATCAACCAAAGTGCACTACACTGTATAAGCATCAAATATAGATATCTTACGCTTATAACAGCCTGTCAATCGACCGATCGACATATTTAATCAATCAGGATGAGTGAACTTCAAATTTCATCCCAACACCCTTGTGGGGTTTCAAACAATCAAACACAGATTTTTAGTTGTGCAGTTGGGCGATGTGTAAAATTTATCGACCCAATCGAAATCAGTCAAATCAGTGTATATAAACAAATCGGTCGATTTGTTTATAAATATTTATTTATTCACTTTCACGTTAAAAACTATATTTTTAACGATAATATATTTTATTTTAACACATGAATTTCTATTCAGTTCATTTATCAAATAAAATGATATCTTTATTTTTCTAACTTATTTTAGAAAATTTCGGCGGCATAACGGCACGATACTAGAAACGGGACAAGGCCTAGCCTTATCCCCGGTCTAGTGAAGGCCCACGCCATTCACACATCAATCAAATCCATTCCATTTCACCAAACAATTCAATTCCAACCAAATAAACTAACCAACTACTCAACCAAACAATTTAACAAGCAAGCCATCCATGGTCTGTGGATGACGGGTGTCGGGTGCTACTAAGCACCGTCTGCATCCTAGTATATATATATATATAACTAGAAAAAGAGAATTTAGAGTGAGAAGTTCTCACCAATAGCTATCCAACTTCACGACACTTCATTTATAGAAATCTTCTTCGTTCTCGCCTTTTCATCTCCTTTGTTGCCCGTAGCCACTACATATATAAAAATCACACATTTTTATATTTTGATGTCTTTAAAATAAAAATCACATTTTTATTTATTCACTTTCAATTTAAAAATCATATTTTTATAATCACTTCATATATTTAAAAATCGAATTTTTACTGCTGTTCAATATATAAAAACAAATTTTTTTCTATGCTGTTCAATATATAAAAATTATATTTTTACTTCTCTATTTTCTATATAAAGATCTCGCCTTTTCAAATATAAAGATTTCGCCTTTTCAAATATAAATATTTCGCCTTTTCAAATATAACTATTTCGCCTTTTCAAATATAACTATTTCGCCTTTTCAAATATAACTATTTCGCCTTTTCAAATATAACTATTTCGCCTTTTCAAATATAACTATTTTTAATATTCCTATCATGTGAAAATTATATTTTTAATACTTTAAAAATATAAAAATCATATTTTTACTACTTCTACTTAATAAAGATTATATTTTTACTTTGATGTTATATATAAAAATCATATTTTTACTTGCTACTTCACATGAATAAAAAATCTAACCTTTGTAAAAAAAAATCCAATCTTTCTTATTGTAACGACCCGGGATTTTCGACTCCGAAAATCGACACAAAACCCAGCGTCAACTGTTCAGACATCGAAAATACCGAATCATTAATAGAAAGAAATTAGAGGGTGAGATAGAAAAGATAGAACTAATAGAATAGAAGAAGAAGAAAAACCACAACTGAGTAGAATCAGAGTAAACACGAATCTCACAGCGGAACGAATAAAATATATTATATAACATAACTTTGAAATACAAAACTGTATTGTATATACATACCATTACCAGAGTACAATACATCATATCACAGCGGAAATAGTCTCTAAATACTAACGGTGAAGCCTTCTGCTTTTAGCTCCTTCAAACGTATCTGTAAAAGCCTGAAACACTTGACTGCCCGTACAAATTTGGGCACCCAAGAGTTTAGGGAAAACAAACAAAATAAACTCTGGGTCAGTCATGGGACTGGTGTGAGTAAATTCCAACCATACGGTTTAACTTTGAAAATCCTTTTTTGAAACAAAAAGGATAATAGTAAGACCAATCCACACATAAACATGGATGGCTTTTACCTTACTATAACCCAAAATATTTTGATATCAAAATCCAGTGATATTATAATAATGTCTAATCAAATAAATAACCAAATAGTAGAATGCTTGCATCTCACGCTCTACATACATAGTATAAAATCAAAAACCGCAGGGCGCTTATTGGAGATTGGATTCCAGCTATAACAAGGTATGGGACCACCTTCCGATGATGTATCTCTAGAGGCAAATACACCTGGGTTCAACAAGAACGTCTTGCAACCCGACCCACACATAACCGACCACTCATTTCGCTTGAGTGTATCGAATGTATATCACCAACGGTTGGGCTCAAACCACCGTTCCCGAATGGGCAGAATCGATAGATTTAGAAACAAAAGGAATTTCTCTAGATAGGTGATTATACACCCTAATGGGAGCGACCCACATAGCCATGCTGCCTGCCCGATTTTTTTGTCATTTCCCGGCTGTGAAGCTTGAGGCTACGTCTACCTTTTAGGACATCTGGCCACCATACACTTTGAATGCCACATCGTCAAACCCGTCAAGTCACTAGTTAATCTCCTCAAAGATAATACGGGCATAAAAGCTAAGAGAAACGAATTTCTCCGCCACCAGACGTAACATCTTGAAAAGATCGTCTTATGTGATCCGTTAGGAATACTTTGTCAGACATTCGTCCATACAAGTTGTCCTGGGACTGGACAAACATAAAACACCATTCTGAAACAGGACGACTCCTGCATTTCACTCCGTCTTCAATTTTCTTCAGCATAATCGAATACGCAACGTTTATGCCTATACGGAGTGGTTCTCGGATAATATATCCAACCGGTCTCCCCGTATTGACAACGAGGGTCAAAACACTTCGATAGTCGGTTATTTAACTATCGAAGTAAAAACAACATCCATTCAAACATCACACCTCGCTGGCCCTTTCTAATATTTTCCCGTTCCCTATATCTTCCTAGATAATTTCTCAAAGCTCGTTAAGCCCTTCACGCTCTGGAAAACATTTCCAAATATTATAAAACCTTATTTTTTTTCATATTCTTGAAACCCTATGTCATTAACGTTCGAAAACATTTCTCGCTTTTACACACTTCAAATTTTCTGTACATGCATCATTTATATTGGAAAATATATCCAATAACCATTTAATTCTACAATGATTGCTTTTCAAACATAATTCACTTTAAACCGCGAATGTTATCTCTCATAGAAACTGATCCCATTAAATCAAACCAACTTGGTTTTAACAATAAATATCACCATCGATTATATACATACAATTTGACGAAGCTAAATCCCACTGTATCACTTCTTCGGAAAAACATAATTATTTCCTTATCACTTGGCTAAGTGAGTTTCAAACCCCTCTAGGGAATAGTGCTATATCTCATAATCACGCTTAAGCTTGGTCAACAGCGCTAATTTATCGTTATAGTTCAAAAACTTGTCAGACGCTGTAATATTCTTCTTTATAGCTAATCTCAACATAATAGTCACGCTTAAGCCTAGTCAACAACGCTATTTTATCGCTATAGTTTACAGATTTGCAATACGCTACCATATTCCACTTTATAACTAATCCCGTCACCTCTTTCCGTTACAAAAATCTTGACATCTCTTTCTATTACAAAAATCTTGACATCTCTTTCTGTTACAGAAATCATGAATCTATTTCCGTTACAAAAATATTGGCATCACTTTCCGTTACAAAAATATTGACATCACTTTCCGTTACAAAAATATTGACATCTCTTTCCGTTACAAAAATCTTGATATCTCTTTTCGTTACAAAAATCTTGATATCTTTTTTCATTACAAAAATCTTGATATCTCTTTTCGTTACAAAAATCTTGATATCTTTTTCTGTTACAAAATCTTGACCACTCTTTCTGTTACAAAAATCTTAACAACTTTTAAATATGATTTTATGACGCCATATCCTTATTTGAAAACTCGGTTGTTTAAATTTATTTACATTGGCCATTAACTCTTCACCCCCATCTTCCTTAAACATTTCTCTTTAAACTTCTCTTATCAAAAATTGATCACGTTCTTTGTCTTTTTAGCAATTTACTTCTCATTCGTATTATTATACCCAATTCAATAAAACATCTCAATATAAACTTGATACCAGTTTATAATAGAATTTCTATTATAATTTAAACTTTGCTTTAATTATAAAGATATAATTTTTTAAAATTAACATCGTTGATTTGTCTGACGGTCAACCAACTTTTTAACAAAATGGGTTTATGGTTGACTGTCGCTGATATCTTTTATTTACCAAATCAACATAACGTTGAATGTCCATTCAGCACGGTTCAAACAGTGTACAAACAATACAATTAAATATTTAGGAATCCGGTTGAGTTCCTCCAACCGATTTCCGCATCCACAGATATTAGTCAAATCAGTATCAACCAATGATGTGTACATATGCAACGATATATGTTTATTTCAACCAATTTAACCATAATCTGTCTAAACAACCATCACACAGCATTCAACCATTATTTAAAACATAATTAAAATATTTTAAATAAAACAGAGTTAGTGAATTTACTCACCTTTGCGCGTTAATCGTTAAATAATGATTTGCGTCGATTGGTTGATTAGCCCGTCCAAAAATCCGGCAGCTCAGTCGTCCTCCGTCAGATCCAATTGAATACGCCATTAATGCAGTGCATTTCAGTAGGCCATCAGTCGCCGTCGCCATTTACAAACAATCGCATATGGAGAAACCTCTTCATATAGAGAAACATTTTCGAAACCAAACATCCGGGCACAGTGCACCTTGCACTAGCGAAACCCACACCCTAACGTGCTGTGCATCAACAAAAATCCACTCCTTCACAGATTCAATAAAATCAAAACCAACAAACAATCTATATACCACGTGAAAATCCTTCCCATCTCCTTTCCTACTGACGTCAGCACACTCCACTACCCCTTTTTCTTTGGCCCTTGTATTATGATGCACACGTTACCACTAACGGCTCAAATGCACACAGTACCAGTAACGACACATAGGGAGGACCACTATATATCACCATATCGGACCATATGAACTCCATGCGTCCAGTACCCAATCCCTCTGTCAATAGGGTTGTCTTCTAGAAAGGGGTTGTTCATTCCCTACCTAAGGTCTACAGAATGTTATCAGGCTTTTGATCAGATTTAGGACACCAAGTTGACAAAGATGATCGGTACTAATATACCAGGCCTCAAAGACAACTTGGAGATATGGAAAATGCTGAATAATACTTTCATGACAAAAAGAAACTCATCGGTTCTGGTAGGAAGTTGACCCACATTACGTTACATTATATACAAGTATTATAACTTATTCAATGTTACCATTATATATGATACCATCATATTATATTTCCTAGTTTCCACATACTGAAGTGTTTGAAATTTAAATTAGTCAACCGAGCTAGCTATATATATATATATATACTCAAGGGATTTTAGCTTTATTTTAACACATGTCATACACAGATATAGGCATAAATGTAATTAAATGATCAAACAATATACATGACATTCCAGTTACGATGGAAGAAGGGAAAACTCAGGGAAATGGCGTTTACTCACCTTCCATTGCTCTGCTCTTTCCAGGTTTCTTCGATGTTTCCAGTTTTCTCTCGGCTATGCTTTCCTCGCGTTTTAATTTATATGTTTTTTTCCTTTGATTGAAGCCATTTTTAAAAGCTTCTCGCCATTTTTAACAGTTGTAGACTGACTGTATATATATGCGTTAAGTCCTTGGTGGCCAAGGAAAGAAGCAACAGTAAAATCACATGCAAATCTTTTCGCCTGTCAAAATCCACAGTTGGTAACGATGGACACTTCAGAACAGATGGTATGGCAATGTACAGAGAAGCCATGACACATGAGGTTTCCGTTTTCTTTTGTAGCTATTTCAGTTTTAGGGCATCTACACTTCAAGGTTAGGTTGGTACCAATAAGCATGTGCAGCTAATGTTTTAGCTTATATTTTCAAAAGCATAGCTGTGCGAAAATGACAGGGCTGTAGCTTGGTCATGAAGTAATTAGGACATAGGTCTGCGTTTAGATAAGTGACAATTCAATGCCATAGATAGGTCATACGGTTTTTCTTAGAGGAGAGGGTATGGGAACATCAGTCTGGTTTTGGAAGGAAGGAAAGTGTACCGTGTTACTCTGATCAATGGTTGGTATATGCGAAAGCTTGTTTCATAGGTCTGTAGGTAACAGCCTCACTTGATTGTTTTGTGCTTGCAGATACATGTGCATTCTGGGTTTGCACATGTAGTTAACGTGTATTCGTACACTGTAAAATAGCAAGGGCACAGTTGGCAAGTTTATGTATAGCTTGGCAAGTCTTATTTCCATCATGTTAAAACAATGGTCATGTATTTATATATATTTTCCTTTTTGTTGTACTATGTTGTGTAAATTTCATTTATGTCAGAGCTGCTAGGAACAGAAATAAGAACACAGTCGTGTCCAGCGAGGTGTCACGACCCCAAAAATATAATAATACCGGTAGTTTAACTCATATTGTGAAACCCCAAAATATTGGTATAGGGTGCAAAATACTCTAAATAAAAAGTAGCTTATTTAATTATTTAAAAATTACAGTAAAATTCTAAAAATTAAATTATCACTACGCCTCAAAAGAACCTTGTCTAAATTCGAAACCGATATCTAGTTATATCAAATAAACCATTACGGTCGATAAACGATTTTACAGCGACTATTTGAATATTTGATTTGGATATAATTCGCAATCTATAACACGAAATATTGGTTTTTTTTCTTCCATTAGAAAAATACAGTTCAACAGATTCCAACGTTTCTTGTTTCGAAAGAATCCGACTAATAACGTGTCCTGTACATTTAGTTGAAGTTCCGAATGTTAAATTACGAACTGCAGCATCGTTATGAGCTCGATTATATTTATTATATATTTTTATACGTTCAACTTCGTTTTAATGAATATATAAATACACTTATATTACAAATTCAATATTTAAACTGATTTAAATATTTAAATTTAAAACGATAAAAATGCGGGATATTACATTCCTTCCCCCTTAAAATAATTTCGTCCCCGAAATTGCTAAGATGGGAAAATGCTACAATTTCTGTTGTAAACATGTTAAAAATTCTTTTGGTTTACTTCATAATTTCAGTTCCAACTGAACTGATCAAAATATTAATTTCCTTCTTTGTAACGAAAATTTTCAAAATTCTGAAAATTTTCTAACACTTTAATTTTCGGAGAATTTCGTCAGCCTCTCTGCTGCACGGTTCATTCGGTACTATTACCACACTCCACTCTGGGCCTTCTCCCATTATTGGGCATCTAACTTTCTCGCTTCCATTTGCAATCCATTCAGTATACCCAAATGCATCTCCAACTGATCTCCAGTCAGTTTATCCTCAATCAACAATTCTCTTACATCCCGACTCAAATTTCTTTTTCAAACTCCAGTTCAATTCCAATTCCAAATAATCAAATTTCCCAACCAAGTTGGTTCCATTCCCAATCTCAATTCACAACTCAACTACTTTGCCAAGTCAAATCCTTATTCCAGTGTGATTTCCACTTACTTGGCTTCAATTCAACTCAAATTTTATTTGACTTATTTAAATCCTCTGTTTATTTACTTCATAAGTAAATTTTAAATTTCAGAATTCAAATTCCTGAGGTTTCCATTTCAAATCAGTTTGAAATAACATACATATATATTCATAACCTAGCAATTCAAAACCTTTGAATTCTTGACAACTTGTTTCCTCGCAATAATTCAAAAACAAAATCTTTGGTAGTAATCCGGCACTTAGAACTCGAAAATGAAAACCGATAATGGTCGACTTCATCATCGGAATTCATTTCCCAGCGATCAAAGTGAGTTCAATACTATATCACTTTCAAAACTCATATTCAAATACTTTTATTTGAAATTACTTCAAAAATATCTTTTCGAAACTTGGATAATATTTCAAAATTTCCCCAGGATCTTAAAATTCCATATATTGAACCCAAACATTATTTCCAACTTCTTTCCAAATTTCTAGGGTTTTATTTCAATTCTGGTTTAAATTCAGATTCAGTTCATTATATTCATTGGTTATCTATAATCACTTCACTTATCACCCTATTTGATTATAATTTCAACCAACGCATTCAATATATACTAGATAATTCCAATATATATGCTTTCTTTATATCAAAATATATTTCGGGTAAGATTATTTCATTTACCCTCTTCTCCAAAACATACCGTGTCGAATTGCTCTATTCAAGAGTTTGGAAATACCTATCGATACAGTTTGCATTACTGTTTCGACCAGAATTCATAAACCTCTCGACTGACCAGTCAACACGATATAAAACAGTTTTTATATTAATTTACAAATACGCGCTCATATATATACACTCATACTCAATCTAGGGTATTACTAACCCCATCTCTATTGAGTCACGCCACAGAGCCAAGGTAATCACTTAACCTCGCTCTGATACCAACTGTAACGACCCGGGATTTTCGACTCCGAAAATCGACACAAAACCCAGCGTCGACTGTTCAGACATCGAAAATACCGAATCATTAATAGAAAGAAATTAGAGGGTGAGATAGAAAAGATAGAACTAATAGAATAGAAGAAGAAGAAAAACCACAACTGAGTAGAATCAGAGTAAACACGAATCTCACAGCGGAACGAATAAAATATATTATATAACATAACTTTGAAATACAAAACTGTATTGTATATACATACCATTACCAGAGTACAATACATCATATCACAGCGGAAATAGTCTCTAAATACTAACGGTGAAGCCTTCTGCTTTTAGCTCCTTCAAGCGTATCTGTAAAAGCCTGAAACACTTGACTGCCCGTACAAATTTGGGCACCCAAGAGTTTAGGGAAAACAAACAAAATAAACTCTGGGTCAGTCATGGGACTGGTGTGAGTAAATTCCAACCATACGGTTTAACTTTGAAAATCCTTTTTTGAAACAAAAAGGATAATAGTAAGACCAATCAACACATAAACATGGATGGCTTTTACCTTACTATAACCCAAAATATTTTGATATCAAAATCCAGTGATATTATAATAATGTCTAATCAAATAAATAACCAAATAGTAGAACGCTTGCATCTCACGCTCTACATACATAGTATAAAATCAAAAACCGCAGGGCGCTTATTGGAGATTGGATTCCAGCTATAACAAGGTATGGGACCACCTTCCGATGATGTATCTCTAGAGGCAAATACACCTGGGTTCAACAAGAACGTCTTGCAACCCGGCCCACACATGACCGACCACTCATTTCGCTTGAGTGTATCGAATGTATATCACCAACGGTTGGGCTCAAACCACCGTTCCCGAATGGGCAGAATCGTTAGATTTAGAAACAAAAGGAATTTCTCTAGATAGGTGATTATACACCCTAATGGGAGCGACCCACATAGCCATGCTGCCTGCCCGATTTTTTTGTCATTTCCCGGCTGTGAAGCTTGAGGCTACGTCTACCTTTTAGGACATCTGGCCACCATACACTTTGAATGCCACATCGTCAAACCCGTCAAGTCACTAGTTAATCTCCTCAAAGATAATACGGGCATAAAAGCTAAGAGAAACGAATTTCTCCGCCACCAGACGTAACATCTTGAAAAGATCGTCTTATGTGATCCGTTAGGAATACTTTGTCAGACATTCGTCCATACAAGTTGTCCTGGGACTGGACAAACATAAAACACCATTCTGAAACAGGACGACTCCTGCATTTCACTCCGTCTTCAATTTTCTTCAGCATAATCGAATACGCAGCGTTTATGCCTATACGGAGTGGTTCTCGGATAATATATCCAACCGGTCTCCCCGTATTGACAACGAGGGTCAAAACACTTCGATAGTCGGTTATTTAACTATCGAAGTAAAAACAACATCCATTCAAACATCACACCTCGCTGGCCCTTTCTAATATTTTCCCGTTCCCTATATCTTCCTAGATAATTTCTCAAAGCTCGTTAAGCCCTTCACGCTCTGGAAAACATTTCCAAATATTATAAAACCTTATTTTTTTTCATATTCTTGAAACCCTATGTCATTAACGTTCGAAAACATTTCTCGCTTTTACACACTTCAAATTTTCTGTACATGCATCATTTATATTGGAAAATATTTCCAATAACCATTTAATTCTACAATGATTTCTTTTCAAACATAATTCACTTTAAACCGCGAATGTTATCTCTCATAGAAACTGATCCCATTAAATCAAACCAACTTGGTTTTAACAATAAATATCACTATCGATTATATACATACAATTTGACGAAGCTAAATCCCACTGTATCACTTCTTCGGAAAAACATAATTATTTCCTTATCACTTGGCTAAGTGAGTTTCAAACCCCTCTAGGGAATAGTGCTATATCTCATAATCACGCTTAAGCTTGGTCAACAACGCTAATTTATCGTTATAGTTCAAAAACTTGTCAGACGCTGTAATATTCTTCTTTATAGCTAATCTCAACATAATAGTCACGCTTAAGCCTAGTCAACAGCGCTATTTTATCGCTATAGTTTACAGATTTGCAATACGCTACCATATTCCACTTTATAACTAATCCCGTCACCTCTTTCCGTTACAAAAATCTTGACATCTCTTTCTATTACAAAAATCTTGACATCTCTTTCTGTTACAGAAATCTTGAATCTATTTCTGTTACAAAAATATTGGCATCACTTTCCGTTACAAAAATATTGACATCACTTTCCGTTACAAAAATATTGACATCTCTTTCCGTTACAAAAATCTTGATATCTCTTTTCGTTACAAAAATCTTGATATCTTTTTTCATTACAAAAATCTTGATATCTCTTTTCGTTACAAAAATCTTGATATCTTTTTCTGTTACAAAATCTTGACATCTCTTTCTGTTACAAAAATCTTAACATCTTTTAAATATGATTTTATGACGCCATATCCTTATTTGAAAACTCGGTTGTTTAAATTTATTTACATTGGCCATTAACTCTTCACCCCCATCTTCCTTAAACATTTCTCTTTAAACTTCTCTTATCAAAAATTGATCACGTTCTTTGTCTTTTTAGCAATTTACTTCTCATTCGTATTATTATACCCAATTCAATAAAACATCTCAATATAAACTTGATACCAGTTTATAATAGAATTTCTATTATAATTTAAACTTTGCTTTAATTATAAAGATATAATTTTTTAAAACTAACATCGTTGATTTGTCTGACGGTCAACCAACTTTTTAACAAAATGGGTTTATGGTTGACTGTCGCTGATA
Source organism: Allium sativum (assembly GCA_030737875.1). Taxonomy (NCBI): domain Eukaryota; kingdom Viridiplantae; phylum Streptophyta; class Magnoliopsida; order Asparagales; family Amaryllidaceae; genus Allium; species Allium sativum. Next base: position 547,197,048 of record CM060922.1, read on the forward strand.
TCTTTTATTTACCAAATCAACATAACGTTGAATGTCCATTCAGCACGGTTCAAACAGTGCACAAACAATACAATTAAATATTTAGGAATCCGGTTGAGTTCCTCCAACCGATTTCCGCATCCACAGATATTAGTCAAATCAGTATCAACCAATGATGTGTACATATGCAACGATATATGTTTATTTCAACCAATTTAACCATAATCTGTCTAAACAACCATCACACAGCATTCAACCATTATTTAAAGCATAATTAAAATATTTTAAATAAAACAGAGTTAGTGAATTTACTCACCTTTGCGCGTTAATCGTTAAATAACGATTTGCGTCGATTGGTTGATTAGCCCGTCCAAAAATCCGGCAGCTCAGTCGTCCTCCGTCAGATCCAATTGAATACGCCATTAATGCAGTGCATTTCAGTTGGCCATCAGTCGCCGTCGCCATTTACAAACAATCGCATATGGAGAAACCTCTTCATATAGAGAAACATTTTCGAAACCAAACATCCGGGCACAGTGCACCTTGCACTAGCGAAACCCACACCCTAACGTGCTGTGCATCAACAAAAATCCACTGCTTCACAGATTCAATAAAATCAAAACCAACAAACAATCTATATACCACGTGAAAATCCTTCCCATCTCCTTTCCTACTGACGTCAGCACACTCCACTACCCCTTTTTCTTTGGCCCTTGTATTATGATGCACACGTTACCACTAACGGCTCAAATGCACACAGTACCAGTAACGACACATAGGGAGGACCACTATATATCACCATATCGGACCATATGAACTCCATGCGTCTAGTACCCAATCCCTCTGTCAATAGTGTTGTCTTCTAAAAAGGGGTTGTTCATTCCCTACCTAAGGTCTACAGAATGTTATCAGGCTTTTGATCAGATTTAGGACACCAACTTGACAAAGATGATCGGTACTAATATACCAGGCCTCAAAGACAACTTGGAGATATGGAAAATGCTGAATAATACTTTCATGACAAAAAGAAACTCATCGGTTCTGGTAGGAAGTTGACCCACATTACGTTACATTATATACAAGTATTATAACTTATTCAATGTTACCATTATATATGATACCATCATATTATATTTCCTAGTTTCCACATACTGAAGTGTTTGAAATTTAAATTAGTCAACCGAGCTAGCTATATATATATATACTCAAGGGATTTTAGCTTTATTTTAACACATGTCATACACAGATATAGGCATAAATGTAATTAAATGATCAAACAATATACATGACATTCCAGTTACGATGGAAGAAGGGAAAACTCAGGGAAATGGCGTTTACTCTCCTTCCATTGCTCTGCTTTTTCCAGGTTTCTTCGATGTTTCCAGTTTTCTCTCGGCTATGCTTTCCTCGCGTTTTAACTTATATGTTTTTTTCCTTTGATTGAAGCCATTTTTAAAAGCTTCTCGCCATTTTTAACAGTTGTAGACTGACTGTATATATATGCGTTAAGTCCTTGGTGGCCAAGGAAAGAAGCAACAGTAAAATCACATGCAAATCTTTTCGCCTGTCAAAATCCACAGTTGGTAACGATGGACACTTCAGAACAGAGGGTATGGCAATGTACAGAGAAGCCATGACACATGAGGTTTCCGTTTTCTTTTGTAGCTATTTCAGTTTTAGGGCATCTACACTTCAAGGTTAGGTTGGTACCAATAAGCATGTGCAGCTAATGTTTTAGCTTATATTTTCAAAAGCATAGCTGTGCGAAAATGACAGGACTGTAGCTTGGTCATGAAGTAATTAGGACATAGGTCTGCGTTTAGATAAGTGACAATTCAATGCCATAGATAGGTCATACGGTTTTTCTTAGAGGAGAGGGTATGGGAACATCAGTCTGGTTTTGGAAGGAAGGAAAGTGTACCGTGTTACTCTGATCAATGGTTGGTATATGCGAAAGCTTGTTTCATAGGTCTGTAGGTAACAGCCTCACTTGATTGTTTTGTGCTTGCAGATACATGTGCATTCTGGGTTTGCACATGTAGTTAACGTGTATTCGTACACTGTAAAATAGCAAGGGCACAGTTGGCAAGTTTATGTATAGCTTGGCAAGTCTTATTTCCATCAAGTTAAAACAATGGTCATGTATTTATATATATTTTCCTTTTTGTTGTACTATGTTGTGTAAATTTCATTTATGTCAGAGCTGCTAGGAACAGAAATAAGAACACAGTCGTGTCCAGCGAGGTGTCACGACCCCAAAAATATAATAATACCGGTAGTTTAACTCATATTGTGAAACCCCAAAATATTGGTATAGGGTGCAAAATACTCCAAATAAAAAGTAGCTTATTTAATTATTTAAAAATTACAGTAAAATTCTAAAAATTAAATTATCACTACGCCTCAAAAGAACCTTGTATAAATTCGAAACCGATATCTAGTTATATCAAATAAACCGTTACGGTCGATAAACGATTTTACAACGACTATTTGAATATTTGATTTGGATATAATTCGCAATCTATAACACGAAATATTGGTTTTTTTCTTCCATTAGAAAAATACAGTTCAACAGATTCCAACGTTTCTTGTTTCGAAAGAATCCGACTAATAACGTGTCCTGTACATTTAGTTGAAGTTCCGAATGTTAAATTACGAACTGCAGCATCGTTATGAGCTCGATTATATTTATTATATATTTTTATACGTTCAACTTCGTTTTAATGAATATATAAATACACTTATATTACAAATTCAATATTTAAACTGATTTAAATATTTAAATATAAAACGAAAAAAATGCGGGATATTACACTTATGTTAAAAAAGAACAACACTTTCATGTTTATAAAATCACGTTTTTATAGAGTTGGAAAATCAGAGTTCTATATGATAAATAAAATAAATAAAGTAAACAATAAATAAATAAAACTTACAACGCACGAGGGGGGGGGGGGGGTTTCTTGCTCGCGGAAGCGTGGTGGGCCCTCCAGCAGGCGGCGGAGGTGGAGCGGAAAGGGGGGGGGGGTTTCTTTTCAGAGGAAGAAGAAGAAGGAGAGGAGGGAGAAGGAAGCAGCGGTGGCTCATCGGGAGGGGAGGGGGGCGATGCGGCTGAGGCTGCGGTGGAGAGAGAAGAAAGGAAGAGGAGGAAGAAGAGAGGGCGGCTACAGGGAGGAGAAGGGCAGGAAGAAGAAGAGAGGGAGGCGGCGGCAGAGGTGGTGCCCCACCTGGGGCGGCGGCGGTTCATCGGGGAGGGGCGGCGGCTCCTCCCCCGTCGCTCTCTTCCTTTTTTTTTTTCAAATCGATTTCTGATTTAATCAGGGGGGGGGAACGGGTTTTAAGGAGAGGATTTTCTTTTCTTTTCTTTTATTATTATTTAATTATTTTATTATTTTTAAAAGTTGACTTTTACATACGACCTCTAAACGAGGTCCACCGCCTGTCGTCCATAGCATTTTACCCCCATTCCGAACACAATGGGATATGTATCGTAGGTTGATTTGATCGTTACAATCAGTTTCCGTTAAATTTACATTTAAATCACTATATTGAATTTTAAACGTATATTTCAAATAACCGGGGTCACATACTAATTCTAAAAATTCCTGAAAAATATTTTCTAGCTTCGTATTGACAATACGGTCCTAACAAAACTAGTTTCGTCGAATTCTGAGACCGTATGAAAAATGGCCAATTTCCAGTCGATTAAAATCAACTGAAACTGGTCAAACGCGTTTTCCTTTGCCACGCTCACATATTGATTCGAAAAATTATGAAATTTGGAATCTAACAATAATTTGACATCACGGATCCAACAAAAGTGGTTTCGTCGAAATCCGAGGTCGTTTGCAAAATGTCTATTTTTAAGGGCCTGAATTCCATAGCGACTATTCAGAATTTTCAACTGGGCATATCTTTTGATTCGCGCTATGAAATTTTGATTTTTCGGATTCGTTGGAAAGATATTCTCTATTAGATCCTAATGTTTTTGGTTTCACTAAAATCCGGATTGTTTTGTACCCTGTACATTCAATTGAAGTTTGAAATCGAATTATCGAACTACCGCGCCATTTTCAATTCTATTTATAATTATAAATAAATATTTATATTCTAACGACGAAGTATATAAATATATACGTTCGAATTATATTCAAATTAAATTTCTCGTCGATATTATTTAAAATAATCTATTTTAAATATCAAAATTCGCTAAAATCGCCAAAATAAAAATTTTAAACTGGCTCAGATTTTGCGGGTTATTACAAAGAGGGATGCGCGACCTTTCCTGTAGCTGGTTTTGGGACTGTGAACGGATTTGCCTTGGTGAGATCGAACTGCTGTTGAGTGCTGTGATGTTGAACGGGTTGCGAAGGAGAGTAGCATGGTACTTTCAGTTTCGGTGGTAGGTTCGTTGAAGAGGCCAGGAGCGGTGGAGACTTTAATTGGAACCGGCCATTTAGATTTGATTACAGGAGGAAACGATTTGGGAAGAGGAAGATGAACTTGGGTCTGGATTTCTTGGATCGGGTATGTCTTGTTGAAGAATGGTTTGGGATTTTACAGAAGGTGTGGGCTGAATTCAAATAGGTTATGGCCCTTTAGAAAATAAAAATCCAAGTTGTTTATTTATTTAAAATGTATTATCTTGTTTATATCGTATCTAGTTCATACGGAATCGAAACCATGAACGGTTAGATGCGTTGAATTCGTATGGACGAGCACTTCACAATGGAATTGGTTTGAAGTGGATTGGAGCTTGTCTGAATTTACGGCGAATTTAATTGTTTGATTCAAATCAAGCAAACGGTTTATCGTTCTTTAACGATGAACTGGCAATGTGAGTAAAACTCACCAACTCTGAACAGTTATATTTTTATAATGTATTCTTAGAACTGTTAATCATCTGTTGATTGCTGTGTGTTGATTGTATGATTGAACTGCTAGTCAGTTAGTTAAATTTCTATATTGATTCTGTTTAACAGAATATATCATATGGAACTGAAAGTGATGTTATCTATATTGTCTAACAGCTGTGATGCAGGGAAACAGGTTGGAGGAATCCGACTAGATTCATCAACAGTTATTTTATTGTTTTTCATATATTTTAATATATGATGTGAATTATAACATGTTGTTGATTGTGTGTATATGGACGAGATTAGACATCGTGATTTGATATGATTGAATACCATGACATACCGGAATGTAGATAAAGGAGATTTTTCAAACTGATATTGAAAATAGAATATTTATAAAATGGGATATTTATAAATAAGAGATATTTATAAATTGGAATATTTATAAATAGGAGATATTCAAAAAGGAAATAAATTCAAAACATTTCTTTTTGAATGGAAAGGCTTGTGTGGCGAGTTTGGGGATTTTCCCGATGCTCCCAATACAAAGGAGGTTATGGCGAAATTTCCCGGGAATTTAAGGAGTTAGAATATTTCAAGAATAAATTTGAAAAGGAAATATTTGTAAACCATTTACAAATAGAATTGGAAAGGGAACATTATAAAAAGGAAATCATTTTTAAAGTGTAGAACCGTTATTTAAAAGTAAATCTTTTCAAATGAATAAAACGTTGTTAAAAGGAAATCTTTATAAAGTGAATAAAGTTAATCGAATATGGTATTCGAAGTTAATTAATCGAATATGGTATTCGAAGTTAGTTAATCGAATATGGTATTCGTAGTTAGTTAATCGAATATAGACATTCGAAAGGAGTTAATCGAATATGGTATTCGAAAGGAGAAATCGAATATGGTATTCGAAGTTAGTTAATCGAATATGGTATTCGAAAGTTAGTTAATCGAATATGTTATTCGAAAGGGGTTAGCCAAGTCGAGTTAGTCAAATAGAGTTAACCAGTTAGAGTTAATCAGTTAGAGTTAACCAATTGGAGTTAATTAGTTAGAGTTAATCGATTAGAGTTAAAACGAACTGGAGTTAATCAAATATAGTTATTTGAGACAGAGTTAGTCAAACATAGTATTCAGGGTAAGTAGCCATCTTGTACGACTGCTAGCGTAATTCGCAGGGCTGTAAATAGCCTACGGTGGTCGGATGTTTCCTGAGGGAGTCAGGCGTAACCATTGTGATCGCTGCGACCTAGAGTCAAGCGAATGGAGTTTAATCGAATATTAGTTATTCGATAGGAGTTAATCGAGTTGAGAAATAAGTTAAGTTAAATAAGTTGAGTTGATCGGGTGGTTCGACCAAGTTAGTCGAGCCTAGTTAATCGAATCGAATTGGTCGAACCAAGTAAGTCGAGTTAAGTTAGTCAAGTTAGTCGAGCCTAGTTAATCGAATCGAATTGGTCGAACCAAGTAAGTCGAGTTAAGTTAGTCAAGTTAGTCGAGCCTAGTTAATCGAATCGAATTGGTCGAACCAAGTAAGTTGAGTTAAGTTAGTCAAGTTAGTCGAGCCTAGTTAATAGAATCGAATTGGTCGAACCAAGTAAGTCGAGTTAGTCAAGTCAAGTTAAGTTAGTCGAGTTAAGTTCATCGAGTTAAATAAATCGATGTTAGTTTCATCGAAAGGAGTTATCGATGTTAGTTTCATCGAAAGGAATTAATCGATGTTAGTTTCATCGAAAGGAGTTATCGATGTTAGTTTCCTCGAAAGGAGTTATCGATGTTAGTTTCATCGAAAGGAATTAATCGATGTTAGTTTCATCGAAAGGAGTTATCGATGTTAGTTTCATCGAAAGGAGTTATCGATGTTAGTTTCATCGAAAGGAGTTTTCGATTATAGTTTAATCGAAGTGAGATTTTCAAATATGAGATATTTGAAAAGGAAGAGTTATCGAATATTAGTTATTCGAAGAGAGATTATCGAATATCGTTTATTCGAGAAGGAGTTGATCGAATATAGGTTATTCGAAGAGGAGTTAATCAAATAGAGATTTCTCGAAGAGAGTTAATCGGCAAATTCGATTATATCAAATTCGGGAAAGTACTTATACTTTCTAGTGTTTAAATAGAGATTTATTTATTTATAAATAAATAAGTGTTAGGTTAATTATTCACTAATAAGAATAGAAGTTATAATTAAAGTTAGATAATTCGAAAGGAGGGATTATAACGTTATCGTTATAACCAATGTTTTAAATATAGAAGTGGATTAGTAAAATTGAATCCGAGAAAGGTGTAAAGAAGTTGTTAAAGATTAAAAGATAAAATCTGACCATTTCGAAGTTATAACGTTGTTCAGTTAAGGTCTGAGAGGTAATTATACCCCAACTTGAGTGACTTCCTTCTTAACTGAGAAATGGTAAGGTTTGATCGTAAAGGAGTTTTGGAAATGTTTTCCAATCGAGAATCAGAAATGTTTTCTGATAAAAGAAAAATAAGAATTGAGAATATAGGGAAATAGGAGATAAGTAAATAAATGAACTAAAGAGATTTATGTTAAATGATGTTTGTTCGATATAATTTCCATTCGGAAAAAAATATCGTTGTTTGCACACTTGTTTTTCTTTGATAGTTAACTCACAGATTATCGAAGTTTTGACCATTTTAACGTTGTTAATATGGAGAGACCGGTTGGATTTTTATCCAAAGAACCACTCTGTATTGGCATAAGCTGAAACATCCCACCTCCGTTAGGGTCACTCTCAAAGGGAATGCCCTAATTTTGGTGGAGGTTTATAAGTATAAGTCACAGATATACAAGATAGATATAAGAACACATATTTGTAAACAGCGGAAAATCAACAAACTTTTATTTCATGAAAGCAAATACGTGTTACAACAACAACACCATAATTGTCTTACACTTTTTCCAAAACATAACATAACACTTTCATAATCTGTCTTGATTACATTATTTAAAGAAGCATAAATAAAGCATAGATAAACTGCAAAAGCCCCATAGAGTTTGTCCAAAGCCATAGTTCAAAGCGAAAAAGTCCAAGCAATACATTTCTCTTCTTCAAGCTGGATGTTAAGGCTAGTCAAGCTGCTGTGTTCCCTCCCTGTGGACCTGGGGGGGGGGGGGGGGGGAAACGGAAGAAAAGAAGACGAAAGAAAAGTAGAGTCAGACATAAAGCCTGAGTAAGTCTAGTACTATTTTGTCTATGAATAAAGAACTGGGTATGATAAGTATAAACAAGAAGTGGAAAAGCACTCTAACTTGGTTAAGTTGTCTAGGGTCGAATATACTATCGTACCCCATGTTAATCTCTGAACCCGTATAAACTAGTTTCCAACTGGCACCCCATAATCAGGGTGATGTGATCCATCCTATGATGATCGGCTCCTACTCGCATAGTTACATGTGTCTTACGGCCCCCGATGTTGTAGTTACCTATGCTGGTCCCACCATGGGGTGTATCAAGTCCCATGGCAGCGGCCCGACACAACCTTAGAATGCACAGGTATGCTACTGGTGTCCAGTGCCTTATTTTTCTGCGCCGGAGTGTGTGCACGCCCGCACCCCGTTAGAACCTACACTGCTACACCACCGCCGTCGATTTGACCTCTTACAATCAGCCCAGTAATCGTGCCCCACCCTGCCTAGTTTCAGGGTATCATGATACACCTTATAGGGTTACTGCTGAAAAGGGTCCCTCGTTACTAGGTTTTCTATCTCTAGCCAACATGCTAAGTTGGTTAAGTGTTTCTAACCTAACCCCCACCAGTTCGTTTAGTTTAGCATGTTCCATTCTGATTAAGTCTTTAGTTCACTTAATCCTAACAATCCTGACTCAGCCTTAATTGTCTTATCAAGGCCCTGACCTCTCACATTAGACAGGTATTGTTGTGGCTGCCTGTTGCCGGTTGGTTCCGGGCAGTCTTACGCCACAACTCAGTCTAACCTCGGGTCCTTATTGGGCTCCATGTTTAACCTCCCACATTGGATAGGTATTGTTGTGACTACTGGACAGCCGGGCGGTTCCGGGCAGGTTTACATCACAACTCAATCCAACCTCGGGTTAAACACATCGTATTTTCTACATTTACATATTTTGTCTTTCTTCTTTATTTATATGTAAATATTTGCGGCCCATTATTAAGTTAATGGTGTAAAGGTTACACCAATCATGGGCCCAACCCATACTTGAATTTGGGCCCTTCTTCTTTATATTTTCATTAATTAATTAATTAAATAATTTGACCCAACGTTATTTTTCCCCCGTTTAATACGTTCGTTTATATGTTGGGCTTAACCTTTTTTTAAGCCCAACTTAGCCATGCGAGAAAGGGGAGGCTTAAAGCGCGACTACATACACAAAAAGGGGATTGTGAGCGCATGAACTTGCAATGTGACGTTGGAACTACAAAATAGAAACTGGTGTACTTGCATAGTAGTAACATATACTTTGGTCATAAAGCATAAGTGACATGAATCAAACCATGTAAACTTGTAGTTAAGTTTAAGAATATCATTAACGACACATAGGCTTAACTACAACATAAACCTATATTTTTATTCAGGCATAATGTCAACCATAAGCAAGTCATGTTCATAAGGTATTTAGGCATAATGTCAAACATAAGCAATTCATGTTCATAAGGTTTCTACATGTTTACAAAGGGGATTACTTTTGTTACTAATACAAAAGCATAGTTCAACTTAATCATGATTTAAGTCTAATCACATAACGATGGTACAAATATACTTATGCATAAATATTCCTAAACATGGTGTTTACTTTATTCAAGCAAACTTGCAAATGGTATTGTAGATCCAACCTAGCCATGTCTCACATATGTCATCATATAATTCTTGCTAACAATATAGAACTAACATGGTTTTCAATTATGTAAAATATCAATCATAGCCTAGTCATATTCATAAGTTTGCACATAGGTTTTCTAGTACAAAAGCATGGCATAATTATTTCTAACATAAGTTTGCAAGTATACGTTTGCAAGTATAATGTCAAACATAAGCATGGCATAATTATTTCTAACATGAAATCATGATTTTTACTTTAGTCATGCAAACTTGCGAAAGGGATTTTTGAATCTAACCTAGCAATATACCCCATATGTCATCATATAATTCTTGTTACAATATAGACCTAACATAGATTTCAATTATGCAAAATATCAACTATAGCCTAGGCATATTCATAAGTTCGCAAATAGGTTTTCTAGTACAAAAGCATGGCTATAGATCATGATGCCAAATTTTCACATAATTTCATATGGATTATGATAACCCAAACTTATTCCAATTACCTCACAAAAATGATGTTTGTATAAAAATACATACTATGATGGCATAGTAGCAAAATCCCAAACTTGCATGAATTTCAATTAATCAACTACATTCATGTAGCTTCAACATGGATTACATAATTTGCGAATGTTCCAAACGTCATACTTGCATAAAACTACCGCATGTAGTTTTTCATAATTGAATAACATAATTCGAGAATATCCAAACGTATACAATATCCCAAATCGATAAGAATCATAGTAACGCACAAATATGAATTACTTTATCGCCACAATTCAAGTATACAAACCAACACAATTATTTGTTCATACCAAAATAATACTCTACTTACAATGGTGAGGCGAATTCTCAATTTTAGGGATTTGAAGATGCGGTTTGATTTGATTGAGTTGCTTTATGCTTTAGAATTTGCCTCCTAATTCTCTCTCCAATTGGCGGCTACCCCTAGTCGTTCCTCAGCAACATGGCGGCTTTGTTCTTATTTTTGAATGAATAGATTAGGGTTAGTCTAGGGTTGTTTTTATAGAGGTTATGAACTGATTAGGGCCATTGATGTTGCTTGGATTGATCGTAGCCATTCATTCGAAAGAGAGACCAATTAGAGCCTGCCACCTAGCCCTAATGACAAAGCAAGCTTCTGAAAATCGGCCAAACACAGACTTGGCCAGCCAGGGCTAGACCAGACCAGGCCAGCAGGTCATTTTTGACCTGGGCGCACTTGGCAGGTGCGCCAGGTCAAAAATGTACTGGCGCACTTCACAGGTGCGCCAGTGCATTTTTGTTCTGGCGCACTTCCCAAGTGCGCCAGTGCATTCTGACCCTTTTCCGGTTTTTCGCCCAACTTCGTTCGTCCATAACTTCTTCATACGATATCCGTTTTTCGAAAACTCGGACTCTATTCCGCGTATTTTTCCGAGACGAACGCAATGGCATATCCCTTTTCCCTTAGTTCTGTGATTTGAAATTAATTATACTTTAATTTATGAATTTCCCAGTTATAGAATACACGGGGTGTTACATAAGCGTTGCGAATCATATATGCTGTGACGGCAAGAAATTTCGCTCGATCTGAATCAGTCGTTAAACCGACCTAGACCGTTCGAAACCCCTGAACGTTTGAGAACAGGACAAATCAGAACACAAACAGAAGAACTTTTCATTGTATATTACAACAATGCATCAGATTACAAGAATATACAGAGTATAAATGAATAAATATTACACAGAAATATCAGAGATTTAAATTACATTTAAATACATAGCAGCGGAAAAATAATATAAAGCACAACTGAAGGTGATATACGGATACAGAGCTTTCCGGATATCATTCCAGCTGTAAACCAGGATCCTGTGAATATAAATCTGCAAAACCAAAACTACTAGCTGCCCGTGCGGAAAATAGGGGCACCCAGAGTTTAGGTTAAAACAATAAACTCCAGGTCAGTCATGTGACTGGTGTGAGAACTAAAACAGTTATTTTAAAACTTTACTTTAAAAGAGAGTAATTCAAGGGACCACGCCGTATAACACGGAACGGGTTTTCTCCCAAGAATACCAGTGCATATCAATAAACAACGCAATGCTTTTCGAAAAATGAAGCTATTATAAGACCCAGGTCCTATCATACAATGCAACGCAAGCCGGGGGATAGGGTTTTCCCTTATAATAGCCAAACATGCTTGGTACGTTAAAACAAATCATTTGATACTATAATAAGTGTATAATGTCAAAACATTTCAATCATAAATATAAATCATAGACGGCATAGTATCCCATGCTACTATGTCGCCATACTAGGCTCTACAAATAAAGCCGAAATACACGTATTGGAAATTGGATTCCGTCATGAGTCGAGGCAAGGGGCAAGCTCCTCTCCGCGTTCGAGACACTCTAGCAAATGCTCAGGACTACGCACACTGGGTAACCCTTGGATCGGTTGGGCCGGTCCTCACTTACGTTAGAGGATTGGCAATTCCTGAACACGCGTTTCCCGGTCCTTACAGACCTATAATCGAGGCGCCTCGCATCCAACAACCACAAAGGTGAAAAGTATATAAATGTCAGGGCTGGTAAGTCACTGACACCACCAAAGCTAGAAAGAAACGTCGTGTTCTCCCAACGGCCCGTATCCCGTTTTTAACTCATACCGAGGTGTGAGGCTCGCGAATACACGCTATACACAAAGCTGCCACGTAGGCGTGCTCTGATCATCATCCACAAGACTTTGCTTTTCAACAGAAGCCTTGATCCTTGCATCTTAGTATGCCACACAGGCAATTCATGCCATGCGACTGATGTCCATCGATATACAACCTCTGAGCTCGTACGTCTCAGAGAAGGGCGTTAAGCAAAAGAATAAATTCTCCGCCGCCAAACAGATGTATATTTAATAGAAATCAATCAACACAGAATAAAATCCAGTGTCAGACACACAATCCATTTACAAGTCCGTTCTGGGTCTGAACGAAACCGGAGGCACTTTCCTCGCATATCCATCCATCTCCAGGTACGTCTGGACGACCACCAACTATTTCCATCCTCTTGGGTGTACAGCCCAATCAGGATCGTCAGTAATAATCCAACCGATGTGAAGACTTCCGGTCTTGACCACCGTCTTCATCTTCGACTTATCGTCGAATCGGTTATTCAGAATGGGTATAAACCCGGACTTTCCGAACAACCCGCGTATATTGAAAACAAATGTTACACAAACACAACATACGCCTCATTCCAATTCATTAGTCACTAACCGCAAATTAGCAAGAGAACAATTTCCCGAACATTAACCCCGAAGGCCGAAACCAACATCAGATCAATACCCAGGAAACCATTCTTCTTAGCCAACCTACAGCTAGTTTCTAAATTCCACATTCTTAGGGAAAAGTTCCCATTAATTTTATCCAAGATAAATTCTTTAAAATTTATCCTGTAATCTTCCTTTGGATGTCATTTAAAACCAAATTATGGTTTTCCAACTAGTCGAGATTAGCGAACCACAACGAAGTAATTATTTATTTTATTTCCCAATCCCAACCTATTCATCCCATGAAGCAAAACTGGTAATACTCCATATCTAACACCGTGGTGTTATCGGTAAAATTAATTACCATTTCCCGTTCAAATCTAATTAAAGATTTAACTATCGCTTTGGAGCAAAACTGGCGATACCCCATTCTCGCTCATTTCTAAATTTGGTAATTTAGATTATCAATTCGAATTTCAATCTAATTGCAGATTCAATAAAACTCCTTTTACTGGGTTAAAGAACTAGGTGTTATTTAAAACACAGTTCACGACAAACCCAAATCACATTCTATTCGTTATCGGGTTAAAGAACTAGTGTTATTTTAAAACACTGTTCACGATAAACCCATTTCAAATTTAATCAAATATATTAGAAATTCGATGATTTAAAACCCCTTTTTAAATCTAATTCATTTATTTAAAAATGATCGGGTTTTAAATTAGTTCAAAACTAGTTCATTTCGATAAAAATCTATTTTTATCTTTTCAAATATGGAGTTTTTCACCCCAATTTTTCCCAAATCATTTCTTATGATTTTACACAAATTATTGATATTTTTAATAATTTTATCAAGGCCCGTACAGTCGATTTCCAACAATGGCCATCGAACTGCACTTACAGCGACCTTTTTCGAATTTGATTTGGACGTATCTCCAAATCCAACCGTTAGATTTTGAATTTCTAATATTCGTTAGAAAGCTCTTTTCGATACGAACCCAACGGTTCCGGTTTTAGGAGAATCCGACGGTCGGATCTCCCGTAATGTCCGTTTGAAATAAATGGTCGAAATTTACGAACTGCCGCGGCGCGGCGCGTTCTATTCAGGCCATTATATTATATATATAATATATATAATATATATTTCGTCGATTTTTATTTAAAACGAATTATATAGTTAGTTTTGAATTCGTTTCAAAAGCAAAGTCAACTTCTATTTCAATTCAAATCAAAATTGAATTCTTCTTTATAAATTCGTTTTGAAACTCATTTCTATTCAATTCAAATTTCAATTTAATTTGAATTCATTTCACTTCATTTTAAATTCAATTCGAATTCGTTTCTCAATTCAATTCAATTCAATTCAAATTGGTTTTCTATTCGATTCAAATTCATTTTCTATTCAAATTAAATTTGTTTCGTTTTCTATTTGAATCAAGTTCATTATATATTCAATTTGAAATCAAATTGGTTTTCTATTCGATTCAATTCGAAATCGTTATATATTCAATTCATTTCGAAATCGTTTTATATTCAATTCATTTCGAAATCGTTTTATGTATTCAATTCATTTCGAAAACTTTGTATATTCAATTCATTTCGAAAACTTTATATATTCAATTTATTTCGAAAACTTTATATATTCAATTCATTTCGAAAACTTTATATATTCAATTTATTTCGAAAACTTTATATATTCAATTCATTTCGAAATCTTTATATATTCAATTCATTTCGAAATCGTTATATATTCAATTCATTTCGAAATCGTTTTAATCGATATTCATATCGTTCGCGTCAAAATGGCGCATCACTATTTAACACGGCTTTATATATTCTATTTCAAATATTTCTTTTTGTCAACACCCGACTAATCTCAACGAATGAGTACCGTCCATGTGTGACTATTTTTGTTAAATTATTTCGTTCAACACATGACTAATCTCAACGAATGAGTACCGTCAACACATGAACCTTTATTTTATATTGATAAAGATGTAAATTTTATTATAAAAATAATTCGTTCAACACATGACTAATATCAACGGATGAATATAGTCAACACATGAACCTTTATTTTATATTGATAAAGATGTAAATTTTATTATAAAATTAATTCGTTCAACACATGACTAATATCAACGGATGAATATAGTCAACACATGAACCTTTATTTTATATTGATAAAGATGTAAATTTTATTATAAAAATAATTCGTTCAACACATGACTAATATCAACGGATGAATATAGTCAACACATGAACCTTTATTTTATATTGTTTATTTTTCAAATTGGAATGAGGCCCAATCAATCACCATATAACGTTAATTATATGGATTTTCATACAACACATGTATTTAATAGCATTGAAAATAATCAACCATCAACCAAAGTGCACTACACTGTATAAGCATCAAATATAGATATCTAACGCTTATAACAGCCTGTCAATCAATCGATCGACATATTTATCAGTCAGGATGAGTGAACTTTTAAATTTCATCCCAACACCCGTGTAGGGTTTCAAACAATCAAACATAGATTTTATTCGTGCAGTTGGGCGATGTGTAAAATTTATCGACCCAATCAATGTCATTCAAATAGGTGTACATAAACAAACCATCTGGCTTGTAAATGAATATTTTATTTTATTCGCATTCACGTTAAAAATTATATTTTTAACGATAAAACAATTTATCTTAACATATGAATATCTATTCAGTTCATTTATTAAATAAAATGTTATTTTTATTTTTCTAACATGTTTTAGAAAATTTCGGCGGCATAACGGCACGATACTAGAAACGGGACAAGGCCTAGCCTTATCCCCGGTCTAGTGAAGGCCCACGCCATTCACATATCAATTTTAATCAATTTCCAATTCAACCAATCAATCAAATCCAAATCAAATAACCTAACCAACTACACAACCAAACAAACAAGTCCATGGTATGTGGACGGGTGTCGGGTGCTACTAAGCACCGTCTGCATCCTAGTATATATGTATATATATAACTAGCAAAAGAGAAATTTTGAGTGAGAAGTTCTCACATATAGCTATCCTAGCTCCACGGCTCTTCATTTATAGAAATCTTCTTCGTTATCCCGTCTTCGTCATCTTCGCTGCCCGTATTCACTATATATATAAAAATCGAATTTTTACTTCAAAGTTCAATATATAAAAATCGAATTTTTAGTTCAAAGTTCATAGATAAAAATTATATTTTTACTTCGCCATTCAATATAGAAAAATTATATTTTTTACTTCGCTATTCAATATAGAAAAATTATATTTTTACTTCGCTATTCAATATAGAAAAATTATATTTTTACTTCGCTATTCAATATAGAAAAATTATATTTTTACTTCGCTATTCAATATAGAAAAATTATATTTTTACTTCGATGTTATATAAAAGATTACATTTTTATCACTTACAACATAAAATAAAATTTAGCTTTAAAGTAATAAAAAAAAAACAGTTTTAAAAATAAAGAAAATTCAGTTTTTTACTTTAAAAAAAAAATATGCAGTTTTTTACTAATTTTAAAAAATGCAGTTTTACTTTTTATTCCTTTTTTAAAATTCTGTTTTGATTTCTTTTAAAAACAGTTTTAAAATCTCTTTTAAAAATTTCTGTTTTTGAAATTTCTGTTTTAAAATCTTTTAAAATTCTGTTTTAAAAACTTAAAACAAAAAATCAGTTTTATATTTCATTTTTAAAACAGTTTTTAAATCAAAAAAAAAACAGTTTTAATTTTCTGTAAAACAAAACAAAAATCAAAAATAAAAATAAAACCAATTAAACGCTCACCTAGCTCGGCCGTGGCTCGTGGCGTCGGTGGTTCAGGGGTTCGACGAGGTGACGGTGGTTCAGAGGGATGCGAGGGTTTCTGCTTCGATGCGTCGTTCGGTGGGAGGAGGATGTTGCGAGGGCGGCTCAGCGTCAGGCGGTGGCTTCGGCGATGGCTTCCAGGATCGGAGCGGCGGCGCTGGCGATGGCTCGAACGTCAGAGGGCGGCGGCTTCGGGTATTTAGGGTTTCGTCTTCTTTTTTTTTTTTTTATTTGCTTTGTAAATAACTGAATCGGGGGGGGGCCATCGAGGAAGAAAAGGGGGGGGGGGAAGTTTAATTTTTTATTATTTTAATTATTTAATTATTTTATTTTAATTCAAAAAGTCAACTTTTTCAAACGACCTCTAAACGAGGTCCACCACCTGCCGTCCATAGCGTTTAACCCCCATTCCGAACACAATGGGATATGTATCGTCAGCTGATTCGGCTGTTACAATCAGTTTCCGTTAAATTTACATTTAAATCACTATATTGAATTTTAAACGTACATTTCAAATTACCGGGGTCACATACTAACTCGAAAAATTACGGAAAAATATTTTCTAGCTTCGTATTGACGATACGGTCCTAATAAAACTAGTTTCGTCGAATTCTGAGACCGTTTGAAAAATGGCCAATTTCCAGTCGATTAAAATCAACTGAAATGGTCAAAACACGTTTTCCTCTGCCACGCTCACATACTGATTCGAAAAATTATGAAATTTGGAATCTAGCAATAATTTGACACTGCGGACCCAACAAAACTGGTTTCGTCGAAATCCGAGGTCATTTGCAAAATGTCCATTTTTTTTAAGGGCCTGAATTCCATAGCGACTATTCAGAATTTTCAACTGGACATATCTTTCAATTTTTAAAGTGAAATCTCGGTTTGTTACATCCGTTAGAAAGATATTATCAATCAGATCCTAATGTTTTTGGTTTTACTAAAATCCGGATTGTTTTGCACCCGGTACATTCAATTGAAGTTTGAAATCGAATTATCGAACTACCGCGCCATTTTCAATTCTATTTATAATTATATATAAATATTTATATTCTAACGACGACGCGTAAAATATATACGTCGAATTATATTGAAAATAAATTTTCCGTCGATATTATTTAAAATAATCTATTTTAAATATTCAGAATCCGCTAAACTTGCCAAAATAAAAATTTTAAACTGGCCCAGATTTTCCGGGTTATTACAATCTCCCCCACTTAAAACTTTTCGTCCCCGAAAAGGAACAAAGTCGAAAGTGGTTTGATTATTCAACTCTACGTTCGATCTGGCTTCCATTCTCCAACTCTTTAGTTTCTGAGAATTTTCAAAACTTCAAAAATTTGGCTAACACCCTAAATTTTCGAAAAATTTCGCCATAACCTCCCCTGCACCGGGAGCATCGGGGAATTTCAAATAGCTTCCCCGGTCCTTCAGATCTCAAAAAGAAAAAGGAAAAAGCCAAGCGGCTAGCCAATAGGCTCACAAAATCATCATCACCCAAACAAACAGTAAATTATGTAGTAAACATGTACCTATTTGTCGGGCAAACAAATTTTATTCTCTGGCTCTAGCCTCCTTGCTATGACCTGTTCAATATAAGTATATATATATGCAAGCAAATGCGACCAATTTTCAATACGATTCAATTATTAGTTTACTTAGGCATAAATGATTAAAAATTAGCAAACAAATAAACAAACAACTCAATCATCAATCAATTAGTGGATTAGAGTTTCAAATCTATATAATTTGATATATATACAGAAAATCTTGTTTTTGATGCCAATTCACAACAAAGTGTTCTATCTATATTAGTTTTGGTTCTCACACCAGTCTAATGGAAATATATCGATATCACACCTTCGTAACACGAACATAAATTCTGACGACGAGTACTCAACCATCAGAATCATCTTCGGGCCACTAGAGTATGATTCCATATCTATCCAGTATATTAAAACTTTGAATATACGTTCATGACGCGTATATGCAAAACCTTTATATACTCGATTGTCCATATTCAAAATAAATAAATAATCAAATACGTATAAAATGGTTTAACTTTTCAAAACAAAATGGTTTTCAATTGAAAAATATACTCTTCACACTCGTTCTAGGATACTACTGATCCTATCTCTAACGAGTCATTCTAATTGGATATTACTAATCCAATATCTGATGAATTCTTTCGTATGGTTCTAATGTGCCTTGTTCTCGAGCTCTGTAAACCAAAGCTCTGATACCAAATGTGACGGCAAGAAATTTCGCTCGATCTGAATCAGTCGTTAAACCGACCTAGACCGTTCGAAACCCCTGAACGTTTGAGAACAGGACAAATCAGAACACAAACAGAAGAACTTTTCATTGTATATTACAACAATGCATCAGATTACAAGAATATACAGAGTATAAATGAATAAATATTACACAGAAATATCAGAGATTTAAATTACATTTAAATACATAGCAGCGGAAAAATAATATAAAGCACAACTGAAGGTGATATACGGATACAGAGCTTTCCGGATATCATTCCAGCTGTAAACCAGGATCCTGTGAATATAAATCTGCAAAACCAAAACTACTAGCTGCCCGTGCGGAAAATAGGGGCACCCAGAGTTTAGGTTAAAACAATAAACTCCAGGTCAGTCATGTGACTGGTGTGAGAACTAAAACAGTTATTTTAAAACTTTACTTTAAAAGAGAGTAATTCAAGGGACCACGCCGTATAACACGGAACGGGTTTTCTCCCAAGAATACCAGTGCATATCAATAAACAACGCAATGCTTTTCGAAAAATGAAGCTATTATAAGACCCAGGTCCTATCATACAATGCAACGCAAGCCGGGGGATAGGGTTTTCCCTTATAATAGCCAAACATGCTTGGTACGTTAAAACAAATCATTTGATACTATAATAAGTGTATAATGTCAAAACATTTCAATCATAAATATAAATCATAGACGGCATAGTATCCCATGCTACTATGTCGCCATACTAGGCTCTACAAATAAAGCCGAAATACACGTATTGGAAATTGGATTCCGTCATGAGTCGAGGCAAGGGGCAAGCTCCTCTCCGCGTTCGAGACACTCTAGCAAATGCTCAGGACTACGCACACTGGGTAACCCTTGGATCGGTTGGGCCGGTCCTCACTTACGTTAGAGGATTGGCAATTCCTGAACACGCGTTTCCCGGTCCTTACAGACCTATAATCGAGGCGCCTCGCATCCAACAACCACAAAGGTGAAAAGTATATAAATGTCAGGGCTGGTAAGTCACTGACACCACCAAAGCTAGAAAGAAACGTCGTGTTCTCCCAACGGCCCGTATCCCGTTTTTAACTCATACCGAGGTGTGAGGCTCGCGAATACACGCTATACACAAAGCTGCCACGTAGGCGTGCTCTGATCATCATCCACAAGACTTTGCTTTTCAACAGAAGCCTTGATCCTTGCATCTTAGTATGCCACACAGGCAATTCATGCCATGCGACTGATGTCCATCGATATACAACCTCTGAGCTCGTACGTCTCAGAGAAGGGCGTTAAGCAAAAGAATAAATTCTCCGCCGCCAAACAGATGTATATTTAATAGAAATCAATCAACACAGAATAAAATCCAGTGTCAGACACACAATCCATTTACAAGTCCGTTCTGGGTCTGAACGAAACCGGAGGCACTTTCCTCGCATATCCATCCATCTCCAGGTACGTCTGGACGACCACCAACTATTTCCATCCTCTTGGGTGTACAGCCCAATCAGGATCGTCAGTAATAATCCAACCGATGTGAAGACTTCCGGTCTTGACCACCGTCTTCATCTTCGACTTATCGTCGAATCGGTTATTCAGAATGGGTATAAACCCGGACTTTCCGAACAACCCGCGTATATTGAAAACAAATGTTACACAAACACAACATACGCCTCATTCCAATTCATTAGTCACTAACCGCAAATTAGCAAGAGAACAATTTCCCGAACATTAACCCCGAAGGCCGAAACCAACATCAGATCAATACCCAGGAAACCATTCTTCTTAGCCAACCTACAGCTAGTTTCTAAATTCCACATTCTTAGGGAAAAGTTCCCATTAATTTTATCCAAGATAAATTCTTTAAAATTTATCCTGTAATCTTCCTTTGGATGTCATTTAAAACCAAATTATGGTTTTCCAACTAGTCGAGATTAGCGAACCACAACGAAGTAATTATTTATTTTATTTCCCAATCCCAACCTATTCATCCCATGAAGCAAAACTGGTAATACTCCATATCTAACACCGTGGTGTTATCGGTAAAATTAATTACCATTTCCCGTTCAAATCTAATTAAAGATTTAACTATCGCTTTGGAGCAAAACTGGCGATACCCCATTCTCGCTCATTTCTAAATTTGGTAATTTAGATTATCAATTCGAATTTCAATCTAATTGCAGATTCAATAAAACTCCTTTTACTGGGTTAAAGAACTAGGTGTTATTTAAAACACAGTTCACGACAAACCCAAATCACATTCTATTCGTTATCGGGTTAAAGAACTAGTGTTATTTTAAAACACTGTTCACGATAAACCCATTTCAAATTTAATCAAATATATTAGAAATTCGATGATTTAAAACCCCTTTTTAAATCTAATTCATTTATTTAAAAATGATCGGGTTTTAAATTAGTTCAAAACTAGTTCATTTCGATAAAAATCTATTTTTATCTTTTCAAATATGGAGTTTTTCACCCCAATTTTTCCCAAATCATTTCTTATGATTTTACACAAATTATTGATATTTTTAATAATTTTATCAAGGCCCGTACAGTCGATTTCCAACAATGGCCATCGAACTGCACTTACAGCGACCTTTTTCGAATTTGATTTGGACGTATCTCCAAATCCAACCGTTAGATTTTGAATTTCTAATATTCGTTAGAAAGCTCTTTTCGATACGAACCCAACGGTTCCGGTTTTAGGAGAATCCGACGGTCGGATCTCCCGTAATGTCCGTTTGAAATAAATGGTCGAAATTTACGAACTGCCGCGGCGCGGCGCGTTCTATTCAGGCCATTATATTATATATATAATATATATAATATATATTTCGTCGATTTTTATTTAAAACGAATTATATAGTTAGTTTTGAATTCGTTTCAAAAGCAAAGTCAACTTCTATTTCAATTCAAATCAAAATTGAATTCTTCTTTATAAATTCGTTTTGAAACTCATTTCTATTCAATTCAAATTTCAATTTAATTTGAATTCATTTCACTTCATTTTAAATTCAATTCGAATTCGTTTCTCAATTCAATTCAATTCAATTCAAATTGGTTTTCTATTCGATTCAAATTCATTTTCTATTCAAATTAAATTTGTTTCGTTTTCTATTTGAATCAAGTTCATTATATATTCAATTTGAAATCAAATTGGTTTTCTATTCGATTCAATTCGAAATCGTTATATATTCAATTCATTTCGAAATCGTTTTATATTCAATTCATTTCGAAATCGTTTTATGTATTCAATTCATTTCGAAAACTTTGTATATTCAATTCATTTCGAAAACTTTATATATTCAATTTATTTCGAAAACTTTATATATTCAATTCATTTCGAAAACTTTATATATTCAATTTATTTCGAAAACTTTATATATTCAATTCATTTCGAAATCTTTATATATTCAATTCATTTCGAAATCGTTATATATTCAATTCATTTCGAAATCGTTTTAATCGATATTCATATCGTTCGCGTCAAAATGGCGCATCACTATTTAACACGGCTTTATATATTCTATTTCAAATATTTCTTTTTGTCAACACCCGACTAATCTCAACGAATGAGTACCGTCCATGTGTGACTATTTTTGTTAAATTATTTCGTTCAACACATGACTAATCTCAACGAATGAGTACCGTCAACACATGAACCTTTATTTTATATTGATAAAGATGTAAATTTTATTATAAAAATAATTCGTTCAACACATGACTAATATCAACGGATGAATATAGTCAACACATGAACCTTTATTTTATATTGATAAAGATGTAAATTTTATTATAAAATTAATTCGTTCAACACATGACTAATATCAACGGATGAATATAGTCAACACATGAACCTTTATTTTATATTGATAAAGATGTAAATTTTATTATAAAAATAATTCGTTCAACACATGACTAATATCAACGGATGAATATAGTCAACACATGAACCTTTATTTTATATTGTTTATTTTTCAAATTGGAATGAGGCCCAATCAATCACCATATAACGTTAATTATATGGATTTTCATACAACACATGTATTTAATAGCATTGAAAATAATCAACCATCAACCAAAGTGCACTACACTGTATAAGCATCAAATATAGATATCTAACGCTTATAACAGCCTGTCAATCAATCGATCGACATATTTATCAGTCAGGATGAGTGAACTTTTAAATTTCATCCCAACACCCGTGTAGGGTTTCAAACAATCAAACATAGATTTTATTCGTGCAGTTGGGCGATGTGTAAAATTTATCGACCCAATCAATGTCATTCAAATAGGTGTACATAAACAAACCATCTGGCTTGTAAATGAATATTTTATTTTATTCGCATTCACGTTAAAAATTATATTTTTAACGATAAAACAATTTATCTTAACATATGAATATCTATTCAGTTCATTTATTAAATAAAATGTTATTTTTATTTTTCTAACATGTTTTAGAAAATTTCGGCGGCATAACGGCACGATACTAGAAACGGGACAAGGCCTAGCCTTATCCCCGGTCTAGTGAAGGCCCACGCCATTCACATATCAATTTTAATCAATTTCCAATTCAACCAATCAATCAAATCCAAATCAAATAACCTAACCAACTACACAACCAAACAAACAAGTCCATGGTATGTGGACGGGTGTCGGGTGCTACTAAGCACCGTCTGCATCCTAGTATATATGTATATATATAACTAGCAAAAGAGAAATTTTGAGTGAGAAGTTCTCACATATAGCTATCCTAGCTCCACGGCTCTTCATTTATAGAAATCTTCTTCGTTATCCCGTCTTCGTCATCTTCGCTGCCCGTATTCACTATATATATAAAAATCGAATTTTTACTTCAAAGTTCAATATATAAAAATCGAATTTTTAGTTCAAAGTTCATAGATAAAAATTATATTTTTACTTCGCCATTCAATATAGAAAAATTATATTTTTTACTTCGCTATTCAATATAGAAAAATTATATTTTTACTTCGCTATTCAATATAGAAAAATTATATTTTTACTTCGCTATTCAATATAGAAAAATTATATTTTTACTTCGATGTTATATAAAAGATTACATTTTTATCACTTACAACATAAAATAAAATTTAGCTTTAAAGTAATAAAAAAAAAACAGTTTTAAAAATAAAGAAAATTCAGTTTTTTACTTTAAAAAAAAAATATGCAGTTTTTTACTAATTTTAAAAAATGCAGTTTTACTTTTTATTCCTTTTTTAAAATTCTGTTTTGATTTCTTTTAAAAACAGTTTTAAAATCTCTTTTAAAAATTTCTGTTTTTGAAATTTCTGTTTTAAAATCTTTTAAAATTCTGTTTTAAAAACTTAAAACAAAAAATCAGTTTTATATTTCATTTTTAAAACAGTTTTTAAATCAAAAAAAAAACAGTTTTAATTTTCTGTAAAACAAAACAAAAATCAAAAATAAAAATAAAACCAATTAAACGCTCACCTAGCTCGGCCGTGGCTCGTGGCGTCGGTGGTTCAGGGGTTCGACGAGGTGACGGTGGTTCAGAGGGATGCGAGGGTTTCTGCTTCGATGCGTCGTTCGGTGGGAGGAGGATGTTGCGAGGGCGGCTCAGCGTCAGGCGGTGGCTTCGGCGATGGCTTCCAGGATCGGAGCGGCGGCGCTGGCGATGGCTCGAACGTCAGAGGGCGGCGGCTTCGGGTATTTAGGGTTTCGTCTTCTTTTTTTTTTTTTTATTTGCTTTGTAAATAACTGAATCGGGGGGGGGGGCATCGAGGAAGAAAAGGGGGGGGGGGAAGTTTAATTTTTTATTATTTTAATTATTTAATTATTTTATTTTAATTCAAAAAGTCAACTTTTTCAAACGACCTCTAAACGAGGTCCACCACCTGCCGTCCATAGCGTTTAACCCCCATTCCGAACACAATGGGATATGTATCGTCAGCTGATTCGGCTGTTACAATCAGTTTCCGTTAAATTTACATTTAAATCACTATATTGAATTTTAAACGTACATTTCAAATTACCGGGGTCACATACTAACTCGAAAAATTACGGAAAAATATTTTCTAGCTTCGTATTGACGATACGGTCCTAATAAAACTAGTTTCGTCGAATTCTGAGACCGTTTGAAAAATGGCCAATTTCCAGTCGATTAAAATCAACTGAAATGGTCAAAACACGTTTTCCTCTGCCACGCTCACATACTGATTCGAAAAATTATGAAATTTGGAATCTAGCAATAATTTGACACTGCGGACCCAACAAAACTGGTTTCGTCGAAATCCGAGGTCATTTGCAAAATGTCCATTTTTTTTAAGGGCCTGAATTCCATAGCGACTATTCAGAATTTTCAACTGGACATATCTTTCAATTTTTAAAGTGAAATCTCGGTTTGTTACATCCGTTAGAAAGATATTATCAATCAGATCCTAATGTTTTTGGTTTTACTAAAATCCGGATTGTTTTGCACCCGGTACATTCAATTGAAGTTTGAAATCGAATTATCGAACTACCGCGCCATTTTCAATTCTATTTATAATTATATATAAATATTTATATTCTAACGACGACGCGTAAAATATATACGTCGAATTATATTGAAAATAAATTTTCCGTCGATATTATTTAAAATAATCTATTTTAAATATTCAGAATCCGCTAAACTTGCCAAAATAAAAATTTTAAACTGGCCCAGATTTTCCGGGTTATTACATATGCCAAAGATAATTGAAGACAGAGTAAAATGCAAGGGCTGTTGTATAAGTCTTAGATAACAGTGACTAAGATGGATATACGGAATAGTGCCTTCGGTTTGTCCAGTCCCAGGACAACTTGTATGGACGAAGGTCTGACAGAGTATATCCAATGGATCACGTAAGTTGATCTGTTCAAACGTATTCACGTTTGGTGGCAGAGGAATTTGTTTCTCTTAGCTGTAAACCCATGTTATTTTTGGATAAGTCAATTTGTGATTTGGCGGGTATGACGATGTGACATTTCTCAGTGAATGAAGATGAATGTCTGACATAGTATTTCCAGACGGTCACGTACATTGATTTCTTCAACTATACCCAGAGTGGAAGCGGAGAAGGAAACTTCTTTTAGCTGACACGTAATGTATGGTTGTAGACGTCAATTAGTGGTTCTGATGGATCTGACAATGTGGCATTCGAAGTGAATCTGATGTAATGATAAAGCGTAGCTTCTAGCCTCATCAACCGGTAAATGACAGAAATCGGGCAGGCAGCATGGCTAAGTCGGTCGCACCGTAGTAGGGTGTATAATCACCTATCTAGAGAATATTCATTTGTTTCTAAAATCTATCAATGCTGTCCCATATATATATGGGAACGGTTGCTGATCCCAACCGTTGGTGATTTACATTCGATACACTCAAGCGAAATGAGTGGTCGGTCATGTGTGGCTGAGTTACAAGATGTTCTTGTTGAACTCCAGTGTATCGTTCCTAGAGTACACTGATCGGAAGGTGGTTCCATACCTTGTCATAGTTGGAAATCCATTATCCAATACGTGCTTGCGATTTTGATTGTATACTATATATGTAGAACGTGAGATGAAAGCGTTTCTGCTAGTTGATATCTATTTGTACATAGACATTATTATAATATCAAAAGGTTTTTGATATAAAGATATTTTGGATTCTCATAAGGAAAATACCCATTCCGTTCTGCGGCGTGGTCTTATGAGATATCGTTTACTTGTTCATATACCTGTTTAAACTGTTTTACTCATACCAGTCCCATGACTGACCCGGAGTTTACTTTGTTGTTTTCCCTAAACTCTTGGGTGCCTAAATTTGTACGGGCAGTCAAGTAGTCGGGTTTTACAGATATACCTGAAGAGCTGGAGCAGGAGGCTTCTGGATCATATAGCTATAGTTTATTTCCGCTGTGTTGTAAGTGCTGTACTCTGATAAGTGCTATTGTATACATAACTGTTACATTTCAAAATTTTGTTATCTATTATATGTTATTCGTTCCGCTGTGAGGTTCGTGTTACTCTGATGTAGTGTTCTTCTTCTTCTTCTATTCTAAGTTTCTATCTTATCTATTCTCACCCTCTAATTTCTTTCATTAATTACCGGGATTTTTCGATGTTTTGGTTATCGACACGTTGGCTTATGTCGATAACCAAAGTCGCTCAAAATCCGGGTCGTTACATTCTAGACATCATTAGTATACATTTTCGAGTTTAGTAAGTGGGATGACTACATAATTCCAACTGAAATGTCGAAATATACTTAAGTTATAGGTAAGTATTTGGAAATGATTTAGTTTTAAAAATCTAACTAACACAAGTTAAATAGATTGAAAGTATACAAGTAAATCAAATGAATTAAATTTTAACTTAATTAAAGTTAAATAAAATTGGAACAATAAAACCAATATAAGAATGAAAGGTAAATTAAGCCAAATCAAATCTAAATGTTGAACTGAATTGAAAATTTGTTTGAATTAGATATGTATAAATATGTTGTACAGGTTATGCAAGCTAAGAAGAGGAATAAAATTGTATGCCCGACAAGAAGGTACATATTTAATGTATTGATTGGGTTTGATGATTTTATGAGCCGATTGGCTAGCCGCTTGGCTTTTTGATTGATGAGAGCCTGTAGAGGCGATTTGTAGTTGTACCGATTTACCCGTACAAAGGAGGTTATGTCGAATTTTTTTAGAAATTTAAGGCGTTAGCCAAATTTTAGGAAAATTGAGAAGTTCTTAGTGACTGAAAATTTGAAGAACTCAAGTCAGAATGAAAGTTGATTTGGTAAGTTAACGACTTTCAGCTCCATTCCTTTTTCTAGGACGAAAAAGTTTTAAGTAGGGGGTGATTGTAACAAATGGAATTTTGGAACCAATTTTAAATTTATTTTAATTGATTTTTATAGAAATTAAAATTTTTAAACGATTTATTTTGAGAAATAATGACTTGAAATTAATTTAAAATGAAGTTGGAAACTATATATTTATAATATATATAAAACAAGCTTGAAATTGCGCGGTAGTTTGAAAATTTAGTTTTAAACTTTAAACGGGTATATACAATTCAATATAAATCAGAATCCGATGAAACAAGAAATGTTAGGATCTGACTGATTATATCTTTCTAACGAATGTGAAAATTTGATATTTCATTTTATTAATTGTAAGTTATGTCCAAATTAAAATTCCAGATAGTCATTATGTGTAATGTCATATTTTTGGTAGTCAAATATATATTTTATTTTATTATTTTAAATATTATATTTGGGATATTATTGGTTTTCAATGTTTAATTCATTTATAAAACGAACTTTGAATGTTAAATTTAAATATAATTTAAAACGAGCTCGAAATGGTGCGATAGTTCGTAATATTGAGTTTTCAACTTTAATTGAATTTATAGGAACCGATATAAGTCGGAATTCTGTGAAACAAGAATCGTTTGAATATTGTTGATTATAATTTTCATATGATAGAAAAAAAATCTAGGTTTCGTGTTATAGATTGTTCGTTATGTCCAAGTCAAATTCTAAAATTATCGCTATGGAATTCGTTAATAAATGACAACGTTTATTCAATATATTTAAAGGGTTTTAATATAGTTTGGATAATGTTTAACTCAGAATGTTGATATTGAGTTGTATAATCCATATTGGATTATAGTTGGAGATATATGATATTTCAATTTAGATATTAACGAAAATAATAATTTATTATTATTTAATTTAATTATTTTGGAATTTAATTAATATTTTATTTATATAAGCCTTAAGAAAGGCCATTTTCAAACACCACGGTTTTTTATGAAATTAGTTTCATTGGAACTGTATCGAAAATTGTTTTACAATATCAAATTTCATGGCAAACTGATGTCATATGTGACAATGGTAGCCATAAATGCTTGGTCATTTTATATAGTGCGTAATTAAATTTATTTAATTTAATAGGTATATTTTTGTGTATAACTCGAGAAAACAATCGAATTAAGCTATGAGATGAATTCTGTTGAATTTGTATCGACATTTAGAGTTAGGACAGGTATGTAGTTTGATCGTGGCAACGATATATGCTTAGATTTTTATTTAATCATTTATATTATTTTGGCTAGTTTAGACAGGGGTAACTTAAAAGGAATAAATGACTAGCCAAACGAACTTCGATTTTAATGGAACAAATTTCATTGGATTCGTAAGGAAAAGGACTAGTAGAATTTCAAAGTTTCAAGTTGACTGGATTTATTTTGTGATCAAGGAAAATTTAAAAGCTTGATTTTTCACGTGTGAATTATAAAGAGATTTTTACAAACAACCTCAAAATTCGACGAAACTTGTCCCATCATGTCCGAAATATTTTTTTTTATGCTAGGATTAAGTGTTTCATCCCGATTGAAGGTCGTACGTGAGTGTTTTATCGCATTACTTCAGTGGTAAGTTTCACGTAAAATTAAATAATAATAAACACTCCTTATAAATAGCCTAACTGAAAACCTACCCTCCTAGTCAACTTATTCGCGTGGTTAACAAATCCACGAGCCGCCATATCCATTTTTGAACGGCTGAAACTTCATCGTCTCCCCTCTCAAATATATCCCAATCCGATCATCAAAATCAAAATCTTCCTTCTATAATGTTGTTAGGCTCGTCGAGCTTTACAAGGTGGATGGAGGTGATCTATTTTGGAGCAGCAGGGCGACCAGATTGACGTTAGGGAGTGGCGATGTTAATGAAGCTTTTGTCGGCGATTGATGGAGTTTGGGTGTCGATGTAACATGTAACAACCCGGAAAATCAGAACCAATTTAAAATTTTTATTTTGGCTATTTTATTGAATTTTGAATAGTTAAAATAATTTGTTTTAAATAATAATAATTAAAAAATTATTTAAATCAAAGTTTGAACGAATATATTAATTTTAATTATAAAAGGAGTTAGAAATAGCGCGGTAGTTTGAAAATTTGAATTTGAACTTTGACTGAACGTACAGGATGCAAAATAAATCAGATTTTGGTGAAACCAAAAATATTTAAATCTGTTTAAAAAATATCTTTCCAACGAATCTGAAAAATTGAAATTTCATAGCGGGAATAAAAAGTTATGGCCAGTTGAATATTCAGAAAAGTCGCTATGGAATTTAATATATTATATAGCCCGTATAAATAGCCATTTTGCAAACGACCTCCATTTTCGACGAAACCACTCTGGTTGGATTCGGAATGTCAAATTATTATAAGATTCCAATTTTCATAATTTTTGGAATTAATATGTGAGCGTGACAAAAGAAAATGTGTTTTGTCGATTTTAGTCAATTTGGATCGACCAGAAAATGGCCATTTTTCAAACGGTCTCCAAATTCGACGAAATTAATTTTGCTAGGACCGTATCGTCAAAACATAGCTGGATTTATTTTTCGGGAATTTTTTGACTTAGTATGTGATCCCGATAAATTAAAATGTACGATCAAATTAAATAATTAAATGATTTATATTTTAATTTAAAGAAAAATGGGCTGAAACGATCAAATGGACTGATGAGACCTAGTCCATTGTGTCTAGAATGGGGGTATTTAGTTAAAGGCGACAGTCGTTGGTTTCGATTTGGAGTTCGTAGCAATAAAGGGGTATTTTTGAAATTAAAATAAAATAAATTATTTAACTATAAATATCCCGGGCAATAGGATTTTTATAAAACCCAAATTTCATTCTGAGCGCCGCCACTACATAGAAATGAATGGCTGAAAACATCTTGTTTTAATCTCTAAAATTATCCTAATCGGA
Source organism: Allium sativum (assembly GCA_030737875.1). Classification (NCBI taxonomy): domain Eukaryota; kingdom Viridiplantae; phylum Streptophyta; class Magnoliopsida; order Asparagales; family Amaryllidaceae; genus Allium; species Allium sativum. The sequence goes on from CM060922.1 coordinate 547,227,829, forward strand.
TTCGAATTAGAACATCTGTAACACCCCGAATTTTCTATTAACACTAAAGTTGCTAAAATAATAATAAGTGTGTAGAAGAGGGGATGTATCTAATATGAATATAAAAATATTAATAAGTATGTAAGAGAGGGGATGTATCTAATATGAATATAAAAATATTAATAAGTGTGTAAGAGAGGGGATGTATCTAATATGAATATAAAAATATTAATAAGTGTGTAAGAGAGGGGATGTATCTAATATGTATATAAAAACAATAATAAGTGTGTAAAAGGGGGGGATGTATCTAATGTGTACATTGTAGAATATATATATATATATATATATATATATATATATATATATATATATGGGCAGTTAGTGCAAACATGAATAGAAGTTTATTAATTTGCTGAGTGTTTGCTGAGTCAACAAGATAAACCCCATCTTGTCTGAACGGCTGCGGTTATTTCTAGGTTAAATCTAATGGCCTAAACGCATTCTAAAATCTATAAATAAGTGGGTAGACCCTAGACCTAAATCACTTGTAAAATTAGAGAAACTACCGTCATGCTGCTGCCATGGAGTTCAGCATAGCCGTCACAAACTAAGAAGAGGAAGCCTAATCATCTACAACTAAATCTACACAAATCAAATCAAAAGATCTCTCTTTCTCTAATTCTTTTCTTTTGTTGGTGAGTATGATGATTCTCACAAGACTATTACAAACTAATTTGACTCAGTTATGAATGGATCACAAGAAAGTGATGTGATTTGTAATTGTAAATTCTATATATTGTGGATCTCTTATTATGTTATTATGTTGTCGTATGATGTAAATTATATATGCTATGTCATGCTATGTTGTAAATTCTCTTATGCTATGTCGTGCTATGTTGAGAATCATGTCAAGCTATGTTATACTATCATACTATGCCATGTTATAAATCATGCTATATTATGTTGAAAAATCATGATGTTGTTGGATCATGCTTAAAGTTATGTTTTTTTTCTTAATTTAAATGGATCTTGTTTATGGGAATTTGCCTATTAGGTTAGGTGTACCCATAAACTTGAAACTATAATTAAATAAAACTTGATTATGGGAATTTTCCTATTGAGTTAGGTGTACCCATATAAAACCATGTTGTTAAAAAATTAGATGATGTTGATGCAAACATGTTCATATGTAAGTTTATGAAAATTGATTGAGATTATATTAGGTGAATTTTGAACAAGTTGACACCTTTACATCCATGACATGTATAATCTATGCAAGTTGGACATATGCAAGTTTCACCCCTTATTATGATTCATTTGGTCACATATACATGTTGTTATTATGATAATCTCTTTTATGCTATGAGTTAGGCTATTCGAGTCTAACATATATTTTGCGAATAAACGTTCAAACGTGGGGTAGGGGTAATATTAGGAATTAATAAATTGGGTGCAATTTTGTAAGATGTTGCATACCATGAATGAATGTCCATAATTGAGTCAATTATGGACATTGTTAAAAATTGGAAGTAATTAATAATTCAAGTAGGGAATTATTAAAATTGGGGGAAAGTGGATTATTATTAATAATCAATGCTTAGGACACGAGGTTGGACCCGTTTGTGATGTAAACCTGCCCGGACCCGCCCGACAAATCTAGTAGTCACAAATGTCGGCCCAATGTGAGAGGTCCTAGGCCCAAACTAAAGCATAACAGTTGTAAAGACACGAGGTTAGACTCTTTTATGGTGTAAGACTGCCCGGACCCGCCCGGCAAATCCAGCTGCCATAAATGCCAGTCTAATGTGAGAGGTCTTTATGAGGTTATGGCCTTAATGAACTAAGAAATACTTAACCAGATAATCATGTAAGGTGGGACATGGGGGTTAAGTAGGTGCCTTGGGTGGCATGAGGAATCTGGTGGTTGCCTTTAGAGGCATTTGAAATACGATTAGACTTAACCAAACACACATGTAAATGAACATGACTAAGTGGGTTAAGTGGGATGGACTAATGGGGACAAGCTTAGGTGGAATGCTTGTGGTAAATAGTGGGGGCCCATTTCAACCAGTATCCCAAAACGTATCTTTGTGGGCTCGACCCAAGTCGAGGACGGGACACGCATACTGGGTTTGACTATAAGAGGCCAAAACAGGGAGCGGTGGCAACGCAAGTCCAACAGGTTTCATATGCGTGTGTGGACCCGGGCTGGTAGGTAAGACGTTGTTGCATCGTGTAGGTATAAGCCGTGCATGTCCGTTGTATCAGGTTGCCACTTTAGGGGAGTGATACACCCCACTGTGGGGCCAGCACGGGTATCTACGAATTAGGGGGCCGATCGAATAATAGGAAGTAGGGTACACCTAGTGGAGATAGGGGCAGGCGGCACCTATGTAGTCAGCTAGGGGTACGTAAAGCCATTGGGAAAGTTTCTAAGTGAAGCTAAGTGGGATGAATCTTTAGGGTGACTGGTGTGGTGCAGTATAGTGTTTATCCTTTAGTATTTAGGAGCGCCTATAACGTTGCCTTTAGCGATTGTCTATGTCCTTAATCTGCTCTTCATAGACATTTTCTTGTTTTCCAGCTTATGCCTTAGTCCAGTTATTTTGGTAATAGTATTGTAGAATTATCATATTCACCAGACTTTATGTCTGACCCCCTCTTTTCCATCCTTTTTCTCCCTTCAGGTCCGCAGGTTGGGCCAAGTTCTAGTGGAGTCTAGTTGGATCGCTTATCCTCTGGAAAGCTTGGACTGCTGAAGTAAAGTCCAGCTTGTTATCTTTCTTTTTAATGGCTATTCATGTAATGGGATTATGTACTTGTTTTATCAAGATAGATATTGTACTTGACATTGAATATGGTGTTATGATGTAATCAAACATGTTTTGACTTCTACTACAATGAAATAAAGTTTTTGAATTTCCAAGTACTATTTTATATCTGTCTTGTTGTAATTTTACTGTTCTATATTCACTTAAAACCTCCATGGAAGTTAATGCATTCCCTTTGTGATTGACATTAATGGACGTGGGGTGTTACAACATCATCAAAAAGAAAAAATCGAAGATCTATTCAAGCTTTTTAAAATCATATGGGAAAGATCGGTTTTCATCGAGTGTTTGTATCGAATTTTGTGCTCAAAGTGGAGCCGTTCGAAGCCAATTTCTGGCTAGAAGAGGGGCACGAGTTCACAGTTGTTGGGCGTGAAAGGAAGAGGAGTCGGAGGCCTTTATTGGGGTGGTAGCTAATCGTGACTAACGTTTCTCGAGTGGCATGCGGTTTTGGGGGAAAGCGGTGGTTACGGGTTCGCCTTAGTGCTGAAGGAAGGATCGTGGAGGAAGAAGGGTTTACAATGGCTAATGATGTGTTTAAAATGTAATTAAGGGTAATTAACCCTTAACAGAAAATTAATTAATTAATTAATCTTTTTTGTAAATAATGTATAAATTGTGGTACCTTCTTCATATGTAGTCAAAATTCAGTGATTTTGGATCCATTGGAATCGTGTCGAAGAGCACTACATTTCAGAACTGACTAGAGAATTTTTGGAGGATTCTACAATTTTATAAGAAATAAACAGTAATGTGAGATTTTTGAATCTGAATTAAATAAATAAAATTATATTAGGTTGCAGACGGAGTTTAGAAACTCCCAATACCCGTCGTCCACAGACCATGGACGACTTGATTGTATTGTGATGTGGAATTGGTTGATTTTTGGTGATTGATTGTGACTGAAACGAAATTGATTGTGTTTGTGGAAAATTCAATTGTGTAGAAAAAAATTTGTATTAGGAAAAATAAACCCTTGTATAGCCGCGAGGCCTAATTAGAGCGAGGGGCCGTACTAGGGACGGTGCCAGTTTCAATTACCCTGCCGTTATACTGCCGAAATTTTCTGAAATATTTGTATGTTGTGAAATATTCATGTTATGATATAAAATTGTTTGAACAATAATAATTAGATTTTTATTCCATATAATGATCATTATTTAGGATGAAAAATGTTCAACATTAAATTCCCAATTTTTATTGTAAATTAAAATAAAACATTGTGAAATAAAAATGTATTGACATTGGAATTTACATTTGTAATGTAAATGAAACATTAAAAATGTCCATTGGTATATAAAATATGTTTTTTTTGAAATTTACATTTTTAATGTAAATAAAACATTAAAAATGTCCATTGTTATATAAAATGTCTTTTCTTTGAAATTAACATTTTATTATAAATGAAACATTAAAGATTACATTTTATGAAAGAATAAAAAGATTACATTTTCAATGTAATAATAGATTTAATAAAAAGATTACATTTTTCAATGTAATAATAGATTTAATAAAAAGATTACATTTTTCAATGTAATAATAGATTTAATAGAAATATTACATTTTAATAATAGATTGAATAAAAAGATTACGTTTTTCAATGTAATAATAGATTGAATAAAAAGATTACATTTTTTCAATATAATAATAGATTGAATAAAAAGATTACATTTTTCGATGTAATAATAGATTGAATAAAAAAATTACATTTTTCGATGTAATAATAGATTGAATAAAAAGATTACATTTTTCAATGTAATAATAGATTTAATAAAAAGGTTATATTTTCAATGTAATAATAGATTTAATAAAAAAGATTACATTTTTTAATGTAATAATAGATTGAATAAAAAGATTACATTTTTCAATGTAATAACAGAATGAAATAAAGGGTTATATTTTTCAATGTAATAAAAGAATGAAATAAAAGATTACATTTTTCAATGTAATAAAAGAATGAATAAAGAGATTACATTTTTAATGTAATAAATGATGATTAAAAAGATTGCATTTTATCTTATGTAAGACAGAATGTTTTAAAAAGGATTTAAGTTGCATAAAATTGTGTTTACATTAAAAAAAATTCATTTTAATGTATAGAAGAATCATACAAAAAGATTCAAGATTTATTGTTTGGAAATATGTTGTAACATTAAAAATTACATTTTTAATGTAATTAATGATTCGTTTATAATATTCATTTTGATAAAAATGTTCTTACATTAAAAATCACATTTTTAATGTAAAGTATGAACCATTACCAAGAATCACATTTTTAAGGTAAAGTATGAATCATTAGCAATATTCATTTTTGAAATGAAAGAGTTAAACATTAAAAATTTACATTTTTAATGTAAAGAGGATTGATTAAAATATTTATAGTTTGATGAAAGGTTAAACACTAAAAATTTACATTTTTAATGTAAAGGGAATTCATATAATATGACTATGATTTAATAAAAATGTGTAGGACATTAAAAATTACATTTTAATGTAATATATGATTTCACATAAAAGAAATCAATGTTGAAATGAAAATGGTTTGAAAATGGTTGGAAAAATAAAACGAATCGCGCCGCTGTAGTTCGTGATTTGAAATCGTAACTTCAAACGATTATACCGAAAGATCAGACCGTCGGATTTTCCCAAAACTAGAACCGTTGGGTTCGCTTTGGAAAGATCTTTCCAACGATACAAAATTTTCGAAGATCCAATGGTTAGATTTTGAAAAATGTGTAAATAAATTTTGATTAAAACAGCGCCGGGGCCATGTAATGACCTGAAGCGTCGTTTAATTAAAAATGGCTATTTTTAAATAAATAGAAATAGCGATAAATCATTATAAAATATTATAAACGATATGGAATGAAAAGAACTGATTTAAATTATATATATTCGGGAATTATTTGAAAAGGATGAGTTAAATCTCATTTCAAATAATTATACGATGATTGGAAGTCGAAGATTTGAAGATGGTGATTGAAGACCGGTGATCTTCACATCGAACGGATGACTACTGATGCCTTTGATTGGAGTTGCTGCCTTGAGAAGGTCACAGTGGTAGTTGTCCGGACGTACTTGTTGATTGTTCGGATTTGCGAGAGCCTCTCTTCCATATTGGATATATGGAACAAGGAATAAGGTTTCTCCGGTTTCATTCAGACCCAGAACGGACTTGTAAATGGATGTATGTCTAACATTGGATTTTATTCTATGCTGATTGATTTCTATTTAATATATATCTGTTTAGTGGTGGAGAATTTATTCTCTTGCTTAACACCCTTCTCTGAGACGTAAGAGCTCAGAGGTTATATATTGGTAGACATTAGTCGCATGGCGTGAATTGTCAGTGTTGCATGCCAAGATGCAAATGATCAAGGCTTATTGTTGAAAAGCAGAGCCTTGCGGTTGATGATCAAAGCACAGCTTTATTTAGCATAGCTTTGTGTATAGCGTTATTTCGCGAGCCTCACACCCCGGTATGAACCAGAAACGGGAGAAGAATCCAGGGAGAACTTGCGTTTCTTTCTATCTAGAAGTGGTGTCATTATATGGAGCCTAGACATTTTAGTTATGTGGATGATGGAAAGTGAGGTACCTTAGATATTTGAGTCCTTAGTGGCTCAAATTTACGCCCCATAGGGCGGGGAAATGTACTGTTCAGGAGTCATAATCCAGTAACATTAGTTATGGACCGGCCTTGTGGCTCCTAAGGGCTCACCTGAGTCTGAGTCCTGAGGCACGGGCTAGAGTGTCTCGAATTCGGTAAGGACGATCCCTTGCCTTGGTTTATGATGGAAATCCAACTTCCAATACGACACCATACAGTTTTGATTGTAAAACTAGTATGGCGACATAGTATATGGTAGTTATGCCGTCTATGATTGATACATTATGGTTGAATTTTTTTTGAAACATACATATACACTAATAATAATATCAAATCCGTTTTATCGAATCAGGCATTTTTGACAGTTATAAGGTAAAAATCTATCCTCCGGGGTGTGTTGCATTGTATGATGGGACTTGAGTCTTATAATGGTTTCATTTTTCTAAAAAGCATTGCGTTGTTTAACGATTTACTTTATTTATGCACTGGCAATCCAATGGAGTAAACCCGTTCCGTATTAGCAGTGTGGTCCTGTGATTAGCCCTATTATTAATTAGGTTAAGTAGATTTGTCATAACAGTCCCATGACTGACTCGTATTTTGTTTCACTTATCAAACTCGGGTGCCCTCTTTTCCACACAGGTAGCCTTGTATATAGGTTTTAGCAGATTCATTCTGGATAGCTATGGAGCTGAAGATGGATCCTATCATTTCTATTATACTGTTCAGACTTCATTTAGTATATTATGTTTGATTCCGCTGCAGACATTTTATATTAAGTTGAAAATGTATTATGTACTAAGTATGGTCCTATTATGCTGTGTAATACTGATGATATATTATTTCCAGTGTAATTTGAGATACTTTATCTGTTGTGATTCTATATTTCTATTCTGTTGCTATTGTTTATGTGTTATATTCCTATGATTATCCTTGCTTTTGTACTACGGAAGTTTGGGGTTATCGCAGTTGGTATCAGAGCTTTGGTTAAACTTAGCTCGGAATATAACATATTAACAAACTCGATAGAAATAGAATTAGCGGTATTCCAAGGCGAATAACTCATTATAGATAGGATCACTAATGTCCTAGAACGAGTATAGCAGAATAAAATACACCCCCATAGATTCATTTACATTTAAATATGTGTCTCTATGCTTTACAATATCTTTTCTGTTGGCCTGACTCTTTGTCTACTTTTTGTCGACATAGTAGTAAACGAGTGGCAGAAACAAAATCGACAATCTAATGAGCCAATCATGCTCCCACAAGCAGAACCAGATTTAGAAGCTCTAGTAATGAAATATCGAAATCTGGGCGGAGTACAATTCTCGGGTAAAGAATCCGTTATTGAAACACAAGCATGTATGCGTTCTTCTGAGAGAATCTTTCAAGGCTTAAAGCTGAGAGATGATCAGAAGAGGTTACTGGCATCTTGGGAACTCAAAGACAAAGTTTAAATCTGGTGGGAAACTGTTACTGAGGAAAATCTAGAAGGTAATATTATCTAGGATAGATTCAAAGAGATATTCAAAGAAAGATTTATTCCTCCAGAAGTAACCGAGTAGCTATATGATGAGGTTTACAATCTTAAACAAGTAGATCTGATCATCTAGGAATATCATAATAAATTCAATGAACTTTCTCGCTTTGCCCTAGAACTAATTCGAGATCCTATATGGAAGAATCTAAGATTTATCAAAGGACTTCAAAAGAAATTTGAAGGTAGAGTACTTGCTCATGTGAACCTTCCTTTTTCTAAGATGATATAGATGGCTTACCGCTATGAGTATATTGATATAAAACATGGGTGGGAAGACGAAGAGAAAATCAGTCCTAGCAGCAAAAGGAAGTTTGAAACTGATAGCCTAGAGGCAAGTACAAAGCCTGAGGGCAGAGAAGCCCAAAGCCAGTAAGAAAAGGCCAAGATCTAAGAAAGAACCGTTAACGACTGCCACATGCTCTAACTGTAATAGGCAAGGACATTTGGAAATAAATTGCAGATCTCTAAAGAAACAAAGAAAGGATGGACCTAAATCCGATAAGAAGTCTCAAGAGAGTAAAAATTTCCATAAGTGTCACCAGCCAAGTCATATTGCGAAGAATTGCTAGCTATCAAAGTAGTCTATAGTAGCTCATGTAAATGAAGTAGAAGAAACTCCAACACCCTCAGCTTGTCACCAAAGGCCAGATGTCTTGGAAGACACTCTCACTGTCAACAATATACCAGTTAAATTATTGTTTGATACGGGCGTGTCTCAAAGCTTTATTTCGAGTAATACAGTCATGAAGCTAAATCAGAAGTTGAGAGATCTTAAAGAATACTTTAGGGTTCATAATCCGATAGGAGGTTCTCGGGTCCTTGGTACGTGCCCATCTCTTTTTCCCATTATCGATTTTCCTATATCTTGATCGTCATGGATTTCTCTGAATTTGACTTCTTTCTTGGGCTGGATTGGTTAACCAAATATAAGGACGAAGTTAAATGTGCAGAAAGAGTTGTCAGAATTAAAACAAAGCTTGCCAATGTTGTTATACCCTGTGTTGGCTCAGATTCAGACAGAAAAAAATTTGGGCCGCTCTTGAGGTTTCTCTCACTGCTATTGAAGATATTCCTGTTGTTAAGAATTATGCGGATGTGTTCGAAGAAGTTGATAGCTTACCCCCATGAAGAGAAATCGACTTCAGGATTGATTTAGTTATGAATGCAAGGCCAGTGGTACATCCTATTCGAAGAATGACAAGGAAAGAGAAAGAAGAATTGGGTAATCAAACTAAACATCCTTTATGGAAGGGTCTGATCAGGCCTAGCTTTTCGAATTGGAGTGAAGTATTAGAGTTTGTCCCAAAGTCAGACGGTACTCTCAGATTATGTGTTGATTATCGAGAGCTCAACAAGAAGACGCTCAAGAATAAATAGCCATTGCTCTATATAGATGATTTATTGGATCATTTGAATGGAGCGAGAGTGTTTTCTAGAATGGACCTAGCTACAGGTTTCCACCAACTGTGGATTGCCGAAGAATGTGTTCCTCTGACAGCTTTCAGAGGTCCAGACATATTTTATGAATGGTTAGTAATGCCGTTTGGCTTATGGAATGCTCCAGCTTATTTTTTCGATTTGATGAATCGAGTATTCCGCGATGTCCTAAATAAATTTGTGCTGGTTTTCATTGACGACATTTTAATCTTCTCTAAGTCAACTGCCAAACATGAGAAACATTTGGAACAAGTTTTGGAAATTCTTAGAAAGAATGTATTAAAGGCCAAATTTTCTAAATGCATATTCTGATAAGAAGAAGTAAAGTTCCTCAGTCATGTAGTATCGAAGGAAGGAATTTCAGTGGATCCTAGCAAGATCACAGCCATTCAAGATTGGAAGCAACCGAGCACTCCTACAGAAGTCAGAAGTTTCCTAGGATTGGCTGGCTATTATCAAAAATTCGTTAATGATTTTTCAAAGCTATCTTGTCCATTAACGAAGCTTACAAAGAAGCATACAAAGTTTAATTGGAAACCTGAATGTGAGGCAGCTTTCCAAGAACTGAAATTGAGGTTGACCAATGCTCCCGTGTTGATCATTATTGATGGCAATCAAGATTTGAAAGTTTGGACAGATGCTTCTATTGAAGGTATTGGTGCAGTATTAATGCAAAGAAACAAAGTAGTTGCTTATGCTAGCCGTCAATTGAAGTCACATGAGAAGAGATATCCTTCCCATTATCTTGAGTTATTGGCCATCGTGTTTGCTTTGAAAATATGGAGGCACTATCTTTTGGGTGAGAAGTTCGAATTATATACAAATCATAAATCCTTGAAGTATCTGTTCACCCAAAGGGACTTGAATTTTAGGTAGCAATGTTGGTTAGAATTTCTTGTGGCCTATGATCTGGACATCTTGTATACTCCAGGAAAAGCCAATGTTGTAGCCGATGCGCTCAGCAGGAAGAATACGGTCGTCGCCAATCTTATCATCGCCAATCTCATCATCAAACCTACATTAATCGATAAGATCTCTGCTTTTCAGAAGAAAGATGAATTTATCCAGAGAGTTAGTAAAAAAATGGGAAGGCGAACCCTTGAGTTTCCAAATTGATAACAAGGGAATTCTGAGGTTAAATGGCCGAATCTGTGTCCTGAATATTCCTGAGCTTAGAAGGGAAGTAATGGATGAATGTCACAAATTCAAGCTTTATATTCATCCAAGGGTATGCAAGATGTATCATGATCTTAAGCATACGTTCTGGTGGAAATCTATGAAAAGAGACATTTCCATTTATGTTAGCAGGTGCTCTACTTGTCAACAAGTCAAGAGTGATCAGCAAAAACCTGTCGGATTGTTACAACCACTAGAAGTTCCAAGTTGGAAGTGGGATCAAATCTCCATGGATTTTGTTGACGGCTTACCCGAACTAGAAAAGGTAATGACAGTATTTGGGTGACCATTGATCGTTTCACGAAGTCTGCTTATTTTGTTCCTATTAGATCAACTAGAACAACTCAAAGTCTGGCGAAAATTTATTTCAAATAAATTGTCAGATTACATGGAGTTCCCAGTAGCATTGTTAATGACCATGATTCGACATTCGCTAGTAAATTCTGGGAAGCATTCCAAGAGGAGTTGGGGACAAAATTAAATCTGAGCACCACATATCATCCTCAAACAAATGGCCATACTGAGAGGGTGAACCGTATACTGGAAGATTTGTTGCGAGCATGTATTCTTGATTTTGGCGGTTCATTGGAAGATCACTTGCACTTGGTTGAGTTCTCTTATAATAACAGTTATCAAGCAAGCTTGCAAATGTCGCCATTCGAAGCATTGTATGGTAGGCCTTATAGATCTCAAGCATGTTGGGTATAACTAGACAATAGACTAGTATTGGGTCCCGACATGATTCGCGAAGCTTCAGATAAAGTCGATTTCATTAAAAAGCGATTACTAACTGCTTAGAGCCAACAGAAGAGCTATGCAGATTCAAGAAGAAGGGATTTAGAATTTGCTGTTGGTGATTATGTATACTTGAGGGTTTCCCCATTAAGAGGAGTAGTTCGTTTCCGAAAGACAGGAAAGTTGGCTCCTAGATTCGTTGGTCCATTCCCTATTGTAGAAAGAATTGGAACTATCGCTTACAAGGTTCAGTTGCCTCATTGGTTGCCAGGGGTACATGATGTATTCCATGTGTCTCAACTTCAAAAGCATGTGCATGATCCAGACTTGATTGTAGAAGAAGCAACACAACAAGATTTGGAAATTACCCCGAGCTTATCAGTAAGAAGAGAGCCGGTAAAGATCATTGGCAAAGAAACCCGAGTTCTGAGGAACAAAATAATCCATCTAGTCAAAGCGCAGTGGAGCGGAGATCCTATAGACCGTACATGGGAGACCGAGGATAGCATCAAACAGGCTCATCCCCAGTGCAGAGCGGATATCATTGACTAGCCCTAGTGCAAGGTACATTTACAATATTTTGCATTTTCCGTTTTATTTCCTATTTTACTGTTGTTTCCTTTTCGGGGACGAAAAGTTTTTAAGTGGGGGAGATTGTAACAACCCGGAAAATCGAAACCAATTTAAATTTTTTATTTTGGCTATTTTATTGAATTTTAATTAGTTAAAATAATTTATTTTAAATAATAACGATTAAAATTTTATTTAAATTGAATTTTGAATGAATATATTTATTTTAATTATAAAAGGAGTTAGAAATAGCGCGGTAGTTTGAAAATTAGAATTTGAACTTTGACTGAATGTACAAGATGCAAAATAAATTGGATTTTGGTGAAACTGAAAATATTTAAATCCCTTTAAAAATATCTTTCCAACGAATCTGAAAAATTGAAATTCATAGCAGGAATAAAAAGTTATGGCTAGTTGAATATTCAAAAAAATCGCTATGTAATATAATATAATATATAGCCCATATAAATAGCCATTTTGCAAACGACCTCTTTTTTTGACAAAACCACCCTGGTTGGATCCGGAATGTCAGATTATTATAAGATTCCTATTTTTGTAATTTTTGGAATTAAAATGTGAGTGTGGCAAAAGAAAATGTGTTTTGTCAATTTTAGTCAATTTGGATCGACCAGAAAATGGCCAATTTTCAAACGGTCTCCAAATTCAACAAAATTAATTTTGTTAGGACCATATCGTCAAAACATAGCTGGATTTATTTTTCGAAAATTTTCATAGTCAGTATGTGACCCCGGTAAATTAAAATGTACGATCAAATTAAATAATTAAATGATTTATATTTTAATTTAAAGAAAATGGGCTGAAACGATCAAATGGGCTGGTGAGACCAAGTCCATTGTGTCCGAAATGGAGGTATTTAGCTAGGGACGATGGTCGTTGCGTTCGATTTGGAGTTGGTAGCAATAAAGGGGTATTTTTGGAATTAAAATAAAATAAATTATTTAACTATAAATATCTCGGCCAATAGGATTTTTATAAAACCTTAATTTCATTCTGAGCGCCACCACTACAAAGAAATGAGTGGCTGAAAACATCCTGTTTTAATCTCTAAAATTCTCCTAATCGGATTTGAATTAGAACAACAACAAGCAAAAATAGAAGATTTATTCATGATTTTTAAAATCATATGGAAAAGATCGGTTTTCATTGAGCGTTTGTATCGAATTTTATGCTTAAAGTGGAGCCATTCGAAGCAAATTTCTGGCTAGAAGATGGGTGCGAGTTCACGGTTGTTGGGGGCGAAAGGAAGAGGAGTCGGAGACCGTTATTGGGGTGGTGGCTGATCGTGACTAACGTTTCTCGAGTGGCATGCGGTTTTGGGGGAAAGAGGTAGTTACGGGTTTGTCTTAGTGCTGAAGGAAGGATCGTGGAGGAAGAAGGATTTACAAAGGCTAATGACGTGTTTTAAATGTAATCACGGGTAATAACCCTTAATAGAAAATTAATTAATAAATAAATTATTTAATTCATCTTTTTTGTAAATAATGTACAAATTATGGTATCTTCTTCATATGTAATCAGAATTCAGTGATTTTGGATCCGTTGGAATCGTGTTGAAGAGCACTACATTTCAAAACTGACTAGACAATTTTTGGAGCATTCTACAATTTTAGAAGAATAAACAACAATATGAGATTTTTGAATCCGAATTAAATAAATAAAATTATATTAGGTTGCAGACGGAGTTTAGAAACTCCCGACACCCGTCGTCCACAGACCATGGACGACTTGAATGTATTGTGATGTGGAATTGGTTGATTTTTGGTGATTGATTGTGATTGAAATGAAATCGATCGTGTTTGTGGAAAATTCAATTGTGTAGAAAAAATTTGTATTAGGAAAAATAAACCCTTGTATAGCCGCGAGGCCTAATTAGAGCGAGGAGCCGTACTAGGGACGGTGCCAGTTTTAATTACCCTGCTGTTATGCTGCCTAAATTTTCTGAAATATTTGTATGTTGTGAAATATACATATTATGAAATAAAATTGTTTGAACAACAAAAATTAGATTTTTATTGCATATAAAATTATAAATTATCATTATTTAGGATGAAAAATGTTCAACATTAAATTGAGACGACCCCAAACCCCGTACTGACGGTGGCAAGGGTAATCCGTGGAATATAAACATAAACAGATAATAGCAGAATAGAAATAAATAAATAAATAAATAAATACACCAGATAATGAACAATAGAATATACCGGATAAGAGTAATCATCAGAGTTACACGGTATACAGGATCATACTTAGTACAAATACAGTTCAGATATACATAAATGTCTACAGCGGAAAACAAACATAATGTACAATAGGAGCCGAACAGCATAAAAAGAGATAAATGATAGAATCCATCTTCAGCTCCAGCTATCCAGAAAGAACCAGCTAAACCTGAATACAAGGCTGCCCGTGTAGAAAAAGGGGCACCCGAGTTTGAAAGTGAAACAAACTACGAGTCAGTCATGGGACTGGTATGAGAAATCTACTCAACACATTTATAATATGGCCAATCACAGGACCACGCCACTTTCGTGGAACGGGTTTACTCCATTGGATTGCCAGTGCTTTAAAAACAAATCTTTCTTTTAAACATCGCAATGCTTTTTATAAAAATGAAGCCATTATAAGACTCAGTTCCCATCACACAACGCAACGCAAACCGGGGGATAGAGTTTTACCTTATAATGGCCAAAATATGATTGATACGACTAAAACAAAAGCATTTGATATTATTACTAGTGTTTATATGTTTCAAAAACAATTTGAATCATAACTATCAATCACAGGCGGCATGGGTACCATATATCATGTCGCCATATATATATATACAATCAAAACTGCAAAGTCACGTATTTGGAAATTGGATTTCCGTCAAGAACCAAGGCAAAAGATAGTCCTTACCGAATTCGAGACAATCTAGCCCATGTCTCAGGGTCAGAGCTCGAGTGACCCTTTGGAGTGACAGGGCTGGTCCATCGATGTGGATTAAAATTCCTGAACACTACGTTTCTCCGCCCTATGGGGCATAAACGAGCCAACGAATGACTCCATCGGTCTCGGATCGACCGATATATCCGAGGCGCTTCGCTATCCATCATCCACATAAGTAAAATGTCAGGCCGTGCAAAAACACCGACACAACTTCTAGCTAGAAAGAAACGCATGCCCTCCCTGAGGTCCTTCTCCCGTTTCTGGTTCATACCGGGGAGTGAGGCTCGCGAATTCACGTTATACACAAAGCTACGCTACACTGGCGGTGCTTTGATCATCACCACAAGACTTTGCTTTTCAACAGAAGCCCTGATCATTTGCCACTTAGGCATGCCACACTGGCAATTCATGCCATGCGACTGATGTCCATCGATATACAACCTCTAAGCTCGTGCATTTCAGAGAAGGGCGTTAAGCAAAAGAATAAATTCTCCGCCGCCAAACAGATGTATATTTAATAGAGATCAATCAACACAGAATAAAATCCAGTGTCAGACACACAGTCCATTTACAAGTCCGTTCTGGGTCTGAACGAAACCGGAGGCACTATATACCTCGCAAACCCATCGAACACCACGTACGTCTGGACGATCACCACTCATTATCCATATTTTGGAATGCCTCCCAATCAGGACCTCGGTTACCATCCAAACGAGGTGAAGATCTCCGGTCTTCGACCACCGTCTCATCTTCGATTTCTTATCGTCGATTCAGTTATTCAGAATGGGATGAACCCGGTCTTTCTGAGCAACTCACGTATATAATAAACAAGTGCAACACTAACATACACACGCATCATTTCAATTCATTAGTCACTAACCGTCAATCAGTAAGAGAACGATTTCCCAAATATTATCCCCGAAGGCCGAAACCAACATCAGATCAACACCCAGGAAACCATTCGACTTAGCTAATCTTCAGCTAATTTCTAAATCACATCCATATCATTTGAAATATTTTATAACGATTTATCGCTATTTTTATTTATTTTAAAATAGTCAATTTATTCAAAACGACGCTTCGGGCCATAACACGACCGTGGCGCTGTTTTTCTCTAGATTTGATTTACACATATCTGAAAATCTAACCGTTGGATCTTCACAAAATTTACATCATTAGAACGATCTTTTCAAAACGAATCCAACGGTTCCAGTTTTGGGAAAATCCGACGGTCGGATCTCCCGGTATAATCGTTTGAAGTTTCGATTTCAAAATACGAACTGCAGCGTCGTTATTCGATTAAATATAATTATATTTATATATATAAATATAGTCGATTCTGGCGCTGTTTTTCTTCAGATTTGAATTAAACATTCCAGACAATCCAACCGTTGGATTTTTACAAAGTTGGTGCCGTTGGAAAGATATTTCCAAAGCGAACCCAACGGTTGCGATTTCGGGAAAATCCGGTGGTCGGATCCCCCGGTATAATCATTTGAAATCACGGTTTCAAAATACGAATTGCATCTTCATTATTCGATATATTTTAATTCTATTTATATATATATATATATATCGATTCTTCGATTTCAAAGCTATATTCTTTTCATACATTTGATAAAAATGATATTTTATCTACCTGTCTTCTATTTCAACACTTCACTATATTTAACAATTCATGTATATAATAAAAATGTGATTTTTATTGTAAAACAATTCATTTCAAAACACTATTATTTTATATAGTTCACATAGGTAATAAAAATAGGATTTTTATTATAAAACAATTTATTTCAAAACAAGGTTATTTTATACATTTCATATTGATGTTAAAAATGGGATTTTTATATTTAAAACACGAATACCATTCAACACATGAATTTCTATCCAACGAATGAATATCGACTCAACACATGAAGGTTTTCTATTCAACGAATAAATATAGTTTCAACAAATGAAAATAATTCAAACACATGAATATTATTCAAAATTTCGGCAGCATAACGGCAGGGTAGTTAAAACCGGGGCCGTCCCTAGTACGGCTCCTCGCTCTACCTTAAAACCTCGCGGTTTTTGACAATGGGAAATCATGCATCTAGTTCGCACGTAGGCGGCATGTATATATTTTTCATTTCCACAAACTAATGCTATGTGGTTTCAACCAAATATTTCTCAACCACAAACGGATATTTTTCAACCACAATCAATTAATATCAACCACAAATAATTCCAATCAACCATTCGCTATCAATCAATTTTCACACCAATTACAACCAATAAATATCGTCCATGGTTTGTGGACGAGGGGCGTGTGTGTATATATATATGTATATATATATTTATATATAGCAATTCACTTCTATTTCAACACATATATAATTTTTTTACAACGCATATATAAATTATACATCGAACGTACAACTTATACAACGCTTATACATGAGGTGTACAACGCTTATATAACCCATACATCGACTATATAATTTATACATCATCGTTTTCCATATCGTTTATAAATTAGAAATCTCACATTGGGTTCCACTCCACCAAAAATAGCAGAAGACTCAGAAAAATATGCGGTCTCTTCTAAAATGTAGAAGACGTCCACACGGTCACAATGTTTCCTGTTTCATCGAATTTCGTCAAAAAACGATAAAGATATGATTTTTCAAAGTTTGCAAAGGTTTAAAGGTGTTAAAACAGTTGAAAATAAAACAAGCCGTACCTTTCAGAAATCGTTCAAAACTAGGTTTTGAATTTGCGATCAAACGGAGTAACGGTTTCACGATCGGGTTGCGCGAGGTCGAAGGTCTTCGAATGGCGCACCAGGTGGTGGGGACCACGTCAGGTGCGACGGCGTCAGGTGGTGGCGGCGGGGCTTCGAATGGATCAACTTTGGAGGAGGAGATCTCGCCATTTACTTGACGAGGGGGGGGGGTGCAACAACCATGGATTTGAAGAGGAAGCTCGTCTCTACGAAAAACTCCAAAGGGCCATGGTGTTTTGGTGCGTGTAGGAGAAGGAACGGAGGAGAGAAGCTTGGGGTTGACTTCCGTCGTTCATCGCATCTGATACGGGGAGAGAGAAAAGCTTTTTTTTCTTTTTTTTATAAAAAATATGATTGGCCGACGGGTTTTAAAAGGGGTTTTCTGACACGACCACCAATCTAAACCCAACGACTGTCGTCCCTAGCGTTTAACCCCCATTCCGAACATAATGGGATATGTTTCGTAGGCCCATTCGACTGTTTCAGTCAGTTTTCCTTCAAATTAATATATATAACATTCAATATTAAATTTGAACGTACGTTTCAATTTGCCAGGGCCACAAACTGATTTGAAAAATTCCAAAATAATTAATCTAGCTATGTTTTGACGATATAGTCCCAACAAAACTAGTTTCGTCGAATTCTGAGACCGTTTGCAAAAAGGCCCATTTCTGGTCGATCCAATTTAACTATAATTGACCGAAACACGTTTTCCTTTGCCACTCTCACATACTAGCTTCAAAAATTATGAAATTTGAAACCTAGCAATAACTTCACATCCCGGATCCAAAAAAAGTGGTTTCATCGAATTCCGAGGTCGTTTACAAAATGGCCAATTTCACGGGCTATATAAATTCCATAGCGACCTTTCTGAAAATTCATTTGGCCATAACTTTTGCTTTCCGGTATGAAACTTTGATTTTTCAGATTCGTTAGAAAGGTATTCCCTAAAGATTTAAATATTTTTGGTTTCACTCAAATCCGTTTTGTTTTGCACCCGATACAGTCTGACAAAGTTTGAATTCAATTTTTGAAACTACAGCGCCATTCCAGGCCTTGTTTATAATTAGAATTAATTATATTCGTTTTCAATTGTCGATTCAAACTCAGTTTTCATCGCTATTATTTAAAATATTTATTTTAAATATTTAAAATCCGTTATTTTAGCCAATTTAAAATTTTTAAATTGGTTCAGATTTTCCGGGTCGTTACAATCTCCCCCACTTAAAACTTTTCGTCCCCGAAAAGGAACAAAGTCGAAAGTGGTTTGATTAATCAACTCTACGTTCAATCTGGCTTCCATTCTCCAACTTTTCAGTTTCTGAGAATTTTCAAATCCTTCAAAATTTTTGCTAACACCCGGAATTTTCAAAAAATTTCGCCATAACCTCCTTTGTACGGGGAGAGGTTTGGAAATTTATTGGGCCGTATTTGGTACCCAATAAATCCTAATAAGCATACACATATTTATAGTGATATATTCTGGTGTTTACAGGGGAGCGTGTATTGATAATAACTCCAGAGAATAAATTCTCGTCACCCTGTCAAAGCCTGAGGGAGTGTGTATTTTAAATGCTCCAGAGGATAAATCCTCGTCACCTCGTCCCGTGTGGGAAATAAATAGTCCATGTGCCGTATCTAATAATTAGAGAGACGTGATTATTGTCAACTCCAGACCCGTGTGGGTTTTTTATTAATCTGGCAATTTTATCGTTACAATTTAAATAGTCCATATCAGTCATCAGTTCAACCTGTAAAATATAGTCATCGCCATACAAGCCTCTTGCTCGTATGGTAAATCTTCCACCTCGTCACACAAGCTCCAAATACTTATGTGGTATATGATGAAGTATGCCTATCTTCAGAAGTATGCCATGCAATGTAGTTCAAAATTAATTGTTACCATCCTATGGCGATATTTATTATTTCACACAGAACAACCAGCACTCCGCATCCAATGGCATTCACAGGAGTTGATATAATAATATTTCGCATCCAACTCATTAAGGTTTACCTATTTGTCGGGCACGCAAATAAAATCTTTACTCAACAGCTATCCAATTACCTGTTCAAACATATATAATGCACATGTATATATTTCTATCTATTTTCTAATCAGTTCAATGTGTGATATAATCGAATAAATTCTACCCTTCATTATATTATTGATTCAATTAACTATCATTTTAATAATTTTAATTAATCAAATCTACTATCACACAACACAAACAACAATCAAATTGTTGTTAACTTTTCAAAATCATACAAATCAATTTCTGTACTCTTTTAAAATCACTCAGACTATAGAATTAAAAGTGCACATCCATGGAAAGAAAATAACAACAGAGTAGAGAACTAATTGGTAATGTAAAGTATGGTAAATATACCTTGCACCAGAGTCAATCAGAGATATCTACTCGGCATCTAGGATAGGCTTTCTGAATGCTCTCCTCAGTTTCCCAAGTACAATCTCGCGGATCTCTACTCCATTGCACTTTGACCAAGTGAACCTTCTTGTTCCTCAGCTCTTTTGTTTCTTTGCCGATGATCTTGAGCGGTTCTCTTCTCACAGCTAATTCAGGGGTAATTTCTATATCCTGTTGAGCTGCTTCTTCCACGATCAAGTATGGGTCATGAACGTGCTTTCGAAGTTGAGATATGTGAAATACATCATGAACTCCAGGCATCCAATCAGGCAGTTTAACCCTATAAGCGAGCGTTCCGATCCGTTCTAGAATAGGAAATGGACCAATGAATTTGGGCGCCAACTTCCCCGTTTTACCGAACTGGATAACTCCTCTCATCGGCGATACTTTTAAATATACATAGTCGCCAACAGCAAATGATATATCTCTTCTTCTCCTATCGGCATAGCTCTTCTATCGGCTTTGAGCGGCGAGTAATCGCTTCTTAATGAAATCGACTTTGTTGGCAGCTTCTCGGATCATGTCTAGCCCCAATACAAGTCTATTACCGGGTTCGACCCAACAAGCAGGAGATCGGCACGGTCTACCATATAATGCTTCAAATGGCGACATTGTCAGGCTCGCCTGGTAGCTGTTATTATATGAGAATTCAGCCAAATGTAGATGGTCTTCCCATGATCCACCGAAATCTAAAACACAAGCCCGCAATAGATCTTCTAAAATACGATTCACCCTCTCAGTCTGACCATCTGTCTGAGGATGATAAGCAGTGCTTAGATTCAGCTTTGTTCCCATCTCTACTTGAAATGCGTCCCAGAATTTACTAGTAAATATTGTATCTCTATCACTGACTATACTGAGCGGCACTCCATGTAGTCTAACAATTTCCTTGAAGTATATCTGCGCCAGACTCTGAGCAGTTCTGTTTGATCTGACAGGTATGAAATGGGCGGTCTTCGTGAAGCGATCTACGATCACCCAAATACTGTCATTTCCTTTTCTAGTTCTGGGCAAACCATCAATGAAGTCCACGGAAATATGTTCCCACTTCCAACCAGGAACGTCTAGTGGTTGTAACAATCCAGCCAGTTTCTGTTGGTCGCTCTTGACTAGCTGGCAAGTAGGGCATCGGCTAACATATAAAGAAATGTCCCTCTTCATCAACTTCCACCAGAAAGTGCATTTGATGTCATTTTGCTTACCCCCGGGTGGATACTAAGTTTTGACTTGTGGCATTCATCCAGTACTTCCTTCTGGAGCTCAGGAATGTTAGGAACACAAATTTGACCTTTCAGCCTTAGAATCCCCTCATTATCAACTTGGAAACTCGAGGGTTCGCCCTTATGAATTCTCTCTGATCTTCTGAATGAAGTGATCATCCTTCTGAAGAGCAGATAATTTATCTATCAATGAAGTTGCGATAATAAAACTGGCGATCATTTCATTCTTTCGGCTTAGCGCATCTGCCACGACATTGGCTTTCCCTGGAGTGTATATAATCTCAAAGTCATATGCTGCAAGAAACTCCAGCCAACGTTGCTGCCTCAGATTCAAGTCTTTCTGGGTGAACAGATACTTTAACGACTGGTGATCTGTAAACAGTTCAAATCTCTCACCCAGAAGATAGTGCCTCCAGATTTTCAAAGCGAATACTATTGCCAATAACTCAAGATCATGAGTGACGTAGTTTTTCTCGCGCGGCTTCAGCTGACGACTAGCATAAGCAATCACTTGACCTCTTTGCATTAACACTGCGCCAAGGCCTTCTCTAGAAGCATCAGTCCAGACCTTTAAATCTTGATTGCCATATATGATGGTTAACACTGGAGCTGTCGTTAATCTTAACTTTAGCTCTTCAAAAGCCTCTTCACTTTCTGGAGTCCATTTGAATTTAGAGTGCTTCTTTGTAAGCTTCGTTAAGTGACCAGATATCTTGGAAAAGTTTTTAACGAACTTCCGGTAATAACTAGCCAATCCGAGAAAACTGCGGACTTCTGTAGGAGTACTGGGCTGTTTCCAATTCTGAATAGCTGTGATTTTACTTGGATCCAAGCAATTCATTCTTTTGATACGACATGGCCCAAAAATTTTACTTCATCTTGCCAGAATATACATTTGGATAGTTTGGCTTTTAATACATTCCTCCTGAGGATTTCCAGAACCTGTTCCAAATACTTTCCATGTTCGGCCTTTGATTTAGAGAAGATTAGAATATCGTCAATGAAAACCAGAACAAATTTATTCAAAACCCCTCTAAACACTCTATTCATCAGATCGACGAAGTAAGCTGGAGCGTTACATAAGCCGAACGGCATTACTAACCACTCGTAGAATAAGTCGGGACCTCTGAATGCTGTCATTGGAACACACTCTTCGGCAATTCGAAGTTGATGGAAGCCTGTAGCTAGGTCCATCCTTGAGAATACCTATGCTCCGTTAAGACGATCCAATAAGTCGTCGATTCGCGACAATGGATATTTGTTCTTTATTGTTTGCTTGTTCAAATCACGATAATCCACACATAGCCATAGAGTACCGTCAGATTTTGGGACAAACACCACTGCTGCACCCCAATCAGAGAAACTAGGCCTGATCAGACCCTTCCATACTAGCTGTCGTGTTTGATTGTCAAGTTCTTCTTTCTCTTTCAAGGACATTCTTCGAATAGCGTGAACTACCGGCCTCGCATTGGGAATCAAAGCAATCTTGAAATCTTTTTCTCTTTGCGGAGGTAAGTGAACAATTTCTTCAAACACATCCACATAATTCTTGACGACAGGAATGTCTTTGATGAGGTCAGGAATATTCTCTGTGACTTCAGGGATATTTTCTATTTGAGCTGAAGAAACATCCAAAGCTGCCCAGAATTCTTTTCTATTTGAATTCGGGCCTTCACAAGGTATGGTTATATAATTCCCTGATTGGGCCTTTGCCTTAACCACTCTCTCGGCGCATCTAACCTCTGCCTCATATCTGGTTAGCCAATCCAATCCCAGAATAAGAACGAATTCATTAAAATTCATGACGATAGAGATAGTAGGGAATTTAAAGCAGGAAAAAGAGACAGGCACCCCACAAACCCAACTGAGATCGATGGAACCCCCAACTGGAATTCAGACAGTCATTGGTTCTTTGAGCTTCTTCAATTTCAAATCCAACTTCTTGACTGCACGCTTTGCAATAAACCTTCGCGACGTGCCTGTATCAAACAACACTTTAACTGGAATGTTCTTGACATTCAGCGTGCCTTCTAAAACATCAGACCTTTCCTGAGTAGACGAAGATGCAGGTACTTCTACCACTTCATTTACATGTACTGCTTCAGGTTTTCTGAATAGCGGGCAGGCCTTTGAAAGATGAC
Organism: Allium sativum; assembly: GCA_030737875.1. NCBI lineage: Eukaryota > Viridiplantae > Streptophyta > Magnoliopsida > Asparagales > Amaryllidaceae > Allium > Allium sativum. The sequence continues at coordinate 547,251,213 of CM060922.1, forward strand.
CGGCCTCATGGCATTGACTGCACTTTCTATTTTCTTGAAACTTCTTACCGGATTTAGATCCACTCTTTATTTTCTTCTCTGAGGGTTTGTAATTTCCCTGAAAATGCCTTGGCTTATGGCAGTTATTGCATATGGCAGTCGTTGTTGGTTCCCTTTCAGATCTGGCCCTTTTTCGATTGACTTTGGGCTTCTTACTGACCTCAGACGTTGTACTGGCCCTAGGGCGATCAGTTTCAGACTCATTTTTATTACTAGAGTCGACTTCCTCTTCGTACTGTAACATACCTTTCTTGTCGAGATCCTCGTATTGGTAAGCCATGTATATCATTTCTGAAAAAGGAAGCTTCACATTCCTCATCACACTATTCTGATATTTTCTTTGCAGGCCATGAATAAATCTCAGATTCTTCCTCTTTGGGTCTTTAATCAGATGAGGAGCAAAGTGAGAAAGTTCGTTGAATTTCTTATGATATTCTGGGATGGTCATATCACCTTGTATCAGATAAGAAAATTCATCGCATAATCGCTCAGTCGCTTCTGGAGGAGTAAATCTTTCTAGGAAAATCACTTTGAATCTGTCCCAGGTGATATCACCTTCGGGATTATTCTCAATAACTGAATCCCACCAGAACAAAGCTTCATCTTTGAGTGCCCAGGATGCCAGTAATCTTTTGTGGTCATCCCTCAGCTTTAAACCATCAAAGATTTTCTTAGCAAAGCGAATCCAAGCATGTGTCTTCATAATAGATTCTTCACCAGAGAACGGTATTCCACCCATATTTCGATATTTGATTAATAGGGCCTCAATACCCGGTTCTGCATTCCTTTTGTTTCTGACACTCATTTTCTAGTACTTCTGCAAATAGCAGATCAAGTGTCAGGTCACAGAAAAGATATTTTAAAACATAGAAACAAATACTTCAAATGTAAATGTGTCTATCGAGGTGTAATTTCATTCTGCTTTACTCATACTAGGATATTACTGATCTTATCTGTATAGAGTTACCCGTCCTAGAACACTACTGGTTCTATTTCTGACGGGTTCGTTAATATGTTATATTCCAGAACTAAGCTTAACCAAAGCTCTGATACCAAATGAGACGACCCCAAACCCCGTACTGACGGTGGCAAGGGTAATCCGTGGAATATACACATAAAAAGATAATAGCAGAACAGAAATAAATAAATAAATAAATACACCAGATAATGAACAATAGAATATACTGGATAAGAGTAATCATCAGAGTTACACAGTATACAAGATCATACTTAGTACAAATACAGTTCAGATATACATAAATGTCTACAACGGAAAACAAACATAATGTACAATAAGAGCTGAACAGCATAAAAAGAGATAAATGATAGAATCCATCTTCAGCTCCAGCTATCCAGAAAGAACCAGCTAAACCTGAATACAAGGCTGCCCGTGTAGAAAAAGGGGCACCCGAGTTTGAAAGTGAAACAAACTACGAGTCAGTCATGGGACTGGTATGAGAAATCTACTCAACACATTTATAATATGGCCAATCACAGGACCACGCAACTTTCGTGGAACGGGTTTACTCCATTGGATTGCCAGTGCTTTTAAAACAAATCTTTCTTTTAAACATCGCAATGCTTTTTATAAAAATGAAGCAATTATAAGACTCAGTTCCCATCACTCAATGCAACGCAAACCGGAGGATAGAGTTTTACCTTATAATGGCCAAAATATGATTGATACGACTAAAACAAAAGCATTTGATATTATTACTAGTGTTTATATGTTTCAAAAACAATTTGAATCATAACTATCAATCATAGGCGGCATGGGTACCATATATCATGTCGCCATATATATATATATATATACAATCAAAACCGCACAGTCACGTATTTGGAAATTGGATTTCCGTCATGAACCAAGGCAAAAGATAGTCCTTACCGAATTCGAGACAATCTAGCCTATGTCTCAGGGTCAGAGCTCGAATGACCCTTTGGAGCGACAGGGCCGGTCCACCGATGTGGATTAAAATTCCTGAACACTACGTTTCTCCGCCCTATGGGGCGTAAACGAGCCAACGAATGACTCCATCGGTCCCTGATCAACCGATATATCCGAGGAGCCTCGCTATCCATCATCCACATAAGTAAAATGTCAGGCCGTGTAAAAACACCGACACAACTTCTAGCTAGAAAGAAATGCATGCCCTCCCTGAGGTCCTTCTCCCGTTTCTGGTTCATACCGAGGAGTGAGGCTCGCGAATTCACGTTATACACAAAGCTACGCTACACCGGCGGTGCTTTGATCATCACCACAAGACTTTGCTTTTCAACAGAAGCCCTGATCATTTGCCACTAAGGCATGCCACACTAGCAATTCATGCCATGCGACTGATGTCCATCGATATACAACCTCTGAGCTCGTGCGTTTCAGAGAAGGACGTTAAGCAAAAGAATAAATTATCCACCGCCAAACAGACGTATATTTAATAGAGATCAATCAATAGAGAATAAAATCCAATGTCAGACACACAGTCCATTTACAAGTCCGTTCTGGGTCTGAACGAAACCGGAGGCACTATATACCTCGCAAACCCATCGACCACCACGTACATCTGGACGATCACCACTCATTATCCATATTTCGGGATGCCTCCCAATCAGGACCTCGGTTACCATCCAAACGAGGTGAAAATCTCCGGTCTTCGACCACCATATTCATCTTCGATTTCTTATCGTCGATTCAGTTATTCAGAATGGGATGAACCCGGTCTTTCTGAGCAACTCGCGTATATAATAAACAAGTGCAACACTAACATACACACGCATCATTTCAATTCATTAGTCACTAACCGTCAAACAGCAAGAGAACGATTTCCCAAATATTAACCCCGAAGGCCGAAACCAACATCATATCAACACCTAGGAAACCATTCGACTTAGCTAACCTTCAGTTAATTTCTAAATCACATCCATATCATTTGTAATATTTTATAATGATTTATCGCTATTTTTATTTATTTTAAAATAGCCAATTTATTCAAAACGACGCTTCGAGCCATAACGCGACCGTGGCGCTGTTTTTCTCCAGAGTTGATTTACACATATCTCAAAATCTAACCATTGGATCTTCACAAAATTTACATCATTAGAAATATCTTTTCAAAACGAATCCAACGGTTCCAATTTCGGGAAAAACCGACGGTCGGATCTCCCGGTATAATCGTTTGAAGTTTCGATGTAACACCCCGAATTTCAGTTAATATTAACATTCACAAATTAAAGAATAACTAATCCCAGATGTGGGAATTAAGGGAAACGGGTTGCGCCATTGCGTTCGTCTCGGAAAAATACGCGAAATAGAGTCCGTGTTTTCGAAAATCGGAGTCCGTTTGAAGAAGATATGGACGAACGGAGTTAGGCAGAAAAACCGAAAACAAGCCAGAGTGCACTGGCGCACTTGTGAAGTGCGCCAGCACAAAAATACACTGGCGCACTTGGGAAGTGCGCCCATGTCGAGCCAGAAACCTGCACAGCTTTCTGGTTTGACCCTGGCTGGCCTGGTGCACCTGTTTTGGTTCTCTGGTCTGTTCTGCTGACCTGTGACGATTTTTGATGGTTTAGATCTAAACTAGGTTTAATCCTATGGCCTAAACTACATCCTAAATCTATAAATACACCCTAAGACTACCCTAATTCATACTAAAAATAGATACAAGGCCGTCATGCCGTCAAAATGCAATTAGAAGGAGCCTCCACCACATTTTAGGAGAAGATAACTTCTCAAATCAACTTCTAATCAACTCTAGCAACTTAATCTTCTTCATAGGAGTGCTAATCAACAAGTTGTGAGTTTCTATGCCTTTAGCAAGCAATTGCTAAACTAATTATGATAGGATGTAATGAGGTTATGGTTATGAATGTGGATCACTGCAAGTTATGTTATCATATGCTATGTGCTCATGATGTTAGTTATGCGAGTTTTATGCTATATGCTAGTTATGCAAGTTTTATGCTATATGTTCATGATGCTAGTTATGCAAATCACTATGATAAACATTGATCCAATATGACACCATGTTATGCAAGTTTGGTGTTTGATTATATGCAAGTTCATATATGACATGTTATGCAAGTTTGGTGTTTGATTATATGCAAGTTCATATATGACATGTTATGCAAGTTTGGTGTTTAATTATTTGCAAGTAACATGTGCAAGTTTACACCTTTGTATGATATGCATACATATGCAAGTTTACCCCTTTGTATGTCATGCATATATATGCATGTTTACCCCTTTTTATGATATGAGTAACATATGCAAGTTCATCCCTTTTTAGACCTATGACATGTATGCAAGTTTATCCCTTTATGATAGGTCCATGACATGAACATCTATGCAAGTTACCCTCTTTATGACATATGTGATTCATGCAAGTTTGGGTTGATTATTTATGCTAGTTGGGTTTGATGCTATGGTCATATATGCGAGTTGACACCTTTAAAACCCATGTTGATGCTAATGTTATGCTAAGTTGAACCCATTGTATTTGTGATGAATCTTCCCTTTTAAATATGTCATGTTAGCGTATTACGTGGGGAACGATGGGGTTAATATTCATGTTAACAAAATTGTGGTGAAATTGGTATGATGTTGCATACCATAAGTGGATGGACATAATTGAGTCAATTATGTACATCATTAAATTGGAATTAATTAGGGAAAATTAATTCAAAATATGGGGGTGATTAATTAGGTGTAATTAATCGACTAAGACACGAGGTTGGACCCTTTTGTAGCATAAGACTGCCCGGGCCCGACCGGCAAATCCAGCGGCTACAAATGATTGGCCCAATGTGAGAGGTCTTAGGTATAAACTAAATACGTGACAAGTGTAAAGACACGAGGTTAGACTCTGTTATGGCGTAAGGCTGCCCGGACCCGACCGCCAAATCCAGCTGCTATAAAAGACAGTATAATGTGAGAGGTCTTTACAAAGGTTACGGTCTTAATCAATTAAGAAACACTTAACCAGATAAGCATGTAGTGGGGCATGAGGGGTTAAGTGGGTGCCTTGGGTGGCATGTGGAAATCTAGTGGTTGCCTTGGGTGGCAATAGAAAATACGATTAGAATACTTAACCAAAGTGGAAACATGTAATTAAACATGATTAAAGGGTTAAGTGGGATACACTAGAGGGAGCAAGCTTAGGTGGGTAGCTTGTGGGGGCCCATTTCAACCAGTAACCCATGTGTATCTTTGTGGGCTCGACCCATGTCGAGGACGGGACACACGTACTGGGCTTGACTATAAGAGGCCAAAACGGGTTAGCGGTGGCAACGCAAGTCCAACGGGTTTCATATGCGTGTGTGAACCCGGGCTGGTAGGTAAGACGTTGTTGCATCGTGTAGGTATAAGCCGTCCACCGTTGGTTGTATCAGGTTGCCACTTTGGGGAGTGATACACCCCACTGTGGGGCCAGCACGGGTATCTACGTTAGGGAGCCGATCACTTGGGGAGTAGTGGGTACACCTTGTGGAGATAGGGGCAGAGGACACCTATGTGTTCAGCTAGGGGTACACGAAACTACTAGTTAAATTTTCTAAGTCCTTGGGTGGGATCAACCTTTAAGTTAGGAATGACTGGTGTGGTGTAGTGTAGTAATTACCCTTGGGTGGGTAGATGCATCTTTACTGATATCTTAGTTCTTCCTATGTCTAGTTGGCTGCTTAGTGTAGTCATTTATCCCCAGTCGTTACCGTACCAAGTTTATATCCTACCCTAATTACTTTAATGATTGTATTGTTAAAGTTATAGGACTCGCTCAGACTTATGTCTGACCCCGTTGTTTTTATCTTCCCCCCCCCCCTCATGTCCTCAGGTTGGGCCTAACACTAGTGGGCTTTGATCAGATTGCTTTATCTATCTTTTGGAGCTTGGACCGTTGATGTAAAGCTCAGCTTATCTTTTCTATTATGGCTATTAGTATGTAGTGGGATTATGTACTTATGTTTTTATCAAGATGAATATTTTGTACTTGACTCTTGTTGGTTTTTGGTATGTAACCAAACATGTTTATCTTCTGCTGCAATGAAATGATGTTTTAAATTTCAAGTATTACTTATATCTGTCTTGTTGTAATTTTTATGTTCTATATTCACTTAAAATACTCCACCGAAGTTAAGGCATTCCCTTAGTGAGTGACCTTAGCGGGTGTGGGTGTTACATTCGATTTCAAAATACGAACTGCAGCGTCATTATTCGATTAAATATAAATATATTTATATATATAAGTATAATCGATTCTGGCGCTGTTTTTCTTTAGATTTGAATTAAACATTCCAAACAATCCAACCGTTGGATTTTTACAAAGTTGGTGTCATTGGAAAAATATTTCCAAAGCGAACCCAACGGTTGCGATTTCGGGAAAATCCGGTGGTCGGATCCCACGGTATATTCGTTTGAAATCACGGTTTCAAAATACGAACTGCAGCTTCGTTATTCGATATATTTTAATTCTATTTATATATATATCGATTCTTCGATTTCAAAGCTATATTCTTTTCATACATTTGATAAAAATGATATTTTTATCTAACTGTCTTCTATTTCAACACTTCACTATATTTAACAATTCATGTATATAATAAAAATGTGATTTTTATTGTAAAACAATTCATTTCAAAACACTATTATTTTATATAGTTCATATAGGTAATAAAAATAGGATTTTTATTATAAAACAATTTATTTCAAAACATGGTTTTTTTATACATTTCATATTGATTTTAAAAATGGGATTTTTATATTTAAAACACGAATACCATTCAACACATGAATTTCTATCCAACGAATGAATATCGACTCAACACATGAAGGTTTTCTATTCAACGAATAAATATAGTTTCAACAAATGAAAATAATTCAAACACATGAATATTATTCAAAATTTCGGCAGCATAATGGCAGGGTAGTTAAAACCGGGGCCGTCCCTAGTACGGGTCCTCGCTCTACCTTAAAACCTCGCGGTTTTTGACAATGGGGAATCATGCATCTAGTTCGCACGCAGGCGGCATGTATATATTTTTCATTTCCACAAACTAATCCTATGTGGTTTCAACCAAATATTTCTCAACCACAAACGGGTATTTTTCAACCACAATCAATTGATATCAACCACAAACAATTCCAAACAACCATTCACTATCAATCAATTTTCACACCAATCACAACCAATAAATATCGTCCATGGTTTGTGGACGAGGGGCGTATATATATATTTATATATAGCAATTCACTTCTATTTCAACACATATATAATTTTTTTACAACGCATATATAACTTATACATCGAACGTACAACTTATGCAATGCTTATACATGAGGTGTACAATGCTTATATAACCCATACATCGACTATATAATTTATACATCGTCGTTTCCATATCGTTTATAAATTAGAAATCTCACATTGGGTTCCACTCCACCAAAAATAGTAGAAGACTCAGAAAAATATGCGGTCTCTTCTAAAATGTAGAAGACGTCCACACGGTCACGATATTTCCTGTTTCATCGAATTTCATCAAAAAACGAAAAAGATATGATTTTTCAAAGTTTGCAACGGTTTAAAGGTGTTAAAACAGTTGAAAATAAAACAAGTCGTACCTTTTAGAAATCGTTCAAAACTAGGTTTTGAATTTGCGATCAAACGGAGTAACGGTTTCACGATCGGGTTGCGCGAGGTCGAAGGTCTTCGAATGGCGCACCAGGTGGTGGGGACCGCGTCAGGTGGTGGCGGCGGGGCTTCGAACGGCGCAACTTTGGAGGAGGAGATCTCGCGATTTACTTGACGATGGGGGGTGCAACAACCATGGATTTGAAGAGGAAGCTCGGGTCTACGAAAAACTCCAGAGGGCCATGGTGTTTTGGTACGTGTAGGAGGAGGAACGGAGGAGAGAAGCTTGGGGTTGACTTCCGTCGTTCATCGCAGCTGATACGGGGAGAGAGAAAAGTTTTTTTTTTCTTTTTTTATAAAAAATATGATTGGCCGATGGGTTTTAAAAGGGGTTTTCTGACACGACCACCAATCTAAACCCAACGACTATCGTCCCTAGCGTTTTACCACCATTCTGAACACAATGGGATATGTTTCGTAGGCCCATTCGACTATTTCAGTCAGTTTTCCTTCAAATTAAAATATATAACATTCAATATTAAATTTGAACGTACGTTTCAATTTGCCAGGGCCACAAACTGATTCGAAAAATTCCAGAAAAATTAATCTAGCTATGTTTTAACAATACGATCCCAACAAAACTAGTTTCGTCGAATTCTGAGACCGTTTGCAGAAAGGCCCATTTCTGGTCGATCCAATTTAACTATAATTGACCAAAACACGTTTTCCTTTGCCACTCTCACATACTAGCTTCAAAAATTATGAAATTTGAAACCTAGAAATAACTTCACATCCCGGATCCAACAAAAGTGGTTTCGTCGAATTCCGAGGTCGTTTGCAAAATGGCCAATTTCACGGGCTATATAAATTCCATAGCGACCTTTCTGAAAATTCATTTGGCCATAACTTTTGCTTTCCGCTATGAAACTTCGATTTTTCAGATTCGTTAGAAAGGTATTCACTAACAGATTTAAATATTTTTGGTTTCACTCAAATCCATTTTGTTTTGCCCCCGGTACAGTCCGACAAAGTTTGAATTCAATTTTTTAAACTGCAGCGTCATTCCAGGCCTTGTTTATAATTAGAATTAATTGTATTCGTTTTCAATTGTCGATTCAAACTCAGCTTTCATCGCTATTATTTAAAATATTTATTTTAAATATTTAAAATCCTTTATTTTAGCCAATTTAAAATTTTTAAATTGGTTCAGATTTTCCAGGTCGTTACATAAATTCACAATTTTTATTGTAAATTAAAATAAAACATTGTGAAATAAAAATGTATTGACATTGGAATTTACATTTTTAATGTAAATGAAACATTAAAAATGTCCATTGCTATATAAAATATGTTTTCTTTGAAATTTACATTTTTAATGTAAATAAAACATTAAAAATGTCCATTGTTATATAAAATGTCTTTTCTTTGAAATTTATATTTTTTTTGAAGGAAAAGGTAGTGAATTAACATGATTCACGCCTTAATATATTAAGAACCATAAAGCAGCAAGTCGTGTATTTACATCATATTTACAACCAAAAACAGGCTATTGCTACACCAGCGATTACTACATACGTACACATAGTCTGACAAAAAAATAACACATGTACTTCATAACATTATAGCACCATAAACTAAAAGCAAAAAGACATAACATGAACCCAGCATTCGTCTTCGTCAAGCATCAAGCCCGGTGATGTGCCTTACATGCCTTTGAAATTTCGATTTTATTGTAAATGAAACATTAAAGTTTACATTTTATGAACGAATAAAAAGATTACATTTTTCAATGTAATAATAGATTTAAAAAAAGATTACATTTTTCAATGTAATAATGGATTTAATAAAAAGATTACATTTTTCAATGTAATAATAGATTGAATAAAAAGATTACATTTTTCAATGTAATAATAGATTGAATAAAAAGATTACATTTTTTCAATGTAATAATAGATTTAATAAAAAGATTGCATTTTTCAATGTAATAGTAGATTGAATAAAAAGATTACATTTCTCAATGTATTAATAGATTGAATAAAAAGATTACATTTTTCAGTGTAATAATATATTTATTAAAAAGGTTACATTTTTCAATGTAATAATAGATTCAATAATAATAGATTGAATAAAAAGATTACATGTTTCAATGTTATAATAGAATGAAATAAAGGGTTACATTTTTCAATGTAATAAAAGAATGAAATAAAATATTACATTTTTCAATGTAAAAAAAGAATGAATAAAGAGATCACATTTTAAATGTAATAAATGAATGATTAAAAATATTACATTTTATCTTATGTAAGATAGAATGTTTTAAAAAGGATTTAAGTTGCATAAATTTGTGTTTATATTAAAAATATTTCATTTTTAATGTATAGAAGAATCATACAAAAAGATTCAAGATTTATTGTTTAGAAATATGTGGTAACATTAAAAATTATATTTTTAATGTAAATAATGATTCATTTATGATATTCATTTTGATAAAAATGTTCTTACATTAAAAATCACATTTTTAATGTAAAGTATGAACCATTACCAAGAATCACATTTTTAAGGTAAAGTATGAATCATTAGCAATATTTATTTTTTTAAATTAAAGAGTTAAACATTAAAAATTTACATTTTTAATTAAAGAGGATTGATTAAAATATTTATAGTTTGATGAAAGGTTAAACAATAAAAATTTACATTTTTAATGTAAAGGGAATTCATATAATAAGACTGTGATTTAATGAAAATGTGTATGACATTAAAATTATATTTTAATGTAATATATGATTTGTCATAAAAGAAATCAATGTTGAAATGAAAATGGTTTGAAATCGTCGAACAAATTAGTTTATATATATATATATATATATATAAATTAAAATGAAACAAATCGCGCCGCTATAGTTCGCGATTTGAAATCGTAACTTAAAACGATTATACCGAAAGATCCGATAGTCGGATTTTCCCAAGACTGGAACCTTTGGGTTCGCTTTGGAAAGATCTTTCCAACGATATAAAATTTGCTAAGATCCAACGGTTAGATTTTGAGAAATGTGTAAATTAAATTTTGATGAAAACAGCGCCAGGGCCATGTAATGACCTGAAGCGTCGTTTAATTAAAAATGGCTATTTTTATATAAATAAAAATAGCGATAAATTGTTATAAAATATTATAAATGATACGGAATGAAAAGAATTGATTTAAATTATATATATTTGAGAATTATTTGAAAAGTCCGAGTTAAATCTCATTTCAAATAATTATACGACGATTGGAAGTCGAAGATTTGAAGACGGTGATTGAAGACCGGCGATCTTCACATCGAATGGATGACTACTGATGCCTTTGATTGGAGTTGCTTCCTTGAGAGGGTCACAATGGCAGTTGTCCGGACGTACTTGTTGATTGTCCGGATTTGCGAGAGCCTCTCTTCCGTATTAGACATATGGAACGAGGAATAAGGTGTCGCTGGTTTCGTTCAGACCCAGAACGGACTTGTAAATGGATGTATGTCTGACGTTGGATTTTATTCTATGTTGATTGATTTCTATTTAATATATATTTGTTTGGTTGTGGAGAATTTATCCTCTTGCTTAACACCCTTCTCTGGGATGTACGAGCTCAGAGGTTATGTATTGGTAGACATCTGTCGCATGGCGTGAATTGTCAGTGTGGCATGCCAAGATGAAAATGATCAAGTCTTATTGTTGAAAAGCAGAGCCTTGTGGTTGATGATCAAAGAACAGCTTTATTTAGCATAGCTTTGTGTATAGCATTACTTCGCGAGCCTCACACCCCGATATGAACCAGAAACGGGAGAATGATCCAAGGAGAACATGCGTTTCTTTCTAGCTAGAAGTGGTGTCATGGTATAGAGCTAGCCTAGACATTTTACTTATGTGGATGATGGAAAGCGAGGTACCTCGGATATTTGAGTCCCTAGTGGCTCATATTTACGCCCACAGGGCGGGGAAACGTATTGTTCAGGAGTTATAATCCACTAACATTAGTTGTGGACCGGACCTGTGGCTCCTAATGGATCACCTGAGTCTGAATTCTGAGGCACGGGCTAGAGTGTCTCGAATATGGTAACGACGATCCCTTGCCTTGGTTCATGATGGAAATCCAACTTCCAATACGACACCATACGGTTTTGATTGTAAAACTAGTATGGCGACACAGTATATAATAGCTATGCCATCTATGATTGATACATTATGATTGAAATGTTTTTGAAACATATATATACACTAATAATAATATGAAATCCGTTTTATCGTATCAAGCATTTTTGACCATTATGAGGAAAAACTCTATCCTCCGGTTTGCGTTGCATTGTGTGATGGGACTTTAGTCTTATAATGGTTTCATTTTTCTAAAAAGCATTGCGTTGTTTAACGATTTACTTTATTTATGGATATCCAATGGAGTAAACCCGTTCAGCATTAGCGGCGTGGTCCTGTGATTAGCCCTATTATTAATTAGGCTAATTAGATTTCTCATACCAGTCCCATGACTGACTCGTAGTTTGTTTCACTTTGCAAACTCGGGTGCCCTCTTTTCCACACGTGCAGCCTTATATACGGGTTTTAGCAGATTCATTCTGGATAGCTATGGAGCTGAATAGGGATCTTATCATTTCTATTATACTGTTCAGACTTCATTTAGTATATTATGTTTGATTCCGCTACAGACATTTTATATTAAGTTGAAACTGTATTATGTACTAAGTATGATCCTATTATGCTGTGTAACTCTGATGATATATTATTTCTAGTGTAATTTAAGATATTTTATCTATTGTAATTCTATATTTCCGTTCTGCTGTTATTGTTTATGTGTTATATTCCAATGATTATCCTTGCTTTCGTACTACAGAAGTTTGGGTTATCACATAACACCCCGTAATTTTAAAGAATATTAATAAACTAAAGAATACTTAATTAAATTTTGGGGAATTAAGTAAAACGGGCTATACCATTGTGCTCGTCTCGGAATTCTGGTTTTGATAGACTCCGAGTTTGCGTAAAACGGATATCGTATGAAGAAGATATTAAGGTTAGAAGTTTGTATGCATAAAAGAGAAGTATATATAAACAAATCAAACCAGAATTTTATTTGAATTCACGAAGCGGGAAGACCACACGGGATTTAGGCCCGTTGGGGGTCGACTCACGCTCCAGGGGGTCGACCCATGTGTCGACCTACTCAAGGGTGTTTCGACCCCAGGGACGAGACCCCTCCCCCGATCCAGCCAGGTTCATTTCCAGAACCTGGGCTTGTTTCTTAGCGAGATTCATCGGAAAAAGTGTATATAAGGCCAGCATTTCTATTGTTTTCTACACCTAAAATAATGGAGACAAGGAGTTGCTGCCTCATCTTGGATTGAATTAGACTATCTTTTACAAAAACAACCTATACGTATATAAGAATCTCTTCTAAAATATCAACATATTATTCTCTGTTCTTTAGATCCAGTCTCTATGAGTTCATGTTACTTTTAGATATAAAAATTTAACAGTAATCTTGACATGTTAATAAACCGGATCTAAGCCTTTGCCTGCTTAGAAACTAATTTATACCTAAACAAATCTACTATAATTACATGTAATTATCCATACACCTATTCTGTTATTCAGTCGTTATTATATGTCTATTTTTGCTATATATGCCTATTTCTATTCTTTTTCCTCTCTTATTCCCTTTTTATTTTTATAGCCTAGGCTACCTTCAAGCCTAGGCTAATATCGCTAAAATATGCGTGCGAATGAAATAGGGATTAATCGAGATTGATTGGGAATGATAATTTGGAGTCATGTCTTGTACTATGAATATGACTAAATTTTGAGCATAACTTATGTTGTGGAATATGATTGAAATTTGGGGTATACGAACATGTAAATCTGTAGGCTTGATTCAAAGATTAAGTGGAAAATGTTAATGAAACTGTATGTCACCTATGTAACCTGTTTAATATGTTGAGGTTAAGTAAACTCGTTAATCTGTTGGAGTTATGTAGACAATGTTATCCCGTGTAAAACTTAACCTTTAGGCTGTAAGACTTAACCTATGGAAATCCTAGTTGATTGGGGACACAAGTTTAGGGGTTTGACTTGTGTCATCTGTTGTGTGGGACCCATATTAGTCAGTAACCCATTCTGGTATTAAAAAGGGGACCCCACACTAGGTAGCTGTTAGACACGCTTACTGAGCTAATTATAAGAGGTTCATCTGGGAAGGGGTGTTCCGATGGCGCGTTCCAATGGGGTCGTGTGCGTCCATGGGGCTGGCCTGTCTGGGAAAATAAGACGCCATAACACTTGTAAATAGGACTGTGTCCTTCTGTAGGTTGCCACTTTAGGAAGTAATACACCCTATTGTGGGACCGACATAGGGTATTTATGTGTTAGGCAGCCGATCGTGGGGGTAGTAAATTGGGTACTTCTAGTCCTGATTTAGTACCTGTTATTTCTGTTTGGTTGTAACACCCGTTATTTTTGTTTAGGTACCTGTTATTTCTATTTGGGGTAAACCCGTTACTAGAAGTACACCTAAGTATACCATTTATGTTCTATTGGGATCATTCTATTTCTGTTAAGTAATTGGAAAACACTTAATTCGGTATACTAATTTTGGTGCAGAGAAAGTAATTGATAAGCATAATTTATCCTATTTATTATGTTTGTCCTGTCCATCCCGTTTATACCTGTTATATACTACGGTTATCTTTCATCTAGTTTATTTATTGTCTTGATACTTTTATTTTTTATATGCTAAAAGTCACTGGACTTGCCAGACTTTATGTCTGACCCATTTTGTTTCCTTTTCTATCTCTTCTTTCCCCTAAGTTCTCAGGGTAGGAACGGTCAGGCTTGATTAGGATTATCTCTAATGTTTCTGCTTGGATTTGGATCTGCTTTGATGTATCGCTTTGACTACTTGTCTACTTGTTCATAGGTACTTATAGGGATTATGATTTTTCATTTCTGTACTCTGATGGTTTTTTGCGCAAGACATATGTTTTTATTTGATGTATTTTGTTCTATTATTTCAGTCTGATGTTGTAACTGAATTTTTGAGACCACGATGTTTACTGTTGGAAAACAAAGTTTTAAGTTTCCACTGCTATTCTATGTATCTTTCTTGAGAGAATTTTTTCTGTTTACCTATAATGCTTTGCTAAACTTAATGCATTCTGATAAAGAGTGACATTAATGGACGTGGGGTGTCACGTTTGGTATCAGAGCTGAACGTTACGAGATTGGATAAAAGTTGTGAAAACTGTTTTCAAAAGCAAAGTATTTTCAAAGAAAAGTCTATTTTTGAAAAACATATTCTCGAAAGCCATGTAAAATATCTTTCGATTCTCTATTTGAATCCCTTTTCCTTTTCTTTTCAGCATGTCTGGGGAAGCGAATCTTCCCGAGGGCGTTCAGATACTGGCCTGGTTTTGTAGGTATCTTGAGGCTACGACACCTGCCGAAGGCTAATGTAACGCCCCGGATTTCGCCCGACCCCAATCGATCGCAAGATCGATCAAGACTGTTCAAAACCCGCGTACGTTAACTTTGGGCATACAACACATCAGAACAACAACACAGACTTTTATAACATCAATAATAAATGTTACATCAGAGTACAGAATATATCAGAGTACATCAATAAATAATACAGCGGAAGATATATTTACAATAAATTAAATACACTGTAGCGGAACTAATCTCAGCGGAAGGCCATCAATATTCTGGATCCAGCTTCAGACTTCAATCCAGGATCCTGATTAACTATATCTGCAAAAAGCTACTCGACTGCCCGTGTGGAAAGAGGGCACCCGAGTTTGCAAAGTGAAACAAACTACAGGTCAGTCGTGGGACTGGTGTGAGAATTCTTAACTTAATCTATCTAATAAGTAGGATAATCACAGGACCACGCCGCTAACGCGGAACGGGTTTACTCCATTCGATTGCCAATGCATAATTAAAGTAAATCGTCAAATAACGCAATGCTTTTTAGAAAAATGAAACCATTATAAGACCCAGGTCCCATCACACAATGCAACGCACACCAGAGGATAGGGTTTTACCTTATAATGGTCAAAAGATGCTTGATACGTAAAAACGATATTATTATTAGTGTATATATATTTAAAACATTTCAATATAAATGTATTAATCTTAGACGGCATAGTACCCCATCCTACTATGTCGCCATATATAAGTTTACAATCAAAACCGTGATGTCGTATTGGAAACTGGTTTTGTCATGAAATCAAGGCTAGGGATCATCCTCTTCCAATTCGAGACACTCTAGCAAATGCCTCAGGATCACACCTATGGGCAACCCTTGGAACGGTAGGGCCGGTCCCCACCTTAACGGTAGTGGATTGGCAATTCCTAAACATACGTCTCCCAGCCCCTTTGGACCTATAATATGACCACTTCCGGCCTATAAAAAAAACGAGGTACCTCAATCCATAATCCACATAGTAAAATGCTGGGCCGTGTTAAAACCCAAACACCACTTCTAGCTAGAAAGAAACGTATGCACTCCCTACGGTCCATATCCCGTTTTTGACTCATACCGGGGTGTGAGGCTCGCGAAGTCACACTATACACAAAGCTATGCCTAAACAGGCTATGCTTTGATCATCAACCACAAGGCCTGCTTTTCAACAAAGCCTTGATCATTTGCATCTTAGCATGTCACATTGTCAGACCCTACCATATTATTGATCATCTACCAATATATATAACCTCTAAGCTCATACGTCTTAGAGAAGGGTGATAAGTAAAGAATAAATTCTTCATCACCAAACAGAAATATATAATCAGTAGCGTTCAACAAATACAGTAGAAAGGAATACAATGTCAGACACGCAATCCATTTACAAGTCCGCTCTGGGTCTGAGCGAAACAACGTGTTCGTCGATCTCCAAATGCGTTTGGACGATCATTACTAAATACCTTGCCTTGGAAGGCAAATCCCAATTCAAGATACCAGTCATCATCATTCCAACGATGTGAAAACCTTTGGTCTTCAATCACCGTCTTCATCTTCGACTCTTGATCGTCGTGATGATTATTCAGAATGGGTTAAACCCGGTCTTTCTGAATAACTCGCGTATTTTGGGATTAAAAACAAATATTGGAAAATCACACATTTCGTCACATTCCAACTCCGAGTATTCTTTTAATAAGATATTCATTTTAAAGGATTCTCATTAATTTTATCAAAGATAAACTCTAAAAATAAAATCTATAAATCAATTTCCAAAATATGGAATTCCACAGAAATCAAATCAATACATAATCGATATAAATTTCTGTATTGGACTAATAATATAAATGGAATAATGGCAAATCCTCTTAAATTCCATATATAATATCGGTCTTCTTTTACAGAAGTCCATTTCGATTATTACCAATCGAATTTCCACTTAATTCCTATTTAATATATTAAATTGGAAAAAACTTGATTTTTAGAAAACGCCCTTTTTAAAATCTATAAAATAGATTCATATGTTCCAAATAATTATTTCAATGTAAACTGGATTAAAGGATGAATGTCATTTAAAACATCGTCCACAATAAATCCACTTCACACCTCAATTTATTTCATATCACAAAATATAATTGCAAATGCTAGTAATTTTTGAAAACATATTTTAAAATAATCATAAAAATATTCTTTATATAAAGACTCTAAATGAAAGGTATTCTTTATATTACACATTCTTTATCTTTTACAAATATTCCTTGTTTTAACATATACTTAATTAACAATCTATATTTTGAAAATATATATACTTTATATAAAAAGGATTTCTAATGTAAAAATATTCTTATTTAAAAGAACACCTGAATTGAAATGCGACTCAAACATTTACCATCTAATTTGGTTACATGGATTTCACACACATCATCAAATCATCCATTTACATCCAAAGTGTAAATTCCACTGTGTAAGCGTTAAAATTAAATAATAACGCTCATCACAGCCTGTCGATCTAACGATAAACAAACAATTGAATATTGGGATTAGTGTATATAAATTTTCATCCCAACACCCGTGTGGGGTTTCAACCAACAAACAAATGATAAACTAATTTGTGCACTTGGGCGATGTGTGAAAATTATCGTCCCAATCACATACACAAGTCGGGTAACTTGTGAATGGGAGTGTAATACACAATACATATAATGATGACTAGAAAATATCTCTATTGCAATGAATGAATAGGCATAATAACTTTGTCCCTATTGACAATTTCTATTTTGCTAATTTAGACTCTAAACAAAAATGGTTATTTTGTTTTGGCAATTCTAATGAGGCAAAATGATAAATATTCTGATTTAACTAACCTATCTTGACAAGTATATATCTTGCCAAACATATATATATATATGTATATATATATCTTTATATAAATTGCTTCAACTAATTCATTTTGACAAAAATGAATATTTCTGACAAAATGTAAAATTTGGTTTAACTAGTATAAATTGACTGTAATGAATAATTATTTTTAACTAATGCAAATTAACAAAAAATGAATGATTGGTTTTAACTAATATAAATTTACAAAAATGAATAATTTGTGTTTCAAATCTAATAAACATGCCAATGCTATATTTTGTTTTATTCTTTTAATTTAGACAAAATGAGTATTTTTGTCTATTCTACTTTAATGATAAAAATGTGAATGTTTAGTTATTAAAACGTAACTTTTAAATTCTATCCTTTATTTCAAACAATCTTTATTCATATCAAAATTATAAATCAAGAATATAATTTCCAATCTGATGATTTGTTTGCATTATGAATTGCAAACAAAGATGAACATTATTTTAAGGTTTTATTTGCAACAAGGAATGCAGATAACCAATGTGACTTTTATTTTATTTAAAAGTATATTTGTGTGCATGTAAAAAGAACCTCATTTACAAAGTGTATTTACATTATTGAATGTAAATAAAAGAAACAAATTTTATTTAAATGAGCATTTACATTTGTGAAAGCAAACAAAGAACAGTTTTGTTTATAAATTTTATTTACATTAGTGAATGTAAATAAGAGAACAAAATTTATTTTCAAAGTATAATTTAAACAAATTCTGTTAAATGTGTAAAAGTGTGTACATTGGGATTGGAAAATGTAGATAAAGAAAAATAGACTATAGTTTCATTGAATATTAACATTGATAAATGCAAATAAAAGAACAAACCTTAATTTTCAATGCATATATATTGATAAATGCAAACAAAGAAATAAACTTTATTTTCAATATAAGTTTGTATTTGCATTGGTGAATGCAAATGAGTAATTTGTTTTCAGTATACATTTTGCATTGGTAAATGCAAAAAAAGAACAATTTCTATTTTCTATATGTACATGGCTAAATGTAAATAGAAGAACAAACTTTATTTTCAAAACATGTTTACATTTGCGAATGCAAATAAAAGAACAAAACTTTATTTCCAATATGTGATTGCATTTGTGAATGCAAATAAAAGAATAAATTTTACTTTTAATGGTTATTTACATTAGTAAATGCAAATAAAAGAATAAACTTGAATTTCAATGTATATTTACATTTGAAAATGCAAATAAAAGGACAGTTTTTATTTCAAAGTATATTTGCATTTGAAAATGCAAATAAAAGAACAATTTCTGTTTTCAAAGAATATTTGCATTGTGAGATGCAAATGAAAAGTGAACTTTTAATCTCTATATTTATTTGTATTGTAGAATGAAAATAAAAAAAAAGTGTACTTTCATTTCCAACCTTTTATTTACATGGTGGAATGCAAATAAAAAGTAAAACTTATATTTCTATGTAATATTTGCATTGTAAATGCAAATAAAAAGAATGATTTTATTTCTATGTATATATTTGTGTTGAAACACAAATAAAAAGAATGACTTTATTTGCTATGCATATATTTGTGTTAAGAACACAATAGAAAGAATAGCTTTATTTACTATGTAATATTTGTGTTGAAAACACAAATAAAAAGAATAACTTTATTTCAATGTTCATATTTGTGATGAAGACACAAATAAAGTTGACTTCAATTCTATGATATATTTGTGTTGAATACACAAATGAAAAGAAGCAATTTAATTTCAATGTTAATATTTGTGTCGAGGGACAAATAAAAGAATGGTTCAATTTCTATGTTATTATTTGTGTTGAAAAACACAAATAAAAGAATGGTTCTTTTATTCAAAAGTAAAATGTACAAATAAAATGTATTGTTTGATCTTGTTCTTTCATTTAACAAGAACAATGTTAAACAAAAATGCCTTTCCCAAATTCAGGTTTTTATTTACATATATAAAATGTAAATAAAAATATCATTTTAAATTTTACAATTTACCAAAAATGTAAATAAAATAATCTCTTTTCAATCCTATGTTAAATCCTTTCTAACATTTTATTTTAACATAAAGAATATTTTATGTTTAGCCACTTTTCTAACTTTTTATTTTAACATAAAGAATATTTTATGTTTAGCCACTTTTCTAACTTTTTATTTTAACATAAAAAGAATATCAAATGTTTCCCATATTTTTCTATTAACAAAATGAATATTTTGTTTTCATACTTTTCTATTTAACAAAATGAAGATTTTGTTGTCGTCGCTTCTAACACAACAAATCATATATGTAATATATTTGTTTGCCGTCAATTCTAACATAACAAATCATATATGTAGTATATTTGTTGATTTAATATATATCTATTCATACAATAACAGATCCAAGCAATACAGTACAAAACAATTCATCAAATCACAGACAAAAATTCACTACATCACAGTTCTGCATATATAACACACAAACAGACGTTTAACAGCAATAAACCAATTTATTTAATTAAATGCTAAAATCAGAAATTCTCACATCGGTTTTGCTGAAAATTCAATGGTATCCGTTTCAGATCTGGTCAGCGCCATCGCGAAGATCTCATTTTTCTGATTCCGGCGCAACTCACGATTCGTAAATCGGACCTCGTATGGATAAGTTATTGAATTTTAAAGATTGGATAAATTAAATAAATAATTAAATAAATAAATATTATATAATTACACTTCATCTCCTACATCGTTACCTCACTCCTTCAGCCGAACCCATACCGCAAAACTAGGGCATGCCACCGCTCCGCCTACGGACCACCATCGCGCGTCGCCACTTCGAAGCCCGCACCCGCCTCCACCTGCACCGCCAATCCGAGCCAACTCGGTCCCACCATCACGCCGGAAAACGCCCCCGACCGCGCCGCCTTTAAGCTCGAAATTGCTGAAATCCGTGAACCAAAACCCGATTTTGACCGTATGGATCTGTAGATCTCTCCAAGAGCTTCGATTTGGTATATAATATGTTGAATTTCATTGAGCGGATCAAAAGTTATTGATGTTTGAATTCTGGAGCAATTCTGGCCATCGAACAGTAATGAACAGTGTCGGCCATGATATTAGGGTTTTGTTTTATATTATTTTAATATTTAATCTCGTAATCCGTGTTTTAAAGTGGAAAATCCGGACTTTCTCCGAATTGGGCCTGCTTACTGTCGTTCTTAAGGTTTTGACACCTTCTGAACGCAATGAGATAGGTCCCGTGGCCCAATTCCGAAATCTGTACGATTTTTATTTAAAATTGCATTAAAAATTAATTAATTAAATATTGACCGTTCATATAAATATGCCGGGGCCACAAACGACTTCAGAAAATTCTAAAAAAAAATATTTTTAGCTTTCTTATGACGATACGAATCCAACAAAATTATTTTCGTAGAATTCTGAGACTGTTTGAAAAATGGCTATTTTTAAGGCGTTTAAATTTAACTGAAATAGTCAAAACCCATTTTCTCTCGCCACGCTCACATATTAATTCGAAAAATTCTGAAAATTGAAACCTTGCAATAATTTGACATTCCGGTTCCAACAAAAGTGGTTTCGTCGAAAACGGAGGTCGTTTGAAAAATGACTATTTTCAAGGCCAATATATTTAATACTAAAAATACATTTTTAAACAAATAATTCCCGAAACTCAAAATATATAAGTGTTTACTGTTTTTCAATGCAGAAACGTCATTCCGAACTCAATTGAAGTAGTTTTGGGTCGAAATTCCTTCATATGTGAAAAGTAGCCTTTCGGGCCATATATATTATATATATATAAATTCTACAGCGACCTTTCTAAAAGTTGAATTGGCCATAACTTTTGATTTCTGCTATGAAATTTCAATTTTTCAGATTCGTAAGAAAGATATGGTTAAACAGATTTAAATATTTCTTGTTTCACTCAATTCTGATTTATTTTGAATCCTGTGCATTCAGTTAAATTTCAAAATCAAATTTTCAAACTACCGCACCATTTCTAACTCCTTTTATATTTAAACTAAATTTATTCGTTCTAACTTCGATTAAAATAAATTATAGCCATTATTATTTAAAATAAATCACTTTATATTCCCAAAAGTCATTAAAATTTTCTAAAATAAAAATTTTAAATTGGTTCAGAATTTGCGGGTTGTTACAGCAAAGCAGGCACTCCTCCCCCAGCTGTAGCCGCCTTTCCTCCTCCTCCACAAGATGAAAATTTCTCTAAGATATGCAAGGACTTCTATGCTATGGGAGGGAAACCATTCCGTGGAACTGAGAGCTTTGTGGAAGCACGGAATTGACTGAAAGAGACAAAGAATTTGTTTGGGCTTTTTGAGGTCGACGACCATAGGAAGATACAGTTGGATGCATGGCAGCTTAAGGATTAGGCTTCATTCTAGTGGGAAGTGACACAAGTAGGGCATCTAGTAGATATTTGGGATGATTTCCGACAGAGATTCGAAGCGAAGTTTCTTTCTCAAGCAGAAGAGAGTATGCAAATGGAGTGGTTTCTAGCATTAAGCAAGGAAGCATGTATGTTAAAGAGTATGTCAATAAGTTCAATCAGTTGGCAAGGTTTGGTTTGGAGATGGTGAATACCCTGCACAAGCAAGCTTTAAAGTTTGCAAGAGGATTGAATCAACCTCTTCAAGCATTGGCATTATCTCACATTCCTATGGGAACAACTTTTGAGGGACTGATTGATATGGTACTTATGCAAAAAGATGGTAAGGATGAGAAAAATGAGACTAAGACTGATGCGGCGCAAAACAAGAAGGTGTGGCCCAAGAAAGAACAAAAAAAGAAAGGTAAAAAGAACGATAAAGCTCGGAATAAGAAGAAATGTCATTGTTGTGGGGGCTTGGGTCATGTCAAGGATTGTAGAAAAAGGAAGCATTCTTGTTACAGCTGTGGTGAAACTAGACACTACAGTAAGGAATGCCCGAAGAAGCAAGGACAGGGGCAAAGGACAGGACCTTCTGGAGGGCAGGTGCATGCTCTCGAGGTTAGCGGACGGGACAGAGGTAGGAAAGTTTCCTTTGAAAGTTTGATTTCTCTTTCCGATCATCCAGTTAGGACTCCTTTTTATTCTGGTGCTTCTTATTCTTTTATATCTGATTCTGTGGTAGAGTCTCTACACCTTAGTACTAGTATTGTTTATGATCCCGTTATTGTCTCAAACCCCATTAGGGAAACGACTCATCTGTCTATGATATGTCTGCGTTTATGGATGTACATGTTGGGCGTCGAGTTCGGGTGCAACGCATATGTGCTTAGTTTTATGGGCTACAATTTGATTCTAGGGATGGATTGGCTAGCCATGTATGGTTCCATCCTAGACCCTGAGAGGAGGGTCGTTAGACTTTTGACTTGCCGTGGGAGGACTCTCGAGATTTCCTATGACCTAAGGGGGTATGTCATGCTTAGTTTCCTAGAATCACTTGATGCTTCTATCTATGATTTGCGATCTGTACCTGTAATCTATGAGTATCCAAATGTTTTTAATGCGGTTAAGGGCTTATCTCCGAGACATGAGATTGATTTACGGATATACTTGGTGGAAAATACGAAGCCAGACGCATCGCCTGTGTGCTACATGACTCCTAATGAAAGGAGGGAGATTAATAAACAAATAGGGGAGCTATTTGAGAAGGGGTTTATTAGGCGAAGTATATCGGAATGGGGTGCTCTAGTCGTCTTTGCAACTAAGGAGAATGGCTCGCTTCGCCTGTGTGTGGATTACAGGGAGTCGAATAAGCTTACTAAGAAGAATAGGCACCCACTACTGAGGATTGACGATCTATTTGACCAGCTTGTTGGCTCATCTGTTTTCTCGCAGTTAGATTTGGCTATGGGAGTTCATCAATTGAGGGTGGCAGAGGACAGTATAGATAAGACCGCTTCAGAACTCCAGATGGCTTCTTTGAGTGGTTAGTTATGCCTTTTGGTTTGATGAATGCACCAGCATATTTTGTGGATCTAATGAGTGAGGTGTTCTGGGAGTTTTTGAATAAATTCGTTGTGGTCTTTATGGATGACTGTGATGGCAAGGAATTTCGCTCGGTCCGAACTAGTCGCTAAACCGACCCAGACCGTTCGAAACGCCCTATCGTTTGAGAACACGACAAAACAGAACGCATACAAAAGAACATTTCATTATATATTACAACAATGCACCAGAATACAAGAATATACAGAGTATAAATGAATATTACACAGAAATATCAGAGATTTAAATTACATTTAAATACATCGCAGCGGAAAATAATACAATACACAACTAGAAGGAGATATACGGATACAAAGCTTTCCGGATATCATTCCAGCTGTAAACCAGGAACCTGTGAATATAAATCTGCAAAACCAAAACTACTAGCTGCCCGTGTCGAAAATAGGGCCACCCAGAGTTTAGGTTAAAACAATAAACTCCAGGTCAGTCATGTGACTGGTGTGAGAACTAAAACAGTTATTAATCTTTATTTTTAAAGTTAGGTAAATCAAGGGACCACGCCGTATAACACGGAACGGGTTTCCTCCCAAGAACACCAGTGCATATAAGTAAACAGCGCAATGCTTTTCTAAAAATGAAGCTATTATAAGACCCAGGTCCCATCACACAATGCAACGCAGCCGAGGATAGGGTTTTCCCTTATAATAGCCAAACATGCTTAGTACGTTTAAAACAAATCATTTGATACTACTATAAGTGCATAGTGTATAAAACAACTTCAAATCATAAGTATCAATCATAGGCGACATGAATGCCCCATAACACTATGTCGCCATATATAAGTTTACAATCAAAACCGCAAGACGTCGTATTGTAAGTTGGGTTATCATTTATGGTATGAACCGAGGCTAGGGTCAAGATCCTCACTGATTCGAGACTGCCTAGCCCGAGTCTCAGGCAAGCGCGCAGGCAAGCCTTGGAGCGACAGGGCCGGTCCACCGATGTGGATTATTATACCTGAGCACTACGTTTCGCCGCCCTTTGGGGCGTAAGCAAGCCAACTAAATGACTCCATCGGTTCGAGAACGACCGATCAATCCGAGGCGCCTCGCAACAGCAACAACCACATAAGTCAAACTCGTCAGGGCGTGTAAAACCACTGACGCCACTTTTAGCTAGGAGGAAACGTAGGCCCTCCCTGAGGTCCGTCTCCCGTTTTTGGTTCATACCGGGTGTGAAACTCGCGAATCAACGTTACACAAAGCTACGCCACAAAGGCCGTGCTTCGATCATCAACCACAAGACTTTGCTTTTCAACAGAAGCCTTGATCATTTGCATCTTAGCATGCCACACAGGCAATTCACTCCATGCGATTGATATCCATCAATATATAACCCCTGAGCTCGTACGTCTCAGAGAAGGGCGTTAAGTAAGAGAATAAATTCTCCGCCGCCAAACAGATATATATTTAATAGAGATCAATCACACGGACTAAAATCCAATGTCAGACACACAGTCCATTTACAAGTCCGTTCTGGGGCTGAACGAAACCGGAGGCACCTAGTACCCCGCATATCCATCGATCTCCAAGTACGTCTGGACGATCACCAACTGTTTCCATCTTCTTGGGTGTACAGCCCAATCAAGATCATCAGTAATCACCCAAACGACGTGAAGACTTCCGGTCTTCGACCATCGTCTTCATCTTCGACTTGTCGTCGTATCAGTTATTCAGAATGGGATAAACCCGGTCTTTCCGAATAACTCGCGCATATTTTAAATAAGTGTTACACAAACACAACATACGCCTCATTCCAATTCATCAGTCACTAACCGTAAATTAATCAAGAGAATAATTCCCCGAATATTAACCCCGAAGGCCGAAACCAACATCAGATCAATATCCAGAAAACCATTCTGCTTAGCTAACCGACAGTTAGTTTCTGATTTCACATTCATAGGGAAAGGTTCCCATTAATTTTATCCCAGATAATTTCTTGAATTTATTCTCTAATCTTCCTTTGAATTTCGATTCAACTAGTCGGAATTAGCGAACCTTACCGTAGTAATCATTGGTTTTAATTTCCCAATCCCAATCTATTCATCCCATGAAGTAAAACTGGTAATACTTCATATCTAACACCACGGTGTTATCGGTAAATTCAATTACCATTTCACGTTCAAATCTAATTAAAGATTTAACTATCGCCTGGAGCAAAACTGGTGGTACTCCATTTTCGATCTTTTCAATCTAATTAAAGATTCATTAAAACTCCACTTAGTTTTAATCGTTAACTGGGTTAAAGAATCAGTGTCATTTAAAACACAGTTCACGATAAACCCAAAATCACATTCACTAATTATCGGGTTAAAGAACGAGTGTTATTTAAAACACTGTCCACGATAAACCCAAAAATTAATATCAATTCAATTCCAATTAAATATTATTTAATTGGTACACTTCATTAAATCTAAATAAAAAGATTTAATCTTTTCTCAACTGGGTTCAAGAACAGTGTTAGTGAAGACACCATTCACGACAAACCCAAATCACATTTGATATTCAATATAAGGCTCTGAATAGAAAATATATCGACTTATGTTCAATATCAAATTCTACGATTAACAAATGTCATATTGGAAATAACGATATAAATATATATCTTTCAAATTTCCATAACAACATCTGTATAATCACGAATTCCAACATCGAAATATTCCAAAGACAATTTCGATTCAAATCCACTCCAATGCAATCATTGGAAATTCTGGTTATTTTTAAAACCCTTTTCAAATTCAATTTATTTATTTAAAAATAAATAGAATTATATTCCTAGTTCAAAACTAGTTCATTTCGATAAAAATCTATTTTTATCTTTTCAAATATGGAGTTTTTCATCCTAATTCTTCTCAAATCATTTCTTATGATTTTACACGAATTATTACTATTTTTAATAATTTTATCAAGGCCCGTACAGTCGATTTCCATCAACGGCCATCGAACTGCACTTATAGCGACCTTTTTCAAATTTGATTTAGACGTAACTCCAAATCCAACCGTTAGATTTCAAATTTCTAATATTCGTTAGAAAGCTCTTTTCGATACGAACCCAACGGTTCCGGTTTTAGGAGGATCCGACGGTCGGATCTCCCGTAATGTCCGTTTGAAATAAATGGTCGAAATTCACGAACTGCCGCGGCGCGGCGCGTTCTATTCAGGCCATTATATTATATATATAATATATATAATATATATTTCGTCGATTCCTATTTAAAACGAATTATATAAATAGTTTTAAATTCGTTTCAAAAGCGATTTCCACTTCCATTTCATTTCAAATCAAAATTGAATTCTCCTTTATAAATTCGTTTTAAAATTCATTTCTATTCAATTCAAATTTCAATTCAATTTGAATTCATTTCAATTCGCTTTCAATTCAATTTGAATTCGTTTTCAATTCATTTCGAAATCGTTTTCAATTCAATTCATTTCGAAATCGTTTTATATTCAATTCATTTCAGAATCGTTTTATATTCAATTCATTTCATTTCGAAATCGTTTTCAATTCATTTCATTTCGAAATCGTTTTCATTTCATTTCATTTCGAAATCGTTTTCAATTCATTTCATTTCGAAATCGTTAAAATCGATATAAATATCGTTCACGTCAAAATGGCGTCAATCTAATCAACACGGCTTTATAAATTTCTATTTTCAAATATTCTATTTCAAATATTTCTTTTTCAAAATAGTTATTATTATCAAAATATTTCGTTCAACACATGACCAATCTCAATGGATGAGTACTGTCAACACATGAACCTTTATTTTATATTGATAAAGATGTAAATTTTATTACTAAAATATTTCGTTCAACACATGACCAATCTCAATGGATGAGTACTGTCAACACATAAACCTTTATTTTATATTGATAAAGATGTAAATTTTATTACTAAAATATTTCGTTCAACACATGACCAATCTCAATGGATGAGTACTGTCAACACATGAACCTTTATTTTATATTATTCTTTATTTTTCAAATTGGAATGAGGCCCAATCAATTACCATATAAAGTTAATTATATGGATTTTCATACATTACACACATATAATAGCATTGAAAAATAATCAACTATCAACCAAAGTGCACTACACTGTAGAAGCATCAAATATAGATATCTAACGCTTATAACAGCCTGTCAATCGATCGATCGACATATTTAATCAATCAGGATGAGTGAACTTCAAATTTCATCCTAACACCCGTGTGGGCTTTCAAACAATCAAACACATATTTTATTTGTGCAGTTGGGCGATGTGTAAAATTTATCGTCCCAATCAATGTCCTTCAAATAGGTGTACATAAACAAACCGTCGGGTTTGTAAATGAATATTTATTTATTCATATTCACGTTAAAAATTATATTTTTAACGATAGAACATTTTATTTCAACATATGAATTTCTATTCAGTTCATTCTTTAAATAAAATGATATTTTTATTTATCTAACTTATTTTAGAAAATTTCGGCGGCATAACGGCACGATACTAGAAACGGGACGAGGCCTAGCCTTATCCCCGGTCTAGTGAAGGCCCACGCCATTCACACATCAATCAAATCAATTTCATTTCACCAAACAATTTCCATTCAATCAAATATTCTAACTAACTACTCAACCAAACGATTTAACAAACAAGCCATCCATGGTCTGTGGATGACGGGTGTCGGGTGCTGCCATGCACCGTCTGCATCCTAGTATATATATAACTAGAAAAATTAAATTGAGAGGTGAGAAGTTCTCACCGAAAGCTATCCAAACATCTTGACTCTTCTTTGATATAAATCTTCTTCGTTCTCGCCTTTTTGTTACCTTCGTTGTCCGCTTTCACTACCTATGTAAAAATCGAATTTTTACTTCGCTATTCCATATATAAAAATCATATTTTTATTTCGAAGTTCAATATATAAAAATCATATTTTTATTTCGAAGTTCAATATATAAAAATCATATTTTTATTTCGAAGTTCAATATATAAAAATCATATTTTTATTTCGAAGTTCAATATATAAAAATCATATTTTTATTTCGAAGTTCAATATATAAAAATCATATTTTTATTTCGATGTTCAATAGATAAAAATCATATTTTTACTTCGATGTTCAATAGATAAAAATCATATTTTTACTTCGATGTTCAATAGATAAAAATCATATTTTTACTTCGATGTTCAATAGATAAAAATCATATTTTTACATCGATGTTCAATAGATAAAAATCATATTTTTATTTTGATGTTCAATAGATAAAAATCATATTTTTACTTCGATGTTCAATAGATAAAAATCATATTTTTACTTCGAAGTTCAATATATAAAAATCATATTTTTATTTCGAAGTTCAATATATAAAAATCATATTTTTATTTCGAAGTTCAATATATAAAACTCATATTTTTATTTCGAAGTTCAATATATAAAACTCATATTTTTATTTCGAAGTTCAATATATAAAAATCATATTTTTATTTCGAAGTTCAATATATAAAAATCATATTTTTATTTTGATGTTCAATATATAAAAATCATATTTTTATTTCGAAGTTCAATATATAAAAATCATATTTTTATTTCGAAGTTCAATATATAAAAATCATATTTTTACTTCGAAGTTCAATATATAAAAATCATATTTTTACTTCGAAGTTCAATATATAAAAATCATATTTTTAGTTCGAAGTTCAATATATAAAAATCATATTTTTATTTCGAAGTTCAATATATAAAAATCATATTTTTATTTCGAAGTTCAATATATAAAAATCATATTTTTATTTCGAAGTTCAATATATAAAAATCATATTTTTATTTCGAAGTTCAATATATAAAAATCATATTTTTATTTCGAAGTTCAATATATAAAAATCATATTTTTATTTCGATGTTCAATATATAAAAATCATATTTTTACTTCGATGTTCAATATATAAAAATCATATTTTTACTTCGAAGTTCAATAGATAAAAATCATATTTTTATTTCGAAGTTCAACATATAAAAATCATATTTTTATTTCGAAGTTCAACATATAAAAATCATATTTTTATTTTACTTTCATATGATAAAAAAAATCAAATTTTTATATACTAAAATCGTATTCTTTTTATTCCTAAAAAATCGGATATTTGTAACCTTAAAAATCAGAGTTTTATAAACCTAAAAATAAGATTTTTAATATAATAGAATAAAATGATTTAAAAATAAGCTTACAGTTCTTTCTTTGTGTCGTTTTTTTCTGCTGCAGGTTCAAGGCCGTGAAGTTGAATCCATCGCCATCGTTTAGTTCTTCCCCTCGCCATCAGTACATTGTGCTCGGGCCCGATCTAGATAGCTCGCATCGTAGAGCCTGGAGGACGCCATCATCGGCCAGAGACTGACGGAGCTCGGCCCCCCCTTGGCTTCTCGAATCTCGTGCCAAAGTGGCGGCGGTGAGGATTTCCGTCTGGCCTGGGGGAGGTTCACGGTAGAAAGAGGGAGAGAAAGGGCGTGCTACAGAGGGGAGGGGGTGCGCTGGTGAGGTTGGCCAACCTCTGGCGGTGGTGGTGGTCGCGGCTTGGAAGGTGAGGCGCGGCTGAGATCCGTCGAGTTCATTCGTTTTTTTTTCCTTTTTTTTTCTGAATCGAGAATGGGGGGGGGGGGGGGGCAGAAGATAAAGGAAAGGAGAGGAGAATATTTTTTATTATTATTATTTAATTATTAAAAAGTTGACTTTTACATACGACCTCTAAACGAGGTCCACCGCCTGTCGTCCATAGCGTTTTACCCCCAGTCTGAACACAATGGGATATGTATCGCAAGCTGATTTGATCGTTTCGATTAGTTTCCGTTGAATTTACATTTAAATCACTATATTGAATTTTAAACGCACATTTCAAATTACCGGGGTCACATACTAACTAGAAAAATTCCAGAAAAATATTTTCTTGCTTCGTATTGACGATACGGTCCTAACAAAACTAGTTTCGGCGAATTCTGAGACCGTTGGAAAAATGGCCATTTTCCAGTCGATTAAAATCAACTGAAATGGTCAAAACACGTTTTCCTATGCCACGCTCACATATTGATTCAGAAAATTATGAAATTTGAAACCTAGCAATAATTTGACACTGCGGATCCAACAAAAGTGGTTTCGTCGAAATCCGAGGTCATTTGCAAAATTTCCATTTTTAAGGGCCTGAATTCCATAGCGACTATTCAGAATTTTCAACTGGGCATATCTTTTGATTCCCGCTATGAAATCTTGATTTTTCGGATTCGTTGGAAAGATATCATCAATTAGATCCTAATGTTTTTGGTTTCACTAAAATCCGGATTGTTTTGCATCCGGTACATTCAATTGAAGTTTGAAATCGAATTATCGAACTACCGCGCCATTTTCAATTCTATTTATAAATATTTATATTCTAACGACGACGCGTATAAGTATATACATTCGAATTATATTCAAAATAAATTTCTCGTCGATATTATTTAAAATAATTCATTTTAAATAATCAAAATTCGCTAACTTTGCCAAAATAAAAATTTTAAACTGTCCCAGATTTTCGGGTTGTTACAATCTCCCCCACTTAAAACTTTTCGTCCCCGAAAAGGAACAAAGTCGAAAGTGGTTTGATCAATCAACTCTACGTTCGGTCTGGCTTCCATTCTCCAAATTTTCAGTTTCTGAGAATTTTCTAAAATTTCAAAAATTTGGCTAACACCCTAAATTTTCGAAAAATTTCGCCATAACCTCCCCTGCACCGGGAGCATCGGGGAATTTCAAATAGCTTCCCCGGTCCTTCAGATCTCAAAAAGAAAAAGAAAAAGCCAAGCGGCTAGCCAATAGGCTCATAAAATCATCATCACCCAAACAAAACAGTAAATTATGTAGTAAACATGTACCTATTTGTCGGGCAAACAAATTTTATTCTTCGGCTCTAGCCTCCTTGCTATGACTTGTTCAATGTAAGTATATGTATATGCAAGCAAATGCGACCAATTTTCAATATAGTTCAATATTTGGTTCAATTAGGCATAACGGTTCAAAATTATCAAACAAATAAACAACCAACACAAACATTAATCAATTAGTGGATTAGAGTTTTAAATTCCTAATTTTACTACCTATAAAGAAAATCATGTTTTGATGCCAAATCACAACAATGTATTCTAGCTATATTAGCTTTGGTTCTCACACCAGTCTAAGGGAAATATATAGAAAATCACACCTTCGAAACTCGAACATAAATGTTGATGATGCGATCGCTATCATCAATATCATCTCCGGGCGACTAGAGTGTGATGCTATATCTATCCAATATATTAAAATTTTGAATATACGTTTGCAAGGCGTATATGCAAATTCTTTATATATTGAATTGCCCAAATTCATCTAAAATAAATAATCAAATACGAATAATTGATTTAGATTTTCAAAACTAAATTTGTTATCATTTGAAAAATATACTCTTCACACTCGTTCTAGGATACTACTGATCCCATTTCTAACGAGTCATTCCCGTTGGATATTACTAATCCAATATCTGATGAATTCTTTCGTAAGGTTCTAATGTGCCTTGTTCTCTGCTTTGTAAACCAAAGCTCCGATACCAACTGTGACGGCAAGGAATTTCGCTCGGTCCGAACCAGTCGCTAAACCGACCTAGACCGTTCGAAACGCCCTATCGTTTGAGAACACGACAAAACAGAACGCATACAAAAGAACATTTCATTGTATATTACAACAATGCACCAGAATACAAGAATATACAGAGTATAAATGATATTACACAGAAATATCAGAGATTTAAATTACATTTAAATACATCGCAGCGGAAAATAATACAATACACAACTAGAAGGAGATATACGGATACAAAGCTTTCCGGATATCATTCCAGCTGTAAACCAGGAACCTGTGAATATAAATCTGCAAAACCAAAACTACTAGCTGCCCGTGTCGAAAATAGGGGCACCCAGAGTTTAGGTTAAAACAATAAACTCCAGGTCAGTCATGTGACTGGTGTGAGAACTAAAACAGTTATTAATCTTTATTTTTAAAGTTAGGTAAATCAAGGGACCACGCCGTATAACACGGAACGGGTTTCCTCCCAAGAACACCAGTGCATATAAGTAAACAGCGCAATGCTTTTCTAAAAATGAAGCTATTATAAGACCCAGGTCCCATCACACAATGCAACGCAGCCGAGGATAGGGTTTTCCCTTATAATAGCCAAACATGCTTAGTACGTTTAAAACAAATCATTTGATACTACTATAAGTGCATAGTGTATAAAACAACTTCAAATCATAAGTATCAATCATAGGCGGCATGAATGCCCCATAACACTATGTCGCCATATATAAGTTTACAATCAAAACCGCAAGACGTCGTATTGTAAGTTGGGTTATCATTTATGGTATGAACCGAGGCTAGGGGCAAGATCCTCACTGATTCGAGACTGCCTAGCCCGAGTCTCAGGCAAGCGCGCAGGCAAGCCTTGGAGCGACAGGGCCGGTCCACCGATGTGGATTATTATACCTAAGCACTACGTTTCGCCGCCCTTTGGGGCGTAAGCGAGCCAACTAAATGACTCCATCGGTTCGAGAACGACCGATCAATCCGAGGCGCCTCGCAACAGCAACAACCACATAAGTCAAACTCGTCAGGGCGTGTAAAACCACTGACGCCACTTTTAGCTAGGAGGAAACGTAGGCCCTCCCTGAGGTCCGTCTCCCGTTTTTGGTTCATACCGGGTGTGAAACTCGCGAATCAACGTTACACAAAGCTACGCCACAAAGGCCGTGCTTCGATCATCAACCACAAGACTTTGCTTTTCAACAGAAGCCTTGATCATTTGCATCTTAGCATGCCACACAGGCAATTCACTCCATGCGATTGATATCCATCAATATATAACCCCTGAGCTCGTACGTCTCAGAGAAGGGCGTTAAGCAAGAGAATAAATTCTCCGCCGCCAAACAGATATATATTTAATAGAGATCAATCACACGGACTAAAATCCAATGTCAGACACACAGTCCATTTACAAGTCCGTTCTGGGGCTGAACGAAACCGGAGGCACCTAGTACCCCGCATATCCATCGATCTCCAAGTACGTCTGGACGATCACCAACTATTTCCATCTTCTTGGGTGTAAAGCCCAATCAAGATCATCAATAATCACCCAAACGACGTGAAGACTTCCGGTCTTCGACCATCGTCTTCATCTTCGACTTGTCGTCGTATCAGTTATTCAGAATGGGATAAACCCGGTCTTTCCGAATAACTCGCGCATATTTTAAATAAGTGTTACACAAACACAACATACGCCTCATTCCAATTCATCAGTCACTAACCATAAATTAATCAAGAGAATAATTCCCCGAATATTAACCCCAAAGGCCGAAACCAACATCAGATCAATATCCAGAAAACCATTCTGCTTAGCTAACCGACAGTTAGTTTCTGATTTCACATTCATAGGGAAAGGTTCCCATTAATTTTATCCCAGATAATTTCTTGAATTTATTCTCTAATCTTCCTTTGAATTTCGATTCAACTAGTCGGAATTAGCGAACCTTACCGTAGTAATCATTGGTTTTAATTTCCCAATCCCAGTCTATTCATCCCATGAAGTAAAACTGGTAATACTTCATATCTAACACCACGGTGTTATCGGTAAATTCAATTACCATTTCACGTTCAAATCTAATTAAAGATTTAACTATCGCCTGGAGCAAAACTGGTGGTACTCCATTTTCGATCTTTTCAATCTAATTAAAGATTCATTAAAACTCCACTTAGTTTTAATCGTTAACTGGGTTAAAGAATCAGTGTCATTTAAAACACAGTTCACGATAAACCCAAAATCACATTCACTAATTATCGGGCTAAAGAACGAGTGTTATTTAAAACACTGTCCACGATAAACCCAAAAATCAATATCAATTCAATTCCAATTAAATATTATTTAATTGGTACACTTCATTAAATCTAAATAAAAAGATTTAATCTTTTCTCAACTGGGTTCAAGAACAGTGTTAGTGAAGACACCATTCACGACAAACCCAAATCACATTTGATATTCAATATAAGGCTCTGAATAGAAAATATATCGGCTTATATTCAATATCAAATTCTACGATTAATAAATGTCATATTGGAAATAACGATATAAATATATATCTTTCAAATTTCCATAACAACATCTGTATAATCACGAATTCCAACATCGAAATATTCCGAAGACAATTTCGATTCAAATCCACTCCAATGCAATCATTGGAAATTCTGGTTATTTTTAAAACCCTTTTCAAATTCAATTTATTTATTTAAAAATAAATAGAATTATATTCCTAGTTCAAAACTAGTTCATTTCGATAAAAATCTATTTTTATCTTTTCAAATATGGAGTTTTTCATCCCAATTCTTCTCAAATCATTTCTTATGATTTTACACGAATTATTACTATTTTTAATAATTTTATCAAGGCCCGTACAGTCGATTTCCATCAACGGCCATCGAACTGCACTTATAGCGACCTTTTTCAAATTTGATTTGGACGTAACTCCAAATCCAACCATTAGATTTCAAATTTCTAATATTCGTTAGAAAGCTCTTTTCGATACGAACCCAACGGTTCCGGTTTTAGGAGGATCCGACGGTCGGATCTCCCGTAATGTCCGTTTGAAATAAATGGTTGAAATTCACGAACTGCCGCGGCGCGGCGCGTTCTATTCAGGCCATTATATTATATATATAATATATATTTCGTCATTTCCTATTTAAAACGAATTATATAAATAGTTTTAAATTCGTTTCAAAAGCGATTTCCACTTCCATTTCATTTCAAATCAAAATTGAATTCTCCTTTATAAATTCGTTTTAAAAATCATTTCTATTCAATTCAAATTTCAATTCAATTTGAATTCATTTCAATTCGCTTTCAATTCAATTTGAATTCGTTTTCAATTCATTTCGAAATCGTTTTCAATTCAATTCATTTCGAAATCGTTTTATATTCAATTCATTTCGGAATCGTTTTATATTCAATTCATTTCATTTCGAAATCGTTTTCAATTCATTTCATTTCGAAATCGTTTTCAATTCATTTCATTTCGAAATCGTTTTCAATTCATTTCATTTTGAAATCGTTAAAATCGATATAAATATCGTTCACGTCAAAATGGCGTCAATCTATTCAACACGGCTTCATAAATTTCTATTTTCAAATATTCTATTTCAAATATTTCTTTTTCAAAATAGTTGTTATTATCAAAATATTTCGTTCAACACATGACCAATCTCAATGGATGAGTACTGTCAACACATGAACCTTTATTTTATATTGATAAAGATGTAAATTTTATTACTAAAATATTTCGTTCAACACATGACCAATCTCAATGGATGAGTACTGTCAACACATGAACCTTTATTTTATATTGATAAAGATGTAAATTTTATTACTAAAATATTTCGTTCAACACATGACCAATCTCAATGGATGAGTACTGTCAACACATGAATCTTTGTTTTATATTGATAAAGATGTAAATTTTATTACTAAAATATTTCGTTCAACACATGACCAATCTCAATGGATGAGTACTGTCAACACATGAACCTTTATTTTGTATTATTCTTTATTTTTCAAATTGGAATGAGGCCCAATAAATTACCATATAAAGTTAATTATATGGATTTTCATACATTACACACATATAATAGCATTGAAAAATAATCAACCATCAACCAAAGTGCACTACACTGTAGAAGCATCAAATATAGATATCTAACGCTTATAGCAGCCTGTCAATCAATCGATCGACATATTTAATCAATCAGGATGAGTGAACTTCAAATTTCATCCTAACACCCGTGTGGGGTTTCAAACAATCAAACACATATTTTATTTGTGCAGTTGGGCGATGTGTAAAATTTATCGTCCCAATCAATGTCCTTCAAATAGGTGTACATAAACAAACCGTCGGGTTTGTAAATGAATATTTATTTATTCATATTCACGTTAAAAATTATATTTTTAACGATAGAACATTTTATTTCAACATATGAATTTCTATTCAGTTCATTCTTTAAATAAAATGATATTTTTATTTATCTAACTTATTTTAGAAAATTTCGACGGCATAACGGCACGATACTAGAAACGGGACGAGGCCTAGCCTTATCCCCGGTCTAGTGAAGGCCCACGCCATTCACACATCAATCAAATCAATTTCATTTCACCAAACAATTTCCATTCAATCAAATATTCTAACTAACTACTCAACCAAACGATTTAACAAACAAGCCATCCATGGTCTGTGGATGACGGGTGTCGGGTGCTGCTAAGCACCGTCTGCATCCTAGTATATATATAACTAGAAAAATTAAATTGAGAGGTGAGAAGTTCTCACCGAAAGCTATCCAAACATCTTGACTCTTCTTTGATATAAATCTTCTTCGTTCTCGCCTTTTTGTTACCTTCGTTGTCCGCTTTCACTACCTATGTAAAAATCGAATTTTTACTTCGCTATTCCATATATAAAAATCATATTTTTATTTCGAAGTTCAATATATAAAAATCATATTTTTATTTCGAAGTTCAATATATAAAAATCATATTTTTATTTCGAAGTTCAATATATAAAAATCATATTTTTATTTCGAAGTTCAATATATAAAAATCATATTTTTATTTCGAAGTTCAATATATAAAAATCATATTTTTATTTCGAAGTTCAATATATAAAAATCATATTTTTATTTCGAAGTTCAATATATAAAAATCATAATTTTACTTCGATGTTCAATAGATAAAAATCATATTTTTACTTCGATGTTCAATAGATAAAAATCATACTTTTACTTCGATGTTCAATAGATAAAAATCATATTTTTATTTCGATGTTCAATAGATAAAAATCATATTTTTACTTCGATGTTCAATAGATAAAAATCATATTTTTACTTCGAAGTTCAATATATAAAAATCATATTTTTATTTCGAAGTTCAATATATAAAAATCATATTTTTATTTCGAAGTTCAATATATAAAAATCATATTTTTATTTCGAAGTTCAATATATAAAACTCATATTTTTATTTCGAAGTTCAATATATAAAAATCATATTTTTATTTCGAAGTTCAATATATAAAAATCATATTTTTATTTCGATGTTCAATATATAAAAATCATATTTTTATTTCCAAGTTCAATATATAAAAATCATATTTTTATTTCGATGTTCAATATATAAAAATCATATTTTTACTTCGGAGTTCAATATATAAAAATCATATTTTTACTTCGAAGTTCAATATATAAAAATCATATTTCTACTTCGAAGTTCAATATATAAAAATCATATTTTTACTTTGAAGTTCAATATATAAAAATCATATTTTTATTTCGAAGTTCAATATATAAAAATCATATTTTTATTTCGAAGTTCAATATATAAAAATCATATTTTTATTTCGAAGTTCAATATATAAAAATCATATTTTTATTTCGAAGTTCAATATATAAAAATCATATTTTTATTTTGAAGTTCAATATATAAAAATCATATTTTTATTTCGAAGTTCAATATATAAAAATCATATTTTTATTTCGATGTTCAATATATAAAAATCATATTTTTACTTCGAAGTTCAATATATAAAAATCATATTTTTACTTCGAAGTTCAATAGATAAAAATCATATTTTTATTTCGAAGTTCAACATATAAAAATCATATTTTTATTTCGAAGTTCAACATATAAAAATCATATTTTTATTTTACTTTCATATGATAAAAAAATCAAATTTTTATATACTAAAATCGTATTCTTTTTATACCTAAAAAATCGGATATTTATAACCTTAAAAATCAGAGTTTTATAAACCTAAAAATAAGATTTTTAATATAATAGAATAAAATGATTTAAAAATAAGCTTACAGTTCTTTCTTTGTGTCGTTTTTTTCTTCTCCAGGTTCAAGGCCGTGAAGTTGAATCCATCGCCATCGTTTAGGGCTTCCCCTCGCCATCAGTACATTGCGCTCGGGCCCGATCTAGATAGCTCGCATCGTAGAGCCTGGAGGACGCCATCATCGGCCAGAGACTGACGGAGCTCGGCCCCCCCTTGGCTTCTCGAATCTCGTGCCAAAGTGGCGGCGGTGAGGATTTCCGTCTGGCCTGGGGGAGGTTCACGGTAGAAAGAGGGAGAGAAAGGGCGTGCTACAGAGGGGAGGGGGTGCGCTGGTGAGGTTGGCCAACCTCTGGCGGTGGTGGCGGTCACGGCTTGGAAGGTGAGGCGCGGCTGAGATCCGTCGAGTTCATTCGTTTTTTTTTCCTTTTTTTTCTGAATCGAGAATGGGGGGGGGGGGGCAGAAGATAAAGGAAAGGAGAGGAGAATATTTTTTTTTTATTATTTAATTATTAAAAAGTTGACTTTTACATACGACCTCTAAACGAGGTCCACCGCCTGTCGTCCATAGCGTTTTACCCCCAGTCTGAACACAATGGGATATGTATCGCAAGCTGATTTGATCGTTTCGATTAGTTTCCGTTGAATTTACATTTAAATCACTATATTGAATTTTAAACGCACATTTCAAATTACCGGGGTCACATACTAACTAGAAAAATTCCAGAAAAATATTTTCTTGCTTCGTATTGATGATACGGTCCTGACAAAACTAGTTTCATCGAATTCTGAGACCGTTGGAAAAATGGCCATTTTCCAGTCGATTAAAATCAACTGAAATGGTCAAAACACGTTTTCCTATGCCACGCTCACATATTGAT
Source organism: Allium sativum (assembly GCA_030737875.1). NCBI lineage: Eukaryota > Viridiplantae > Streptophyta > Magnoliopsida > Asparagales > Amaryllidaceae > Allium > Allium sativum. The sequence goes on from CM060922.1 coordinate 547,291,060, forward strand.
TTAGAAAATTATGAAATTTGAAACCTAGCAATAATTTGACACTGCGGATCCAACAAAAGTGGTTTCGTCGAAATCCGAGGTCATTTGCAAAATTTCCATTTTTAAGGGCCTGAATTCCATAGCGACTATTCAGAATTTTCAACTGGGCATATCTTTTGATTCCCGCTATGAAATCTTGATTTTTCGGATTCGTTGGAAAGATATCATCAATTAGATCCTAATGTTTTTGGTTTCACTAAAATCCGGATTGTTTTGCATCCGGTACATTCAATTGAAGTTTGAAATCGAATTATCGAACTACCGCGCCATTTTCAATTCTATTTATAATTATATATAAATATTTATATTCTAACGACGACGCGTATAAGTATATACGTTCGAATTATATTCAAAATAAATTTCTCGTCGATATTATTTAAAATAATTCATTTTAAATAATCAAAATTCGCTAACATTGCCAAAATAAAAATTTTAAACTGGCCCAGATTTTCGGGTTGTTACAATGACATCCTGGTTTTCTCAAAAAGCAAAGGAGAGCATGTCCTACATTTAGGGGAGGTCTTGAGGACTCTCAGAGCGCACCATCTTAAGGCAAAATTCTCCAAGTGCCACTTTTGGAGAAAGGAGGTAAGATTTCTAGGGCATGTGGTCTCCAAGGATAGGATAGCGGTGAATCCAGCAAAAGTAGTTGCAGTTCAAGATTGGAAAGTTCCAAATAATTCAACGGAGGTGAGAAGTTTTCTTGGTTTAGCGAGCTACTATAAGAAGTTTATTAACGACTTCACAAGGATATCAACCCCACTCACTAGACTGACGAAGAAGAATCTGACCTTTGCTTGGAGTACCATTGTGAGGATGCTTTTCAACGATTAAAGAGGGCTCTGACAACAACCCCCATTTTGACATTGCCTGATTCGAGCAAGGTGTTCACAGTGCATACGGATGCATGTAGTACAAGGATCGGTTCCATCTTGATGTAGGAGGGGAAGGTAGTATGCTATGGTAGTAGACAATTGAAGGTTCATGAGAAGAACTACCCTACCTATGATTTGGAATTGGCTTCTATAATGTTCACACTTAAGACTTGGTGGCATTATCTCTTGGGAGAAAGGTTCGAGCCCAGAACATAAGCCGCTCAAGTATCTATTTCTCGCAGAAGGATCTTAATTTGAGACAACAGAGATGGATGGAGTTACTAACGTCCTATGATTTTGAGATTGCTTATACCTCTGGCAAGGGCAATGTAGTGGCGAACACATTGAGTTGGCAAAGGATGACATTGAGTCCCATATTCATAGAGAGGCGGAGTTTGGATTATATATCAACCTTCGATTTTAGGCCATCTACGGATCTTACACCTGGTTTTTGGCATCTCTAGAAGTGCAACCCACTCTTATGGATCAGATAGGATCTTCGCAACGAGAGGACCCACAAATAGCAGACATCTTGGATAGGATCAGTAGAGGGGAGACTTCTAGTCAGCTTAGTAGTTATTCTGTGGATGATAAAGGGTGGCTATGATGAGATGGTAGGCTTTGTATTCCAAGAGTTGGGAGTCTGTTGAAGATAATCCTTGAGGAAGCCAATCATTATAAGATGACTATCCATCCGAGGGGCAATAAGATGTATAGAGATATGAAGAGGGATATCTTTTGGGCTGGGATGAAGAAAGATGTAGCGGAATTCATAGATCAATGTTTAATATGCCAGCAAGTTAAAGCTAAATAGAAAAATCCCGGCGGTTTGCTTCATCCTTTGGAGGTTCCACAGCGGAAGTGGGATAGCATCTCTATGGATTTCATCGATGGTTTACCTAGATGGAGGAAGGGCAATACCAGCATCTGGATTGTAGTAGACAAGCTTATTAAGAGCACTCATTTTATCCCTGTTAAGAGTAAGAGAATGGTAGCATGATTGGCATCAGTTTATCTTCGTGAGATAGTCCATCTACGTGGAGTACCTTCTAGCATAATGAGTGATCATGATCCCATCTTCACTAGTGAGTTTTGGAAGAGCCTGCAAGAGATATTAGGTACACAGTTATGTTTAAGCACCGCATATCACTCTCAGATCGATGGATAGACTAAGAGGGTGAATAGAGTTCTTGAGGATCTTTTAAGGCTGTGTATCCTAGACTTCGGAGGGACTTAGGAGGAGAACCTTCCATTGGTGGAGTTTGCCTACAAAAACAGTTATCGGTCTAGCATTGGCATGGCACCCTTCGAGGCATTATATGGACAACCTTGCAGATCACCGACTTGTTGGTGGGACTCTACGGGTAGGCTTCTACCTGGACCTGAGATGATTAAAGAGACTTCAGAGAAGACTGATCTTATCCGCAGACGGATGAAGACAGCTCAGGATAGGCAAAAGTCCTACGCTGATAAGAGAAGGAATGACATTGAGTTTGAAGTAGGAGACATGGTTTTCATCAAAGTATCATCATAGAAGAATATGGTTCGCTTTGGATCTGTAGGGAAACTGGTGCCAAGGTTTGTACGACCATTTCCCATAGTAGAGAGGATAGGTCAAATGGCTTATAAGGTGAGATTACCAGAGAGGTTGGTTGGTGTTCATGATGTTTTCCACATTTTCCATGAAATTTCTGCACGGTAAGACAGAGATAGTTGAGCCGAGCATGATTAAGGAAGTACACGTAGAAAGGTAGGCGACAGTTAGACGAGTTCCTACCTGTATACTTGGATCAGAGATTAAGTAGCTACGCAATAGAGAGTCAAGTTGATGGAAGTACAATGAAGAGAAGACAGTGAGGATGCAACTTGGGGGACTGAGGACAAGATTCGCGCTTCGTACCCTTTTCTTATCAAGGGTATGTTCTTAACTTCTTTTTCCAAGCTTTTATTAGTACTCGCTTCTATCATTCCTGTATATCCTATCGATCAAATCTTCGACCTTTATGTAGAAAAACCAATGGGTGTAAACATGTGTTTGAGACATGTTATGTTTGATGGATGCAAGAGTTTGCTAGTGGTTGCTCGTGGATGCATATACACACACTAGGCACTAGATCAGCTCAATCACTTACAATTTGCATATGGATGTGTGTGCATTAGGATTTTCTGTGGATGAAGATGGATGTATCATTATATGGATGTTGCATTTGGATGAATGAATGTGCGCACATATAGACATTACAAGTTATACTAGGATTATTTTCATACATTTTGGTTACATGGCACGAACATAAATTGCATTAAAGAGGTCAACTGAATCAGTTGACCGCCTGATTTTTCGCATTAGTGCAAGGATATATACACACACTATTGCATATGTTCCTACAAGCGTTAGAAAAATCTTAAGGACAATGGATGCTTGTAGATGATGGATAAGTAGATGGTTGTGGTTGTTAGGATAATAACATTCTTCTTAACTTGGAGATTTCGAGGACGAAATCCTTTAAGGGGGAGAATGTAACACCCTGTAATTTTAAAGAACATTAATAAACTAAAGAATACTTAATTCAATTTTGGGGAATTAAGTAAAACAGACTGTACCATTGCGTTCATCTTGTAATTCTGGATAGATATACTCTGAGTTTGCATAAAACGGACATCGTATGAAGAAGATATTAAGGTTATAAGTTTGTATACATATAAGAGAAATATATATAATCAAATCATACCAAAATTTATAAAAATATTTGAATCATGAAGTGGAATACCACGTGGGATTTAGGCCCGTTGGGGGTCGACCCATCCCCCAGGGGAGTCGACCCATCCCCCAGGGGAGTCGACCCATCCCCCAGGGGAGTCGACCCATGGGTCGATCGACTCAAGGGCGTGCGACCCACCCATATCCAGTCAGGTTCATTTCCTGAACCTGGACTTGTTTCTTAGCGAGATTCATGGAAAAAGTCTATATAAGGGCCATCATTTCTATTGTTTTCTACACCTAAAACAATGGAGACAAGGAGATGTTGCCTCAGCCTGGATAGACTATCTTTTACAACAACAGCCTATACATATACAAGAATTTCTTCTGTAATATCAGCATATTATTCTCTGTTCTTTAGATCCAATCTCTATGAGTTCATGTTACTTTTAGATATAAAAATTTAATAGTAATCTTGACATGTTAACAAACCAAATCTGTAACGACCCGTATTTTTGGCGTTAAATATTTAACTTAATTTATTTTAAATATTTTATTTGGAATATTAAGGGATTTTAATATTTTATTCATTATTTAAAACAAAGTTTGAATGATATATGTTTATATAATTATAAACCGAGCTCGAAATGGCGCTGCAGCTCGTAAAATGGAGTTTTGAACTTCAACTGAATATACAGATTCCGATAAAAGCCGGATTTCTATGAAACAAGAAACATTGGAACCGTATTGATGATAATTTTCATATGGAAGAGAAAAATCCAGATGTTGTGCTATAGATCGTTAGTTATGGCCAAATCAAATTTTGAAATAATCGCTATGGAAATCGTTATTTAAATATAGGCCTTTAAAATGGCCATTTTGCAAACGGGCTCCATTTTCGATGAAGTTAGTTTCATTGGAACCGTATCGTTAAATTATTATAAGAAAATCAAATTTCGTGGCAAACCGATGTCATATGTGATCATGGCAGCCATAAATGCCCATTCATTTTCTATAGCGCATAATTAAATTTATTTAATTTAATAAATGGATATTTGAGTGTAACTTGAGCAGACGGTCGAATTAGGCCACGAGACCAATTCCGTTGAGTTCATATCGACGTTTAGAGTCAGGATAGGTATATAGTTTGTTATTTTTGGAGACCGGGTAATTTGGTGTCCAAAATGACATTTCGGTGCGTGTACAAATAGCGGATCGGGAAACAGTCTCAGAATGCGACGAAACTGGTGCCGTTGGATTCGTATTAGTTAATTATTGTAGAATTTTTAATTCTCGTGTCAATCGGACTTACCGTGTGATTGTGGCAACGATAAATGCCCTAATCAATTATACTATTTGGTAAATTCAAATAGAGGTAACTTTAAACGAATAAATGACTGGCTAAATGAACTCCGATTTGGACGAAACAAGATTCATTGGATCCGTAAGGAAGAGGTCTAGAAAAATGCCAAGGTCTCATATTTATTGGATTTTTTTCTGAAATTTTAGGAATTTCAAATGCTTGATTTTTCATCAATAATTATAAAGGACTTTCGCAAACGATGTCGGAATTTGACGAAACCTATCCCACTAGGTCCAAAATATTTTTTACGCTAGGATTAACTTATTTTGTCAAAAACGAAGATTGTATGAGTTTTTTTTAATAAAATACTTCATCTCCAAGTTTCGACATAATATTTTATTAATATATCTTATCCCATCCTCCCTATATAAACAAACGTGATAAGTCAAAACCCTCTCTTCATTGGTTCGTGGTCAACAGACCTTTAGGCCACTGCTCTAACCTATTTAACGACTGAAAAGCTCTAACTTTCTTCCCCAATTTCTTTTGATTCCACTCTCTAATTCAAGAAACGTTCAACAACCATTTAGTTCAGCTCGACGAAACTTGGATCTCAATGTGTACGATCGGATAATTTGCCATGTGATGACCGGAATTGCATCACAAACCCTGCGTATTGGAGCATCTTTTGCCGGTGGGTGGAGACACCTAGCACGTCGCGGATTCAGTCGCAGGTTGGAGCAGAGATGACCGTTCGTCGGTGCAGTTGGATGAACTTCCGACAGTCCTAGTTTGGCGCCACGATGAAACATTGGTGGCGGCATCGTGAAAGACTAAAGTGTATCGAAACAGAGCAGAGCATACTGAAGGAATCCATCTCGCTGTTAAGATTAAGTAATATATTTAGTTTAAAATTTAATTATAATTAAGGGTTGTTAATTAATTTAATTGCATAATCTTAAAGTTCACAACAGGGACCATAAATAGAAGGAGCGAACTGGAAATTGGATCGGCCTCTTGTTAAACCAATGTTGATGGATTATCCTTGCGTGAGTCCGGAAGAAGACAGCGTGAGGAATCTGGAGCCAAGCACACAAAGGAGCGGTTTTTTTTTAAATGATCGACCCATATAAGTTGAAAACGTAATTTAGTTGATATTGTTGGGGCCTTGTTCTATTATAATAACCTGATTTGGTACGGTTATTATTTAACTAAAAAATCAGGTTAGGGTTTACTGATACAAACTAAAACCCATGAACATCATTTATTCTGGACAGGATGGGAATGAATAAGCAGTATACAAAGAGAATAGTTGGGCACAATTGAGAAAGATTAAAGAAGGGATTGGCCATATTTTCCTGAAGTGTCCCAGGTGTGAGAACAGTAAGGAACAATTCAGTGCGAAGAAAAGATATTGGCTTTTATAAATTTAAAACGTAATTAGTTTTTATAATTTAATAATTAAGGACTAATTAATATAAACTACTTTTGTTAAACTAAGATAATTAGAACTCATTCATATCTTATCAGAATCGGACGAACAAGTTGTCATTGGAATCATCTTGACGACCAGAGCAGTATGGAATTTATCTGGGCAGAAATGGAAACGACAGGAATTTACAGTTAAATTAATGACTGTTTAATTTAACTATAACCGAACTGTTTCAACGAAAAATCAAGGTGAGTTAAAACTCACTCAGTTCTTCCCATTTACATTTTATATAAACTGGGTTTTTATTTTGTGTGCTCTGGTTGCAAATGTTGACTGTTTGCTAATTATATATTTATTTGTTGATTTAACCAATGAATTTAACTGTTATTTAATTTCAGTGAAATACCAAATCGTTATTTTAACGATTTGATCCAATATAGGTGACTCGTCTTGATTGGTCACGTTTATAAAATAAACGTGTTTAAATTGTTTTGCATTGCTTGTGAATTGGTTGATTGTTATTTATTATTATCAGTTAACTGAAATTGAATGATCTGATTTGAGCTAACCGATTTGGATACAGGGAAGAAATGGTTGGAGGGATCCAACGGGATTCCTTAAATATATTATTTATTTTCATATCATCATATATAAAATGTCATGATTGGGTGATTGATTTGATTGGTGATCATTGACTGGAAATTCAACCTGTGTTTTGTTTTAACCAATAGGCAATATTGATTGAGTAATCGGCAGTAAATGGCCCAAGAATAAATTGTTTTGTTTTATATTGATTTACCGTCTAGTGGATTGATAGAACTGAAGTTATAAAATTTATTTTATAACTGGGAATAGATTCTCAAATATATCATTTTAAATAAAAGTTTGTTAAAAGAAAATAAATATTTATTATTTAAATATTTGAATTTATAATTAATTATACATTAATTTTATAGAGTTAATTCTGATGTTAATCAGATTCATAAATATGAGAATAGGGAATTAACCCAACAGTTAAATTTGTGTAATTGTTTTGTTAAGAAATAGTTAAATCAAATTATTTAAATTAATTCTATTATTAATTAATTTAAAGGGAGAACGAATTGGAATCGGTTAATGGGATAATCGTGTTTTGAGTTGATTATATCGACCGTTTATAATTGGGATTAAATTATTGCATTTTGAATAGAATGGTTTAATGAATATTGTTTCAATTTTAATAAGATATTTAAAAAGGGATTTACTATTTATTTTAGTTATTTAAGGAACTAACTATCTCTACAGTAGTTAATGATCGAAGTAAATTATTATTTTAATTAATAAAATAATTTAGAAAATTACCTTTTAATTGAGATTCATGTAAAGGTAATCGAAATTGAAATGAAATATAATTGATTGTTGAAAGGAGTTTATGAACATGTTTTATTTTAAACCTGAGTCTTATTAACAAAGTACTTAATTATATGAATTAAGTCAAAGAAGATTGGGATAAAATGGTTTAGATTAAACCAGAGTTAGATAAATGAAGTTTAAAGTGTTAAAGCGTTAATTTTACATTAATGTTATGTAATAATGGGATTAAGTAAAAGTGAGAAATTGAAATGTGAATTTCAAGTGGGAATGGTCGAAAGGATTTGAAAAGGAGTTGGAAAAAGTGAATTTGATAAAAGAAGTGGGTCATAGGATTTTGTAAATAAATCCGAATTATAAAAATGAATTTATTTAAAGAGGTCGAGCTTAAAATGTGGTATTTTATATATAGGAAATTATTTAATTAAGGTATAATGGTTATATCCCAGAAAGAGATTTTCAAAAAGGATAAGATGATTATATGAAACCATATTTTGAATAAATTCAGTTAAATGGAATTGGAATTGTTATTAGAATGAAATAGTGGTTTTTGGATTACCACTTGTATCAACCTTAAGATATGAACGTTGTTGATCAAGGTCTGAGAGGTAATTAAAATACCCCAACTTATACGACATTGGAATTATCGAAGGAGGATATGAGTGGGTAATGGAAAAAGGAGTTAGTAATTATTTATTATTTCCATTGCAGAAATAATAATGCAACATGTAATGAAGATGTGGAAAATATATATGTATATATAGTGAGGATTCCAAGGTGGAAAAGGGAAATAAAAAGGGGCTGCATGAATTATAGCGACATTCAGGAGGTAAAAAGGAAATGTAAAAGATGAGTTTTATTCTATAAGAGTAAGCATGGATTATTGTTTTCAAGTAATGAATAAAAGATTTATAGTAACATTGTTTTACAAGTAACAGTCTGAATTGATATCCCAATATTATATAATAATGTGGCTAATGTTTCAAAAGTGAGAATAGAAACTATATATAATATATGATTTTCTTAAGTATTAAAATTAATTTGATTGAAAAAAATAAATCTTATGTTAAATAAGAAGCGATAAGATATATTTACAATATCGAAATATTTAAGAGTTTTAAATTTACATTTGTTTTAATTAAAAGGTCAATTGATGCTGAATACTGAACCAGTGAAGTCATTGCTTTTTCATGATTGAATCACTACTATTTTGATAGTTAAATCACCAACTATCAAATCTATCCAATTCGATTGTTCGTACGGGAAGACCGGGATCGAATTCATATTCGAAAACCATTCCGACCAACAAATACTTGAAGATATCAAAAGATGATCGAGATGGAGCATTGAAGACCGTGAATCTCCATTAAATGGAAGAACCGCTAATAATCTTTGGGTAGCTCCCAGAGATAAGTTGTGGTTCTGTCGTGGTTGGAATCTGTGGATTGCAAGGAGTATTCGCTATAATCTGTAGGGTGATTCCTAGGATGTAGTAGGGGGTGCCTTTGGTTATCCTGTTCCTGGATGACTTGTATGGACGGATGTCTGACAGAGTATTTCCAAAGGAAGTACGTACGTTGATTTCTTCAAACGTACCATAGTTGATGGCGGAGAAATGTCTTTCTCTAGCCAAATAACTAGAGTATTTTTGTAGACTTCAATTAGTGAAATTTGGCGGATCTGACGATGTGGCATTCAAAGTGAATGGTGATCAGATGTTCCAAAGTTAAATTCTGACCTCAAGCCTCATCAACCGTGAAATGACAAAAATTGGGCAGGCAGCATGGATATGTGGGTCGCTCCCATTAGGGTGTATAATCACCTATCTAGAGAAAATCCTTTTTCTTCTTTAATTATTTCGATGTTGTCCCTTTTCGGGAAACAGTGGTTTGAGCCCAACCGTTGTGATATACATTCGATACACTCAAGCGAAATGAGTGGTCGGTCATGTGTGGGCCGGGTTGTAAGACGTTCTTGTTGAATCCAGTGTATTCCCCTCAAGAGATACACTATCGGCAGGTGGTCTCATGCCTTGTCATAGTCGGAATCCAATCTCCAATAAGCGCCCGTGGTTTTGATTGTATACTATATATGTGGAGCGTGAGATGCAATCGTTCCGCTAGATTGTTGTCTACTTATATTTAAACACTATTATAATATCAGAAAAGATGTTGATTTCAAAAATGTTTTGGGTTATCGTAAGGTAAAAGCCGTCCGTATTTATGCGTGAATTTGGTCTTACGATTATCCTTTTCTTTCGAAAAGATTTTTGAACTTTAAAATCAAGTTGGATGATTACCATTAATACTGTGCGAGTTTTTCTCACTCTGGTTCACCAGACTGACCCGATGTTTTGTAAATGCTTGGGTTAGACCGGGTGTATAGGTCCATGTTATCGGATGCTGCAAAGTCCAGAGACGAGCTGGAATGTTCAGACGTATAATATTGTGACGAAAAGGAATTTCGCTCGGTCCGAACCAGTCGCTAAACCGACCCAGACCGTTCGAAACGTCCTATCGTTTGAGAACAAGACAAATCAGAACGCACACGGAAGAACATTTCATTGTATATTACAACGATGCATCAGATTACAAGAATATACAGAGTATAAATGATTACAACACAGAAATAACAGAGATTTAATTTACATTTAAATACATAGCAGCGGAAAATAATACAATACACAACTAGAAGAGATATACGGATACAAAGCTTTCCGGATATCGTTCCAGCTGTAAACCAGGATCCTGTGAATATAAATCTGCAAAACCAAAACTACTAGCAGCCCGTGTCAAAATAAGGGCACCCAGAGTTTAGGTTAAAACAATAAACTCCAGGCCAGTCATGGGACTGGTGTGAGAACTAAAACAGTTATTATTCTTTATTTTAAAGTTAGGTAAATCAAGGGACCACGGCGTATAACACGGAACGGGTTTCCTCCCAAGAATACCAGTGCATAAAACAAACAACACAATGCTAAATAAAGAAGAATGAAGCTGTTATAAGACCCAGGTCCTATCACACAATGCAACGCAAGCCGGGGGATAGGGTTTTCCCTTATAACAGCCAAAGAATGCTTGATACGTTTAAAACAATCATTTTGATACTATTATAAGTGCAGAGTGTATAAAACAACTTCAAATCATAAGTATCAATCATAGGCGGCATGAATGCCCCATACCACTATGTCGGCATATATAGGTTATACAATCAAAATCGCAAAGTCACGTATTTGGAAATTGGGTTTCCATCTATGAACCGAGGCAAAAGATAGTCCTCAACCGATTCGAGACAATCTAGCCTACCATGTCTCAGGATCAGAGCTCGAGTGACCCTTGGATCGTCAGGGCCGGTCCACCGATGTGGATTAAAATGCCTGAACACTACATTTCCCCGCCCTTTGGGGCGCAAATGAGCCATCAAATGACTCCATCGGACCCGGATCGTCCGATCAAACCGAGGCGCCTCGCAACAGCAACAACCACATAAGTCAAACTCGTCAGGGCGTGTAAAACCACTGACGCCATTTTTAGCTAGAAAGAAACGCAAGTCCTCCCTGAGGTCCATCTCCCGTTTTTGGTTCATACCGGGTGTGAAACTCGCGAAGTAAACGTTACACAAAGCTACGCCACAAAGGCCGTGCTTTGATCATCAACCACAAGACTCTGCTTTTCAAGAGAAGCCTTGATCATATTGCCACTTAGGCATGCCACACAGGCAATTCACTCCATGCGTTTGATATCCATCGATATATAACCCCTGAGCTCGTACGTCTCAGAGAAGGGCGTTAAGCAAGAGAATAAATTCTCCGTCGCCAAACAGATATATATTTAATAGAGATCAATCACACGGACTAAAATCCAATGTCAGACACACAGTCCATTTACAAGTTCGCGCTGGGTCTGAACGAAACCGGAGGCACCTAGTACCCCGCACATCCATCGATCCCCAAATACATCTGGACGATCACCAACTGTTTCCATCTTCTTGGGTGTACATCCCAATCAAGATCATCAGTAATCCCCCAAACGACGTGAAGACTTCCGGTCTTCGACCACCGTCTTCATCTTTGACTTATCGTCGTATCATTTATTCAGAATGGGATAAACCCGGTCTTTCCGAATAACTCGCGTATATTTTAAGTAAGTGTTACACAAACACAACATACGCCTCATTCCAATTCATCAGTCACTAACCGTAAATTAATCAAGAGAATAATTCCCCAAATATTAACCCCGAAGGCCGAAACCAACATCAGATCAATATCCAGAAAACCATTCTTCTTAGCTAACCGACAGTTAGTTTCTGATTTCACATTCATAGGGAAAGGTTCCCATTAATTTTATCCAAGATATATTCCTTGAATTTATTCTTTAATCTACTTTTGAATATCAATTCAAATTAGTCCGGATTAACGAAACTTACCGAAGTAACCATTTGTTTTAATTTCCCAATCCCAACCTATTCATCCCATGAAGTAACGGGTCTTACTTCATATCTAATACCACGGTGTTACCGGTAAATTCAATTACCCTTTCACGTTCAAATCTAATTAAAGATTTAACTATCGTCTGGAGCAAAACTGGTGATACTCCATTTCGATTATTTCAATCTAATGAAAGATTCATTAAAACTCCACTTAGTTTTAATCTTTGACTGGGTTAAAGGATCAGTGTCATTTAAAACACGGTTCACGGTAAACCCAAAATTACCTTCCATTAATTATCGGGTTAAAGAACGAGTGTTATTTAAAACACTGTCCACGATAAGCCCAAGAATCAATATCAATTCAATTCCAATTAAATATTATTTAATTGGTACACTTCATTAAATCTAAATAAAAAGATTTAATCTTTTCTCAACTGGGCTTAAGAACAGTGTTAATGAAGACACCATTCATGACAAACCCAAATCACATTTGATATTCAATACAAGGCTCTGAATATAAAATATATCGGCTTATATTCAATATCAAATTCTTCGACCAACAAAGATCGTATTGGAAATAACGATATATATATCTATATCTTTCAAATTTCCATAACAACATTTGTATAATCACGAAATCCAACATCGAAATATTCCGAAGACAATTTCGATTCAAATCCATTCCAATGCAATCATTGGAAATTCTAGTTATTTTCAAAACCATTTCTAATCCAGTTTATTTATTTAAAAATATATAGAATTATACTTCTAGTTCAAAACTAGTTCATTTTGATAAAAATCTATTTTTATCTTTTCAAATATGTAGTTTTTCACCCCAATTCTTTATAAATCATTTCTTATGATTTTACATAAATTATTACTATTTTTAATAATTTTATCAAGGCCCGTACAGTCGATTTCCATCAATGGCCATCGAACTGCACTTACAGCGACCTCTTTCAAATTTGATTCAGACATAATTCCAAATCCAATCGTTAGATTTCTATTTTCTAATATTCGTTAGAAAGCTCTTTTCGATACGAACCCAACGGTTCCGGTTTTAGGAGAATCCGACGGTCGGATCACCCGCAATATCCATTTGAAATATATGGTCGAAATTCACGAACTGCCGCGGCGCGGCGCTTTCTATTCAGCCCATTATATTATATGTAATATATATAATAATATATATAATATATATTTCGTCGATTTCTATTCAAAACGTGCTTTATAAATCGTTTAAATTCATTTTCAAAACGGTTTTAACTTCATATTCAATTTCAAATCAAAATCGAATATTCCAATATAAATTCGTTTTAAATTCTTTTCAAATCGATTTCCATTTGAATTCATTTATATTCAAATTCAATTCGAATTCATTTCTATTTATTTTCAATTCGAATTCATTTCTATATAGTTCGAATTTCAAATCTATTCAATTTCAAATCTATTCAATTTTCATTGAAGAATGAATAAAATCGATACAAATATCGTTCACGTCAAAATGGCGTCAATCTAACCAACACGGCTTCATATGTTTCTGTTTTCAGAAATCTACTTCAAATATTTCTATTTCAAATATTTCTACTTCAAATATTACTATTTCAAATATTTCTATTTCAAAATTGGAATGAGGCCCAATCAATTACCATATAAAATGGATTATATGGATTTTCTACAACACATGTATACAATAACAATGATGAATAATCAACCATCATCCAAAGTGCATCCTACACTGTATAAGCATCGAATATAAATATTCAACGCTTATAGCAGCCTGTCAATCAATCGATCGACATACAACTAATTATTGGGATTAGTGTACGTCAAATATCATCCCAATACCCGTGTGGGGTTTCAAACAATCGAACACAGATTTTATTTGTGTAGTTGGGCGATGTGTAAAATTTATCGTCCCAATCAATGTCCTTCAAATAGGTGTACATAAACAAACCGTCAGGTTTGTAAATGAATATTTATTCATTCTCATTCACGTTAAAAAATTATATTTTTAACGATAAAATATTTTATTCAGTTCATTTATTCAATAAAATGATATTTTTATTTTTCTAATTTATTTTAGAAAATTTCGGCGGCATAACGGCACGATACTAGAAACGGGACGAGGCCTAGCCTTATCCCCGGTCTAGTGAAGGCCCACGCCATTCACACATCAATCAATCCATTCATTTCACCAAACAATTCAATTTCAAATCAAATCATCTAACTAATCTATGCAACCAAACAAACAAGTCCATGGTTTGTGGATGATTGTGTCGGGTGCTACTAAGCACCGTCTGCATCCTAGTATATATATATAACTAGAAAAGAAATTGAAGAGTGAGAAATTCTCACCGATAGCTATCCAATACCATGACTCTTCTTTGATAGAAATCTTCATCGTTATCGCATTCTTGTCATCTTCGTTGTTGTAGCCACTACATATATAAAAATCGAATTTTTACTTCGCTATTCAATATATAAAAATCGAATTTTTACTACGATGTTCAATATATAAAAATCATATTTTTACGTCGATATTCAATATATAAAAATCGAATTTTTACTTCGATATTCAATATATAAAAATCGAATTTTTACTTCGATGTTCAATATATAAAAATCATATTTTTACTTCGATGTTCAATATATAAAAATCATATTTTTACTTCGATGTTCAATATATAAAAATCGAATTTTTATTATTCTATTCAATATATAAAAATCGAATTTTTAAATATAAAGATTTCTTCTTTTCAAATTCATAGACCTCGCCCGTTTAAATATATAGACTTCGCCTTTTTAAAAATAAAGATTATATTTTTAATCTTCCACCTCTATAAAAATTATATTTTTAATCCTATTAAAAATCCAGTCTTTCTCTAATTAAAATCAGTTTTAATTTCTAATAAAATCAGTTTTTATATTATCTAACAATCAGTTTTTAAAATAAATAACAATCAGTGTTTAAAATAAGTAACAATCAGTGTTTAAAATAAGTAACAATCAGTGTAACTTACAGGGAGGAGAGGGGGGAGAATTTTGCAGCGCCGCCGAGGTCTGGGGGGGGGGGTATCGCGTCGCTTCTGGCGAGGAGGGGGGGCTCTGATGCGAGGAGGGCGCTCGGAGGTCGGAGGCGCCGTCGCCAGGGGTTAGAGGCGGGCGGAGCGTGGCCAGGGTTGGGTGCGAGCTCGAGTTGGGCGGTTTCGTTGTGGAGCAGGAACAGAGAGAGGAAGGAGAGCGATGGGGAAGGAGGGCGCCGGAGTTGGGAGGGTGCGGTGGAGGTCCGGCGAGGGGTGGCTGTCGCGAGGAGGAAGAATGCAAGTTTTTTTTTCCTAAATTGAATTCAACTGATGTAAAGGGGGGGGGGGCAGCGTGATTTAAGGGGGAGAAGGGTTGACCTTTTCTTTTTATTTTTATTATTTAATTTCAATATTTTATTCACATAAAGTAACTTTTTCTATTGACCTCGAAACGAAGCCCACCGCCTGTCGTCCATAGCTAATTACCCCCATTCCGAACACAATGGGATATGTATCGCAAGCTGATTTGATCTTTTCGATCAGTTTCCGTTGAATTTACATTTAAATCACTATATTGAATTTTAAACGTACATTTTAATTTACCGGGGTCACATACTAACTAGAAAAATTCTCGAAAAATATTTTCTGGCTTCGTACTGACGATACTGTCCTAACAAAACTAATTTCGTCGAATTCTGAGACCGTTGGAAAAAGGGTCATTTTCCAGTCGATTAAAATTGACTAAAACTGGTCAAACGCGTTTTCCTTTGCCACGCTCACATATTGATTCGAAAAATTATGAAATTTGGAATCTAGCAATAAATTGACACTGCGGATCCAACAAAAGTGGTTTCGTCGAAATCCGAGGTTGTTTGCAAAATTTCCATTTTTAAGGGCCTGAATTCCATAGTGACTATTCAGAATTTTCAACTGGACATATCTTTTGATCCCCGCTATGAAATTTTGATTTTTCGGATTCGTTGGAAAGATATTCTCAAATAGATCCTAAGTTTTCAGTTTCGCTAAAATCTGGATTGTTTTGCACCCAGTACATTCAATTGAAGTTTGAAATCGAATTATCGAACTACCGCGCCATTTTCAATTCTATTTATAATTATATATATTTATTTATATTCTAATGACGGCGTATATAATATATACGTTCTAATTATATTCAAAATAAATTTTTCGTCGATATTATTTAAAATAATTCATTTTAAATATTCAAAATTCGCTAAAATTGCCAAAATAAAAATTTCAAACTGGCTCGCATTTTACGGGTTGTTACAATCTCCCCCACTTAAAACTTTTCGTCCCCGAAAAAGAACAAAGTCGAAAGTGGTTTGATTAATCAACTCTACGTTCGATCTGGCTTTCATAATCCAACTTTTCAGTTTTTGAGAATTTTCAAATTTTTCAAAAATTTGGCTCACACCCTAAATTTTCGAAAAATTTCGCCATAACCTCCCCTGCACCGGGAGCCTCGGGAAATCTCAAATAGCTTCCCCGGTCCTTCAGATCTCAAAAAGAAAAAGAAAAAGCCAAGCGGCTAGCCAATAGGCTCATAAAATCATCATCACCCAAACAAAACAGTAAATTATGTAGTAAACATGTACCTATTTGTCGGGCAAACAAATTTTATTCTCTGCCTCTAGCCTCCTTGCTATGACCTGTTCAATGTAAGCACAAGCATATGCAAGCAAATGCAACCAATTTTCAATACAATTCAATATGTGATTCAATTTAGGCTAAATAGCTAAAAATTAGCAAACAAATAAACAAACAACACAAACATCAATCAATTAGTGAATTAGAGTTTCAAATTCATAATTTTGATACATATACAAAAATCATGTTTTTGATGCCAAATCACAACAATAGGCCCTATCTAGTTTCGGTTCTCACGCCAATCAATTGGAAATTTATAGAAATCTCACTTTCGTTACTCGAAGATACATACTGGCGACGGTGCCCCGTCACCAGAATTATCCCCGGGCAACTAGAGTATGATTCTATAACTATCCAGTATATTAAAACTTCGAATACACGTTTGCAAGACATATACGCAAAATCTTTATATATTGGATTGTCCCGGTCAATATAGAATAAATAATCAAATACGAATAGCTGATTTAAATTTTCAAAACAAAATTTGTTTTCATTTTAAAAATATACTCTTCACACTCGTTCTAGGATACTTCTGATCCCATCTCTAACGAGTCATTCCCATTGGATATTACTAATCCAATATCTGATGAATTCTTCCGTATGGTTCTAATGTGCCTTGTCCTCTAGCTTTGTAAACCAAAGCTCTGATACCAACTGTGACGAAAAGGAATTTCGATCGGTCCGAACCAGTCACTAAACCGACCCAGACCGTTCGAAACGTCCTATCGTTTGAGAACAAGACAAATCAGAACGCACACGGAAGAACATTTCATTGTATATTACAACGATGCATCAGATTACAAGAATATACAAAGTATAAATGATTACAACACAGAAATAACAGAGATTTAATTTACATTTAAATACATAGCAGCGGAAAATAATACAATACACAACTAGAAGAGATATACGGATACAAAGCTTTCCGGATATTGTTCCAGCTGTAAACCAGGATCCTGTGAATATAAATCTGCAAAACCAAAACTACTAGCTGCCCGTGTCAAAATAAGGGCACCCAGAGTTTAGGTTAAAACAATAAACTCCAGGTCAGTCATGGGACTGGTGTGAGAACAAAAACAGTTATTATTCTTTATTTTAAAGTTAGGTAAATCAAGGGACCACGCCGTATAACACGGAACGGGTTTCCTCCCAAGAATACCAGTGCATAAAACAAACAGCGCAATGCTAAATAAAGAAGAATGAAGCTGTTATAAGACCCAGGTCCTATCACACAATGCAACGCAAGCCGGGGGATAGGGTTTTTCCCTTATAACAGCCAAAGAATGCTTGATACGTTTAAAACAATCATTTTGATACTATTATAAGTGCATAGTGTATAAAACAACTTCAAATCATAAGTATCAATCATAGGCGGCATGAATGCCCCATACCACTATGTCGTCATATATAGGTTATACAATCAAAATCGCAAAGTCACGTATTTGGAAATTGAGTTTCCATCTATGAACCGAGGCAAAAGATAGTCCTCAACCGATTCGAGACAATCTAGCCTACCATGTCTCAGGATCAGAGCTCGAGTGACCCTTGGATCGTCAGGGCCGGTCCACCAATGTGGATTAAAATGCCTGAACACTACATTTCCCCGCCCTTTGGGGCGCAAATGAGCCATCAAATGACTCCATCGGACCCGGATCGTCCGATCAAACCGAGGTGCCTCGCAACAGCAACAACCACATAAGTCAAACCCGTCAGGGCGTGTAAAACCACAGACGCCACTTTTAGCTAGAAAGAAACGCAAGTCCTCCCTGAGGTCCATCTCCCGTTTTTGGTTTATACCGGGTGTGAAATTCGCGAAGTAAATGTTACACAAAGCTACGCCACAAAGGCCGTGCTTTGATCATCAACCACAAGACTCTGCTTTTCAACAGAAGCCGTGATCATATTGCCACTTAGGCATGCCACACAGGCAATTCACTCCATGCGTTTGATATCCATCGATATATAACCCCTGAGCTCGTACGTCTCAAAGAAGGGCGTTAAGCAAGAGAATAAATTCTCCGCCGCCAAACAGATATATATTTAATAGAGATCAATCACACGGACTAAAATCCAATGTCAGACACACAGTCCATTTACAAGTTCGCTCTGGGTCTGAACGAAACCAGAGGCACCTAGTACCCCGCACATCCATCGATCCCCAAATACGTCTGGACGATCACCAACTGTTTCCATCTTCTTGGGTGTACATCCCAATCAAGATCATCAGTAATCCCCCAAACGACGTGAAGACTTCCGTTCTTCGACCACTGTCTTCATCTTTGACTTATCGTCATATCATTTATTCAGAATGGGATAAACCCGGTCTTTCCGAATAACTTGCGTATATTTTAAGTAAGTGTTACACAAACACAACATACGCCTCGTTCCAATTCATCAGTCACTAACCGTAAATTAATCAAGAGAATAATTCCCCAAATATTAACCTCGAAGGCCGAAACCAACATCAGATCAATATCCAGAAAACCATTCTGCTTAGCTAACCGACAGTTAGTTTCTGATTTCACATTCATAGTGAAAGGTTCCCATTAATTTTATCCAAGATATATTCCTTGAATTTATTCTTTAATCTACTTTTGAATATCAATTCAAATTAGTCGGGATTAACGAAACTTACCGAAGTAACCATTTGTTTTAATTTCCCAATCCCAACCTATTCATCCCATGAAGTAACGGGTCTTACTTCATATCTAACACCACGGTGTTACCGGTAAATTCAATTACCCTTTCACGTTCAAATCTAACTAAAGATTTAACTATCGCCTGGAGCAAAACTGGTGATACTCCATTTTGATTATTTCAATCTAATTAAAGATTCATTAAAACTCCACTTAGTTTTAATCTTCGACTGGGTTAAAGAATCAGTGTCATTTAAAACACGGTTCACGGTAAACCCAAAATTACCTTCCATTAATTATCGGGTTAAAGAACGAGTGTTATTTAAAACACTGTCCACGATAAACCCAAGAATCAATATCAATTCAATTCCAATTAAATATTATTTAATTGGCACACTTCATTAAATCTAAATAAAAAGATTTAATCTTTTCTCAACTGGGCTTAAGAACAGTGTTAATGAAGACACCATTCACGACAAACCCAAATCACATTTGATATTCAATACAAGGCTCTGAATAGAAAATATATCGGCTTATATTCAATATCAAATTCTTCGACCAATAAAGATCGTATTGGAAATAACGATATATATATCTCTATCTTTCAAATTTCCATAACAACATTTGTATAATCACGAAATCCAACATCGAAATATTCCGAAGACAATTTCGATTCAAATCCATTCCAATGCAATCATTGGAAATTCTAGTTATTTTCAAAACCATTTCTAATCCAGTTTATTTATTTAAAAATATATAGAATTGTACTTCTAGTTCAAAACTAGTTCATTTTGATAAAAATCTATTTTTATCTTTTCAAATATGGAGTTTTTCATCCCAATTCTTTATAAATCATTTCTTATGATTTTACATAAATTATTACTATTTTTAATAATTTTATCAAGGCCCGTACAGTCGATTTCCATCAATGGCCATCGAACTGCACTTACAGCGACCTCTTTCAAATTTGATTCAGACATAATTCCAAATCCAACCGTTAGATTTCTAATTTCTAATATTCGTTAGAAAGCTCTTTTCGATACGAACCCAACGGTTCCAGTTTTAGGAGAATCCGACGGTCGGATCTCCCGCAATATCCATTTGAAATATATGGTCAAAATTCACGAACTGCCGCGGCGCGGCGCGTTCTATTCAGCCCATTATATTATATATAATATATATAATAATATATATAATATATATTTCGTCCATTTCTATTCAAAACGTGCTTTATAAATCGTTTAAATTCATTTTCAAAACGGTTTTAACTTCATATTCAATTTCAAATCAAAATCGAATATTCCAATATAAATTCGTTTTAAATTCTTTTCAAATCGATTTCCATTTGAATTCATTTATATTCAAATTCAATTCGAATTTATTTCTATTTATTTTCAATTCGAAATCATTTCTATATAGTTCGAATTTCAAATCTATTCAATTTCAAATCTATTCAATTTTCATTGAAGAATGAATAAAATCGATACAAATATCGTTTACGTCAAAATGGCGTCAATCTAACCAACACGGCTTCATATGTTTCTATTTTCAGAAATCTACTTCAAATATTTCTATTTCAAATATTTCTACTTCAAATATTACTATTTCAAATATTTCTATTTCAAAATTGGAATGAGGCCCAATCAATTACCATATAAAATGGATTATATGGATTTTCTACAACACATGTATACAATAACAACGATGAATAATCAACCATCATCCAAAGTGCATTCTACACTGTATAAGCATCGATTATAAATATTCAACGCTTATAGCAGCCTGTCAATCAATCGATCGACATACAACTAATTATTGGGATTAGTGTACGTCAAATATCATCCCAATACCCGTGTGGGGTTTCAAACAATCGAACACAGATTTTATTTGTGCAGTTGGGCGATGTGTAAAATTTATCGTCCCAATCAATGTCCTCCAAATAGGTGTACATAAACAAACCGTCAGGTTTGTAAATGAATATTTATTCATTCTCATTCACGTTAAAACATTATATTTTTAACGATAAAATATTTTATTCAGTTCATTTATTCAATAAAATGATATTTTTATTTTTCTAATTTATTTTAGAAAATTTCGGCGGCATAACAGCACGATACTAGAAACGGGACGAGGCCTAGCCTTATCCCCGGTCTAGTGAAGGCCCACGCCATTCACACATCAATCAATCCATTCATTTCACCAAACAATTCAATTTCAAATCAAATCATCTAACTAATCTATGCAACCAAACAAACAAGTCCATGGTCTGTGGACGATTGTGTCGGGTGCTACTAAGCACCGTCTGCATCCTAGTATATATATATAACTAGAAAACAAATTGAAGAGTGAGAAATTCTCACCGATAGCTATCCAATACCACGACTCTTCTTTGATAGAAATCTTCATCGTTATCGCATTCTTGTCATCTTCGTTGCTGTAGCCACTACATATATAAAAATCGAATTTTTACTTCGCTATTCAATATATAAAAATCGAATTTTTACTACGATGTTCAATATATAAAAATCATATTTTTACTTCGATATTCAATATATAAAACTCGAATTTTTACTTCGATATTCAATATATAAAAATCGAATTTTTACTTCGATGTTCAATATATAAAAGTCATATTTTTACTTCGATGTTCAATATATAAAAATCATATTTTTACTTCGATGTTCAATATATAAAAATCGAATTTTTATTATTCTATTCAATATATAAAAATCAAATTTTTAAATATAAAGATTTCTTCTTTTCAAATTCATAGACCTCGCCCTTTTAAATATATAGACTTCGCCTTTTTAAAAATAAAGATTATATTTTTAATCTTCCACCTCTATAAAAATTATATTTTTAATCCTATTAAAAATCCAGTCTTTCTCTAATTAAAATCAGTTTTAATTTCTAATAAAATCAGTTTTTATATTATCTAACAATCAGTTTTTAAAATAAATAACAATCAGTGTTTAAAATAAGTAACAATCAGTGTTTAAAATAAGTAACAATCAGTGTAACTTACAGAGAGGAGAGGGGGGAGAATTTTGCAGCGCCGCCGAGGTCTGGGGGGGTATCGCGTCGCTAGGGGGGCTCTGATGCGAGGAGGGCGCTCGGAGGTCGGAGGCGCCGTCGCCAGGGGTTAGAGGTGGGCGGAGCGTGGCCAGGGTTGGGTGCGAGCTTGAGTTGGGCGGTTTCGTGGTGGAGCAGGAACGAAGAGAGGAAGGAGAGCGATGGGGAAGGAGGGCGCCGGAGTTGGGAGGGTGCGGTGGAGGTCCGGCGAGGGGTGGCTGCCGCGAGGAGGAAGAACGCAATTTTTTTCCCTAAATCGAATTCAACTGATGTAAAGGGGGGGGGGGGGCAGCGTGATTTAAGGGGGAGAAGGGTTGACCTTTTCTTTTTATTTTTATTATTTAATTTCAATATTTTATTCACATAAAGTAACTTTTTCTATTGACCTCGAAACGAAGCCCACCGCCTATCGTCCATAGCTAATTACCCCCATTCCGAACACAATGGGATATGTATCGCAAGCTGATTTGATCGTTTCGATCAGTTTCCATTGAATTTACATTTAAATCACTATATTGAATTTTAAGCGTACATTTTAATTTACCGGTGTCACATACTAACTAGAAAAATTCTCAAAAAATATTTTTTGGCTTCGTACTGACGATACGGTCCTAACAAAACTAAATTCGTCGAATTCTGAGACCGTTGGAAAAATGGCCATTTTCCAGTCGATTAAAATTGACTGAAACTGGTCAAACGCGTTTTCCTTTGCCACGCTCACATATTGATTCGAAAAATTATGAAATTTGGAATCTAGCAATAAATTGACACTGCGGATCCAACAAAAATGGTTTCGTCGAAATCCGAGGTTGTTTGCAAAATTTCCATTTTTAAGGGCCTGAATTCCATAGCGACTATTCAGAATTTTCAACTGGACATATCTTTTGATCCCCGCTATAAAATTTTGATTTTTCGGATTCGTTGGAAAGATATTCTCAAATAGATCCTAATGTTTTCAGTTTCGCTGAAATCCGGATTGTTTTGCACCCGGTACATTCAATTGAAGTTTGAAATCGAATTATCGAACTACCGCGCCATTTTCAATTCTATTTATAATTATATATATTTATTTATATTCTAACGACGGCGTATATAATATATACGTTCTAATTATATTCAAAATAAATTTTTCGTCGATATTATTTAAAATAATTCATTTTAAATATTCAAAATTCGCTAAAATTGCCAAAATAAAATTTTCAAACTGGCTCGCATTTTACGGGTTGTTACAAATATCTAGTATTTATTCCGTTGTGTGACTGTATATGAGGACAAGTTGTTATCACTGTCCTGATGTGTGATGTACTCTGATGATTTTAAGTATTTTAAAAGCTCTTAGTAAAGTTTTATTTCTATATTATATTTTGTTCTGCTTTGACGTGAGACTCTGATTCTATGTTGTGGTGTTTCTTCTTTTTCTTCTTCTATTCTAACTTTCTTTCTTTCTTATCTCACCCTCTAATTTATTTCTAATAACTATCCAATGTTTTCGGTGTTTGGAAGGTCGGCATGAGTAACGGAAATTGTATTTATGTCGATTTTCGAGGCCAAAAATCCTCGGGTCGTTACAGTGGTATCAGAGCTATCGGTTTAGTAATAACCTTGACTCTGTAGTATAGCTCGATAGAGATAGGGTTAGTAATACCCCAGATCGAGATTGAGTGTATATATATGAGAGCGTATTTGTAAATTTTATATACAAATGTTTTGTGTTGTGTTGGTTGATCAGTTCAAGTGTTGAGAAGCATTGAACTGGCAATGGATACAACACTGTTTTGAAAACGGGTAAATGAAATAATTTTGCCCAAATTATATTTTTGGATAGAAAGTAAATAATTTTATCAAATTATGGAGATATTAGTATGTTTGATCGATTTGAATGGAATTCAAATCGGATTGAAAAATTGAATTGAAATTTAACTTGGTTAAGTGTAATTTAGTAAAGAATGATATCGAAATTAAATAAAACAGATTTGGGAATTGGCAATTTGACGAATAAATAATAATCAAATAGAAATCAATTGGATATTAATCGATTTATGTTCAAATATGTGAAAGAAAAATAGAGTATTAATATTGAATGTAAATTGAATTGATTTGGTTGATTTGGCTGTGTACTGGTTGTTGATTGTGAATTGTTTGTTATTGGATGATAGTTTGTTTGAATGGGAAAAATCAGCAATTTAATGAAGCTAAATGAATTATAAGCTAAAGAATAATTTCCAGTATAATTAAACTGGAACAGAACTTCATATGAATTGGAATATATGATTTAACCCTGTATTTGGTAACGAATTGATGTCATTTGTTTGATTTTGGAATTGGTGCAGTTATACTGGTTAAGTAGTGAAATACTATTTCAGAATTTCATATATTTATTACTTACATATGAATTGAGTTAAGTACTGGTTTCGGATGGCTAGGCAATGTATATATATTATTTGTTTGTTTTTCGACCGTGTAGGTCAATGTATATATATTATTTGTTCCTGTGATATCGCAGATGTCACTCCGTGCAGGGGAGACTCTGCCGATTTTTTTTGTGAATTTAATGTGTTAGAATTTTTTTGATATTTTTGAAAATATTTATTTACGGTATCGAATTGGTTTTGATTTGAATTAAATTGGATTTGGAAATTAATGGGTTCATAACATTCTTTCCTACCTTAGCAATTTCGAGCATGAAATTATTACAAGGGGGAAGAATGTAGCGACCCGTATTTTTGCTAGTCAAATATTTAATTTAATTTATTTTAAATATTTTATTTGGAATATTAAGGGATTTTAATATTTTATTCGTTATTTAAAACGAAGTTTGAACGATATATATTTATATAATTATAAACCGAGCTCAAAATGGCGCTGTAGTTCGTAAAATGGAGTTTTGAACTTCAATTGAATATACAAAATCCGATATAAGTAGATTTCTGTGAAACAAGAAACGTTGGAACTGTATTGATGATAATTCATATGGAAAAGAAAAATCCAGATGTCATGCTATAGATTGTTAGTTATGGCCAAATCAAACTTTGAAATAGTCGCTACATAAATCGTTATTTAAATATAGGCCTTTAAAATAGCCATTTTGCAAACGGACTCCATTTTCGATGAAATTAGTTTCATTGGGTTCATATCATTAAACAATTGTAAGAAAATCAAATTTCATGGCAAACTGATGTCATATGTGATCAAGGCAGCCATAAATGCTCATTCATTTTCTATAGCGCATAATTAAATTTATTTAATTTAATAAACGGATATTTGAGTGTAACTTGAGCAGACGGTCGAATAAGGCCACGAAACTAGTTCCATTGAGTTCATATCGACGTATAACGATATTTTCGAGATTAAGAGAATTAAAGAGAGGAGTTCGTATAAAGGACCTGAGATGCCAATTTACTTAGTTTTACTGTTAAGATTTGATAGTTAAACAATCGGCTATCAAATGAATTATTCTATTGGACCTTTGACTTGTTGTTTCGAAGAGACCGGGATGGAGATGACCCAAAACCACTTCGAAATAACTATGCGGAAGCGACTAACATGCATGCTTAAAGATGGAGCATTGAAGACCATTGATCTTCATGAGCGGATGAAGCAACTCGAACTTCCCCGTAAAGGAAAGCCCAAACTGAATTGAGAACATGACAAATCAGAACGTAAACAGAAGAACATTTCATGGCTTATTACAACAATTTACATCAGAGTACAAGAATATACAGAGTATGAGCAAATAATAAACATTTGATAAATATTAGAGATTTACAAAGTACAATGCAGCGGAAAAACAATACAAAACACAACTGAAAGAGATAAATGGATACAGAGCTTTCCGAATATCATTCCAGCTGTAAAGCAGGATCCTGTGAATATAAATCTGCAAAACCAAAACTACTAGCTGCCCATGTGGAAAATAGGGGCACCCAGAGTTTAGGTTAAAACAATAAATTCCAGGTCAGTCATGTGACTGGTGCGAGAACTAAAACACTTATTTAAAACTTTATTTTTAAAATCAGATATATCAAGGGACCACGCCATATAACACGGAATGGGTTTCCTCCCAAGAATACCAGTGCAATAACAAAACAACGCAATGCTTTTTGAAAAAATGAAGCTATTATAAGACCCAGGTCCCATCACACAATGCAACGCAAGTCGGAGGATAAGGTTTTCCATTATAATAGCCAAACATTCTTGGTACGTTAAAACAAATCATTTGATTCTATTATAAGTGCATAGTGTATAAAAAAAAACTTCAAATATAAATGTATCAATCCTAGACAGCATGGGTACCATATATCATGTTGCCGACACTAGGCTATACATTCAAAACCACAATTGTCATGTATTGGAAGTTGGATTTCCGTCTGTGAACCAAGTCAAGGGATCGTCCTTACCACTTCGAGACAATCTAGCCCATGTCTCAGGACCCAGACACAGGTGCGCCCTTGGATCGTCAGGGTCGGTCCACTCGATGTGGATTAAAAAGCCTGAACACTACGTTTTCCCGCCCTATGGGGCGTAAATCTGGCCTGTATAAAGACCATCTCATCCATCGGCCCCGCAGTGTCGATATATCCGAGACGCCTCGCTATCCATCATCCACATAAGTAAAACATTTGGGCGTGCAAAACCCAGACACCACTCCTAGCTAGAAGGAAACACATGTCCTCCCTGAAGTCCTCTCCCATTTCTGGTTCACACCGGGGTGCGAGGCTCGTGAATTAATTCTACACAAAGCTATGTTATATTAAAGCCGTGCTTTGATCATTAACCACAAGACTCTGCTTTTCAACAAAAGCCTTGATCATTTGCATCTCAGCATGCCACACAGGAAATTCACACTATGCAACCGATGTCTATCAATCACATAGAATGAAATCCGATGTCAGACACACATCTACAAGTTCGTTCTGGGTATGAACGAAACCGGAGGTACCTTATTTCTCGTCCCCTATGTCCAATACAGGGAAGAGGTCCTCGCATATCCGGTCGATCTCCAAGTACGTGTGGACGATCACCACTTATTACCTTGACTTGGGTGTACAGCCCAATCAAGACATTAGTAATCATCCAAACGATGTGAAGACCTCCAGTCTTCAACCACCGTCTTCATCATCGACTTATCGTCGAATCAGTTATTCAAAATGGGATAAACCCGGTCTTTCCGAATAACTCACGTATATAATAAACAAGTGTTATAAAAACACAACTTACGCATCATTCCAATTCAGAATATTATTTTATTTAAATATTCATATCCTTTGGGAAAGGTTCGCATTAATTTTATCAAAGATAAATTCATTAAATTTATTCTTTAATCTTCCATTATATATCCATTCAAACCAAATTATGGTTTATCCAAACTAGTCGGGATTAGCGAACCTTAGCGAACTAATCATTTGTTTAATTTCCCAATCCTAACCTATTCTTCCCATGAAGCAAAACTGGTGATACTTCATATCACGGTGTTATCGGTAAAATTAATTAACATTTCGCATTCAAATCTATTTAAAGGTTTAACTAACGCCTGGAGCAAAACTGGCGATACTCCATTATCGATCATTTCTCGAACTTGACAATTTTAGTTATCAAATTCACCTTTCAATCTAATTAAAGATTCATTAAAATTCTAACTAGTTTTAATCTGAAAAATCAGTCCTTAACGATTATTCACAGTTAAGAAATTATTCTTATCTTTAACTGGGTTAAAGAACAAATGTCATTTAAAACACGGTTCACGATAAATCAAAAATCACATTCCATTAATTATGGAATTTTCATGGAAAAACAAACCAATATATAAACGATATCAATTTTCGTATTCGACTAAAATTATAAATGGAATAATGGCAATGCCTTTTAAATTCCATATATATTCTCAGTCTTCCTCCACAGAAATTCATTTCGATTATTATCAAATCGAATCCCATTCCATTCCAATTTATTTTATTAAACTAGAAAACTTTACTTTGGAAATTCCATTAAATCTTAGAATAAAGATTTATAAATTCCAAATCACATTTCACTGCAAATCGGGTTAAAGAACGAATGTCGTTAAAACACAGTTCACAATAAACCCGATTTACATTCCATTCCAATTCCAATTAAATGTTCATTAATTGATAATTCTTATTTAAATCTTAGATAAAAGACTTATTCTTTTCACATGGGGCTCCAGAACAGTGTTAATGAAGAAACCACTCCATGAGTCCCTAACCGTAAATTAGTAAGAGAACAATTCCCTAAGTATTAATCCCGAAGGCCGAAACCAACATCAGATCAATACCCAAGAAACCATTCAACTTAGATAACCTGCAGTTAGTTTCTAATTTCCTTAACTCTGTTGGGTTTAAGAATAGTGTTAGTGAAGATACCGTTCACGAAAAACCCAAAATCCCATTTGATATTAAATACAAGGCTCTGAATAGAAAATATATCGGCTTATATTCAATATCAAATTCTAAACTCAATAAACATTATATTGGAGTAACGATATATATATCTTCCAAATTCCTCCACAATGCCTGAATAATCACGGAATCCAATATCGAAATATTCCAGAGATAATTTCGATTCAAATCCAATCCAATTCATATATTGGAAATTCTGGTTATTTTTAAAACCATTTCAAATCCAATTTATTTATTTAAAAATAATTGGATTATAATTTTAGTTCAAAACTAGTTCATTTCATTAAAAATCTATTTTTATCTTTTCAAATATGGAATTTTTCATCCTAATTCTTTCCAAATCATTTCTTATGATTTTACACTAATTATTGATATTTTTAATAATTTTATCAAGGCCCGTACAGTCGGTTTACATAATGACCATTGAACTGTACTTACAACGACCTTTTCCGAATTTGATCTGGACATAATTCCAAATACAACCATTAGATTTCAAATCTCTAATATTCGTTAGAATGATCTTTTCGATACGAACCCAACGGTTCCGAATTTAGGAGAATCCGACGGTTGGATTTCCTCTAATGCCCATTCAAAGTCAATGGTAGAAATTCGCGAACTACCACAGCGCGGCGCGTTCTATTCAGGCCATTATGTTATATATGTAATATATATAATATATATTTCGTCAATTTCCATTTAAAACCTATTTTATAAATCATTTTAAATTCGTTTTCAAAACGATTTCAACTTCATAATCAATTTCAAATCGAAATTGAATATTCCATATCATTAATATGTAAATGATAATATTTTCAAAACATTAAATTTTGAAATCACTTCCTTTTCGATGTTCATTATAAAAATGAATAAAGTCGATATAAATATCGTTCACATCAAAATGGCGTTAATTTAATCAACACGGCTTTATATATTTAAATATATTCGTGTCCATCCAAAGTCGGATATCAAAATTATATATATATATCTTTTACTGAATATTATTTTAAAATATTCATTATTATAAAATAATCGTTATTTTAAAATATTCCTTATTTTTGAATTGGAATCAGACACAGTCAATTACCATATAATTTGATTTATATGGATTTCATACTACACATGTATAGAACAACAACGACAGACAATCAACCATCATCCAGGGTGCATTAAACAACTGCATAAGCGTTAAATATAAATAATTAACGCTTACAACAGCCTGTTAACCCATCGATTGACATAAAACTAAATCTTGGTATTAGTGTATGTCCAATATAATCTCAATACCCGTGTGGGGTTTCCAAACAACAAACACAGATTATTATTTGTGCAGTTGGGCGATGTGTAAAATATATCGTCCCAATCCATGTCAGTCAAATGGGTGTACATAAACAAATCGTCCGATTTGTAAATGAATATTTATTTTATTCATATACACGATGAAAAATATTTTTTTTAATGATAAAATATTTTATTCAACCCATGAATATTTTATTTATTCCATTCTACATCACAATCAATTTTAACAACACAATAAAATCAAACAAGTCGTCCATGGTCTGTGGACGACAGGTATCGGGAGTTTTAAAACTCCATCTACATCCTAATATATTTTATTTCTAAATTAAATTGAATTTAGAAATCTCACCCTGTTTTTCGCTTTGCCAAAAATTGTAGCAAGCTCTAAAAATTCCCCGGTCTCTTCTAGAATATAGAAGACGTCCTCACAGTCCCGGTGTCTCTAGTTTCACTGGATTTCGACCTCATAGCAAAAGGATATGATTTTTATAAGTTAATCATATTTTGCGACGGTTTTATAGTGTTGAAATCCATTTAAATAAACAAACTCATACCTTTCTGCAGTTCGTTCCAAACTAGGTTTGGGTTTTACACCCAAACCGTTGCACGATAGGATAATCGGTCACTGCCCCTTGGAAGAGGAAGGAGAGGGCTTTCCGCATAGAGCGGTGGCGCTGGGTTTGAACACCCCTAGCGGCGGCTCTTCGAAGTCGATGACTTCTAGGGCGCGAAACTCGAGAAATACACGATGACGGAGGAAGTGCTTATATGGATTTGAAGAGGAAGTCTCGATCTACAAAAAGTTCCAAAGGGCCATAGTGTTTTATTGAGAGGATCGCGAGAAACGGAGGAGAGAAAGTCGGAGTACACTTCCACCAATCGTCGCTAGGTAATCGGGGGGAGAGAAATAATTTTGGAAATTTAAAAACAATAAAGGAAAATTCTGATTGGCCGGTATATATATTAATTTGAAAATTAGGGTTTCTCTATACGAACTCCAATTCAAACCCAACTACTGTCGCCTCTAGCTAATTACCCCCATTCCGGACACAATGGAATATGTTTCGTAAGCCCATTCGACTGTTTCAGTTAGTTTTTCCTCAAATTAAAATATAAAACATTCAAATATGGATTTGGACATACATTTTAATTTGTCGGGCCTATATACCGATTCTAAAAATTGTAGAAAAATTATATCTGGCTTTGTTTTATCGATGCGGTTCCAACAAAATTAAGTTCATCGAATTTGGAGACCATTTGAAAAATGACCATTTTCTGGTCGATCCAATTCAAACTTAAAGTACCAAAAATTGTGGAATTGAAACCTAGCAATAATTTGATATTTCGGATCCACCCAAAGCAGTTTCGTCGAAAACAGAGGCCATTTTGCAAAATTTCTATTTTTAAGGGCTACATTAATTTCACAACGACCTTTTTGAAAATTCATTTGGCCATAACTTTTGATTCCCGCTATGAGTTTCAATTTTTCAGATTCGTTAGAAAGATATATCTAAGCAGATTTAAATATTTTGGGTTTCACTAAAATCCATTTTATTTTGAATCATGTGCGTTTAGTCAAAGTTCAAAGTTGAATTTTCAATCTACCGCGCTATTTCTAACTCCTTTTGAAATTAAATAAATATTTATATTCTAACTTCGATTCAAATAAATGTATACGTTCTAATTCTATTCAAAATAAATTTCTTGTCGTTATTATTTAAAATAATCCATTTTAAGTATTCAAAATTCATTACAATTGCCAAAATAAAAATTTAAAATTAGCTCTGAATTTCGGGTTGTTACAACATCCCCCACTTAAAATCTTTTTTTTCCTCAAAAAGGAATGGAGCTGAAGGTTGTTTAACTAACCAACTCAACTTTCAATTTGGCTTTCATTCTTCAACTTTTTAGTTTCTAAGAATTTTTAATTTTTCAAAAATTTGGCTAACACCCTAAATTTTCAAAAAAATTCGCCATAAACTCCTTTATACTGGGAGGGGATTGGAAATTTATTGGGTCGTATTAGGCACCTAATAAACCCTAAAAAGCATATATATTTATAGTGATATATTCTTGTGTCCACAGGGGAGTGTGTATAGATCATAACTCCAAAGAATAAATTCTCTTCACCCTATAAATAGTTTTTTGTGCCTTACCAACTAGAGAGACGTGATTATTGTCAACTCCAGACCCGTGTGGGGTTTTTATTAATCTGGAAATTTTACAGTTATAGTTTATATAGTCCATATCAGTCTTCAGTTTAACCTGAAATATAGTCATCGCCATACAAACCTCTCACTTGTATGGTAAATCTTCAACCTCGTCACGTCAGCTCCAAATGCTTATGTGGT
Source organism: Allium sativum (assembly GCA_030737875.1). NCBI lineage: Eukaryota > Viridiplantae > Streptophyta > Magnoliopsida > Asparagales > Amaryllidaceae > Allium > Allium sativum. The sequence continues at coordinate 547,323,647 of CM060922.1, forward strand.
ATATGATAGAGTATGTTATCTTCACGCAGTATGCCATGTAGTGTAGTTTAAAATTAATTCTTACTATCCTATGGTGACGTTTATAATCTCACACAGAACAACCAGCACTCCACATCCAATGGCATTCACAGTAGTTTGTATAATAAATAAAATTGCGCATCCAACTCATTAAGGTTTACCTGTTTTTCGGGAACGCAAATAAATTCTTTACTCAACAGAAAATCCATTTAGTTGTTTAACAATGTGTATATATATATATGCACATCTAAGCCAAAAATAATATTTTTAGAAAACAAACATCTATTTCACCACACAGCTATTTTGAACACTTCATATACATGATAAAAATGTTAATTTTATCATTCTAATAATTTTATTAGTCAAATTAATCATCACACAACACAACCAGTAATCAATTAGTTGATTATCGTTTCAAATTCATAATCTTGACATATATATAGAAAATCATGTTTTTGATGCCAAAATCACAATAATAAACCCTATATCTAGTTTTGGTTCTCACACCAATCTAATGAAAATGTATAGATATCTCACTTTCGAAACTCGAACATAAACTACTGATGCCGTACGTCATCAGTAGAATCACCCCAGGGCGGCTAGAGTGTGATTCTATATCTATCCAGTACATTTGAGGCTTCGAATACACGTAAATTACGTGTATATTCAAAATCTCCATGTACTCGATTGTCCAAAATTAATCTAAAATAAATATTCAAATACGAATAATATGGTTTAAATTTTCAAAACAAAATTTGTTTTCATTTTTATTTTAAAAATAACACTCTTCAGACTCATTCTAGGATACTACTGATCCTATATCTAACGAGTAATTCCAACTGGATATTACTAATCCAATCTCTGATGAATTCTTTCGTTTGGTTCTAACGTGACTTGTTCTCCGAGCTCTATAAACCGAAGCGCTGATACCAAATGAAGCAACCTGAACTTCCCCGTAAAGGAAAGCCCGGATTGAATTGAAAACACGACAAATCAGAACGCAAACAGAAGAACATTTCATGGATTATTACAACAATTTACATAAGAGTACAAGAATATATAGAGTATGAGAAAATAATATACATTTGATAAATATCAGAGATTTACAAATTACAATGCAGTGGAAAAACAATACTAAACACAAATGAAAGAGATAAACGGATACAGAGCTTTCCGAATATCATTCCGCTGTAAACCAGGATCCTGTGAAAATAAATCTGCAAAACCAAAACTACTACCTGCCCATGTGGAAAATATGGGAACCCAGAGTTTAGGTTAAAACAATAAACTCCAGGTCAGTCATGTGACTGGTGTGAGAACTAAAACAGTTATTTAAAACTTTATTTTTAAAATCAGATATATCAAGGGACCATGCCGTATAACACGGGACGGGTTTCCTCCTAAGAATACCAGTGCATATAACAAAACAGTGCAATGCTTTTTGAAAAAATGAAGCTATTAAAGACCCAGGTCCCATCACACATTGCAACACAAGCCAGAGGATAGGGTTTTCACTTATAATAGCCAAACATGCTTGGTATGTTAAATCAAATCATTTGATACTATTATAAGTGCATATTGTATAAAACAACTTCGAATATAAACGTATCAATCCTAGATGGCATGGATACCATATATCATGTCGCCAATACTAGGCTCTACAATCAAAACCGCAATTGCCACGTATTGGAAATTGGATTTCCGTCTGTGAACCAAGGCAAGGGATCATCCTTACCGCTTCGAGACATTCTATCCCATATCTGAGGACCCAGACATAGGTGGACCCTTGGATCGTCAAGGCCGGTCCACTCGATGTGGATTAAAATGCCTGTACACTACGTTTCCCTGCCCTATGGGGCTTAAATCTGGTCTGAATATAGACCATCTCATCCATCGGCCCCGCGTTGCCAATATATCCGAGGCGCCTCGCTATCCATCATCCACATAAGTAAAACATCTAGGCCTGCAAAACCCATACACCACTCCTAGCTAGAAGGAAACGCATGTCCTCTCTGAAGTCCTCTCCCGTTTCTGGTTCACACCGGGGTGCGAGGCTCGCGAATTAACGCTACACAAAGCTATGCTATATTAAAGTCATGCTTTGATCATCAACCACAATACTCTCCTTTTCAACAAAAGCCTTGATCATTTGCATCTCAGCATGCAACATAGGCAATTCACGCTATGCAACCGATGTTTATCAATCACATAGAATGAATTCAATGTCAAACACACATCCATTTACAAGTTCGTTCTGGGTCTGAACGAAACCGGCGGCACCTTATTCCTCGTCCCGTATGTCCAATACAAGAGAGAGGTCCTCGCACATCTTGTAAATCTCCAAGTACGTGTGGACGATCACCACTTATTACCTTGTCTTGGGTGTACAGCCCAATCAAGACATCAATAATCATCCAAACGATGTGAAGACCTCCGGTCTTCAACCACCGTCTTCATCGTCGAATCAGTTACTCGGAATGGGATAAACCTGGTCTTTGCGAATAACTTGTGAACATAATAAACAAGTGTTATAAAAACCCAACATACGCCTGATTCCAATTCAGATTATTCTTTTATTTAAATATTCATATCCTTTGGGAAAGGTTCCCATTAATTATATTAAAGATAAATTCTTTAATCTTCCTTTATATATCCATTCAAACCAAATTATGGTTTATCCAAACTAGTCGGGATTAGCGAACCTTTACCGAAGTAATCATTTGTTTAATTTCCCAATCCGAAGCTATTCATCCCATGAAGCAAAACTGGTGATACTTCATATCTAACACCATGGTGTTATAGGTAAAATTAATTACCATTTCGTGTTCAAATCTAAATAAAGATTTAACTAATGCCTGGAGAAAAACTAGTGATACTCCATTCTCGATCATTTCTTGAACTTGACAATTTTAGTTATCAAATTCACCTTTCTATCTAATTAAAGATTCATTAAAACTCTAATTGGTTTTAATCCCAAAAATCGTTCCTTAATAATTATTCACAGTTAAGAAATTAATCTTATCTTTATCTGGGTTAAAGAAATAATCTCATTTAAAACATGGTTCACGATATACCCAAAATCACATTCCATTAATTATGGAATTTTCATGGAAAAACAAACCAATATATAATCGATATCAATTTCCATATCCGACTAAAATTATAAATGGAATAACGACAAAGCCTTTTAAATTCCAGATATATTCTCAGTCTTCCTCCACGGTAGTTCATTTCGATTATTATCAAATCGAATCCCATTCCATTGAATTTTTTTATTGAACTGGAAAACTTTACTTTGGAAATTCCATTAAATCTTAGAATAAAGATTTATAAATTCCAAATCACATTTAACTGCAAATCGGGTTAAAGAATGAATGTCATTAAAACACAGTTCACAATAAATCCGATTTACATTCCATTTTAATTCCAATTAAATGTTCATTAATTGGTAATTCTTCTTTAAATCTTAGTTAAAGGACTTATTCTTTTCACATGGGTTTTAGAACAGTATCAATGAAGGCACCATTTCATCAGTCTCTAACCGTAAATTAGTAAGAGAACAACTCCCTAAGTATTAATCCCGAAGGCCGAAACCAACATCAGATCAATACCCATGAAACCATTCAACTTAGCTTACCTCTAGTTCGTTTCTAATTTCCTTAACTCCATTGGGTTTAAGACTAGTGTTAGTGAAGACACCGTACATGACAACCCCAAAATCCCATTTGATATTAAAGACAAGGCTCTGAATAGAAAATATATTGGCTTATATTCAATATCATAGTCTGAACTCAACAAATATCATATTGGAATAACGATATATATATATATATATATATATATATATATATATATATCTTCCAAATTCCTCCACAATGCCCGTATAATCACGGAATCCAGTATTGAAATATTCCGAAGATAATTTCGATTCAAATCCATTCCAATTCATATATTGGAAATTCTGGTTATTTTTAAAACCATTTAAAATCCAATTTATTTATTTAAAAATAATTGGATTATAATTCTAGTTCATAACTAGTTCATTTCAATAAAAATCTATTTTTATCTTTTCAAATATGGAATTTTTCATCCCAATTCTTTCCAAATCATTTCTTATGATTTTACACTAATTATTGATATTTTTAATAATTTTATCAAGGCCCGTACAGTCGATTTCCATAAACGGCCATCGAACTGCACTTACAACGACCTTTTTCAAATTTGATTTGGACATAATTCCAAATCCATCCGTTAGATTTCAAATCTCTAATATTGGTTAGAAAGCTCTTTTCGATACAAACCTAAAGGTTCTAGTTTTAGGAGAATCCGACGGTCGAATCTCCCGTAATATCCATTCGAAGTCAATGGTTGAAATTTGCGAACTGCCGCAGCGTGGCGCATTCTATTCAGGCCATTATATTTTATATATAATATATATTTCATCGATTTCCATTTAAAACGTGTTTTATAAATCGTTTTAAATTCGTTTTCAAAATGATTTCAACTTCATATTCAATTTCAAATCAAAATTGAATATTCCATATCATTAATTTATAAATGATAATATTTTCAAAACATTAAATTTTGAAATCACTTCCTTTACGATATTCATTATAAAAACGAATATAATCGATATAAATATCATTTACGCCAAAATGGCGTTAATCTAATCAACATGGCTTTATATATTTAAATATATTCGTGTCCATCCCAAATCGGACATCAAAATCAGATTTTTGATCTTTTACTGAATATTATTTTAAAATATTCATTATTCAAAAATAATCTTTATTTTAAAGTATTCCTTATTTCTGAACTGGAATCAGACACAGTCAATTACCATATAATTTGATTTATATGGATTTCATACAACAAATGTATTATAAAGCAACGACAGATAATCAACCATCATCTAGGGTGCATTACACAACTGCATAAGCGTTAAATATAAATAATTAACGCTTACAATAGCCTGTCAACCCATCGATTAACATACAACTAAATATTGGGATTAGTGTATGTCCAAGACCATCCCAATACCCGTGTTGGGTTTTCAAACAACAAACACAGATTATTATTTGTGCAGTTGGGCAATGTGTAAAATATATCGTCCCAATCCATGTCAGTCAAATGGGTGTACATAAACAAATCGTCTGATTTGTAAATGAATATTTATTTTATTCATATACACGATAAAAATTATATTTTTAACGATAAAATATTTTATTCAACCCATGAATATTTTGTTTGTTCCATGCCACATCACAATCAATTTTCACAACATAATAAAATCAAACAAGTCGTCCAAGGTCTGTGGACGACGGGTGTCGGGAGTTCCTAAACTCCATCTACATCCTAATATATTTTATTTCTAAATTAAATTGAATTTAGAAATCTCGCCCTGTTTTTCGCTTAACCAAAAATTTTAGCAAGCTCTAAAAATTCCCCGGTCTCTTCTAGACTGTAGAAGACGTCTACACGGTCCCGGTGTCTCTTGTTTCACTGGATTTTGACCACATAGCAAAAGGATATGATTTTTATAAGTTAATCATATTTTCTGATGGTTTTATAGTGTTGAAATCCATTTAAATAAACAAACCTATACCTTTCAGCAGTTCGTTCCAAACTAGGTTTGGATTTTACACCAAAACCGTTGCACAATAGGATAATCGGCCACTGCCCCTTGGAAGAGGAAGGAGAGGGCTTTCCGCGTAGGATGGTGGAGCTGTGTTCGAACACCCCTTGCGGCGGTGGCGGCTTTTCGAAGCCGATGACTTCTTGTAACACCCCACCTCCGCAAGGGTAACTCATAAGAGAATGAACTAGCTTTGGAGGGGTGTTGTCTAGGTAAACATGCACAGAAATATTACAAGATAGAACATATAAAACAGCGGAAGAAAAACCAAATTTCATTACCTCATAAAATTATAAGGTATAAAGCCTTTTACATCAAAATGCCTTTAAAATCCATTACATTGGAAACCTGTCTTGCAATAGTTAAAGAAGCATAAAACCACAGTCATAAAATATTCCCCAAGTAAAACGGTAAAGCAGCCATAGCCAAGAAAAATCCAAGCATACATGATGACCTTGAAGCAGAAGAAGTCCGAGCTAAATAACAATATTTCCTCCCTGAAAATCTGGGGGGGGGGGGGAACGGAAGACAAAGAGGCGAAAGAAAACGGGGTCAGTCATAAAGACTGGTAAGTCCTATCTACTTCCAGCATAAAAAAAGGTAAAGGTAACATGACATGCATAAACTGAAAGTAAACATACGGATGATGACAAGATAGACAAGCCAAACCAAGGTAACAGGATGAACTACTGTATCAAGATGAACTACAGTCACTATGAATCAATTATAACATCCCAAGGTTCTATCGAGTATAACATCCCAAGGTTCTATCGAGTATAACACCCTAAGGTTCTATCAAGTATATTTGCCCTGCACCTTCCATACTAGTATCCCAACCCGTGTCATGTGTTATCTACAAAATGTCCCTTGCCCAATGAAATGGTCCATGTCAACCTAATGTAGGTTTTCCCAACTCGTATGTTTCTTTCCATGTATATGTTTAGTCCTTGGCCGTAAATCCTACGGGCTTCCTTACGTAGTTCTATACTACTTCAACGTAGTTCCATTATCCTTGAAATTGTTTGGACTGTCACCCTTGATCTAGCTGTATTTTCTTACCACGAATTCTCGAATGTTCGGCTAGGATTTATGCCACCTAGGACCACTAGGGATTACGCAACCTACTAAACGTTTTCATAACTCGGTTTGGGTTTAAGCCACCTAGGACCACTAGGGATTACGCTACCCATCACCTATGCCCTTTTTCCCATGTATGTATCGTGAATCGTTTTCCATGTCTAGATGCACATGTATCTCAATGTGCCATCCGAGTCCCGTGACAGGGCTAATCAAGAAATACAGGACTCGGTCGGGAGCTTTAGGTTATCTGCCGATGCAGATATCAAGGTCTGTTTTTCTACCGGTGGTTATGGTCCCACGTGACCCCTCCCTCAACTACTGAAAGGCAATCCTAGAAAATCATGCACGAGAACTATACTCCGGCCATCCATGCCCCACTTTCCTATTGGCCAACCTCACCCATAACTAGATAGCAAGTATATGGTCTGTTGGGAGTTCTCTGCCTTTCCGCATACGTACACGATTAACTAAAGATGGTAGGTAGTCGATGACGTGCTATCACAGGGCTAAACTAAGTATCGCCGACTCCACGCTAATCCACCCCAGACTTTAGGTTGCTCGCACAGCAACCAAGGCATACCCTTGGTTCTTCTACCGCAGACCTTAACCTCTGTGAGCCCAGGCGGATCATTTGCAACCTCACAGAGGGATACCAAGAGTACCCTCACGTCCCCCGAAGCTAACGCTTCGTCACCCAGTTCGCTGGAGCCTTTATTTAAGTCAGATAAACATTCGCTCCTCCTCGTGTGTTTGTTTAAACGACGACCTACCGTATCAGGTTACTCATCTATTTGTGAACTGGTCCAATTCTCTTGACTAAGAATTATTACTTATTTATCCTTAACTAAGGTTTATCACTTAGTTTCCCATTCCCGTTATCCTTATTAACTACGATTTTCCACTTAGTCCCCTGAACTAGGGTTTTGTCTAATGGGTTAAGTGTTGTCATTCGAGTTCATGACTTACCCCGCCTATGAATCATGTCAAAATTGGCTAAGTATACAAGTTCAAGACTTAGCCCTACAAACCATGTATCAAGTTGGTTAAGTATATCAAGACGTTCATGACTTAACCCTAGATTATCGTGTCATATTGGTTAAGTATAGGTTAACTTAACCCTATCAAATTACCGTGTCAGATTGGTTAAGTATAGACTATCTTAACCCCATCCGGCTACTGCGTCAGATTGGTTAAGTATAGGTTGTCTTAACCTCATCAAATCATCGAGTAAAATTGGTTAAGTGTAGGTTAACTTAACCCCATTAAATTATCGAGTCGGATTAGTTAAGTATAGGTTAACTAAACCCCATTAAATTATCGAGTCGGATTGGTTAAGCATATTTAAGAGGTTCGTGACTTAACCCTATCAAATCATCAAGTCAGATTGGTTAAGTGTAAGTTAACTTAACCCCATCAAATTACCGAGTCGGATTGGTTAAGTGTAGGTTAACTTAACCCCATCCACTAGTCGTATTTAAAATGGTTAAGTATCATTCTTGTGGGTTTACTTAACCCTACCGTGCATCGCGTTATCCCAGTCGGGTGTTATCAACCCATTTAGGTTAAACTAACCCATCCGCTAATCTTGTTATATGGTTAAGTGTCTTTAAGTAATCAAGTCCAGTCTTACTTAACCTACCCATTCATGTCATATCGGTTAAGTGCCATTAGTCAAACTAACTTAACCTTATCATGTGGCATTAAGTAAATTAATGCACCCCAACCTCTCACATTAGACTTTGTTGTGGTTTCTGGTTACGCCGGGCGGGTCCGGGCCGCTTTACACCACAACCTAGTCTAACCTCGGGTTTTTGAGCGCGATATGACCAACTACTCACATTGGGTCTTATTGTCTTTAAGTACTGGATTTGGCGGGCGGTTCCGGGCAGATTTATGCTACAAACTCAACCCAACCTCGAGTTGGCCGCTTTCATGTTTTTCTACTTGTCATGTTCATGTCAAATTTAGGCTACGACAAAGTCCACGTTTTCCACTTATGCCCATTGTCTCATTACTTAATTCATGTTAAGTTTCATAGCCCATCTCAAGTTTGCCTAAACTACCCAAGGCGTATTCCCAACGCAAGTGAAAGCGAGTCAACATAGTAGGAATAATATGACAACATATTGGCCTCAAACATGTATGATAGCATAAAGGGATTGACCTCAAACATGTATGATAGAATAAAGGGATTGGCCTCAAACATGTATGATAGCATAACACTAGGTTCATCATCATAGGCATGTAAATGGTCATGAGGGGTTTAGGTTCTTTTACATCCATAAGCCCCAAGTCAAGTTCATATGAATGTTCCACAAGTCAAATTGTTCTAAGAGTTCATGCCAACATTCCACAAGTCAAGATTCAATCTTGCATGATAAACTAGGTCAAACACAACATGAGTGGCATGATTTAATCACTAAGAAATAGCCCAAAGTCATAGGTTCAAGAGAGGGGCAAGACTAGATTCACACAGACTAACATACTTAGGTTTCATCTCATTTTATTTCATGTCAACATTAGAACTACCGTTTAGATCTAAAAGTAGCTAGAACTTACAAAGCGTGGCTAGAGATTTATGAGCAAGCATTTGTCGTAGAACGGTGTTGAGATGATGCTCTACTTCCTTGATTTGATGTAGAAAGCTTGCTCCTTTGACTTGAATCTAGTTTGCATGCTTAAGCCCTTGAAGTTGAAGATGGAGGCCATGATCAAGATACATTTGGGAAGCACTTTGTTGTTAGGATGATTTGTAGTGAATTAGGCTAGGTCTTAGGGTGTTTTTATAGAAGTTAGGACTAGTTTAGGCCCTTAGATTAACCCTAGTTTAGATCCGAACCATCCATTCTCGTCACAGGCCAACAGAACAGACCCAAAGGAGTAAGCAGGTGCACCAGGCCAACCTGGCCCGACCAAGGAGGTCGACACCCAGGTCGACTGCCCAGTTGACCTGGTCCCTGGGGGGTCGACTCCCCAGTTGACCTGGGGCTGGGCGGGAAATTTTCCCGCCCAGTCTGTTTGGGGCTAAATTCAAAATTTGAAAATCTGTTTTCGTTTTCTGATTTTTCGTTAAACTTGTAGAGGCCATATCTCGGTCATACGGACTCCGATTTACGAAATTTCGAACTCGTTTCCAACCAGAATTCCGAGGCGAACGCAATGGAGCAACCCGTTTCTCTTGTTTCTTATTTTAACATGTTATAAAAATTTGGGTTGTTACATTCTCCCCATCTTAAAGGACTTCGTCCCCGAAATCTCCAAATTAGGAAGAACGTATCCTACCATTCATCATCCATCTACTCAAAACATCATCCACAAGCAACCATTGTCCTTAAAAGATTTCTAATACCATATGAACATATGCAGAAAGTGTGTGTATATGTTCCTTATCTAACGCAAATGATCAGGCCTGATTGATCTTCTAAATGCAAATTATGTTTAGTGCCATGAATCCATATGTATGCAAATAGTCCTAGTCACATAAACACTATATGTGTGTACAACCATTCATCCATATGCAATATTCACATGATAACACATTCAAATTCATCCATAAACAAGTATAAACACGTATACATATGAAATATGAAATGTGACTGAGCCGATCTAGTGCCTAGTGTGTATTCGCGCATCCACGAGCAACCACTTGCAACCATATCAATCATAACATGTTTTCAAATACATGTTTACATTCACAGGGTTCTACCTAAGGTCCTTAAGATAGGACCGAGAAGATAAACAAGATAAACTCCTTTTTAGATTACAAGAAATCCCTTTTTAAACCCAACCCATACCCTATAAAGCCCAAAAGGTTTAGTCAACCTAACGGACACCTTCAAACCCTGACATGTATTATTAACCGATGAATCATAACCCCTGTGGAGTTTGCAACAGAAATAAGATCGAGAATAGGACCGAGAGGATATGCATAAAGGATAGCATGCGAGTAAGCTCTACAGGAAAACAGGGATCAAGAATATACTCTTAAAAGGAGATATGATGCGCGTATCTTGTCTTCAATCTTCTAAGTCGCATTTCCTTGAGCTTAATTCCATTGTGCTTTGACCATCTTTAACTTCATGATTTCGTGGCCTCTTAACTCCTATTTCCAAATATGACCTGGAACTCACTTCATTGTCGCCTCTCGTTCCACTTTTACTTATTCTCCCTCTAGTATACTTGGCTCAACCATATCCGTGCACTCATGGTTTCATGTAAACTCTCCAAAATTCACTAGTGAATCATGGATCTCGTTTACTCGCTCTACGACATTCCGCGTAGAAGAACTTATCTCTTGAAAACAAACAGATGCCGACCATGTTACCAAGTGTACTTACTAGAGTGATTTCCATAACTCATGCACAAGCGAAATGAACCATCCGCCTTTGTGGCGAACTCTACTCGAACAGATTACCAACAAATGCATCAAGAGCTTCTAGGTAACCAATCATGACAGAACCCTAAAGGTTACACGAGACTTCGAGGGTATTACCGAGGCAGGTCAAGAGCCTAACTACCCTCCTTTCAGAACCGAGAATGACACCCTTATTGGATAACCACTCCATTCCTAGAATTCAACCCATAGCTTAAAAGCATAAGCATTATTCCCAAAAGTCATAAGCGTCCTCAAATCCAAACAAGTCATGAATAAATGGACCGATTCCTCAACAAGATTTGAGACAAAAATGGGATCCTCTACTATGCTAGTACGAAGGTGCAGAGACTCAACTATCGAAGCAGACTTAAATGATGCGGTGATCAAAGCAAAGTCCTGACGGGATGATAGAGAAGAAAAGCTAAACCTTTCACAAAAACGTTACCATCCTTCTTGGGTACGCTAACAGTGAGAGCATACAATTGCCCTCTCGATGATCTTGTCCTCGTCTCATAATACTTGACTATCTTTTCCTTTTTACCCTACTAGAGATACTCTCTTTTGTCATGGGTTTTATCATTCACCTTTGTGAATTAAGCCATTCCAACAAGTTGTTTGTCCTTAAGCTTGTATCCTTTATCCTTGTTCTCACTATCCTTCCTTATAACGCGGTAACAGGTCTCTCGAGAACTGCCTCCATCGTACCGAAAACACTGACGTAGTTAGAAAAGGATTAGTCGCAGTTCAAACCATTGTGACTACAGGTGGAGGAAAGAAAGGAAAAGAGATTCAATCAAGGAAACAAAGGATAATGCTAATGGCCTTTAGGGAATAGCCTTTAAAAATAAAACTTTCCTTGAAAAATGCTTCTTTGTAAACGGTTTTCAGAAGGTTTTAAAATTTTTGCCCAGTCTGGTAACCTTCTGCTCTGATAACAAATGTAACACCCCACCTCCGCCAGGGACACTCACAAGAGAATGCACAAGCTTTGGAGGGGCGTTGTCTAGGTAAACATGCACAAAAATATTGCAAGACAGAACATATAAAACAGCGGAAGAAAAACCAAATTTCATTACCTCATAAAATTATAAGGTCTAAAGCCTTTTACATCAAAATGCCTTTAAAAGCCATTACATTGGAAACCTGTCTTGCAATAGTTAAAGAAGCATAAAACCACAGTCATAAAATATTCCCCAAGTAAAACGGCAAAGCAGCCATAGCCAAGAAAAATCCAAGCCATACATGATAACCTTGAAGCAGAAGAAGTCCGAGCTAAATAACAGTATTTCCTCCCTGAAAACCTGGGGAATGGAAGACAAAGAGGCGAAAGAAAACGGGGTCAGCCATAAAGATTGGTAAGTCCTATCTACTTCCAGCATAAAAACAGGTAAAGGTAACATGACATGCATAAACTGAAAGTAAACATAAGGATGATGACAAGATAGACAAGCTAAACCAAGGTAACAGGGTGAACTACTGTATCAAGATAAACTACGGTCACTATGAATCAAGTATAACATCCCAAGGTTCAATCGAGTATAACATCCCAAGGTTCTATCGAGTATAACACCCCAAGGTTCTATCAAGTATATTTGCCCTGCACCTTCCGTACTAGTATCCCAACCCGTGTCATGTGTTAGCTACAAAATGTCCCTTGCCCAATGAAATGGTCCATGTCAACCTAATGTAGGTTGTCCCAACTCGTATGTTTCTTTCCATGTATATGTTTAGTCCTTTGTCGTAATTCCTACAGGCTTCCTCATGTAGTTCTATACTACTTCAACGTAGTTCCATTATCCTTGAAATCGTTTGGACTGTCACCCTTGATCTAGCTGTATTTTCTTACCATGAATTCTCGAATGTTCGGCTAGGATTTATGCCACCTAGGACCACTAGGGATTACGCTACCTACTAAACGTTTTCGTAACTCGGTTTGGGTTTAAGCCACCTAGGACTGCTAGGGATTACGCTACCCGTCAACCACGCCCTTTTTCCCACGTATGTATCGTGAATCGTTTTCCATGTCTAGATGCACATGTATCTCAAAGTGCCATCCGAGTCCCGTGACAGGGCTAATCAAGAAATACAGGACTCGGTCGGGAGCTTTAGGTTATTTGCCGATGCAGATATCAAGGTCTGTTTTTCTACCGGTGGTTATGGTCCCACGTGACCCCTCCCTCAACTACTGAAAGGCAACCCAAGAAAATCATGCACGAGAACTATACTCCGGCCATCCATGCCCGCACTTTCCCATTGGCCAACCTCACCCATAACTAGATAGCAAGTATATGGTCTGTTGGGAGTTCTCTGCCTTTCCGCATACGTACACGATTGACTAAAGATGGTAGGTAGTCGACGACGTGCTATCACAGGGCTAAACTAAGTATCGCCGACTCCACGCTAATCCACCCCAGTCTTTAGATTGCTCGCATAGCAACCAAGGCATACCCTTGGTTCTTCTACCGCAAATCTTAACCTCTGTGAGCCCAGGCGGATCATCCGCAACCTCACAGAGGGATACCAAGAGTACCCTCACGTCCCCCAAAGCTACCGTTTCGTCACCCAGTTCGTTGGAGCCTTTATCTAAGTCAGATAAACATTCGCTCCTCCTTGTGTGTTTGTTTAAACGATGACCTACCGTATCAGGTTACTCATCTATTTGTGAACTGGTCCAATTCTCTTGACTAAGAATTATTACTTAGTTATCCTTAACTAAGGTTTATCACTTAGTTTCCCCTTCCCGTTATCCTTATTAACTACGATTTTCCACTTATTCCCCTGAACTAGGGTTTTGTCTAATGGGTTAAGTGTTGTCATTCGAGTTCATGACTTACCCCGCCTATGAATCATGTCAAAATTGGCTAAGTATACAAGTTCAAGACTTAGCCCTACAAACCATGTATCAAGTTGGTTAAGTATATCAAGACGTTCATGACTTAACCCTAGATTATCGTGTCAGATTGGTTAAGTATAGGTTAACTTAACCCTATCAAATTACCATGTCAGATTGGTTAAGTATAGACTATCTTAACCCTATCCAGCTACCGCGTCAGATTGGTTAAGTATAGGTTGTCTTAACCTCATCAAATCATCGAGTAAAATTGGTTAAGTGTAGGTTAACTTAACCCCATTAAATTATCGAGTCGGATTGGTTAAGTATAGGTTAACTTAACCCCATTAAATTATCGAGTCGGATTGGTTAAGCATATTTAAGAGGTTCGTGACTTAACCCTATCAAATCATCAAGTCAGATTGGTTAAGTGTAAGTTAACTTAACCCCATCAAATTACCAAGTCGGATTGGTTAAGTGTAGGTTAACTTAACCCCATCCACTAGTCGTATTTAAAATGGTTAAGTATCATTCTTGTGGGTTTACTTAACCCTACCAGGCATCGCGTTATCCCAGTCAGGTGTTATCAACCCATTTAGGTTAAACTAACTCATCCGCTAACTGTGTTATATGGTTAAGTGTCTTTAAGTAATCAATTCCGTTCTTACTTAACCTACCCATTCATGTCATATCGGTTAAGTGCCATTAGTCAAACTAACTTAACCTTATCAAGTGGCATTAAGTAAATTAATGCACCCCAACCTCTCACATTATACTTTGTTGTGGTTACTGGTTACGCCGGGCGGGTCCGGGTAGCTTTACACCACAACCTAGTCTAACCTCGGGTTTTTGAGCGCGATATGACCAACTACTCACATTGGGTCTTATTGTCTGTAGCTACTGGATTTGCCGGGCGGTTCCGGGCAGATTTATGCTACAAACTCTACCCAACCTCGAGTTGGCCACTTTCATGTTTTTCTACTTGTCATGTTCATGTCAAATTTAGGCTACGACAAAATCCACGTTTTCCACTTATGCCCATTGTCTCATTACTTAATTCATGTTAAGTTTCATAGCCCATCTCAAGTTTGCCTAAACTACCCAAGGCGTATTCCCAACGCAAGTGAAAGCGAGTCAACATAGTAGGAATAATATGACAACATATTGTCCTCAAACATGTATGATAGCATAAAGGGATTGGCCTCAAACATGTATGATAGCATAAAGGGATTGGCCTCAAACATGTATGATAGCATAACACTAGGTTCATCATCATAGGCATGTAAATGGTCATGAGGTGTTTAGGTTCTTTTACATGCATAAGCCCCAAGTCAAGTTCATATGAATGTTCCACAAGTCAAATTGTTCTAAGAGTTCATGCCAACATTCCACAAGTCAAGATTCAATCTTGCATGATAAACTAGGTCAAACACAACATGAGTGGCATGATTTAATCACTAAGAAATAGCCCAAAGTCATAGGTTCAAGAGAGGGGCAAGACTAGATTCACATAGACTAACATACTTAGGTTTCATCTCATTTTATTTCATGTCAACATTAGAACTACCGTTTAGATCTAAAAGTAGCTAGAACTTACAAAGTGTGGCTAGAGATTTATGAGCAAGCATTTGTCGTAGAACGGTGTTGAGATGATGCTCTACTTTCTTGATTTGATGTAGAAAGCTTGCCCCTTTGACTTGAATCTAGTTTGCATGCTTAAGCCCTTGAAGTTGAAGATGGAGGCCATGATCAAGAGACAGTTGGGCAGCACTTTGTTGTTAGGATGGTTTGTAGTGAATTAGGCTAGGTCTTAGGGTGTTTTTATAGAAGTTAGGACTAGTTTAGGCCCTTAGATTAACCCTAGTTTAGATCTGAACCATCCATTCTCGTCACATGCCAACAGAACAGACCCAAAGGAGCAAGCAGATGCACCAGGCCAACCTGGCCCGACCAAGGAGGTCGACCCCCAGGTCGACACCCAAGTCGACTGCCCAGTCGACCTGGTCCCTGGGGGGTCGACTCCCCAGTCGACTTGGGGCTGGGCGGGAATTTTCCCGCCCAGTCTGTTTGGGGCTAAATTCGAAATTTGAAAATCTGTTTTCGTTTTCTGATTTTTCGTGAAACTTCTAGAGGCCATATCTCGGTCATACGGACTCCGATTTACGAAATTTCGGACTCGTTTCCAACCAGAATTCCGAGACGAACGCAACGGCGCAACCCGTTTCTCTTGATTCTTATTTTAAAATTTAATTCTGCCCTGATTTCTTGTTTTAACATGTTATAAAAATTCGAGTTGTTACACTTCTGGGGCGCGAAACTCGAGAAACGCACGACGATGGAGGAAGTGGCTTATATGGATTTAAAGAGGAAGTCTCAATCAACAAAAGGGTCCAAAGGGCCATGGCATTTTATTGAGAGAATCATGAGAAACAGAGGAGAGAAGGTCAGAGTACACTTCCGCCATTCGTCGCTGGGTAATTGGGGAAAGAGAAATAATTTTTGAAATTTAAAAATAATAAAGGAAAATTCTGATTGGCCCGTATATATATTAATTTGAAAATTAGGGTTACTCCATACGAACTCCTATTCAAACCCAACGACTGTCGCCCCTAGCTAAATACCCCCATTCCGGACATAATGGAATATGTTTCGAAAGCCCATTCGACTGTTTCGGTCAGTTTTTCTTCAAATTAAAATATAAAACATTCAAATATGGATTCTAACGTACATTTTTATTTTTTCGGGCCCACATACTGATTCTAAAATTACAAAAAAATTATATCTGGCTTTTTTTTGTCGATACAGTCCCAACAAAATTAATTTTGTCGAATTTGTAGACCGTTTGAAAAATGGCCATTTTCTGGTGATCCAGTTCAAATTGAAATTACCAAACGCGTTTTCCTTTTCTACGCTAACATATTAATTCCAAAAATTATGAAATTTGAAACCTAGAAATAATTTGACATTCCGGATCCAAGAAAAGTGGATTCGCTGAAAACGGAGGCCGCTTGCAAAATTTCTATTTTTAAGAGCTACATTAATTTCACATCGACCTTTTTGAAAATTCATTTGGCCATAACTTTTGATTTCCGCTTTGAAATTTCAAATTTTCATATTCATTATAAAGATATTTCTTAGAAGATTTAAATATTTTTGGTTTCACTAAAATCCAGTTTATTTTGAATCTTGTGCATTTAGTCAAAGTTCAAAGTTGAATTTTCAAACTACCACGCTATTTCTAACTCCTTTTGAAATTAAAATAAATATTTATATTTTAACTTGGATTCAAATAAATATATACATTCTAATTCTATTCAAAATAAATTTCTTGTCGTTATTATTTAAAATAATTCAATTTAAATATTCAAAATTCATTTAAATTGCCAAAATAAAAATTTTAAATTGGCTCTGATTTTCCAGGTTGTTAAGTGGAAGAACTACTTGACAAATTTCTCTGGATTGCAACCAGGGTTATTTGTATTGTGATTCTGTCATGATTGAAATCCACGGATTGCAAGGACTTCTCGCTACTGATCCTTGGGGTGATTCCTTTATAGGATGCGGTAGGAGAGTGCCTTCGGTTCATCATGTTCCTAGATGACTTGTATGGACGAGTATCTGACGGAGTATTTCCTGAATCTCATGTACGTTGATTTTTACAAATATACCAAGTTTGGTGGCAGAGAAATTCTCTTGCCTAACACCCAGAGTATATTTATGCACGTCGATTAGTGATTTGACGCATCTGACGACGTGGCATTCAAAGTGAATGGTGGCCTGGTATTCTAAAAGATAAACGTGACCTCAAACCTCACAATCAGGAAATGACAAAAATCGGCCAGGCAACATGGCTAGGTGGGTCGTACCCAAGCAGGGTGTATTTTCACCAATCTAGAGAAATTCCTTATTTGTTCTTCTTTCGATTATGTATCTCCGCGGATGGATGGTGGGGCCCTTAAAACCATCAGGTGGTAATATATTCGCTACACTCAAGCTAAATGAGTGGGCGGTCATGTGTGGTAGGGTTGCAAGACGTTCTTGTTGAACTCTGGTGTATCCCCTCGGGAGTACACTGATCATAAGGTGGTCCCATACCTTGTCATAGCTGGAATTCATTCTCCAATAAGAGCTATGCAGTTTTCGAATTTATAATAAACATGTAGAGCGTGAGATGCAAGCGTCTACTAGATGATTATTTATTTGTGGTTTGATAGAATCTATTATAATATCATAGGATTTTGATATATCAAAAATGTTTTGGGTTACAGTAAGGTAAAAACCGTCCGTGTTTATGTGTGGGTTAGTCTTACTATTATCTTTTTCTTTCAAAAAGGATTTCTAAAGTTAAACAAGTTGTTGTGCTCTGCACTTATCACTGAAAGTATTCCAGACTGATCCGGGTAAATTTTTCTTTGCTTTAAATGGCTCGAGTAAGACAGAGTAACATTTCTAGGTTAGGTTTTCATTTGGAGTCCAGGAGCTGGAAGTAGGTGGCTTCACTTTTAGTTGTTTAGAGTTATTTTCCAGCGGTGACAGAGATATGTTATACTCTGATGATTGGTATGTATATAAAGTTTCTTTTTGTAAAAAAATTCGATATATTATATTTATTTGTTCCGCTGTGAGATTCTGATGTGTCGATCTTCTTATTCTGCTATCCTAATATTTCTTTCTTTCTACTTCTCATCCTCTAACTTCTTTCTATTAACTTTCTGCTTTTCTATATAATTTGGCTTGACCATGCTAGTTAAATGTCAGCTTAAATTGTACGGAAAAGTGGGACGTTACACATTACGTAGAAAATTATGTATCGCTATACATGCAATCACAATATCACATTGCACAAAGAATTTGTACGAAGGCATTTTAAATAATGTGCGCAATCTTTTTTCAGTATACCAAAACTTTGTTCAATAACATTTCTTAAACGTGCATGTGCATGGTTGAATCTTTCTTTCTTGTTTGTAGCGGCGTAGTTTCTATAACTTCTCAACCAATATTGTGTGTTGCGATAAGGGGATAAAAAGCCTCTCGTATTTGTGTGTAGTAGAATATCTGACAAGATCTTAGCTAAATCAGTTTGGCTCAGGTGCATATAATGAGATTATTACTATCACTGATTTGAACCATAACGTAATATGACTGATTTAAATGAAAAGGAGCACATATTGAGCATGCTTGTGCATTAACGTTAAAAAGTCGTGCATTAATGCCTCCAACCCACGTACAGTTCTAACCTTAGAGAAGGAAAGTTGTGCTAAAAAGCTGCCAAGGCCTTGCAAAGTGAGATAATGACCGACTACTCAAATACCGTGCATGAGCTTCATAGGATTCTGCTTTCGATCAAATCTAAAAAAGCCACAAACCACACATGCCAAAGGTCTAGTATACCTAACTATATTCTTAATTATTTATGCATTACTAACATTTCAAAGGTCAAACCTGTATATAGTTACGAAGAACTCCCTATGCAACACCATGCAGAGTCAAACGCAATTCAAGAGAAGCGCAAAGGGGCTACTCAAACACTGATCCGGAGAAGTTCAGACATTTATGGGTAAATAAAGAATTCATAATCATCCCTCATAAATAACTAATCCAGACCAATACAAAGAGCGGGGTAATACAACATCATTAAAAGAAACAAATAACCTTAATAAGTGTAGACGTGACCTCTTATATCAAGCATCGTAAGACAACTCAGCTGCACTACCATTCTCAGGTTAGTACTATACAAACAATGGACATACGTACAATAGAAGTCAGCTCCATAGACGTCAATGATTCCTAGAGAAAAGGCATAATGTTCAACAAATAGGAGTGGCATAAAAACCCTATGTGTTATCATAATATAATGCCATATGTTGTTCAAGCATCATGCATTATTCAGAAAGAAATTGAAGAAATTAAAATATATACACAGTCTTATCGTCTAGTCTTATCAGGTACATAAATGCCATGACCTTTGCAAATATAAAATATATAAAAATATGCGAATACTCTTGCAGTCATATGTTTTATGCAAAGTATTCAAAAAGAAATTGAAGAGGTTACCTCCTTTGATATATGATGCCCGGTGAAAAGAGGTCTGCGATATGCTGTTGTAGAGAAAAGAACAGCTGCTTAGCAATATAGAGGAAGAGGACAGCTATAAAGCAACCACTGCTTTATAAAAAAGAGCAGCACTATAAGTCAGCAACCAGTAGCTGTAAAAGCTCAAATTATACGTTTTTATAGTTTAACTTATTTGACTGATTCACAGCTGAATGATTCCTCTAACCAAATGCTTTAAAAATGCTGAATATATTCAGCCTTTTCAAATCAGCATTGGAAAAGTGCTTTTTGAGAAAAACAAACATAGCCTTACTCTGTTGGCTTGAAATTGCAGAGGCTAAATTATGGTTCATTTTAATAGATCTCATGTCATTTCCCATTCCAATCCAAATCCGTTGGAAAACAATGGCTGAGTCGCGGACAACGTCGCTCTCTTGAAGACGTTTCGGCGATCTGGTCAGAGGTGCAAACCAGTTGTTCTCAATTACCGATGCCTCTAGGATAAAACAGCCTCGAAAGAATAATCGATTTGGTTGCACAACAAATCAATTCAGATTTTTACTTTCTAACAAAAAAAGTAACTGCTCAATTCTGTCTTTGTTTGAGAAAAATGGAGGAGAAAGAAGAGAGACGGATAAAAAAACGTCATATATTTTTTGAGTTTGAACGTGTTACTAATATTGTGGAGGAAGTCGGTTCAGATCTGAAAAATGATCTCAGTTTTACAAAGTCAAATAAAACTGGTTCGGAAAATGTAAGGTACTTTGTTTAAAATTATAAGTATCTGCTCCACCAAGGCCCAAGCCCGAGCCGAGCCGGGTCGAATCGATCGGTCGTGCATGTGTGGTGGTCATGATCATGCATGCTTTCCCTCCTCACAACAAAGTATGTATTGGGAGCCCCAAGGCCCCAACATTACTTCTAAGAAACAAATATAAATACTTTGTTTCTTTCATATAATCTCATGATGTGGGACTATTCATATAGGAGCCATTTAGCACTTATTCATTTTTTATATAATTCATCTTTATATTAATAAACCATTTTTCCAACAATCCCCCACTTGAATTTTTTTATAAAATACTTCCCCAGAAGTTTCTAAAAACATAAGATTGTGCATAAACAAAGGTGTCATCCAACTTGAACCTTTGCATGGTGGATAAGATTCAATTTTTACTAGAGTGACATGTGGTCTTGAAATCTATTCCTGACATTAGACCACACACAACCTTTTCTCTAGTCCAATCAAATAAGCCCATGCATTAATGGCCATGCACGTCTATCCAAGTTTAGTGAACGCACTAGAAGTTTGTCCTAAAAATTCATAGGAAACGTCCACATTTCCATATTCACATAAGTGAGTCTATCAAGAGTACTCCTGAAGGTAGGTACTCCACTCCAATTAGAGTATAAATCTCATTAAGAGTTTCCATCAACTTATCCTCTAATCACTCCAGGAATACATGCTTCTTAATATATAAATTTAGCATGTTCATCTACTATCACAACACAACTTGTTTTTACCCACTGAACCTAGTTCTTGGGATCTCCAGTCATTTAGGTCGGGTTACCATTGCGCGTGATTCCACAATCTCAGGGCAATAGTCCTATCCTTTTAGAATCATTAAGGACTTTCTTTCTGGTTAGTCCTTTCGTCAAAGGATCTGCCAAATTATCATCACTTCACATGTGATGTTCTCTGACAATACGGTGTATACGACTGTTGTTTCTTACCGTTGTAATATCGGTTCTATCCTTCTTTCAATAGTCGTAAAATTTTCATCTCCATATATGTGATGTTCTCTTATAGTATTGTGCTTACGACTGACGTCTTCTATCATTGTAATAACAGTTCTGTACTTTTAGCAATAGCCGCGGAATTATCGCAACATATTACACCACTGATGTCGACTTTTCCCATATGGGGATCTCAACTAGCAGGTTTCTTTTGTTCTCTGCTTCTTCAATAGGTGTGGCTAGTGCTATTATCTTAGACTTCATAGTAAACTGAGCCAAAATAGTCTATTTCTTGGATTTCCAAGAAACAGCTCAATCCAGCGATGCTAAATATATAGCCACTGGTTGCTTTAAAATCATCAGATAAAGTATTTCAGTCTGCATCGGAATATCCTTCAATCACAGTAGGAAACTTTTCATAATGCAATCCAAGGTTCGTAGTTCGTTTAAGGTATCTCATGGCCCTTTCAATAGCATGCCAATGCTCTATACTAGGTCTACTGGTAAACCTGCACCATAATCCCACGACATAGGCAATATCGGGTTTAATGCAATCAGTGGCATACTGAAGGCTGCCAATGATGCTCGCATAATCAGACTGTCTTACACTTTCACCAGTGTTTTTAAATAACTTTACACTGGGATCATATGATGTACATGTAGGTTTACAGTCAAAGAAATTGTATTTCTTTAGAATCTTCGCAATATAACGAGATTGATCCAAAGAAGGTCCTTTTTCTGACCTAGTATTCTTAATACCAAGTATTACGCTCTCCTCACCTAGATCGTTCATATCAAAATTGGCATGTAATAAAGATTTGACTGTGTTCATGGAATGGATGTTTGACCGAATAATGAGTAGATCATCCACATAAACACATATAATAGTACAAAAATCGTTCTCAGATTTATAATGAATGCATTTGTCACTTTCATTAACTTTAAAACTGTAACAACCCGCATTCTACGCATCGGAGGATCGTAGAATATTTATTTTTTTTCTTATATGAAGTCGTATGGTCATGTGGCTTTGGGAAACGACCATTGGGGTCATTTCCCATGTTCATGATTTTTGCCGATTTTTAAATGACTGTTTTGCCCCTAGCTGATACTGTTTTGTCCCTAACTTTTGACTGGAAAGGAATCTTGACCTGAAACCACTTCCTTTAGATTCGTTTGATGGTTTACCTTTCCGTAGAGTGGTCATAATAGCTAAACGGACTTACCATTTGGGAGATATGGCTGAAATAAGGTTTGGAAGGTGAAAAACTGCTTAACCGGGCCAAATAGAGTGATTAGTGAATGGGCCCATAACCCATTTTGGGAATAGGGTTATGTGGAGGCTGAAAAGGGTTAGGGTTTCATTCCATTTCAGTTTTCTAGCCTCCACTTACTTCTTAGAAACCCTAAAAATGGCCTCCAACCTCTAAATCACCTCCAAATCACTTTCTAATTAAGGATTAAGCTTAGCAACATCAAATCAAGGGAGATCTTCACCAAATCAAGATTAGAGTTGCTGTTTACCATTGGTATTCATGCCATATCAGAGATTTATTTCAGATCTAAGGTTTATTTGTGGCTAAGGTGAGTGATTTGCATAGTTCCTCACTAATTATGGTTAATTAAGGGTAATTAGTGTTAATTAGCGAATTTAAACGTGATAAAATTCTGTAAAAATATTTATAAATTCTTAAATGATGTTTTAGACCTCTGATATGAACTTGGGTTAATTTGATTAAGTTTTGCTAATCCTATCATTAATTATGCTTGAACATGCTTAAGGGAAAATATGGGGGTTTGGCTATGTTTGATCCATTTTAACATATCATATTTATGTTTTGGTGTTTGAATCGCTATGACTGTATGGTATGCTTTGTGATTGATTAGAATAGTTAGAATGGTCGAAAACGCCGTCGAAAGGCGTAAAACACTCGCTGGAAAAAGTTGCAGAAAATTGTGCAGGCTTGCGGATCGGATTGGAGGGACGGGCTCGGATCGGAGGGATGGGCTCGGACCGGATAGTGGACTGGGCAAGGGATCACCGAACCGAACCGAGGCTTGGCACAAGGGAAAGTATGGCAAGAAGGAAGGTCACAATGGTCGAACTGGGATCGGA
The DNA here is from genome assembly GCA_030737875.1 of Allium sativum. Classification (NCBI taxonomy): domain Eukaryota; kingdom Viridiplantae; phylum Streptophyta; class Magnoliopsida; order Asparagales; family Amaryllidaceae; genus Allium; species Allium sativum. Next base: position 547,347,492 of record CM060922.1, read on the forward strand.
TCGACTGAAGGGAAGAGAAGGGGATCGAAACAGAAGAGGAAGGGGAAGTGGATCGGATCGGAGACCAGGAACCCGATCCGAACCGATGAAGCAAGGGTACACCGACCCGACCCGTCAGGGAGCACCCAAACCGAACCAATGTACTACGAAGGAACTTGAAGGCCACGACCCGACCCGGAGCACTTGGAAGGAGGCCGATCCGAATCGATCCAGTGATGACCAATAACCCGAGATGCAAAGGTAGTCCAAATGGAAGTTAGAGCTCATGATCCAGTTGGGAATTAATGAGTTCACTTCATGGTTGGGCTTTGCTGCGGGACGTGTGCTAAGGAGTTGTCGACGCTCATAACTTCGATTCACCATTGAGAAGGAATGATGGGCTACGTATCAGTGCAGTAGAGTCATCATGACTCGAGGGGAAAAGTGATCATAGCAAGACTATGAGCCAGTGCAGTGGAGCCGTTGTGACTCCATGGGGCAGAGTGGACATAGTAAAGGATTAGTAAGGCTATGAGCCAGTGCAGTGGGGTGTATACGACTCCATGGGGAAAAGTGGACATAGCGAAGGATTAGTGGCTATGGATCAGTGCAGTGAAGCCGTTGTGACTTCATGGGGCAGAGTGATCATAGCAAAGTATTGGGTGATCGAAGTGGTGGATATCATATGCTTTACACACTGAGTGAGAGAAGTGAGGATGGTTGCTATGCTTGATTGTTTGCCATCATTATGACATGCACACCCCCTCCCCCATTATCTTTACACCATTTGTTTAGTGGCACCTCAGAGTGTTGTACAGTATGTAGTGCTAACTCTTTGGTTGCAGGTCCAGGTTCAGGTATGGTTTAGTATACCTGTTATTGTGTCGTTTAGCTGCTTATCGCTCATACCAGACTTTTTGTCTGACCAAGAGTTTTGTCTCTTCTTATTACTCTGGGTGCTTTCACGAGCAGACTGGAGACAGGTTAGCTGGTGATGCACGAGTAACTGATCCGAAGGCGAGCAGGAGGCTTCCACGTATGATGTGTATATAGATATTCTCCCTGTGTCGTTGGTGCTCACTATTTGGGCATTAGTAGTGTACCTCCCTTATCTTGCTTTTACCTTTAGAGACAGTTTGAAAATTTGTAATAATGATGATGTGGAACATAAGCTATATCTGGATTTTCCGCTGCTTTGATAGTCTGTTTTCATCTTATGCACTGTGTCACCAGTTTTATGTCAAGTATGTTGTTATTATATTTTGTTCTATGCGCTGTGAGACATTCTACAGGTTCCTTGTTGATTCTTCGTCTTCTTCCTTTCGTTCTGACGACCGTCCCGTGCTAACTGGACATGTGTACAGCGCACTTATGGAGTAAATGTCGGTTGATACGGGGATGGGCCGTCACAAGAACCATCTGAAATGATTAAGTTATCAAAATTTTCAAGCCATTGTTTAGGTGCTTGTTTTAAACCATATAATGATTTATCCAATTTGCATACTTTATGTTCTTGATCATGTACTACAAATCCTTCAGGCTGGTCCATATAAATTTCTTTGTCTAGTTCACCATTTAGATATGCGTTTTTAACATCCATTTTGCATATTATTAAATTATGAATTGAAGCAAGTGAGATTAATACCCGAATGGATGTAATTCTAGTTACAGGTGAAAAAGTGTCGAAGAAATCTACATTTTCTCTTTGCTTAAAACCTGTAGCTACTAACCATGCTTTATATGTATCAACAGTACCATTAGGTTTTAATTTCTATTTAAACACCCATTTACAGCCTATAAATTTACAACCAGATGGTAAATCAACTAAATGCCAATTATTGGATTCTAAAGAATCCTTCTCATTATTTATAGCCTCTTGCCAAAAGTCGACATCTAAAGAAGATAAGGCCTCTTGGAGGTTTGAGGGATCCTCTTCTATAGAAAAAGCACAAAAATCTGAAACAAAATCTTTTACGGATCTTGTTCTTTTACTTCTTCTAGTTTCAGTTTTAGAATTTTCATTAAGTTTTGTTCTAATAGGCATACTAGAAGTGCCTCCACTATTCCTTAATTTAAAAGGAAATTTTGTTTCATGAAAATTAGCATCATTTGATTCAGTTATATTATGTGTATTTAGGTCAAAAAATCTGTATGCTTTGCTACTAATAGTATAGCCCATAAATACGCAATCATATGCTCTACTTGCCAATTTTATTCTCTTAGGGTCTGGAATGCGAACTTACACTAAACAGCCCCAAGTTCTAAAGTAGGTCACATTGGGTTTATAATTCTTTTAAAATTTCATAAGGTGAAATTTTATTCTTATATTTAGGGATACTATTCAGAACATAGCATACGATTAATAATATATCCCCCCACCAATGTTTTGTTACACCTAAATTTAATAAATTGGCAACTACTAATTCGGCAAAGGTCCTAATTTTTCTTTCAGCTTTACCATTCATTTCAGGTGAATAGAGTGTAGTTCTCTCATGAACTATATCATGTAATTTAAAAAAAAATCCAGAATTGAAGTAAATTCATATTTTGTTCCTTTATCACTTTAAATTAACGATTATATTAATTGGCCTCGTTAAAATAACGATTAGATTTCATTTAAAATAAACAAACGTTTAAATCAACCAATTGGTCCAATGTATAAATAATATTCAGCACACAACAAACAATTACCAACCATAACACACAAAACAAATCCCGACTTATTATATAAGTGGGTAAAAAATGAGTGAGTTATACTCTCTTTGATCTGTGTTGTATAACCAGCTCGTTCCAGTTAATTCCAAACCCGTTCAATTCAATTCTGTTCCATAATGCCGTGCTCGTTAATATGGTTCCAGTCTATCTTGAATCGGCCCATTCTGATAAGATATGAATGCGTTGTTAACGTTTAAAGTTAACCTCATTTTAATAACTAATTAATTTCTTAATTAATTTATTTAACCAACTAACTACTTTATTTTAAATATTACAGGCTGACTCCTTCATTCACCGCTTCGTATGTTCCTGCTATGTTCCAAATCATGACCGCAAATCCAGAACCTTAGCTAGTTAGTTTAAACACTGTTATGATTTAAATCTTATGTGATCAATAACAATTTAGAATTTAATTAATTAAATTTTAATATAGGTTGCACTAATTGCTTGTAAATAAACCACATTAGGCCATCTGGTTTATGTTACTGAAATTTGGCCTTCCTTGTTTTGCATGCCCGCGATCTTGCAGCCCATACTTCTACACATTTCAACCCAAAACTGGCCCACGTCAATTCTCCCTCCAAAGATAAGAATGGATCCGCCTTCACTTTATGCCAAATGCTCTTCAATTATCCCAGCCAACAAAACAGCCATACTGCCAAAAAAAATTTTGCAGCGCCACCCCTCCACCGTTGATTGGAGTTTCATCGGAAACCCCCAAATCGAGCGCCCTAGTCAGTTCCTCCCTCGGCATGAGCCTCATCACGCCTAACCCTACCATTATCCCATAGCTCGTCCATAAAGGTCACACTTTTCAAGTGAGATATGTCCTCTACACCACTTTAATTTCCATCAAAACCGATCAGAGTATATATCTCACTATCCTTTATATATTTGTTGTTTTATACTTTGTGAATAAGTGTGTAGAACGAGAGATTTATGGGGAGAAAGAATTGAATGGTTTACTTCCGTTCATTACTCCAAGCATGACTAGTTGGGTATTTTCAGTCACGAATTGAAGGAGTTGCGAAGTGAAAAACATCTGGCTTAGGGAAGTATTGCAGGGTATATATAAATAAACGGGGTTTTGAGGATAAGAACAATGTATGTTCAATAGACATATGCAGCTGTGTGTTTTCTCTTCATGTAGTAGTTATGCTTTAGTCTATTGATTTGAGAAGATTGAGGGGGAAAGACATACTGGGTTAAGAGCTTTATACATGTGTTGTCTCCTACCATAAGGTCTGCATGCTACCGGGAAGAATAAGTGTTCTGTATTTGCATATATACGTACAAGTAGGGTATGTATATATAAATTATGATAAATAACTTATAAAATATCGATAAATTATTAAATAAATTCCGAAACTATTAAATTCAAAAATAATAAATTATTATCGTCAGAAATATCCAACTGGAATAGTATATCACTTCAGATTTAATCAGTATCAAATTATAAATCAGTATCAACCAATTTCGAGTTAACCGATATCTAAATTATATAGAAAACCTTATTAAATTTATTTAATAAACGTTATCGTTTATAAACAATTTCCATAGCCACTATTTGAAAATTTAAATTGGACATAACTAACAATCTGTAAAGTGAAATCTCGATTTTTCTCCTTTATTAGAAAATTAAAATCAAATCGATTCAGACGATTCTTATTTCACAGAATTCTGACTTAGAATGGATACTGTATATTCAAATGAAATTTCAAATCGTAAATTACGAACTACTGCGATGTTACACACTCGTTTATAATTATATATGAATTAATCGTTCAAACTTCATTTTATAAACAATGTATATATTATAAATTCATTTATAAATTCTAAAACAATATTTGATAAAATAAAATAAAATAAATGTATTACAATGGAAAATACAGGACGTTACGTTCTTTCCCCCTTAAAAGAATTTCGTCCCCAAAATTACTAAGTAAGAGGAGTGCTCCAATCCTATTAAGTTGTCTAAAATCCAAACCATTATAAATCGAAAACCAGTTTATTATGGTTAATTAAAATATTCAAAATTTTCTATTATCTTACATTTTTGGAAAAATTTGGCTAAGTCTCCCCTGTACGGAGTGACTTCTGCGATATCGCAGGATCAACAAATATATATACATTGACCCACACAGTCGGAAAACAAAATTCAAAACCCAAAAATTTATATTTTCGCGTAGGAGTACCTTATATAAGCGTTATTAAGCATACCTTGCTCAATCTACGTGCAATCTACGCAACCAAAATTAATCCTCAAAGCCTCCTGGTACCTGTACTTAACTCCATTTAACACGTAAGTAATAATTACATGTAATTCTCCAACAATATTTCATTGATTAACAAGTATTGCTATACAGATTTTCAAAATCAAACATATAGCATCATTCAGGTGCAAACATAGGGTTGAATCATTCGGTTTCAATTCATATGTGATCCCATTCCAATTTATAATACTGAAATTCATTCCTTATCCTTTAATTCATTAAACTGTTATTAAACCATTAATGACTCATATTCAACCAATTCTACCTACAATTAGCAATCAATGCACAACCAACTTGACCAAATCAATTTAATTTACATCTAATATTAATATATACTTGGTTATCTTCAATTTGGTTATCAATCGGCTAATATCCGATTGATTTTCCCAATTATTATCCACTCTTAACTTCACTCAGCCAAGTTAATTCCAATTCATATTCAATTGACTAATTTATTTTCAAAAGTTAGTTTACTTCTATTTAAAAAACCAAATTTTGTTTTTACTTCCAAAAATCATCCAATTCCTATTCAAATTTTATTTAACTTATTTTTAAGTTAAATTATGATTCATTTTAATTCCAAATTAAAATTCCCATTCACAAATTTCATATGTGAAATCACTTCGGGTTATATTAAACCATTCAAATTTTTAATCCAGTTTGAATTCCATTCAAATTAACCAAACAAATCAATGTCTAAATAATTTGATATTAAACCATTCAAATTTTCAATCCAATTTGAATTCCATTCAAATCAACCAAACAAATCAACATTTAAATAATTTGATTAAAAAAAATTTCTGTACAAAAATATAATTTTGGAAAAATTATTTCATTTGCCCTCTTTACAAAACAATATCGTGTCAGTTGCTAGTTCAAAATTGAACCAATCAAATAACACAATACAAAACATTTGTATACAATCTACAAATACGCGCTCCCATATATATATATATACACATATATATATATATACACTCAACTCAATCTAGGGTATTACTAACCCCATCTCTATCGAGTTACGCTACAGAGCCAAGGTTATTACTAAACCTCATGCTCTTATACTGCTGTAACGACCCGAAGAATTCGACGCTCAAAGTTTGACAATAATACTTAAAAACTTGTATCACTTGCCAAAAATCAAGTAGCGAAAACACCAGATAGTTAATAGAAAGATATTAGAGGGTGAGATAAGGAAGAAAGAAATATTAGAATATAAAAAAAGAAGAACAACACAACAACATCAGAGTCTCACATCGTAGCGACATAAAATATAATATAAAAATAGAACTTTATTTAGAGCTTTGAAATAAAATTTACAATCATCAGAGTACCACTTATAGTCAACGCATCTTGTCAGTTATAATAATCTGACCTCATATATAACACACATAGTGATAAACACTAGATATCATATGTCTGAACACCTTCAGCTTGTCTTCGGACTTCACAACATCCAATATCCTGAACCTATAAAAACCCGGTCTAACCCGAGTATTACAAACGCCGGATCTGTTTGGTGAACCAAAGTGAGAAAACTCGCTAAGTTTATAGGCATCTTCCAACTTGATTTTAAAGTCAAAACATTTCATTTTGAAAGAAAAGAATAATCGTAAGACCAATCCACCCATAAACACGGATGGTTTTTACCTTACGATAAACCGAAATATTTTTGAAATCATATCTTATTCTGATATTTTAATAGTGTCTAAATACAAATAAATAACAATCTAACGAAATGCTTGCATCTCACGCTCCACATACATAATATGCAATCAAAACTGCGGGCGCTTATTGGAGATTGGGTTTACAACTACGACAAGGTATGGAACCACATTCTGATAGTGTATCTCTAGAGGGGAATAAACTGGGTTCAACAAGAACATCTTGCAACTCGGCTACACATGACCGACCACTCATTTTGCTTGAGTGTATCGAATGTATATCACCAACGGTTGGGAGCTACCCATAGTTTCACGAAAAGGGACAACATCAAAATAGATTAAAGAAGGAAATATATTTTCTCTAGATAGGTGATTATACACCCTACTTAGGAGCGACCCACTTAGCCATGCTGCCTACCCAATTTTTTTCATTTACTGGTTGAAGAGGCATGAGATTTAACTCTACCTTTTGAACATCACATCGCAATTCACTTTGAATGCCACATCGTCAGATCCATCAAATCACTAATTGACGTCTACAAAAATACTCGGGGAATTAAGCTAAGAGAAGAGTCTTCTCCGCAACCAACAGAGATACATTTGTGAAAATCAATGTATGTGACTCTTAAGAAATACTCTATTATACATCCGTCCATACAAGTCATCCAGGAACATGATGAACCAAAGATACCCTCCTACTACATCCTAGGTATCACCCTAGAGATTAGTAGCGAGTAGTCCTTGCAAATCCGTAGATTTCAACCATGACAAAACCCCAGTATATCTCCGCGCCGAATCAAATATTTTAAGTGATTCTTCCATTTATGAAGATCAACGGTCCTCGATTGCTTCGTCTCGATCAGCATCTGATATCTACCACATTTTTGTATTTGTCGGTCGGAATGGTATTCGAATATAAATTCGATCCCGGTCTTTCCGTACCAACAATCGTATCGGTTAGATTTGATAGTCGGTTATTTAACTATCAAATAAACAACCATTCAACCATAAAAATAAAATGAATTTACTAGTTCAGTACTCAACATCACTTGGCTTTTTTTTTTAAATAATTACCAAATAGTTTTAAAACTCATAAATCTTTCACTATTTCGAACATCGCATTTCACTTCTAATTTAACATAAAATTATTCTTAAAACTAATTCATTTTAATACTTAGGAAAAATCCTATAATCATACCCAATTTTCTGTTATATTATTATTTTCAAAACATTAGCTACATTATTACTCATCATCTAACATTGGGAAATCAATCTAATTTATCACTCGTAAAATAATGTTATGAAATCTATTTTTTGTTTCCTTAAACAATAACCAATACTTATTCTTATAGAATAATCCTATTTCAAAACTCCACTTTTCATTTCCATTTTACTCGAAAATATCGTTATATTTTCACGCAATCTCCTTCTATTTTCCTTTTCTTTGGAAATCTTATTTACATATGTTCTCGAGTCCTTTTATTCCCTTTTACTTGGGAAATCATATATTATATATACTCAAATCTTTTATTTCCGTTACTTCAACATTCATTAGTCTCTGATCGTAAATTGGTAAGAGAATAATTACCTAAGTATCAACCCCGAAGACTGAAATCAACATTAGAATTATATTTAGAAAATCACTCTACTCATCCAATCTACAATTAGGTTCTAATCCTTATCTAAACTCCTTATCAACTAATGTTATTCCATTTCAAATCCCCTCAACCATTTCCACTTTGAAAATCTCGTTTCAATTCCATTCATTTCACTTAATTTGTTTATTAAGTCTTGCCTATTTAAAATCGACGTTTTAACTCATCTCTTTTATAAATCTTATTAATAAACTCAGGTTTAATATAAATCCCTTCTTATATCTCGATTTCTTTCTTTTACTTAATCCAATGTTAAGTAAACGTTCATCTTAAGCTATCATATTTGCTTTAAAATCCTTTAATAACTTTATTCACAAAAACTTGGGTTTGAATATAAGTCTCGTTAATAAGCACCTTTCAAAAATTCAATTATAATTCATTGCAAAATTCGATTACTTACCTAAATGACTTCCGTAAAAAAAGAATCTATTAAATTAAAATAATCACTTACTTCAACATTAACTACTGTAAAATAGTTAATTGCTTTATTAACAAAAAAAATTCTTTTCAAAATCTTGTAAAACTTAAAACAAATATTCGTTAAATTATTTCATTAGATTAATTAAAACAAATTAATCAAATGCCCACTTTCAGTTAAAATAATTGATTTAGTCAACTCGACCCATAATTATCTCATTAATCAATTCCAATTTAAATATCCCATTTAACTGTTTCTTCAAAACAATTTATCCAACCATTAACCCTTAGGTTAATTTCTTCTCATTTGCTTATAAATCTTATCATCATAAGAATTTTCTTTATAAAACACTTTAATAAATGTTTATAAACTTAAATAATAAATAATAAATAATTATTTCTTTTAATAAACTTCCATTCTAAAATAATAGATTTAAGACTCTCTTTTCAATTATAAAATAAATTTTATAACTTCATTTTCTGTCGATTCACCTGTCGGTAAATCCACATTTATAAAATGATTGATTTTCAAGCCATGTGATGCCATTTACTCAACCTGTAACGACCCGTATTTTTGGCTGTTAAATATTTATTTTATTTTATTTGTAGCAATTTAGAATTTCTAAATGAATTTACAACATATATTTCTTTTATTTAATATATATGGACGAATAATTTAAAGGGATTTTTATATAAATAGAATATCATTTAAACCCAGAATTTCTAATATCGAGTTCAAGTTCTATACTGATTTTGAAATTGAAACTGTTGTGTTAACAAATATGATGATATTAATTATAGCTAAAAACTTGGCACTTTCAAAATATATCACTCGACACTTTCATTTGAGGAAAAAGAAGAGAAAAAAAATGGAATTTCTACTATTATACCAATGTGGTTCAAAAGTAGATTGAAAGGAGAATTTCGATTATTATTCTCTTAACAACTAGGGTATTGCCTTAGAATTCTGAATTTGTTTACCAACTTATCTTCTGTAACTAATCAAAGAAAAATGGTATATTAACCTACCCTTAAGTATTATTTGTGCTATTCATGTAACTAGAACTACACAGACTCAATGTAACCGCACAAGGGAATACACACGACCACGTAAATAAATTGTATTGAACTGAATCAACCGATATAATAGCAGAACGTGAACATGAATAAAAACTGAAATATATTCAACATGAAGATGCAACTATACCATTCAACACGTTCAACCATATATACATATATAATTACATAACTACATAATACAAAGAAAACAGTATACAATGACTGTACATTACAAAACAAATTATTACATAACAACTCATTTTAAAATAAATTCCTTTGCGCCTTGCTTTCTTTCCAGCAAACGTAAACCGTATGCCCTGATGATTAGCTGTAGGGAAACAATAAACCTATTAGTATATAGGAAATATAATTGAACAACTAAAAATGTAACAAAACAAAAATATATGTGAAGCTGAAAATTTCCAACAGAACGAAAGAAAATCAAATGACAACTAATGGACAGCATAGAAGCAGTGAAATAAATATAGAAATGGGTAGGTATTACTACAGGGGTAAGTACCAAAATAGCTAACCCATTCACATGGAAAACAAGATATAATCTATGTAGATTTCAAGCAGAAAAAGATATGTATATATTTACATCAAACTTTACAGTTAAAACAAGGTAGGTACTATCAAATCTATATAGGATTTTACCTATTAAAGAATTTATAGTGGACAGTGTATGGACAGTTAAGAAGAAAACCAATATATGTACCATCGATTTTTACAGGATCAAAGCAACTAGACATATCAATTTCTTTTAAAAATCATGAACAGAAGAAAAAAAGAAAGAGAAAAAGGAACATGAAACAGAAGTGAATCCATTCATATGAACAACTAAGCCTAGATGAACAGCTAAAGAAATGGAAATATAGGAATATCTAAGGAGAATCAAATTTATGTACATTTACATCTAAAACAGTACACACAGCAGAAAGCAAATCTACACATATATTTTTACCATCAATCTGTACAAACAAGTAAATTTATATATATATTGATTCATATATATATAATGCACAAATCGAATCCTTATAGGATACAGGGACTACCATATCTTTAAAAATCCAATGAAGAATCTAACATGTGACTTCAAAATCACTGATCAAACCCATAGCTAATCTAACCAAATCTACATTTACAGATTCGATGATATGTATATATATTTTCAGATACGATGCTACTATATATATATATTTTTTTTTAAAACACAGAAATTTACAGTTTCATAAAGAATCTGACTAGAAAAGGCATAGCTCAAAATCTAAATAAATCCATAGCCCACATATTCTACACAATGAACAGAAGTATAAAATCCCACAAAATCTCTGTTAAAATCCATCAATACCTATCAACCATCACCAACACGAAATCTGAAAAGATGAAAACACCCAATGGCCTAAGAAATTTAGCTGAGCCTACCTAGGGTAAACAACGATAGACGTTGATCATATCCATACTAAAATCAACACTATAAATAGACGCGTTCACATAGGGATGTTTCACCATTTTCAGAGAGCAATTCGAAACAAATACAGTGGAAAAAATCATTCAAACCTCTTATATAAAATCAAAACAGAAAAAAATTAGTTAAAATACTTAGCTTGCGGTGTCTGCACTTCGGATCCGTGTAACCTCGATGGATCCACTGTTGTTCAGCTCGAACCAAAGCTTAGGGTTCGGGAGGACTTCGATTGGAAGCCTCCGGTGACTTGTGGTGGCTTCCGAAGTCGTGGGGTTCGTCGCAGTGGGGTTCGATGGCCCTAGGAAGAGGCGGCATCGGTTTAAAGGCGAGAGGCGGTTAGGGTTTCTGCCATAATCGATTTTTCTGGAGACGTCGATTTTCTTTGTGGAGGCGATGGATTTTTTTTACTGAGGGTTTGAAGAAAAGTATGGGATCGGGTAGGGTTTTGATGGGGATAGTGGGCCTAGTCAAGTGGGCCGAAGTAAATGGTAAGGGCCTATCCTTTAATTTAAATATCAGATTTAATAATTACTTTACCAATTTGTTTAAGCGATATCTCCCACGTATTTTAACAGATTTAAACGAGGTTGGTTCCGTTAGAACCCTAGAGACGAGGAGATCGAGATGGAGCAGTGTCTGTTAGGACTGGAAGGACGGATTTTTTTTTTAAATTAAACGTTGTTTAATTTAATTAAAAACCAACGCTGAACGACCCAAACCAGTCAAAGTGAGTTAACCTCACTCAGTTTCTTCCCGTTTATATTTCATATAAATTGGGTTTTATTTCTGTGTGCTCTGATTTCTAGTAGTTGACCATCTGCTAGTTATAGATATTTATTTTTGATTTAATCAGTGGAATAAAACGGACATTTAATTCCAGTAAGTCATCAAACCTTGTTCGAATTCAATAAAGGAAATTTTCCCTTGATTGTTCACGTTTATAAAATGAACGTGATTGAAATGGTTTGAATTGTTGTGTAATCTGTTTGCTGATTGATGGGTGTTATTACCTGATAAAGGAAATAGTTTGATTGGACACTTGATTTGATCGATAACAGTTGAGTTGAAAATTCAACATGTGATTTGTTTTAACCAGTGAATATATTGGTTGAGTATGTTGGCATCACTGTCTAGAAGTCCATCATTATAAAATTATGGATTTTTATCGTCAAGAGAACTGACCGTATTGAGGTTATAAATTTAGTTTATAACCAAAATAAGGTTTAAATATATCATTTTGAATAAAGTGACTTTTAAAGAAAATAAGTATTATTATTATTATTCAAAGGTTTATAAGTCAGTAGTAAATTGTTTTGATAAAGTAGCCGTTTATGTTAGGAGAAAGTATAAGCAGATAAGCTGGGAATAACCGAACAGTTAAGAATTCGATTCATTTGTTTCGTAGAAACAATTATATGAAGTTATTTGAATTAATTATATTATTAATTAATTTAAAGGAGAAATTTAAATGGGATTGGTTTAAATTTTAAAAGAGATTATGAACGAGTTTTGTATCTGAACTCAAGTTTTATAATAAAGTTATAAAGGGGATTTAAGCGAACTTATAAGCTTAAATGGGAGGGTTACTTAACAATTTGATTAAGTAAAGGAAAATGAAGGTATAAAGGAGTTATGATTAACCTGAGATGAAAAACAAGGTTTACAAAGCGAATGAGAGGTGAAGGAATTGTTTTGGAATTAGAAATACTTAAGGGCGGTAATTGGACCTTGAGATTTCCCAGAGGGAAAAAGGAAATGGGAAAAAGGGGATTTATAATTAAGTTTGGAAAAAGGATTAAGTAATAAGGCCTGTGATAATAACCCAGTTAGGGAACAAAGTACTTAATCAAAATGGGAAGTTAATACGAGCAATGTTTTGGTAAGAAATTTAATAATCGATGGATTAAGCAATATTGGGTTTATTTTAAAAAGAGATTTCCAAAAAGATAAAGTGAATTTGTAAAGCTATAGTTTGGATTAAATAGTTAATTAGAATTTGATGTGATATTGGAATAAGATATTGGGGTTTGGATCATGACTTATATTTATCTGAAGGTAAGGACGTTGTTGATCAAGGTCTGAAAGGTAATTAAAATACCCCAACTTGAACGACTTCGAAATTATCTGAAGATGGTATTAGTCGTGGTGATATAAAGGACAGTAAAAGTTGATTATTTCATTTAAGAAATAATAATGCAATGTTTAGTGAAACATTGAGGTATATACATACAGAATGAGAATACCAAAGTTAAAAGGAAACAATAGGAGAATTTCCACAGAAGGGAAACGTAAGATTGAGTTTTATTCAAAAAGAATAAACACTGGAAGCTGTGAGGTAAATAGATGGAATATATTTCCCAATGTTGTTTTACGAATAATATGTTGGATTGAATTCTCTATTTTGGATTTAAATAATGTTTTAGCCAATGATTTGCAAACAATAGAAGAAAGGTAATTGAGATATTTTTCATAAATAAATTTTGTCAAATAAGAAGTTAAAACTGAGATTCCAATATATTGGAAATAAGAGGTTTTAATTAAAAGCCAAGAAGTGCTGAATACTGAACCAGTAAAATGCTATTTTTGTCTCATGATTTGATGGTTGTTTTTATTTGATAGTTAAATCACCGACTATCAAATATGGACTATCCGTTTGTCGGTACGGAAAGACCAGGATCGAAGTTATATTCGAAAACCATTCCGTCCAACAAATACGTAAATATAGAAGGCGCCAGACGACGATCGAGATGGAGCATCGAAGACCATAGATTTTCATAAAACGGAAGAACCACTTACAATCTCTGATTCGACCCAGAGATATACTGGAGTCCTGTCGTGGTTGAAATCTGTGGATTGCAAGGACTGCTCGTTATTGATCCATGGGGTGATTCCTATATTGGATGCAGTAAGAGAGTGCCTTCGGTTCATCCTGTTCCTGGATGACTTGTATGGACGAGTGTCTGACAGAGTATTTCCAAAAGGATCGCGTACGTTGATTTCTTCAAACGTGCCATTGTTGGTTAGCTCCCAACTAGAGTATTTTTGTGGTCGTCAATTAGCGATATCTAATGGATTTGACGATGTGGCATTCAAAGTGAATGGTGTTCAGATGTGCTAAAAGGAAATTCAAACCTCAAGCCTCACAGCCCGTAGATGACAAAAATCGGGCAGGCAGCATGGCTATGTGGGTCGCTCCCATTAGGATGTATAATCACCTATCTAGAGAAATTCCTTTTGCTTCTTTAATCTATCGATGTTGTCCCTTGTCGGGAAGACGGTGGGTAGCTCCCAACCGTTGGTGATATACATTCGATACACTCAAGCGAAATGAGTGGTCGGTCATGTGTGGGCTGGGTTGCAAGACGTTCTTGTTGAACCCAGTGTATTCGTCTCTAGAGATACACGATCGGCGGGTGGTCCCATACCTTGTCATAGTTGGAAATCCAATCTCCAATAAGTGCCCGTGGTTTTGTTTGTATACTATATGTGTAGAGCGTGAGATGCAAGAGTTCTACTAGATTTGATATTACTTGTATTTAGACATTATCATAATATCAGACAAGTTATTGATTTCAAACTGTTTTGGGTTATCGTAAGGTAAAAACCGTCCGTGTTTATGTGTGGATTTGGTCTTACGATTATCCTTTTCTTTCAAAAGGATTTAACTGAAAAATCAAGTTGTGTGATATCTTAATACTGTGCGAGTTTATCTCACTCTGGTTCACCAGACTGACCCGGTGTTTTGTAAATGCTCGGGTTAGCCCGGGGTGTACAGGTTCAGGTTATCAGGAACTGTGAAGTCCAGTGACAAGCTGAAGGTGTTCAGATGTATGATTACTATTCCGCTGTGTGTTGTATATGGGATAGGCTACTAAAACTGTCCCGATGTATATTGTACTCTGATATTGTAAGTATTTTAAAAAGCTCTCAATGAAGATTTGTTTCTGTATTATATTTTGTTCTGCTGCGATGTGAGACTCTGTGTTGGTGCCCCTTCTTCTTCTATTCTAACTTTCTTTCTTTCTTAGCTCACCCTCTAAATTCTTTCTAATAACGTCCAGTAGTTTCGGTGGTTGGAAGGTCGACATGAGTTCAGTAAAGGTGTTTATGTTGATTTTCAGGGCCGAAAATCTCTGGGTCGTTACAGTGGTATCAAAGCTATTGGTTGAGTAGTAACTTTAGCTCTGTGGCGTAACTCAATAGAGATGGGGATAGCAACACCCTAGATTGAGTTTGAGTGTATATATATATGAGAGCGTATTTGTAAATTCTGTATAAAAATGTTTTATATATTGTGTCATTTGACCAGTTCAACTTGGAATTAGCAACTGACACGATAATGTTTTATAAAGATGGTCGGAGGAAATAATTTTGGCCATATTATATTTTGTAAAGAATAAGTTTTTGATTGATTTTGAGTTGCTGGATTTGTTTGAATCAGATTCAGATTAGACTGTATTTTAAGTGGTCTAATATAACTCTAATTTTCATATATAAAATTGGAAAGAGAAAATGAATAACGTTTGAAATAGAAATTAAAAATTGAATTTGAAATGATGGTATATAAATTAGAGAAGAAAAATAGTTAATTGAATATGACTTTGAAACTTAACATGGTTAAGAGTTGGATATGGAATTTAAAACTTGGAGTTGGAAATCAAAGTTGTTTGATCTGATTGATTGGATTGTGAGTATGATGGATTAAATAAATTCATCAAACAGGAAAATAAGTAAATTGAAAACAAAGATAATAGAATGCAATATAACGACTTTGAATTTGAAATAAAACTGGGAGGATTTAACTCTATAATGATCATTGAATATAGAGCTTAATGTAGATTGAAAATGAAAAGGCGGTTAATTGCTTTGAAATTTGGATTTGGTTGCTCGACAAAAGGGTAAATATTAACCATGTGGATTGGTGATTTGTTTTATTACCCCGAGCGGGTACTCGTTTGGTTTTTGTTTTCTTGGATCGAAGTGAAGCCCAAAGTGGCGTTTGCAGTTGGTTGGGTTGAGCAACGCAACGGAGATGTTGGCGAATCCTTCATGAATTTTATAACTTAGAATTTTGAAAATAATTCTGTAATTATTTTGAGAATGATTGGGATTGGAACATTCCTTTTACTTAGCAATTTCGAGGACGAAATTATTTTAAGGGGGAAGGAATGTAACGACCCGTATTTTTGGCTGTTAAATATTTATTTTATTTTATTTGTAGCAATTTAGAATTTCTAAATGAATTTACAACATATATTTCTTTTATTTAATATATATGGACGTATAATTTAAAGGGATTTTTATATAAATAGAATATCATTTAAACCCAAAATTTCTAATATCGAGTTCAAGTTCTATACTGATTTTGAAATTGAAACTGTTGTGTTAACAAATATGATGATATTAATTATCGCTAAAAACTTGGCACTTTCAAAATATATCACTCGACACTTTCATTTGAGGAAAAAGAAGAGAAAAAAAATGGAATTTCTACTATTATACCAATGTGGTTCAAAAGTAGATTGAAAGGAGAATTTCGATTATTATTCTCTTAACAACTAGGGTATTGCCTTAGAATTCTGAATTTGTTTACCAACTTATCTTCTGTAACTAATCAAAGAAAAATGGTATATTAACCTACCCTTAAGTATTATTTGTGCTATTCATGTAACTAGAACTACACAGACTCAATGTAACCGCACAAGGGAATACACGCGACCACATAAATAAATTGTATTGAACTGAATCAACCGATATAATAGCAGAACGTGAACATGAATAAAAACTGAAATATATTCAACATGAAGATGCAACTATACCATTCAACACATTCAACCATATATACATATATAATTACATAACTACATAATACAAAGAAAACAGTATACAATGACTGTACATTACAAAACAAATTATTACATAACAACTCATTTTAAAATAAATTCCTTTGCGCCTTGCTTTCTTTCCAGCAAACGTAAACCGTATGCCCTGATGATTAGCTGTAGGGAAACAATAAACCTATTAGTATATAGGAAATATAATTGAACAACTAAAAATGTAACAAAACAAAAATATACGTGAAGCTAAAAATTTCCAACAGAACGAAAGAAAATCAAATGACAACTAATGGACAGCATAGAAGCAGTGAAACAAATATAGAAATGGGTAGGTATTACTACAGGGGTAAGTACCAAAATAGCTAACCCATTCACATGGAAAACAAGATATAATCTATGTAGATTTCGAGCAGAAAAAGATATGTATATATTTACATCAAACTTTACAGTTAAAACAAGGTAGGTACTATCAAATCTATATAGGATTTTACCTATTAAAGAATTTATAGTGGACAGTGTATGGACAGTTAAGAAGAAAACCAATATATGTACCATCGATTTTTACAGGATCAAAGCAAATAGACATATCAATTTCTTTTAAAAATCATGAACAAAAGAAAAAAAGAAAGAGAAAAAGGAACATGAAACAGAAGTGAATCCATTCATATGAACAGCTAAGCCTAGATGAACAGCTAAAGAAATGGAAATATAGGAATATCTAACGAGAATCAAATTTATGTACATTTACATCTAAAACAGTACACACAGCAGAAAGCAAATCTACACATATATTTTTACCATCAATCTGTACAAACAAGTAAATTTATATATATATATTGATTCATATATATATATATAATGTACAAATCGAATCCTTATAGGATACAGGGACTACCATATCTTTAAAAATCCAATGAAGAATCTAACATGTGACTTCAAAATCACTGATCAAACCCATAGCTAATCTAACCAAATCTACATTTACAGATTCGATGATATGTATATATATTTTCAGATACGATGCTACTATATATATATATATATTTTTTTTAAACACAGAAATTTACAGTTTCATAAAGAATCTGACTAGAAAAGGCATAGCTCAAAATCTAAATAAATCCATAGCCCACATATTCTACACAATGAACAGAAGTATAAAATCCCACAAAATCTCTGTTAAAATCCATCAATACCTATCAACCATCACCAACACGAAATCTGAAAAGATGAAAACACCCAATGGCCTAAGAAATTTAGCTGAGCCTACCTAGGGTAAACAACGATAGACGTTGATCATATCCATACTAAAATCAACACTATAAATAGACGCGTTCACATAGGGATGTTTCACCATTTTCAGAGAGCAATTCGAAACAAATACAGTGGAAAAAATCATTCAAACCTCTTATATAAAATCAAAACAGAAAAAAATTAGTTAAAATACTTAGCTTGCGGTGTCTGCACTTCGGATCCGTGTAACCTCGATGGATCCACTGTTGTTCAGCTCGAACCAAAGCTTAGGGTTCGGGAGGACTTCGATTGGAAGCCTCCGGTGACTTGTGGTGGCTTCCGAAGTCGTGGGGTTCGTCGCAGTGGGGTTCGATGGCCCTAGGTGTTGGATCTAGAATAACCCTAGAGGGGGGGTGAATAGGGTTTTTCACAGTTTTTAAATGAATTAAAAAACTTAACGAGATATATAATAATAAACTGATCACAGAAAATAGCAGAAACTGAAATGCAGAAAATAAATCACACACAGATGTACCCAGCTTCGGCAAAACCCTGCCTACTGCTGCATTTCTAAGGTTTCTACTAGGTGATAGAACAGTTCCCGCATACAAGACCATGTACACTCGCAAACCCTGCTCCTATTCTAACCCTATGCTCAAACCCCTAGACTGATCTAAACCCCTAGATCAGATTTCCCGAATTACAAAACCTGTAACTCGTAACTCAGATTTACAGACTCTGAAACTGACAGTCAACTCCTTGACTAAATCCCCCTAGATTTTACAGACCTAGAACTGTTCAGAAATGATTTTACAACACAATAAAAAAACAGAATGTAAAACAAAACAAAAAAAATGTAAACCCTAGTTCTTAAAATAAAACAAAAAAGGAGTTTATATTAAAGGGGTCATCCCCTTTTCCTATTAAAAAACGGCCGGCCCATTTTCTTTTCTTGCTTCATTCTTCTGCCCGATCCTCTTTTGCCTCTGAGAAAAAAAATATTGCGGCTAGGGTTTTCTAGGTTTTTTGAAATCCACCCAAATCCGAATCGATTGCTTGATGAAAAGACTAATCTCTGAAGCTCGAATTCATTGCTATGTGATTCCTCGATTGCGGCTTTATCTGATTTGGGACTTTTCCCTGGCGATCGAAACTCTTGGAAAATTGTGAGTACCTTCTGATTTAAAATTGATTTCACTGAATTTTTGGAGTTGATTTTTTTTTTTGTGTGTTCCTCCTTCTATGCCAGGGATGAAATCGGTGTTAAATAGGGATAAATAGAAACCCTAAATTTGATCTCTGATTTCGCTATATTGACTTGACTGATTGAAAGCTTTCCTCTTTTGGTTTGCTTTCGATTTAATTTTGATTTGCTGCCTTAATATGCCTCAATTTAAACACTGACTTGCTCGAGAAAGAATTGCTGAATTTGTTGCCATGAATGAATCCTTGTGTGATGTTTCTGCGGTTGCCTCTTTTGTGATTTTGGCTTGAATACTGACCTGCGTTGTAAATTAATGTACAAATGACTTGATGAATTTCTGCGTTGCTTTCCCCTTTCGATTTGATCTGTAATGCAATGAAGTAATTCTGGAAACATGCTTTGCTGTCCCCTCTTTGTTGCCGTGAATTTACAAATAATTTGTTTCCATTTTTGCTTGCGTAATTTCTATTGCCATGGTTTCCTCTTTTGCTCTGCACAATTTAGATTGGGTTTGTTGCCTAGAATGTGAACTTGATTTCCTCAAATAAACCTGGAAACAAATTTATCCCTTTTTGGATTATTGCCTTAAAGTTTCCATGACTGTTATAAAAAAAAACTGGAAACTAATTTCAATGCTCTGCATATTAAAACTTTTGCCAAAAATCTTTCCATGCATTTGATTCTCTGTAAAAATTGAATTTGAGATTTTCTGGAAATGAGTCTTAATGCCAAGTTTGGAATGTTAATTTATATCTTGCCAAAACATGTACGGTGATTTCATAATTCTGAAAACTTGCCAAACGGATGTATTGCCTGCATTGATTAATTGACCAATATTGTGGATCATGACTGTTTTTCATGTGTGCACCATTCACCATGCTGAGCAATGCTGCTTAAACTTCACTGCTATTTGTACTGTGATCTGCCCTGTTTATTTTTATTTGATTCATTTATAAAATCACTTGTTGTAGCTCCTATCATGTCTGAACCAGTATGCTTGATATTTTTCTGATCATTATTACATGTCCGTTCAGCCATGCCATGCTGTAGAAACCATGTTTAACCTGTTGTATTGTTTGCATCGCTGTGTGAGCTTCTTGTGCTCAATCCTGTACTTGTTCTCGACCTTGCATGTTCCCTTAAACCGTTATATGTATCACTTATATACATGTGGTTTCCAGTTGCCATTTGCATTGAGCATTGTTGTTGCTGAACTGAACATGCTTTCACCTATTTCCATGTATCATATTCATCATGTTTGTGTGATTGCCTATGCACTGCTAAGCCTTGTTTGTTGTTGGCACACATCATGTAGTGTTTTGACACTTGTAGCATGAATAACTTGTCCTGAATTTGATGCTCAACATCTTTGTAAAACTGCCTCGACCACTTTGATTTGTTCACAACTGATTTGAATACCATGCTTACATGTATATGCTGAGTACCCATCATCTATGCACCTGTGTGTATTCTTGTATACATGCAATTTCTACTCTCACTTGAATTGAAAACGTGCATGCTGAAGTCATGGTAAATGCCACTTGAACTTGCTGTTATATCACCAACATGTTGTTGCCTTTGAATTGCCGCCTGGACTATTTCATACTTGCACTGATTTTGTTGCACTCTGACACTTTGAAGATTGTTGTGTGAACTTGACATTTTAACACATGCTGAGGCTCTTTTGAGCTTTGCCATATTTGCTGTTTCACCCCTACAACATACTTTAGCAACGTGATCTTGTGCACCCACTTGAGACTGACTTGTTATTGCTCGACCACTTTGTTAAGACCATACACTTTTGCTTTTACCTTTTCTTTTTTTTTTTTTTTTTTTTGCACTTGAATGTTTGCTCCATATATTTGGCTGATCTGCCATAGTTTGCTGCTTTATACCACCATATTTTGGTTGTTTTGAAAATGAACTTGATCTCGACCAATTTTTCTTTGTACTTTGAGATGTGATGACTTTGTTTTCATGTGCGCTGAGTCGAGAAGGTCCACGTGGCTACTCCTCAGTTGCACACTGAATTGGCATGGCAGTGCACACGTGTATTTTTATATACGTGTGTATATGCAGCCAACAGACAAGATTTCCTGTCCCTGTACTATATACAAACTGGCTAGACACAGATGAATCAGATCAAGTCATGAAAAATGATGAGAAACACACTAGAAATCTGAGGCAAATAAAATTTCAAAAATAAAATTCAAATCTGCATGTATTTAGTTTTTATTTCTATTGCAGTGTACTGTGTGTGTGTTTCTGTATATGACAGGTATGAAGACTGGACTGAATGCAGAAAGCTGTAAAGACAAAAGCTAAAAGACAGAAGACTGTGAATGTATAAGTGAAAGAAATACCGAGTGTTGAGTGATATAGTGAGGAGCTAATTTATATGAAAAAGTGATTGTACTGATTATTTGTAATAAACAAATTTGTTTGAAATAAAATATCATTTTATTGTTGTCAAACAAGCTTGTCTATTATATTCTGTTTATTTACTGAGTACAATAAACTGTGATGTGATTTAAATAGTGGAGTTGTAAAAAGCTGTACTGTTTGAATGTTGAAATAGAATATTATACTCAAATAGAATACATTTTGAATGTTCAATTCTAGTGCAGTTGTATTCCATTTAAATATGAATATTATATTCCTGCCTGTGATGTATATTAACAGTACGATTTCAAACACATTTATAATGAATATTTATTTGGTTGTTATCATCAAACAAAAATCATATAATAGTGTAACGACTACGTCATATACAACACTAGGAAGAGGCGGCATCGGTTTAAAGGCGAGAGGCGGGTAGGGTTTCTGCCATAATCGATTTTTCTGGAGACGTCGATTTTCTTTGTGGAGGCGATGGATTTTTTTTACTGAGGGTTTGAAGAAAAGTATGGGATCGGGTAGGGTTTTGATGGGGATAGTGGGCCTAGTCAAGTGGGCCGAAGTAAATGGTAAGGGCCTATCCTTTAATTTAAATATCAGATTTAATAATTACTTTACCAATTTGTTTAAGCGATATCTCCCACGTATTTTAACAGATTTAAACGCGGTTGGTTCCGTTAGAACCCTAGATACGAGGAGATCGAGATGGAGCAGTGTCTGTCAGGACTGGAAGGACGGATTTTTTAAATTAAACGCTGTTTAATTTAATTAAAAACCAACGCTGAACGACCCAAACCAGTCAAAGTGAGTTAACCTCACTCAGTTTCTTCCCGTTTATATTTCATATAAATTGAGTTTTATTTCTGTGTGCTCTGATTTCTAGTAGTTGACCATCTGCTAGTTATAGATATTTATTTTTGATTTAATCAGTGGAATAAAACGGACATTTAATTCCAGTAAGTCATCAAACCTTGTTCGAATTCAGTAAAAGAAATTTTCCCTTGATTGTTCACGTTTATAAAATGAACGTGATTGAAATGGTTTGAATTGTTGTGTAATCTGTTTGCTGATTGATGGGTGTTATTACCTGATAAAGGAAATAGTTTGATTGGACACTTGATTTGATCGATAACAGTTGAGTTGAAAATTCAACATGTGATTTGTTTTAACCAGTGAATATATTGGTTGAGTATGTTGGCATCACTGTCTAGAAGTCCATCATTATAAAATTATGGATTTTTATCGTCAAGAGAACTGATCGTATTGAGGTTATAAATTTAGTTTATAACCAAAATAAGGTTTAAATATATCATTTTGAATAAAGTGACTTTTAAAGAAAATAAGTATTATTATTATTATTCAAAGGTTTATAAGTCAGTAGTAAATTGTTTTGATAAAGTAGCCGTTTATGTTAGGAGAAAGTATAAGCAGATAAGCAGGGAATAACCGAACAGTTAAGAATTCGATTCATTTGTTTCGTAGAAACAATTATATGAAGTTATTTGAATTAATTATATTATTAATTAATTTAAAGGAGAAATTTAAATGGGATTGGTTTAAATTTTAAAAGAGATTATGAACGAGTTTTGTATCTGAACTCAAGTTTTATAATAAAGTTATAAAGGGGATTTAAGCGAACTTATAAGCTTAAATGGGAGGGTTACTTAACAATTTGATTAAGTAAAGGAAAATGAAGGTATAAAGGAGTTATGATTAACCTGAGATGAAAAACAAGGTTTACAAAGCGAATGAGAGGTGAAGGAATTGTTTTGGAATTAGAAATACTTAAGGGCGGTAATTGGACCTTGAGATTTCCCAGAGGGAAAAAGGAAATGGGAAAAAGGGGATTTATAATTAAGTTTGGAAAAAGGATTAAGTAATAAGGCCTGTGATAATAACCCAGTTAGGGAACAAAGTACTTAATCAAAATGGGAAGTTAATACGAGCAATGTTTTGGTAAGAAATTTAATAATCGATGGATTAAGCAATATTGGGTTTATTTTAAAAAGAGATTTCCAAAAAGATAAATTGAATTTGTAAAGCTATAGTTTGGATTAAATAGTTAATTAGAATTTGATGTGATATTGGAATAAGATATTGGGGTTTGGATCATGACTTATATTTATCTGAAGGTAAGGACGTTGTTGATCAAGGTCTGAGAGGTAATTAAAATACCCCAACTTGAACGACTTCGAAATTATCTGAAGATGGTATTAGTCGTGGTGATATAAAGGACAGTAAAAGTTGATTATTTCATTTAAGAAATAATAATGCAATGTTTAGTGAAACATTGAGGTATATACATACAGAATGAGAATACCAAAGTTAAAAGGAAACAATAGGAGAATTTCCACAGAAGGGAAACGTAAGATTGAGTTTTATTCAAAAAGAATAAACACTGGAAGCTGTGAGGTAAATAGATGGAATATATTTCCCAATGTTGTTTTACGAATAATATGTTGGATTGAATTCTCTATTTTGGATTTAAATAATGTTTTAGCCAATGATTTGCAAACAATAGAAGAAAGGTAATTGAGATATTTTTCATAAATAAATTTTGTCAAATAAGAAGTTAAAACTGAGATTCCAATATATTGGAAATAAGGGGTTTTAATTAAAAGCCAAGAAGTGCTGAATACTGAACCAGTAAAATGCTATTTTCGTCTCATGATTTGATGGTTGTTTTTATTTGATAGTTAAATCACCGACTATCAAATATGGACTATCCGTTTGTCGGTACGGAAAGACCAGGATCGAAGTTATATTCGAAAACCATTCCGTCCAACAAATACGTAAATATAGAAGGCGCCAGACGACGATCGAGATGGAGCATCGAAGACCATAGATTTTCATAAAACGGAAGAACCACTTACAATCTCTGATTCGACCCGGAGATATACTGGAGTCCTGTCGTGGTTGAAATCTGTGGATTGCAAGGACTGCTCGTTACTGATCCATGGGGTGATTCCTATATTGGATGCAGTAAGAGAGTGCCTTCGGTTCATCCTGTTCCTGGATGACTTGTATGGACGAGTGTCTGACAGAGTATTTCCAAAAGGATCGCGTACGTTGATGTAACACCCCACACCCGCTACGGTCACTCACTAAGGGAATGCCATAACATCGGTGGAGTATTTTAAGTGAATATAGAACAGAAAAATTACAACAAGACAGATATAAGTAATACTTGAGAATTTAAAACATCATTTCACTACAGCGGAAAGTAAAACATGTTTGGTTACACCAAAACCATAATAAGAGTCAAGTACAAAATATCCATCCTGATAAATAAAAGTACATAATCCCAATACATGAACTGATAGCCATAAAAGAAAAGATAAACTGAGCTTTACATCCATGGTCCAAGCTCCAAAAGATAGATAAAGCAGTCTGATCAAAGCCCACTAGTGCTAGGCCCACTCTGATAACCTGAGGGTTGGGAAAAAGATAAAAACAACGGGGTCAGACATAAGTCTGAGCGAGTCCTATAACTTTAACAATACAATCGTTAAAGTAACCAGAGTAAGACATAAGCTTGATATACGGTAACGACTGGTGATAAATGGCTACACTAAGCAGCTAACTAGACTTAGGATGAACTAAGATAACCGTAAAGACGCATTTACCCACCCAAGGATAATTACTACACTGCACCACCCCAGATCTACCCACCCAAGGGTAATTCCTACACTGCACCACCCCAGTTCTACCCACCCAAGGGTAATTCCTACTTAAAGGTTGATCCCTCTAAGTGTACTTAGTAATTTTTAATAGTAGTTTCGTGTACCCCTAGCTGACTACATAGGTGCCGTCTGCCCCTATCTCCACTAGGTGTACTCACTACTCCCCAAGCGATCGGCTCCCTAACGTAGATACCCGTGCTGGCCCCACAGTGTGGTGTATCATTCCCCAAAGTGGCAACCTGATAATATCAACGGTGCACGGCTTATACCTACACGATGCAACAACGTCTTACTTACCAGCCCGAGTCCACACACGCATATGAAACCCGTTGGACTTGCGTTGCCACCGCTAACCCATTTTGGCCTCTTACAGTCAAGCCCAATATGCGTGTCCCATCCTCGACTTGGGTCGAGCCCACAAAGATACATTTGGGATATTGGTTGAAATGGGCCCCCACAAGCTACCCACCTAAGCTTGTCATTTCTAGTGAATCCCACTTAACCCTTTAACCATGTCCACTTACATGTTATAAATTTTGGTTAAGTCATTTAATCATACTTTAATTGTCACTCAAGGCACCCACTACATTTCCACATGCCACCCAAGGCACTTACTTGATTCCCACATGCCACCCAAGGCACTTACTTAACCCTTTAATCATGTTTAATTACATGTTCCACTTTGGTTAAGTATTCTAATCGTATTTTCTATTGCCACCCAAGGCAACCCACTAGTTTCCTCATGCCACCCAAGGCACCCCCACTAGTTACTATACGCCACCCAAGGCACTCACTTAACCCCTCATGCCCCACTACATGCTAATTTGGTTAAGTGTTTCTTAATTAACTAAGATCGTAACCTTTGTAAAGACCTCTCACATTAGACTGTCTTTTATGGCAGCTGGATATGCCGGTTGGTTCCGGGCAGCCTTACACCATAACAGAGTCTAACCTCGTGTCTTTACACTTGTCACGTATTTAGTTTATGACTAAGACCTCTCACATTGGGCCAATCATTTGTAGCCGCTGGATTTGCCGGTCGGTTCCGGGCAGTTTTATGCTACAAAAGGGTCCAACCTCGTGTCTTAGTCGATTAATTACACCTAATTAATCACCCCCATAATTTGTATTAATTATCCCTAATTAATTACAAATTTCAAGAATATGGGTAGACCTAACTCAATAGGTAAATTCCCAATTCCATAATATGGGTAGACCTAACTTAATAGGTAAATTCCCAATTATGTCCATTCACTTTATGTTATGCTTAAGCATACCCATTTCACACCATTTTATTAACATGCATATTAACCCCATCGTTCCCCACGTAATTCGTTCTCATAACATGACATAATAAAGGGAAGATTCATCACAAATGCCATGGGTTTAACCAACATAGCATATAACTTTATCATGGGTTTAAAAGGTGTCAACTTGCATATTTGAGCATACATTAAACCCAACTAGCATTTAACCCAAACTTGCACGAAGCACATATGTCACAAAGGGGGGTAACTTGCATATGATTCTTATGTCATACAAAGGTGTGAACTTGCATAGCATGTCACATGTTAACTTGCATGTAACCAAACACATAACTTGCATAACATGTTACTTATGAACTTGCATATAATCATGCACATAACTTGCATATAACCAAACACTTAACTTGCATAACATGTTACATATGAACTTGCATATAATCATGCACATAACTTGCATATAACCAAACACATAACTTGCATAACATGTTACATATGAACTTGCATATAATCATGCACATAACTTGCATATAACCAAACACATAACTTGCATAACATGTTACATATGAACTTGCATATAATCATGCACATAACTTGCATATAACCAAACACATAACTTGCATAACATGTTACATATGAACTTGCATATATATGTATGACATACAAAGGTAAATTCGCATATGTTATGCATATCACTAATCCAAACAACTTGCATAAATTATGCATATTATAGATCCAAACTCATAGGTTAAACTTGCATGTCATGTCACTTATTTCACACATGATTTTAGCATAAAACCAAGCATTTAACTTGCATAAAACCAAACACTTAGCATGCATAAAACCAAATACTTAGCATGCATAAAACCCACCACTTAACATGCATAAACCCAAACACTTAACTTGCATAAACATAGTGTCATCATGAATAAGTGTTAAACATAGTGATTAGCAAACTAGCATCATAACATATGACCTAAAACCCATTGATCCGCAAGCAAAACCATATGATCTCATCACATCTCATCTACTTAGTTTAGCAATTGATTATTAAAGTGATAGAAACTCACAAACTCCAAGATTAGCTCCTTAGATAGTTGCTAGAGTTGAAGTAGAGGTGGATTAGTAGTTGATTAGCTTGCCATCCTCTTCTCTAATTAGTGGAGGCTCCTTCTAAGTTGCATTTTGGCGGCATGATGGCATAGATTCTATTTTTAGTATGGATTAGGGTAGTCTTAGGGTGTATTTATAGGATTAGGTTGTGTTTTAGACCCTTAGATTAACCCTAGGTTAGTTTAGGTCCATCAGATTTCGTCCCAAGCCCTCCAACCCAGCCCAAAACTCAACCAGGTGCACCCAGGCCAGAATCAGCCGACAGGGCAAGTCGACAGCCCTGTCGACTGCCAAGTCGACAGGCATGTCGACAGGCAAGTCGACAGGCCTGTCGATAGCCAAGTCGACTTGGCTGGGCGGGAGTTTTCCCGCCTGGCCCCCATTTCTGCATGTTTCGAAATTCAAATTTCCCGAAAAATTCTTTGGGCCTTAACCGGGTCATACGGACTCCGATTTACAAAATTTCGAACTCTATTTCACGTATTTTTCCGAGACGAACACAATGACGTAACCCGTTTCCCCTGATTCTCACATCTGAGATTATTAATTCTGTAATTAGTGAATATCAGTGTTAACTGAAATTCGGGGTGTTACATTCTCCCCTCCTTAAAGGATTTCGTCCCCGAAATCTCCAAGTTTAAGGAGAATGCATATCCTACCATCCAAACAACCATCTACTCAATCCATCAAACACGGGCATCCATTGTCCTTAAAACAATTTCTACTGATGTATGAGCATATGCAAAAAGTGTGTGTATATGTTCCCTATCTAATGTATGAACATATGCAAACCGTGATAGTGCCATGCATCCAATATGTATGCGAAAGAACCCTATCGACACATACTATATCTACATGAGTGCACAATCATTCACCAAAATGCATCATCCATATGATAACACAACCATTATACATCCATAAATATAGCTACCTACACACAATTATATGCAATATGCAATATGAAGTGATTGAGCCGATCTAGTGTCTAGAGTGTGTGTATATGCATCCACGAGCAACCACTAGCAAACACTTGCATCCACATGCATCCATCAATCATAACATGTCTCAAACACATGTTTCAACCATAGGTTTACCCTATCTAAAGGTCAAAGGTACTAACGAGAGGACATACTACAGATAAGATAAGTACTAGACAAACGATAAAGGAGAAGTTAAAAGACATACCCTCAAAAAGGAATGGGTATAATGAACGCATTTTCGCTTCCGTCTCCCAAGTAGCGTTGCTCTCATCTTCTCCCCATTGCACTTTGACTAGTTGAACCTCCCTGTTTCTCATCCTCTTAATCTCTGACCCAAGGATGCGTGTAGGAGCTCGTCGAATAGTCGCATCACGCTCTATCTCTACTTCTCTAAGCAAGCTCGGCTCTACCACCTCTGCGGTCTCATGTAGGCACTTCCTCAAATGTGACACATGGAATACATCATGTACACTACTAAGTCTGTCGGGCAACTCCACTCTATAGGCCATCTGTCCAATCCTTTCCTTAATAGGAAACGGTCCAACTAACCTTGGTGCTAACTTCCCAACAGATCCAAAGCGAACCACATTCCGTAACGGATATACTTTGACAAAGACCATGTCCCCAACATCAAACTCAAGATCCGTCCTCCTCTTGTCTACATAAGATTTCTGTCTGTCTTACGCCGCTTTCATCCTTCTTCGAATCAAATCAATCTTTTCCGAAGTCTCTCTAACCATATCGGGCCCAAGCAAGATCTCATCCGTAGATTCCCACCAACATGTAGGTGATCGACAATGCCTTCCATAAAGAGCTTCGAAAGGAGCCATGCCAATACTAGACTGAAAGCTGTTATTATACGCGAACTCTACCAATGGAAGATACTCTTCTCCTGTACCTCCAAAATTCAAGATACATAGCCTCAAAAGGTCTTCTAAAATACGATTCACCCTCTCGGTCTGGTCGTCCGTCTGAGGATGATATGCGGTACTCAAACATAACTGAGTCCCTACCGCCTCTTGCAAACTCTTCCAAAACTCGCTAGTGAAGATAGGATCTCGATCGCTCACTATACTGGAAGGTACACCATGTAATCTAAAAATCCCTCGAATGTAAACTGAAGCTAGCCATGCAGCAGTCCTCTTACTCTTCACTGGTATAAAATGGGCACTCTTAGTAAGTCTGTCTATCTCACCCCAAATTCCTGTATTACCCTTCCTCGATCTTGGTAATCCATCGACAAAATCCATCGAGACACTATCCCACTTCCATAGCGGAACTTCCAATGGGTGAAGCAACCCACCGGGTTTCTTTTGCTCCGCTTTACTTGTTGGCACACCAAGCATCTAGCGACATACTCGGCCGCGTCTTTCTTCATATCGGCCCAAAAGAAAACTCGCTTCATGTCTTGGTACATCTTGTCCCTACCGTGATGAATGGTCATCTTCGAACGATGTGCATCATCAAGTATAGCCTTCCTTAAACCCTAGTCTTGCGGTACACAAAGTCTACCGTCTCTATGCAACCACCCCTTACCATCTAGGGTGTACCTACTCAAATGGCTGGACGACTCCCCCCTTATGAGCTTCTCTACTAACTCAACCAACTGTGGGTCGTCTCGCTGTGCCTCGCCAATCCGTCCCAAAAGAGTAGGCCTAACCTCCAAGGAGGCTAGCAAACCGGGTACAAAGTCAACGGAAGGTCTAAAGTCAAACATAGAAATAAACTCCAAGCTTCGCCATTCCACGAACAATGGACTCAAAGACAGCCTTTTTCTGCTTAAGGCGTCTGCCACCACGTTACCCTTGCCATGGGTATACGCTATCTCAAACTCATAGGATGCTAAGAATCCCATCCACTTTTGCTGTCCTAAGACTATGCGCTCGAAGAGTCTCCAACACTTCCCTAAGATGTAGGGCATGCTCTTCTCCACTTCTAGAGAAAACCAGGATATTACCCCACCCAAAATCATCACAACTGTCCATCTCTCACGCAGACCACCCTAGTCGAACTCGACATCCCCCAAATGCAAGCCCCAAAGGCCTAAACCAATATCAGACAAACACCCAAGGGATACCTCCTTCGAATTCAGACGACCTACGTGAGATGATACTAGTAAAAACAGCTAAATAATTAAGCCCTTGTCCAACTCTGGATGTCCTCGCCAGTCTCGCTCCAAAACCACCGTTTATCCCATAACTGGCTTTGCTCAACCTATTGAGCACATACGAAAACTTATTTCGCTCCTAGAAAAGACCAAGATGTCATTTACAAAGACCATCACAAACTTATTTAGGTACTCCCTGAACACCCTTCTCATCAAATCAACAAAGTATGCGGGGGCGTTCGTCAAACCAAATGGCATCACCAGCCACTCATAAAAACCATCCGGAGTTCTAAAGGCAGTCTTCTCTATACTATCCTCAGCCACTCTCAACTGACGAAACCCCGTGGCTAAGTCCAACTGCGAAAATACTGAGGCGCCAACTAACTGATCAAAGAGACCATCAATCCTCGGCAATGGGTGTCTATTCTTCTTTGTGAGTTTATTTAGTTCTCTTTAGCCTACACAAAGTCTGAGGGACCCATCCGCCTTCGTGGCAAAAACTACTGGAGCACCCCACTCCGATATACTTCGTCTTATGAACCCCTTCTCAAGCAAATCGCCTACTTGCTTATGGAGTTCCCTCCTCTCACGAGGAGCCATGTGGCACACTGGCCAAGATACTGGTTTGGCATTGTCTACCAGATATATTCGGAAGTCAATCTCCCGCTCCGGAGGTAAGCCCTTCACCTCCTCAAACACATCCGAGTATTCCCGGACCACCCTAACAGATCGCAAACTCTCGACCGACATGTCAAGCGATTCTAGATAACTTAGCATAAAAGATTCCATAGGATTACAAGAGATCTCGAGAGTGTTACCCAAGCGGGTCGTAAGCCTAACAACTCTCCTTCCACAAACAAGAACGGCACCATTACTGGATAACCAGTCCATGCCCAAAACTAACCCATAGCCCGTGAAGCCCAAAAAGCATCACATCTAAACTCAACGCTAAGTATAAAAACTTTCAAACCCAAACACATCATGGAGCCCCAATTGGGTTTGAAACAACTAAGGGATCATCTACTAAACTGGTGTCTAAGTGCAGTGACTCAACTAACAATGATGAGATAAACGAACTCGATGCGTCAGAATCAAATAAAGTTCGAACCGGATAATAAAGAAATCCAAATTCCAACCTAGACGGTCCTATCCCCATCTGGTACACTAGCTGTGAGGGAATACAACTACCCACCAGGAGATTCCTTACCTTGCCCTTGCCTCTTTGGACAATCCTAATAAGGTGTCCTATCCCTCCCAAAAGGATAACTACTAGCCCTCTTCTTCCCATTCTCCACTCGTAACCTCCCATCAAAATGAGGTTTCGCTCTTCATTAACCAAACAACTATTTGAGCCTTCCTCCCATCGTCTATCCAATAGGTACCAACAAGTCCTCCTCCTTCTTGAACCAACTTCTAGTCCGACTGATGTCTAAGTCCCTTGAAGTGGTTTTCCATTCTTATCTATCTTAGAAAGATCATCTATACGCGGAGGGGAAACTCAAAACGAGAGAGGAAGAGATTCAAAACAGAGAATTTGAAAGATATAGATATGGCTATTGGGGATTATGCTTTTCTTTCAAAAACTTTTCTCTTAAAAGACATGTTTTTGAAAATACTCCTTTCAAAAATATTCTTAGAAAATAGCTTTTCTAAAAATTTTATCTGTTCTGGTAACCTTAAGCTCTGATACCACGTGTAACACCCCACACCCGCTACAGTCACTCACTAAGGGAATGCCATAACATCGGTGGAGTATTTTAAGTGAATATAGAACAGAAAAATTACAACAAGACAGATATAAGTAATACTTGAGAATTTAAAACATCATTTCACTGCAGCAGAAAGTAAAACATGTTTGGTTACACCAAAACCATAATAGGAGTCAAGTACAAAATATCCATCCTGATAAATAAAAGTACATAATCCCAATACATGAACTGATAGCCATAAAAGAATAGATAAACTGAGCTTTACATCCATGGTCCAAGCTCCAAAAGATAGATAAAGCAGTCTGATCAAAGCCCACTAGTGCTAGGCCCACTCTGATAACCTGAGGGTTGGGAAAAAGATAAAAACAATGGGGTCAGACATAAGTCTGAGCGAGTCCTATAACTTTAACAATACAATCGTTAAAGTAACCAGAGTAAGACATAAGCTTGATATACGGTAACGACTGGGGATAAATGGCTACACTAAGTAGCCAACTAGACTTAGGATGAACTAAGATAACCGTAAAGACGCATTTACCCACCCAAGGATAATTACTACACTGCACCACCCCAGATCTACCCACCCAAGGGTAATTCCTACACTGCACCACCCCAGTTCTACCCACCCAAGGGTAATTCCTACTTAAAGGTTGATCCCTCTAAGTGTACTTAGTAATTTTTAATAGTAGTTTCGTGTACCCCTAGCTGACTACATAGGTGCCGTCTGCCCCTATCTCCACTAAGTGTACTCACTACTCCCCAAGCGATCGGCTCCCTAACGTAGATACCCGTGCTGGCCCCACAGTGGGGTGTATCATTCCCCAAAGTGGCAACCTGATAATATCAACGGTGCACGGCTTATACCTACACGATGCAACAACGTCTTACTTACCAGCCCGGGTCCACACACGCATATGAAACCCGTTGGACTTGCGTTGCCACCGCTAACCCGTTTTGGCCTCTTACAGTCAAGCCCAATATGCGTGTCCCGTCCTCGACTTGGGTCGAGCCCACAAAGATACATTTGGGATATTGGTTGAAATGGGCCCCCACAAGCTACCCACCTAAGCTTGTCATTTCTAGTGAATCCCACTTAACCCTTTAACCATGTCCACTTACATGTTATAAATTTTGGTTAAGTCATTTAATCATACTTTAATTGTCACTCAAGGCACCCACTAGATTTCCACATGCCACCCAAGGCACTTACTTGATTCCCACATGCCACCCAAGGCACTTACTTAACCCTTTAATCATGTTTAATTACATGTTCCACTTTGGTTAAGTATTCTAATCGTATTTTCTATTGCCACCCAAGGCAACCCACTAGTTTCCTCATGCCACTCAAGGCACCCCCACTAGTTACTACATGCCACCCAAGGCACTCACTTAACCCCTCATGCCCCACTACATGCTAATTTGGTTAAGTGTTTCTTAATTAATTAAGATCGTAACCTTTGTAAAGACCTCTCACATTAGACTGTCTTTTATGGCAGCTGGATATGCCGGTTGGTTCCAGGCAGCCTTACACCATAACAGAGTCTAACCTCGTGTCTTTACACTTGTCACGTATTTAGTTTATGACTAAGACCTCTCACATTGGGCCAATCATTTGTAGCCGCTGGATTTGCCGGTCGGTTCCGGGCAGTCTTATGCTACAAAAGGGTCCAACCTCGTGTCTTAGTCGATTAATTACACCTAATTAATCACCCCCATAATTTGTATTAATTATCCCTAATTAATTACAAATTTCAAGAATATGGGTAGACCTAACTCAATAGGTAAATTCCCAATTCCATAATATGGGTAGACCTAACTTAATAGGTAAATTCCCAATTATGTCCATTCACTTTATGTTATGCTTAAGCATACCCATTTCACACCATTTTATTAACATGCATATTAACCCCATCGTTCCCCACGTAATTCGTTCTCATAACATGACATAATAAAGGGAAGATTCATCACAAATGCCATGGGTTTAACCAACATAGCATATAACTTTATCATGGGTTTAAAAGGTGTCAACTTGCATATATGAGCATACATTAAACCCAACTAGCATTTTACCCAAACTTGCACGAAGCACATATGTCACAAAGGGGGGTAACTTGCATATGATTCTTATGTCATACAAAGGTGTGAACTTGCATAGCATGTCACATGTTAACTTGCATGTAACCAAACACATAACTTGCATAACATGTTACTTATGAACTTGCATATAATCATGCACATAACTTGCATATAACCAATCACATAACTTGCATAACATGTTACATATGAACTTGCATATAATCATGCACATAACTTGCATATAACCAAACACATAACTTGCATAACATGTTACATATGAACTTGCATATAATCATGCACATAACTTGCATATAACCAAACACATAACTTGCATAACATGTTACATATGAACTTGCATATAATCATGCACATAACTTGCATATAACCAAACACATAACTTGCATAACATGTTACATATGAACTTGCATATATATGTATGACATACAAAGGTAAACTCGCATATGTTATGCATATCACTAATCCAAACAACTTGCATAGATTATGCATATTATAGATCCAAACTCATAGGTTAAACTTGCATGTCATGTCACTTATTTCACACATGATTTTAGCATAAAACCAAGCATTTAACTTGCATAAAACCAAACACTTAGCATGCATAAAACCAAATACTTAGCATGCATAAAACCCACCACTTAACATGCATAAACCCAAACACTTAACTTGCATAAACATAGTGTCATCATGAATAAGTGTTAAACATAGTGATTAGCAAACTAGCATCATAACATATGACCTAAAACCCATTGATCCGCAAGCAAAACCATATGATCTCATCACATCTCATCTACTTAGTTTAGCAATTGATTATTAAAGTGATAGAAACTCACAAACTCCAAGATTAGCTCCTTAGATAGTTGCTAGAGTTGAAGTAGAGGTGGATTAGTAGTTGATTAGCTTGCCATCCTCTTCTCTAATTAGTGGAGGCTCCTTCTAAGTTGCATTTTGGCGGCATGATGGCATAGATTCTATTTTTAGTATGGATTAGGGTAGTCTTAGGGTGTATTTATAGGATTAGGTTGTGTTTTAGACCCTTAGATTAACCCTAGGTTAGTTTAGGTCCATCAGATTTCGTCCCAAGCCCTCCAACTCAGCCCAAAACTCAACCAGGTGCACCCAGGCCAGAATCAGCCGACAGGGCAAGTCGACAGCCCTGTCGACTGCCAAGTCGACAGGCATGTCGACAGGCAAGTCGACAGGCCTGTCGATAGCCAAGTCGACTTGGCTGGGCGGGAGTTTTCCCGCCTGGCCCCCATTTCTGCATGTTTCGAAATTCAAATTTCCCGAAAAATTCTTTGGGCCTTAACCGGGTCATACGGACTCCGATTTACAAAATTTCGAACTCTATTTCACGTATTTTTCCGAGACGAACACAATGACGTAACCCGTTTCCCCTGATTCTCACATCTGAGATTATTAATTCTGTAATTAGTGAATATCAGTGTTAACTGAAATTCGGGGTGTTACATTCTCCCCTCCTTAAAGGATTTCGTCCCCGAAATCTCCAAGTTTAAGGAGAATGCATATCCTACCATCCAAACAACCATCTACTCAATCCATCAAACACGGGCATCCATTGTCCTTAAAACAATTTCTACTGATGTATGAGCATATGCAAAAAGTGTGTGTATATGTTCCCTATCTAATGTATGAACATATGCAAACCGTGATAGTGCCATGCATCCAATATGTATGCGAAAGAACCCTATCGACACATACTATATCTACATGAGTGCACAATCATTCACCAAAATGCATCATCCATATGATAACACAACCATTATACATCCATAAATATAGCTACCTACACACAATTATATGCAATATGCAATATGAAGTGATTGAGCCGATCTAGTGTCTAGAGTGTGTGTATATGCATCCACGAGCAACCACTAGCAAACACTTGCATCCACATGCATCCATCAATCATAACATGTCTCAAACACATGTTTCAACCATAGGTTTACCCTATCTAAAGGTCAAAGGTACTAACGAGAGGACATACTACAGATAAGATAAGTACTAGACAAACGATAAAGGAGAAGTTAAAAGACATACCCTCAAAATGGAATGGGTATAATGAACGCATTTTCGCTTCCGTCTCCCAAGTAGCATTGCTCTCATCTTCTCCCCATTGCACTTTGACTAGTTGAACCTCCCTGTTTCTCATCCTCTTAATCTCTGACCCAAGGATGCGTGTAGGAGCTCGTCTAATAGTCGCATCACGCTCTATCTCTACTTGTCGGGAAGACAGTGGGTAGCTCCCAACCATCGGGAAGACAGTGGGTCGCATCACGCTCTATCACGCTCTATCGATGCTGTCCCTTGTCGGGAAGACAGTGGGTAGCTCCCAACCGTTGGTGATATACATTCGATACACTCAAGCGAAATGAGTGGTCGGTCATGTGTGGGTCGAGTTGCAAGACGTTCTTGTTGAACCCAGTGTATTCGTCTCTAGAGATACACGATCGGCGGGTGGTCCCATACCTTGTCATAGTTGGAAATCCAATCTCCAATAAGTGCCCGCGGTTTTGTTTGTATAATATATATGTAGAGCGTGAGATGCAAGCGTTCTACTAGATTTGATATTACTTGTATTTAGACATTATCATAATATCAGACAAGTTATTGATTTCAAACTGTTTTGGGTTATCGTAAGGTAAAAACCGTCCGTGTTTATGTGTGGATTTGGTCTTACGATTATCCTTTTCTTTCGAAAGGATTTAACTGAAAAATCAAGTTGTGTGATATCTTAATACTGTGCGAGTTTATCTCACTCTGGTTCACCAGACTGACCCGGTGTTTTGTAAATGCTCGGGTTAGCCCGGGGTGTACAGGTTCAGGTTATCAGGAACTGTGAAGTCCAGTGACAAGCTGAAGGTGTTCAGATGTATGATTACTATTCCGTTGTGTGTTGTATATGGGATAGGCTACTAAAACTGCCCCGATGTATATTGTACTCTGATATTGTAAGTATTTTAAAAAGCTCTCAATGAAGATTTATTTCTGTATTATATTTTGTTCCGCTGCGATGTGAGACTCTGTGTTGGTGCTCCTTCTTCTTCTATTCTAACTTTCTTTCTTTCTTATCTCACCCTCTAAATTCTTTCTAAAAACGTCCATAGTTTCGGTGGTTGGAAGGTCGACATGAGTTCAGTAAAGGTGTTTATGTCGATTTTCAGGGCCGAAAATCTCTGGGTCGTTACACAACCAATACTGCCAATCAGTTAAAATAAAACAACATTGAGTTATGATTCAATAATCAATAAACAAATCAATCATTTAATCAGGTTGGTCAAATAGTTCACATAATTATAATATGAAAATAAACAATAAATTTGAGGAATCCTGTTGGATCTTTCCAACTTGTTTCCCTACATCTAAATACGTTACCTCAAATAATATTATTCAATTCAATAAACAAATTCAATACTCAATAGTAAATAAATAACAGCAATCCAAGCATCCATATTTCAATTTAATATGTTTATATTATTATAAACGTAACTAACAAGGTAAGTTACCTTGTTTGCAAATAATCATTAAAATAATTATTAGATTTAGTTTAAAATAAACGAACGTATAAATCAACCAATTCATCTAATATATAAATAGCATTCAGCACAAAATAAACAATTATTAACCGTAGCACACAAAACAAATCCCGACTTATATAAAGTAATATTAGGTAAAAACTCAGTGATTTATACTCACTTTGATCTATGTTGTATAACCAACTCGTTCCAATTAATTCCAAACCCGTTCAATTGAAGTCTGTTCCATAACGTTGTGCTCATTAATATGGTTCTAATCTATTTTGATTCGGACAATTCTCATAAGATATGAATATGTTGTTAACGTTTAAAGTCAACCTCATTTTAATAACTAATTAATGTCTCAATTAATTTAATTAACCAACTAATTACTTTGTTTTAAATATTACGGGCCGATTCCTTCATTCACCGCTTCGTTTGTTACTGCTTGTTCCAAATCATGATCGCAATTCCAGAACCCTAGCCAGAACATTTAAACCTGTCATGATTTAAATCTTATGTGATCAATAACAAATTAAAATATAATTAATTTACTTTTAATATAGGTTGCACTAATTACTTGTAAATAAACCACATCAGGCCATTTGTTTTATGTTACTGAAATTTGGCCTTCCTTGTTTTGCATGCCCACGATCTTACAGCCCATCCTCCTACACATTTCAACCCAAAACCGGCCCATGTCAACTCTCCCTCCAAAGATAAGAACAGATCCGCCTTCATTTTATGCCGACTTCTCTTCATTTTATCCAGTCCAACAAAACACCCACACTGCCAAAAACAAATCGTAGCGCCGCCACTCCTCCGTTGATCGGAGTATGTAATAACCCGGAAAATACGAGCCAATTTAAAAATTTTAAATTGGTGATTTCAAAGGAATTTGAACAATTGAAATAGAATATTTCAATAAAATAGTGAAGTAGAAATAGTGAGTCAGTTTGAAAATTTGAATTCAAACTTTGACTGACTGTGCAGGGTGGAAAATATAACGGATTTTAGTGAAACCAAAAATATTTGAATCTGTTTATCAATACCTTTCTAACGAATCTGAAAAATCGAAATTTCATAACGGGAATCAAAAGTTATGGCCGACTGAATTTTCAGAAAGGTCGCTATATATAATATATAGCCCTGGAAAATTGATATTTTGCAAACAACCTCGGAATTCGACGAAACCACTTTTGTTGGGTCCGGGATGTCAAATTATTGCTAGGTTTCAAATTTCATAAGTTTTTAAGCTAGTATGTGAGCGTGGCAAAAGAAAATGTGTTTGGTCAATTTCTGTTAAATTGGATCGACCAGAAAATGGCCATTTTTCAAACGATCTCAGAATTCGACGAAACTAGTTTTGTTGGGACCGTAGCATCAAAACATAGCTAGACTTATTTTTCTGGAATTTTTCGAATCAGTTTGTGGCCCTGGCAAATTGAAATGTACGTTGAAAGTTAAAAATTAAATGTTTTATACTTTAATTTGAAAAATAACTGACTGTAACAGTCGAATTGGCCAACGAAACATATCCCATTGTGTCCGGGATGGGAGTATTTAGCTAGGGGCGACAGTCGTTGGGCTTGAAAAGGAGTTCGTTGGGGAAAACCCAAATTTTCTGAAATATATATATTCCGACGAATCAGAAAATTCCATTCATTATTTTTAAAAAATAAAAAAAAGTCAGAAACCCTCGTTTCTCTCTCCCGATCGACGATTCAAATCGACCGCCGCTTCTCCCCCAAATCGCCGCCGCCACAGGCGATTTCCGCTAGTGCCACCCCCTACCTCGATGCGCCTCCTCCTCCTCTTCCAATCTGACCCTACCCCGACCCCTATCACCTCCTCCTTCGCCAGAACCATCGACCCAAAGTCGGCCTCTTCCCTTCGCCGCCGACGACGCCACCGACCACCGAGCCACCCCAAACCACCAGCGCCGTGAAGCCCTCACCCCCCTCTTCCACGTCAGCACCTCCGATCGTCCCCACGTGCCACGGATTTCGCGAAAACCTCAAACCTAGTTTCGAACCAAATAGAAAGGTGAGTCCTTTTTGATGCCTGCACTTTGAAAAATCATATCTTTTTGGTGTGTTGACGAAATTCGATGAAACAGAAAATACCGAGACCGGAAGGAAGCTCCCTACCACATAGAAGAAGCCGCGGATTTTTCTGAGTCATCTACGATTTTTAGCACCACGAAAACCAATGTGAGAAATCTAAATTAATAGAATTTGAATGGAAAAGGTCGTGTATAAATTATATTAGCGAAATATAAATTACACACGTGTTGTATACCTCATGTACATGCGTGGTGTAAGCTATATAAGCGAAGTATGAATTATACATGCATAGAATAATTGATATATGTGTTGAAATGCAAGTGAAATATAGCAATATATATATATACTCCCCTCGTCCACAAACCATGGACGATATTTATTGTTGTGAATTGGTGTGAAATATTGGATGAAAAATACGAATGGTTGAATAGTTGTTTGTGGTTGATATTGTTTGGTTGTCGTTGAAAAATACCCATTGGTGATTGAAATGAATTGGAAATATTTGTGGAAATAAAAATAAAACATGCCGCCTGCGTGCGAATTAGATGCATGGATCCCCATTGTCAAAAACCGCGAGGTTTTAAGGTAGAGCGAGGAGCCGTACTAGGGACGGTGCCGGTTTTAACTACCCTGCCGTTATGCTGCCGAAATTTTGAATAATCTTTATGTATTAGAATAATTTTCATATGTTGAAATTATTTTCATGCATTGAAATTAAAGTCATATGTTGAAACTATATCCATGTGTTGAAATGTTCATGTGTTGAAAAGTGATGTGTGAAAATTAAATACATTTGTGAATGAATGAAGTGTTTAAACAATAAAAATCACATTTTTAAAATATATATGAAGTATGTAAAATATTCGCCTTATATAAATAGTTTCAACAATAAAAATTCCATCTTTCTAATATGAACAACATAAATAAAATATCCATGTGTGGAAATGCTCATGTGTTGAGAAGTGTGTGTAGTGGAAAAATTCATGTGTTGAATAAAAAGATCAAACAATAAAAATTACATTTTTATTGAAACTATGAAGTGTTGAAAACATCCATTTGTCGAAAAAAT
Organism: Allium sativum; assembly: GCA_030737875.1. Taxonomy (NCBI): domain Eukaryota; kingdom Viridiplantae; phylum Streptophyta; class Magnoliopsida; order Asparagales; family Amaryllidaceae; genus Allium; species Allium sativum. The sequence continues at coordinate 547,389,009 of CM060922.1, forward strand.
ATTTTAAATGATAAAAATATCATTTTTATCATCTATGTGATATGCTAAAGATATGCGGACGTTGAAATAAACATTTGTGAATGAAATATTATTTTTAACATGCATAGGAACTAAATAAAATAGTCATGTGTTGAAATCTATTTTAGTTCGCCAAAATTATCATCTTTGAAATGTGAAGTGTTAAAAATAGCCACTTGTTCAAATAAATATGCATGAGTTGAAATATACATTAATTAGCTAATGATGTGATTTTAGCCTATGCATGCAACATTAGAATGAATGGTGTTTTTAAACCAAAGTAAATCAAATATGAAGTTGAATGGAAAATGATAAGTGATAAAAATTGTATATATGTACATGCATATTTATTGAACAGGTTATAGCAAAGGGGCTAGAGAAGAGGAATGAAATTTTGTGCCCGACAAATAGGTACACATTTACTGTTTTGTTTGGGTGATGATTTTATGAGCCTGTTGGCTAGCCGCTTGGCTTTTTCTTTTTCTTTTTGACATGTGACGCCCGTGTGGCTATTTGGGAATTTTCCCAGCCCCTCCCGTACAAAGGAGGTTATGGCGAAATTTTCCAAAATTTAAAGGCGTTAGTGAAATAATTGAAGTGAAAACGATATAGGAATTTTTGAATGAACTATATTTATATAAATATATAAATATAAATAAAATTAAAATGAAACATGGCCGTGCAGTTCGTGTTTTGAAACCGTGATTTCAAACGACTAGTGCAGGAAATCCGACCATTGGATTTTCCCGAAACTGCAACCGTTAGGTTCGCCTTGGAAATACCTTTCCAATGGCACCAACTTTGTGAAGATCCGACGGTTGGATTGTCTGGAATGTTTAATTCAAATCTGAAGAAAAATAGCGCCAGAAACGATTAGACTTATATATATATATATAAATATAATTAAATAAAATCGAATAACGACGCTGCAGTTCGTAAATTGAAATAGTAACTTCAAATGGCTAGTGTGGAAGATCTGACCGTCGGATTTTCCCAAAACTGAAACCGTTGGATTCGTTTCGAAATGACCTTCCTAATGATATAAAATTTGTGATGATCCAACGGTTAGATTTTCAGATATGTATAAAACAAAATTAGTGAAAAACAGCGCCAGTGCATCGGCACGACCTGAAACGTCGTTTAATTAAATATGGCCGTTTTAAAATAAATAAAAATGGCGATATATCGTTATAAAATACTATAGAGTGGAAATAAACCAATTTCACTGTGTTTGCTTGATATGTGATTAATTGATTTGAAAATCTAAATATACGTGGGTTATTTGAAAAGGCCGAGTTCATCTCATTTCAAATAATCGATCGACGTTGAGAAGTCGAAGAGTCGAAGACGGTTGAAGACCGACGATCTTCACATTGGATGGATGGGCGCTACTGATGCCCGTGATTGGAGTAGCTACCATGAAGGAGCTGAAGTAGTAGCCGTCCAAACATACTGTTGATTGTACGGATATGCGAGGAATTGGTGCCTCCGGTTTCGTTTAGACCCAAAACGGACTTGTAAATGGACTGTGTGTCTGACATTGGATTTTGTTCTGTGCCGATTGATCTCTGTTAAATATATATCTATTTGGTGGTGGAGAATTTATTCTCTTGCTTAACGCCCTTCTCTGAGACGTACGAGCTCAGAGGTTATGTATTGATAGAAATCAGTCGCATGGAGTGGATTGCCTGTGTGGCACGCCTGAGTGGCATATGATCAAGGCTTCTATTGCAAAGCAAAGTCTTGTAGTTGATGATCAAAGCATGGTCTGTGTGACGTAGCTTTGTGTATAACGTGAATTCGCAAGCCTCACACCCCGGTATGAGTCAAAAACGGGAGAAGGACCCAAGGAGTGCACGACGTTTCTTTCTAGCTATGGTGGTGTCAGTGACCTCCCAGCCCTGACATTTATATCTACTTTTCACCTGTGTGGTTGTTGGAATACGAGGCGCCTCGATTATAGATCTGTAAGGACCGGGAAACTTGTGTTCAGGAATAACTAATCCTCAAAAGTAAGAGAGGACCGGCCTTGGAGGATCCAGGGATTGCTGCGTGCGGTCCCGAGGCATTTGCTAGAGTGTCTCGAATCGGAGAGGAGCTTGCCCCTTGCCTCGACTCATGAAGGAATCCAATTTCCAATACGAAATATGCAGACGTGATTGTATTACTAGTATGGCGACATAGTAGATGGTAGCTATGCCGCCTAGGATTGATATTTATGATTGAATTTGCTTTTCAAACATATATGCACTAGTAATAATATCAAACACTCTTGTTTTATTCGTATGAAGCATTTTTGGCCATTATAAGGTAAAACTCTATCCTCCGGCTTGCGTTGCATTGTGTGATGGGACCTGAGTCTTATAATGGCTTCATTTTATAAAAAGCGTTGCGATGATTTAATCATTTACTTTATTTCATGCACTAGCACTCATTGGAGTAAACCCGTTCCGCGAAAGTGGCGTGGTCCTTTGATTTGCCTTATTATTGTTGTTAATAAGTTAAATAGATTTCTCATACCAGTCCCATGACTGACTCGTAGTTTGTTTCACCTTGCAAACTCGGGTGCCCTCATTTTCACACGGGCAGCCTAGTTACAGCTTTCTGATGCACTTTTGGCTCATGGCGAGGCTTGACTACACCGTGCTGACTTGGATTTTCTCCGCCATTATTGTATCTATATTATGATTCCGCCAATGGCGATGTAGACTGATATTTATTTTGTGTACTCTTTATGTATGATTCCGCCTCAGGCGATGGTGACTGACTATGTATCATTATGCACTAAGTTGTATCCTGTACTGTGCTTCTCTGATGTGATGATATCTATATGAGTCCGCTGTCATATGTGTGTAAATTATTCTATTTTCTGTTTATGCTATTATCTGTGATCTGCTAATGATGATTAATGTGTTATATTCCAATGATTATCCTTAACACCGTGTCACGGGGTTTTGGGGTCGTCACAGAGTACCATCGGAAACCCCCAAATCGAGTGCCCTAGTCAGCTCCTCCCTCGGCTTGAACCTCATCAACCGTAGCCCTACCGTTAGCTTGCAACTCGTCCACAAAGGTCATGCCTTTCCACGCCACTTTAATTTCCATCAAAACCGATCAGAGTATATATCTCACTATCCTTTATATATTTGTTGTTTAATACTTTGTGAATAAGTGTGTAGAACGAGAGATTTATGGGGAGAAAGAATTGAATGGCTTACTGCTGTTCATTACTCCATGCGTAACTAGTTGGGTATTTTTGGTCACGAATTGAAGGAGTTGAGAAGTAAAAAACATATGGCTTGGCGAAATATTGCAGGGTATATATACATGAACAGGGTTTTGAGGATTAGAACAATGTCTGTTTGGTAGACGTAGGCAACTATGTGTTTTCTTTTCATGTAGTAGTTGTGCATTAGTCTATTGATTTGAGAAGATTGAGGGGGAAAGACGTACTCGGTTGAGAGCTTCATACATGTGCTGTCTCCTACCACAGGGTCTGCGTGCTACTAGGAAGAATAGGTTAGGCATGTTGTTTGTACAAGTAGACCCGTTGTTGCAAAGTGCTGTCATTCAATATTAATGGAAGAAATTTGTAGAAGTACACATATAATTAATTGATGCTTTGTAATGAGTTCACGTTAGTATTAAAGTTTGTTAGATTCTGCTTGGCAAAAGATCTCGTACAGGAGTATATGCACGTGAAGCTTCTGTCTTATTATATATTTTTCTTTTCCCTATTTATTTGATACTTAGCTTACTTATTGAATAAGTTTGGTTGGATGATTTTCTTGGATTCAGTATTCTCTTTACTTACTTATACTATCTAATATCAGTTGCTTTGGATGATTTCTGTTTCATGTTATATGCTGTTTGTTTCCTTGAAAAATCTTACATGTTTGATTATCATTATTCTTTTCTTACATATTTAACATATGTTTTGTTTAGTTGATCGGTTACGTGTACACTTGGGAATATAATATTCATCATAGGATGATTTTATACTTGCTTTGGATGATTTTATACAGAAGGCCCAGGTGTTCTATATTTGCATATATACGTACAAGTAGGGTCTGTATATATAAATTACAATAAATAGCTAATAAAATATCGATAAATTATTAAACAAATTCCAAAACTATTAAATTCAAAAATAATAAATTATAATCGTCATATATATCTGACTAGAATAGTATATCACTTCAGATTTAATCAATATCGAATTATAACTCAGTATCAACCAATTTTGAGTTAACCGATATCTAAATAATATAGAACACCTTATTACATTTATTAAATAAACGTTATCGTTTATAAATGAGTTTCATAGCGACTATTTGAAAATTTGAATTGGGCTAACTAACAATTTATAAACTAAAATCTCGATTTTTCTCCTTCATTAGAAAATTAAAATCAGATCGATTCAGACGATTCTTGTTTCATAGAATTCCAACTTAGAATGGATTCTGTATATTAAAATGAAATTTCAAATCGTAAATTATGAACTATTGTGACGTTACGCGCTCATTTATAGTTATATATAAATTAAACGTTCAAACTTCGTTTTATAAACGAATCATATATTATAAATTCATTTATCAATTCCAAATCAATATTTAATAAAATAAAATAAATAAAATAAATATCCGACTACGGAAAATACGGGAAGTTACAAGGCTATTGCATAAGAAAGAAGAGGAAAAGAGCATTTTCAATTTGTCACTATGCAAGATATGCACTGTGCCCTCCTTTAGTCATAGTAGACTAGTTGAGGACAAAAGTCTGATAGGTCGATCATCGGATAGACCAGATACGATATTAAGTAAGAACTTATAGTGCAAACAATCATTTTAGAAAGAAAGCATAAAAACAGAACATTTATGATACCTAGAATAGTTTTGTGACTATTATCGCTTGATCTTTCCAGGGTTGGCTCAACATTGTGGGTTGCCCAAGACGGGGAAATGTTGAGGACAAACTACAGGAAAAAAGAAAAGGGGCAAAGATATCTGAGAAAATCTGGTTTGCCTCATGTTCAATGCAAAAGAAACAGAGAAAAATAAATTGGCCCAGCTTGAAAGCGGAAGGGAAAAATTCTCATGGTAAAGGATACTCGAAGTCTTGAACAACTGACCTCATGTTAGAAACGCACATGCAATACCACATAACCAATTACCCCTTTTCTCTAAAGATGATGCAACAACATGTGCAGTTAATGCCTCGCTATTACCCCGCTATATCCCGTAGTGGACTACCACCACTACCTTTTCCCAAATAGCCTCGGATATAGCCTCTCCGCTTAAAGCCCCGTTGTATTCCATTATTCACGATACATCCAGTTATTTCTGTTGTATTATACTATTCCCGCATTATATTAATGAAAGAAATGAACCGAAAAATGGCATATATTTATTATAAAAGTTATGAAATTAGATTTCCCTTACCTTAGTCGCGCAAGGAAATAACTTCTTTAATAAGACCTAGAGCATACCTAAGAGCTTCAATTTTTTAGTTAGATATGTTTGGATTTGATTGGATGTTTTTTGTACTTCGAATTATGTTTAGAGGCTGAGGTGTATTGTAACGACCCGCAAATTTGAACTCTTTGAGTCGACCAAATACAATACAAGTCCGACCCAAATTGCACGAAAATACGGATCATTAATAGAAAGAAGTTGGAGGATGAAAAATAGAAAAGATAGAAAATTAGAATAGAAGAATTAAGACAGAAGAAAGAACAAGATAACACTGAATCTCACAATCGCAGCGGAATAACATATAATATAGATATAAGCTTTGGAAAATACAAAACTGTATCTGAACTTACATACAACATCAGAGTACATCATATATACATCACAGCGGAATTAAACCCTATATAACTAATGCTGAAACCTCCTAACCCAGCTCCTTACAGATTATCTGAAAAATCCTGAATTAGTTGACTGCCCGTACAAATTTGGGCACCCGAGAGTTTAGGGAAAAAACAGAAAAATAAACTCTGGGGCAGTCATGGGACTGGTGTGAGTAAACGATTTTAAGCAGTTTGCTTAACATGGAAAATTCCTTTTGAAAGAAAAGACAATCCTAAGACCGATCCACACATAAACATGAATGGTTTTTATCTTACGATAAACTAAAACTTTTTGAAATCATAACTATACTGATATTATAATAATGTCTAGGGTCTCCACAAATAAATTAGAATCTAGTGGAACGCTTGCGTCTCACGCTCCACATATATAGTATACAAACAAAACCGCTTGGCGCTTAGGTATAATGGATTTCCAAATACGACAAGGTATGGATCCACCATCCGATAGTGTATCTCTAGAGAGGAATGCACTGGGTTCAACAAGAATGTCTTGTCACCTGGCCCGCACATGATCGACCACTCATTTCTCTTGAGTGTATCGAATATATTGTCACCTTATGGTTGCTAGCAACATAACCTTTATCGGGTGATACAGAAGCGAAAGAAGTAACAAAATGAATATTCTCTAGATGGTGACAATACACCCTAATGGGAGTGACCAACATAGCCTTGTTGCCTGCCCAATTTTTGTCATTTCCCGGTTGTGAGGCTTGAGGTCATAACTTACCATTCAGAACAACACGTCTTCATCCACTTTGAATGACACATCGTCAACCCCATCAAATCACAAGTTGATTTCCCTAAAACCATGGGTATAAAGCTAAGAGAAACGAATTCCTCCGCCACCAAACATAGTTTATAAGAGATTAACTTACACAATCTGTTAGGTATACTCAGTCAGACATTCGTCCATACAAGTTGTCCTGGGTCTGGACAAACCGAAGGAACTATTCTGTAAAACAAAATAGCCCTTATATATCTCCGTCTTCAATTATCTCCAATAATCTCTGACACATGATGTATAAATCAAATTGAAGTGGAATATAAATTCGGGTCTCTTCGATATGATCAGCGTAATGTCTTTTACGGTTAGTCGATGCTTGAGGACTGTTTTCAATATTCACTTGATCTCAAAAATTTCTATAAAGAAATAGTTATTAGCGTAAAATGAACTTGTTTAGGTAAAATTCGTTTTATATATCCTTTTTTTTTTACGAGCTTCGACCAAACAAAATGGTAATTATCTGTATTGTTTAAATCCAGACATTTTGACTATCTTTCATAAATGAACAGCTAAAGCGTGTGCGTTGCACACGGTAATTTATACAATAAATGTTAGTCCGTTTATACGACAATTATTTTCCATTAATACCCTTGTCTCATTTTGTACATCGTTGTTTATTTCTAATCAAAAACTAATAATTAAAGTTATACTGATTCCTATTTTATATGTTATATTTTTTTCATTCCTATTTAATTTCATCTTGGCTCAATTACTTCTTAATGTCAGCTATAATTCAATATACTTGAATTACCTTATTATTTTATAAATGATTAAACAAATTATATATATTTATATATATAATAGATTTTAAGGTTATTATTTAAACTAGTTTAAATAATAAAATCCTATCAAATAGAATAAACCCTTCTGTATTGTCCAAAGTAAAGTCGTCGACCCTTTCTTCTTTGTGTATTGATTTTATTTAATTTCCTTATAAACTTGAATCCTTTTTATTTTATATTTCCTTTTCTTGCTAAAACCCATCAGCCAATGTTTCTTCTCTTTCCTTCTTATATTCATTTAATTTTATTTTTAAACCCAAGCCCAACAATTAAAGCCCCACGAATTTCCACTTTTCTAATCTACTATCGTCCGCCCTCTCACTTTCTCTCATATTTCGTGCACAATGGATTCTTCCTTTCCTTCTTATATTCACATCTGTTGCCTGCGCATTTCCATCTCCTTACTTCAACCTGATTCGTTCGCACTTCTACCCAGTGCCATCCAACATCCTCAACTGAACCTTTAAAGACCCATTCTTCATTTTTTTTCCTTTTTTCTGTTTTTTGTTCTCACTTCTTCTTTCTTCTTTTCCTTATCAGTCCTACACATCTCACTCCCATACCCTTATTAAGAAATTTCCGGGTTTTTGAAAAGATACCAAAGAATAAAATGTGTACACTGAAACCTTATCAAGTTAGCAATGGTTTTCCTGTTGATAAGGGGGATAGCCGCAGGTCATGGTACAATGCAAATTTGTGATCCAAAAGTATTGGTGCTGCAGAAATGATGCAGAACCACCAACTAGCATTCATGAATGCATGCGTGAGCATAGGTATGTGTATTCTATGTGTTAAAACATACTGCTACTACTACTATAAATTTGTATAAAAATATATACCCCAAATATCCCTCTTTGAAACGCAAATTTATCTATTTTTATTATCTGAAAACAGATTAAATACTTGTTAGCGATACACCATAAATGACTAACCAAAACTTTGTTGTATAACTGCTACTTGCTGTCAATACCCTATAGAATTAACCAAAGCGTTACTGTTCATCCTTTCTGCTCTGACTTTATACAATGAGTTCTCTTCAGATCCAAGAAGTGATGCTTCCCTATATCCATCATGGATCTTTGAGACTTTCAGCAATGCAATGTTTCCATCCATTTAGTCAAGGCGAGTCTTCTGAGTATTTGTCATTCTCTATTTCGGCTCTATCATCATCTTCTCAAATTTTCACACTTGTACCATCCTTGAGGATAGGTGGTCCTGAGAACAAGACTATCGATTAGTTGCCTCATCCGGGTGGAGAGCTCCTACCCACCTGTAACTGCTCTAGATCGTCCATAACCCGACATGTGGACACTTATGCACATCGTTCTCGACATCCAACAGCTGCAAAGCCTCCTCACTGGTATGTATTCATCACCCTTTTAGCTACCTAAGCCTAAATGGAAGATATACTGTATTGTCAAATATTGTGTGCGTAAGGACGCACCCTTATATCATCTGCGCTACACTCCTTGTTTGACACGGGCTTCTTTCTCAAAAGTATTCCACAGTTTGTATTTGCACATGTTCTACGTTTATGGAAACAACTTGCTTAAATTGTGGATAAAGATGGCTCGAGTGTGGCTCGACATCCATTTTCAAATAATTGGTGGATTTATGTTAACCCCTGATGACGATGATGATGTCTTACTTTACTTCTTCTTGCAAGAACCAAATATAGCCTCTCCTCTTAAATATATCGGTATGAAAAAAGGAAAAAAAACTAAATATATATATATATATATATATGTACATATCAGTTCGTATACATATCAACAGGAATATCATATGTCCTATATACTAACCCAGTACCTTATTTGTCCTTATTATTGTGCTAACTAAATATAGTTCAATGGTTCCAGGTTTTGACATTTAGATCTATTTAGATCAATTCAATACATTCAAACATATATGCTTACCTATATGTATGCCTACTTTACACAAACATAAACAGTTTTTAAATGGGGAAAAATTGCGCTCACTTAAAGGTCCACTATTTATTTCTGAGTTTTGATTATTATTTCTAGGTTCTGACATTTTCAAAGAAGATCATCTATTTAACTTCCACAATCAATCATGTATGTTGACACAATTTCATGAATGTATAGCACATATGCAGTCCTAAATTAACATAGACCATAGCATGGAAAACAGGGAACAGAGTGTTTGCTCACTGAAATGTTTCCTCAATTCTAACCTTTTTTTTCACAGGTTTCATGTTTAGTTCCCATGTCTTATAAGAAGACCAATTTTGCTAAACAAAATCCATTCAAAGAATATATACAGCTATATACTTCCTTTATCATACTATATAAAATAGTAATGGTTTAAATAGGAACAAAAGAAAGTTTGCTCACTCTTTGCTATTCCAATCCCAGATTTCCCCCTCTGTTTTAAGTTTTTCCCATTCACAGGTTCTCCCTTTCACTTTGCCCCGTTCTTTACCATTTTTATTAAGTTTTCTTGTTACCATTTCAATTTTAGTTTGGTCTAACGATGTTGTGAATGTATGCCACAACTGATGTCTATTTATAGTTGAAAACAGTGTATGATTTAAATGCTTGACAGGGTAGGGTTATGGGTTGTCTTGCTTTGATGGACTAGATGTAATAGGCTTAGCTATTACCGATTGAAATGAGGCGTGAAGTTGCCTTGTTGATGGAGAGGATAGCCTAGTTTATGGTTGCTTCATAGCTGAGTAAAAATGATGCAGCTATGTTTTCTGCTGTGTGCTTAAGTGATGGATGTGTACAGTTTGTGTACATCCATGTGCAAATGGTAGGAGCCATACATATAGCTGCTGTGATGACTAATTAAAAAGGGGCATGAAGCTGCTTAGTGCTTAGAACAGCTATGCGTACAGCTATGGTTTTTGTTGATTGAATGGAATAGAACAAGGGGGTATGGCCGTGTTGTATGTACAGAGAAATGAACAATACAGGTTTGTGATTGATGTAAAAAAAAGTTGTGTGTTCAGCAGAGCACGGCTATGTGTTTCCAGTGGCATCCTTAGCTATTAAGTAATCCTAAAGTATCCATTGCTCATATTTTTACTGTTTCAATTCAATAAATGATGTAACAACACATGTTTTCTTCTACTGTTCTAGTTCTAGTATTTTAGGCTATACTTCCTATGGCTAAAGCTTCATACTTAAGCAATTAAGATATGATAGAAAGTCTGATTTAATATACAAGAGCTAGTGTACTTGCTTGAATCCATAGTTGCACACCAATGTAAATAAATATTTTCTCATTATTATGATATGGTTTGCTTTCAAATTAAATCTACTATATGTCATGTTTCTTATTCAATAATTGTCATATCATCTCTATGTATATAAATGTGAACCAAATAAATATATTTACAAGACTTATTATATACATATATTTATATATACTAAAGATCATAAGAATATAAGTGCTTATAAAAAGAATTAATTTAAATGCTCTCAGATATCAAAAACAAAAATTTTACTTAAGCGTCTATAATTTTTTTCATAACAAAAAATAAGTTTGAATGCAAAATTGTAAAAATAACATTTACCTCCAAATTATCTAGAAGATTAAAATTCAAATATTATTAAATTCAATTAAATTCTCAGCATAATCTAAAATGTAAAGTAGATGGCTGGTCAAGAAATCCGGTACATTACAATCCACCCTCCTTAAAAGAATTTCGTCCTCGAAATTAGTGTAATGGGAAAATTTCAGCTATAAATAGAATCGTAAATTTATGTCAACACACATATAGGGATCATCCCCCAATCAAAATAAACATGGCATCCAAAACATACTGATTAATTACCAAATATTTCATAACAAATCAAAGCATTTAATATACATTAGCAATTAACTATTAAACAAAATTCCAGATAAACTCCTCTCACCTTAAATTTTTTTTCGTTTCTTTTCCTTGTTCTTGACAAATCATTGATGAAATACGTATTTACTTCCACTGATTTTAAATCAATTTAATACTCGATTTAATTATCTGGTTCTTGGTAAATAAATTCTTAGTTAACAAAATTCTCTTAGGAATTAAATATTTACATTTCCGAGAAATTTGATAGCGTCTCTTTCGTACGGCTCCATCGTACAACTCCAAAATTCATATCCCTATACCTTCTCTAATCATTAGAGAATTCTCAAAACTAACTAGCTTTCCAAAAAGACTTCCCAAATCCAATTATGTGACGATCCCAAAACCCCATGACACGGTGTTAAGGATAATCATTGGAATATAACACATTAATCATCATTAGCAGATCACAGATTATAGCATAAACAGAAAATAGAATAATTTACACACATATGACAGCGGAATCATATAGATATCATCACATCAAAGAAGCACAGTATAGGATACTACTTAGTGCATAATGATACATAATCAGTCACCATCGCCTGAGGCGGAATCATACATAAAGAGTACACAAAATAAATATCAGTCTACATCGCCAATGGCAGAATCATAATATGGATACAATAATGGCGGAGAAAATCCAAGTCAGCACGGTGTAGTCAAGCCTCGCCATAAGCCAAAAGTGCGTCAGAGACCTGTAACTAGGCTTCCCGTGTGAAAATGAGGGCACCCGAGTTTGCAAGGTGAAACAAACTACGAGTCAGTCATGGGACTGGTATGAGAAATCTATTTAACTTATTAACAACAATAATAAGGCAAATCAAAGGACCACGCCACTTTCGCGGAACGGGTTTACTCCAATGAGTGCTAGTGCATGAAATAAAGTAAATGATTAAATCATCGTAATGCTTTTTGAAAAATGAAGCCATTATAAGACTCAGGTCCCATCACACAATGCAACGCAAGCCGGAGGATAGAGTTTTACCTTATAATGGCCAAAAATGCTTCATACGAATAAAACAAGAGTGTTTGATATTATTACTAGTGTCTATATGTTTCAAAAGCAAATTCAATCATAAATATCAATCCTAGGCGGCATAGCTACCATCTACTATGTCGCCATACTAGTAATACAATCACGTCCGCATATTTCGTATTGGAAATTGGATTCCTTCATGAGTCGAGGCAAGGGACAAGCTCCTCTCTGATTCGAGACACTCTAGCAAATGCCTCGGGATGGCACACAGCAATCCCCTGGATCCTCCAAGGCCGGTCCTCTCTTACTTTTGAGGATTAATTATTCCTGAACACACGCTTCCCGGTCCTTACAGACCTATAATCGAGGCGCCTCGTATTCCAACAACCACACAGGTGAAAAGTAGATATAAATGTCAGGGCTGGGAGGTCACTGACACCACCATAGCTAGAAAGAAACGTCATGCACTCCTTGGGTCTTTCTCCCATTTTTGACTCATACCGGGGTGTGAGGCTCGCGAATTCACGATATACACAAAGCTACGTCACACAGACCATGCTTTGATCATCCACCACAAGACTTTGCTTTGCAACAGAAGCCTTGATCATATGCTACTTAGGCGTGCCACACAGACAATCCACTCCATGCGACTGATTTCTGTCAATACATAACCTCTGAGCTCGTACGTCTCAGAGAAGGGCGTTAAGAAAGAGAATAAATTCTCCGTCGCCAAACAGATATATATTTAACAGAGATCAATCAGCACAGAACAAAATCCAATGTCAGACACACAGTCCATTTACAAGTCCGTTTTGGGTCTGAACAAAACCGTAGGCACCAATTCCTCGCATATCCGTACAATCAGCAGTATGTTTGGACGGCTACTACTTCAGTTCCTTCATGGTAGCTACTCCAATCATGAGCATCAGTAGCGCCCATCCATCCAATGTGAAGATCGTCGGTCTTCAACCATCTTCGACTCTTCGACTTCTCAACGCCGATCGATTATTTGAAATGAGACGAACTCGGCCTTTTCAAATAATCCACGTATATTTATATTTTCAAATCATTTATTCACATGGTTGGACTATTCAACATCCACATTTCAGTTCTTTGGTTATAATTCTAGTGTTAAATACATTCAACCATCACATATCAAGCAAACACAACGAAATTGGTTTATTTCCATTCTATATCGTCTATAGTATTTTATAACGATATATCGCCATTTTTATTTAATTGAAAACGGCCAAATTTAATTAAACGACGTTTCAGGTCGTATCGATGCACTGGCGCTGTTTTTCACTAATTTTGTTTTACACATATCTGAAAATCTAACCGTTGGATCTTCACAAATTTTATATCATTAGGAAGGTTATTTCAAAACGAATCCAACGGTTTCAGTTTTGGGAAAATCCGACAGTCGGATCTTCCACACTAGCCATTTGAAGTTATGATTTCAATTTACGAACTGCAGCGTCGTTATTCGATTTAATTTAATTATATTTATATATGTATATAAATATAATCGTTTCTGGCGCTGTTTTTCTTCAGATTTGAATTAAACATTCCAGACAATCCAACCATCGGATCTTCACAAAATTGGTGCCGTTGGAAAGATATTTCCAAGGCGAACCCAACGGTTGCGGTTTCAGAAAATCCAATGGTCGGATTTCCCGCACTAGTCGTTTGAAATCACGGTTTCAAAACACGAACTGCACGGCCACGTTTCGTTTTAGTTTTATTTATATTTATATATTTATATAAATATAGTTCATTCAAAAATTCCTATATTGCTTTCGCTTCAATTATTTCACTAACGCCTTTAAATTTTGGAAAATTTTGCCATAAACTCCTTTGTACGGGAGGGGCTGGGAAAATTCCAAAATAGCCAAACGAGCGTCTCATGTCAAAAAGAAAAAGAAAAAGCCAAGCGGCTAGCCAACAGGCTCATAAAATCATCACCCAAACAAAACAGTAAATGTGTACCTATTTGTCGGGCACAAAATCTTATTCCTCTTCTCTAGCCCCTTTGCTATAACCTGTTCAATAAATATGCATGTACATATATACAGTTTTTATCACTTACCATTTTCCATTCAACTTCATATTTGATTTACTTTGGTTTAATAACACCTTTCATTCTAATGTTGCATGCATAGGCTAAAATCATATCATTAGCTAATTAATGTATATTTCAACTCATGCACCTTTATTTGAACAAGTGGCTATTTTTAACACTTCACATTTCAAAGATGATAATTTTTGCGAACTAAAATAGATTTCAACACATGACTATTTTATTTAGTTCCTATGCATATTAAAAATAATATTTCTTCACAAATATGTATTTCAACGTCCGCATATCTCTAGCACATCACATATATGATAAAAATGACATTTTTATCATTTAAAATATTTATTCTACAAATGGATGTTTTCAACACTTCATAGTTTCAATAAAAATGTAATTTTTATTGTTCGATCTTTTTATTCAACACATGAACTTTTCCGCTACACACACTTCTCAACACATGAGCATTTCCACACATGGATATTTTATTTATGTTGTTCATATTAGAAAGACGGAATTTTTATTGTTGAAACTATTTATATAAGGCGAATATTTTTCATACTTCATATATATTATAAAAAGGTGATTTTTATTGTTTAAACACTTCATTCATTCACAAATGAATCTAATTTTCACACATCACTTTTCAACACATGAACATTTCCACACATGGATATAGTTTCAACATATGGCTTTAATTTCAATGCACGAAGATAATTTCAACATATGAAAATAATTTTAACACATAAAGATTATTCAAAATTTCGGCAGTATAACGGCTGGGTAGTTAAAACCGGCACCGTCCCTAGTACGGCTCCTCGCTCTACCTTAAAACCTCGCGGTTTTTGACAATGGGGATTCATGCATCTAATTCGCACGCAGGCGGCATGTTTATTTTTATTTCCACAAATATTTCCAATTCATTTCAATCACCAATGGGTATTTTTCAACCACAACTAAACAATATCAACCACAAACAATTATTCAACCATTCGTATTTTTCATCCAATATTTCACACCAATTCACAAAAATAAATATCGTCCATGGTTTGTGGACGAGGGGAGTATAAATATATATATATATATTATAATTGCTATATTTCACTTGCATTTTAACACATATTTCAATTATTCTATGCTACTTCGCTTATATAGCTTACATCACGCATGTACATGAGGTATACGACACGTACGTAATTTATATTTCGCTAATATAATTTATACACGACATTTTCCATTCAAATTTATTTAATTTAGATTTCTCACATTGGTTTGTTGCTTCGCTAAAAATAGATACGATGTCAGAAAAATCCGCGGCTTCTTCTATTGGGTAGAGAGCTTCCTTGCGGTCCCGATGTTTCCTATTTCATCGAATTTCGTTAACACATCAAAAAGATATGATTTTTCAAAGTGTAAACATAAAAAAAACTCACCTTTCACGATGGTTCAAAACTAGGTTTATGGTTTTCGCGAGAATCGAGGCACGAGGGGATGAACGACGGGTTGGACGTGGAAGAGGGAGAGAGGGCTTTCTGTCGGTGGTGGTTTGGTGGCGTTCGGTGGTCAGGATCGGCGGCGGCGGCGTTGGGAACGTCGGGGCTTTCTGGCCTCGATTCAGGCGGCATAGGCGACGAGGGTGGCGATGCTGGGGTCGGATCTGACGAGGGGGCGGAGGTGAAGCGAACGGTGGTGGTGGCGGAGGCTGGAAGCGGCTGTAGCGGCGACGGCGGAGGAGAGAAGGTCTCGAATGGGTTTAGCCATTGATTTTGGGGTTTTTTTTTAAATTAATGAATGGAGAAATATGATTGGTCGATGGTTTTAATAAATTTTTAAATAGTGTTTTCTCAAACGAACTCCTTTTCAAACCCAACGACTGTCGCCCCTAGCTAAATACCCCAATTCCGGACACAATGGGATATGTTTCGTAGGCCAATTCGACTGTTACAGTTAGTTATTTTTCAAATTAAAGTATAAAACATTTAATTTTTCACTATGAACATACATTTCAATTTGCCAAGGCCACAAACTGATTCGAAAAATTCCATAAAAATAAATCTAGCTATGTTTTGACGCTACGGTCCCAACAAAACTAGTTTCGTCGAATTCTGAGATCGTTTGAAAAATGGCCATTTTCTGGTCGATCCAATTTAACAGAAATTGACCAAACACATTTTCTTTTGCTATGCTCACATACTAGCTTCAAAAATTATGAAATTTGAAACCTAGCAATAGTTTGACATCCCGGACCCAACAAAAGTGGTTTCGTCGAATTCCAAGGTCGTTTGCAAAATATCAATTTTCCAGGGCTATATATTCTATATAGCGACCATTCTAAAAATTCATTCGGCCATAACTTTTGATTCCCGTTATGAAATTTTGATTTTTCAGATTCGTTAGAAAGGTATTGACTAACAGATTTAAATATTTTTGGTTTCGCCAAAATCCGTTATATTTTCCACTCTACACAGTCAGTCAAGGTTTGAATTCAAATTTTCAAACTGACTCACTATTTCTAATTCACTATTTTATTGAAATATTCTATTTCAATTGTTCAAATTCCTTTGAAATGACCAATTTAAAATTTTTAAATTGGCTCGTATTTTCTGGGTTATTACAAATTAAAATACTAACTTGTATCTTCTATCGGCATTCAACACATTTACTTTCATCCATAAGCATCCATCATTCCAAACATATTCATTTGCACAACCAGAATTGTCTATTATTAAAATTGGAAAACATTTCCATTCTTATTCAAATAATTGCGTTCATATTCAACTAATCCTTTAATTCCGAATTCATTTGGTAAACCAAATTTTATTCATTCAAAATTTCTTTAAATTCTCATGATTTCAAATTCCATTTCTGGTTTATCTTATTTGTGTATTTTACTCTTATACAAATTTAGTTTTAAATAATCACCTCGAAGTTTTAATTCTGATTATCGTATTATACTAGCAATCAACATATCTATTTACAATAATATCATAAAATTATTCCTTTATATCAAAATATAATTTTGAGTAAAATTATTTCATTTAACCAGTTTTTTTAAAATAATACTGTGTCGAATTACCCTATTCAAGAGTTAAAAACACTTTTCGATATAGTGTCGACTCCTATATCGACCAGAATTCTTAAACCACTCGATAAACCAATCAACACAATATAAAACAATTTTTATATCAATTAACAAATACGCGCTCATATATATATATATATATATATATACACACACACACACACTCATACTCAATCTAGGGTATTACTAAACCCATCTTTATCGAGTCACGCCACAGAGCCATGGTTATTCTCAACCTTCAGCTCTAATACCAACTGTAACGACCCGCAAATTTGAATCCTTTGAATCGACCAAATACTATACAAGTCCGACCCAAATTGCACGAAAATACGGATCATTAATAGAAAGAAGTTAGAGGATGAGAAATAGAAAAGATAGAAAATTAGAACAGAAGAATTAAGATAGAAGAAAGAACTGGGTAATGTTGAATCTCACAATCGCAGCGGAATAACATATAATATAGATATAATATTTGGAAAATACAATCTGTATCTAAACTTGCATACAACACCAGAGTACATCATATATACATCACAGCAGAATTAAACCCTATATAACTAATGCTGAAACCTCCTGCTCCAGTTCCTTCCAAATTATCTGGAAAATCCTGAACTACTTGACTGCCCGTACAAATTTGGGCACCCAAGAGTTTAGGGAAAACACAGAAAAACAAACTTTGGGTCAGTCATGGGACTAGTGTGAGTAAACGATTTTAAATAGTTTGCTTAACTTGGAAAATTCCTTTTGAAAGAAAAGACAATCGTAAGACCGATCCACACATAAACATGGATGGTTTTTAACTTACGATAATCCAAAACATTTTGAAATCATAAATATACTGATATTATAATAATGTCTAGGGTTTCCACAAATAAATTAGAATCTAGTGGAACGCTTGCATCTTACTGTAATGAGTCGGATTTTGCCCGGACTTAATCGATTGCAAAATCGACCAAGACCGTTCAATTCCCACATACGTTAAATCTGGGCATACAACACATCAGAACAAATAACAAAAGACTTTTATAAACATCATAATAATGTTACATCAGAGTACAAAATATCATAGTACAACGATAAATAAAATACAGCGGAAGACTTATTACAATAAATTAATACAATACACAGTGGAAGACTTTCTATGCTCTGGACATAGCTTTAGGCTTCGATCCAGAATCCTGCTCAAGAGATAAATATCTGCAAAAAGCTATTCGACTGCCCGTGTGGAAAAGAGGGCACCCGAGTTTGCAAGTGAAACAAACTACAGGTCTGTCATGGGACTGGTATGAGAAATCTAACTTAACTAATCTAATAATGAGGCTAATCACAGGACCACGCCGCTAACGCGGAACGAGTTTACTCCATTGGATTGCCAGTGCATAAAATAAAGTAAATCGTTAAACAACACAATGCTTTTTAGAAAAATGAAACCGTTATAAGACTCTAGTCCCATCACACAATGCAACGCAAACCGGATGATAGAGTTTTACCTTATAATGGTCAAAAATGCTTGATATGATAAAAACGGATTTGATATTATTATTAGTGTATATATATTTTCAAAAACAATTTAAATCATAATGTATCAATCATAGACGGCATGGGTACCATATATCATGTCGCCATACTAGTTCTACAATCAAAACCGCATGGTGTCGTATTGAAAATTGGGTTTCCATCATGAATCGAGGCTAGGGATCGTTCTCTCCGATTCGAGACACTCTAGCAAATGCCTCAAGATTCCCCCGTAGTGAACCCTTGGAGCGGTAGGGCCGGTCCACACCTACGTTAGTGGATTAGGTATGCCTGAACACATGCTTCTCGGTCCTTTTGGACCTCTAGTATGACCACTTCCAGCCTATAAATTCGAGGTACCTCATAATCCATCATCCACATAAGTAAAAATGTCAGGGCTGGTAGGTCACTGACACCACTCTAGCTAGAAAGAAACGTGTGCACTCCCTACGGTCCATATCCCATATTTGACTTATACCGGGGTGTGAGGCTCGCGAAGTCACGCTATACACAAAGCTACCCCTAAACAGGTTATGCTTTGATCATCAACCACAAGGCCCTGCTTTTCAACAAAAGCCTTGATCCATGCATATTGGCATGCCACATTGTCAATCCATACCATACCATTGATTCCTACCCATATACAACCTCTAAGCTCGTACGTATTAGAGAAGGGTGTTAAACACCAAACAGATATATATTTAGCAGAGATCAACGAATATAGTATAAAGGAATACAACGTCAGACATACCATCCCTTTACAAGTCCGTTCTGGGTCTGAACGAAACCGGAGGCACCCCATTCCTCGCATATCCGAACAATCAACAAATACGTCCGGACAACTACCACTGCAGCCCCTTCAAGGTAGCTACTCCAATCACGGGCGTCAGTAGTCCTCATCCATTCGATGTGAAGATCGCCGGTCTTCAATCATCATCTTCAAGTCTTCGACTTACATCGTCGTAGTAATTATTTGAAATGAGTTAAACTCGGTCTTTTCAAATAATCCTCAAATAATTATCATTTAAATCATTTCATATCGTTCGTATTTATTTGTAACAGTTTATCGTTATTTTTATTTATTTAAAATAGCTCAATTATAATTAAACGATGTTTCGGGTCAACGGGCGGCCCTAGCGCTGTTTTTATCCAAATTTGATTTGTAGTTATCTCGATATCTAACCATTGGATTTTGATGAAATTTATATTGTTGGGAAGATTTTCCCAAAGCGGTCCTAACGGTTCTAGTTTTGGGAAAATCCGACGGTCGGATCTTTCGGTATATTCGCTTAAAGTTATGATTGCCGAAATGCGAACTGCCGCGCGCGATTCGTTTAATTTTAATTTATATATATATATATATATATATATATATATATATATCATTTGGCGATTTCAAATTATATGTTCTTTAAATAATTTTCAACACTTCATATTCATGTTATTTTTAATGAACAAAAGTCAATTTCAAAACATGTACAATTTTCCCATATATGACAATAAAAATGTAATTTTTTATTGTTTATTATTTCCATTTCCAATGATCAACCCCTTTCTATATCCTTTACTTACATATCACTAAAAATGTGATTTTTAATGATAATATGTATTTATATTTTGAAATATGACATTTTCCTTTTTCTTTATATTTTCCTATTTCTATACATTTCATTAAAAATGTTACTTTTCTATTCTTTTAATCACATTCTATAAAAATGTAATTTTCCTATTCTTCCATTATTCACAAGAAAAATGTAATATTTTTCCTTTATTCTTCCATTACATAATAAATGTAGTATTCCACTTTCATTCTTTATTTACGTTCAAAAATGCAATTTTTTTATTTCATCTTTAATTACATTAAAAATGAAATCTTTTTATTTCATTTCTAATTACATATATTGAAAAATGCAATTTTCCATTCATTCTTTAATTACATAGAAAATGTAATTTTAAAATCTATCCTTTTATCGCATTTAAAATGCAAATAGAGATGTTCACTTTTAAGCTATGTTTTATTTACATGCAAAATGTCGATAAAATGTCACTTTTAATTCTACTCTTTTTATTGTCCCTAAAATGACAATAAAAATGCTTCTTATAAATCTAATCTTTTTATTGAATATAAAATGTCAATAAAAATGTCGCTTTAAAATATACTATTTTATTTACATCAAAATGTAAATCAAAATGTAATTTTAAATCAGTCCTTTTATTTACATCTAAGTGTAAATAAAGATGATGCCTTTTTAACCTATTCTTTTATTTACATAAAAAATGTAAATGAAAATGAAAATTTTTAATCTATCCTTTTATTTACATCTAAAATGTAAATAAAGATGTAACTTCAAATCTATTCTTTTTTTTTTACATCTAAAATGTAAATAAAGATGTCACTTTAAATTTATTCATTTTATTTACATCTAAAATGTAAATAAAAATATAACTTTTTAATTCTAATCTTTTTATTGTCTCTATTTGACAATAAAAATATTGCATTAAATTCTATCTTTTTGATTGCATCTAAAATGTAAATTAAAAAGTCACTTTTATTTTCCTGTTTTTATTTACTTCTAAAATGTAAATAAAAATGTAACATTTGAATTCATGTTTTTATTTACATCTAAAATGTAAATAAAAATGTCAACTTTTCATTCATGTTCTTATTTACACCTAAAATGTAAACAAAAAGGTGCTTTTTACATTCATGTTTTCATTTGCAACTAATTTGAAATAAAAATGTACTTTTAAATTTCATGTCTTTTATTCACATCTAAAATGTGACTAAAATATACCTTTTTGTTCATATCTTTTATTTACATGTAAAATGTAAATAAGATAAACTTTCTTTTCTAATACATGTTTTTATTAGCATCTAAAATCTTAAATAAGAAGGTTACTTTTAAATCTTGTTTTTATTAGCATCTAAATTGCTTTAAAAAAAATGTACTTTTTATTCCTAGTTTTTATTCACATCTAAAATGTGAATAAAATGCACTTTTTTTCAATTCATGTTTTTATTCACATCTAAAATGTGAATAAAAATGTACTTTTTCATGACAACAATGTACATTCTTGTTTTAAACCTTTTTTTTATAAAGAAAAATGTCTATTTTTATTTAATCCTTTTAATGAACCCAAAATGTCTATTTTGGTTAAATTCTTTTTACGGAATCCTAATTACATATAAATGTAATTTTCATGTTAACAAGTTCTAACCAAAGTTATATTCTTTTTATTACATTTTAAAAAATGTAACTTTTACATTCTATATTACATTATAAAAATGTAATCCTTTTAAATATTTCTTTTTCTAACCTATGTTTATAATCATATTAAAAATAATGTTTAACATTTTTTTTATTCTTTCTAGCATATTGATCTTTACATTAAAAAGGTGATTTCTAATGCTTTCCATATTCTTATACAAACACGAATGTTTGTATATTAATCTGAACATTTTCATATATTCTACATTTACATTAAAAATGAGATTTCCAATGGCAAAATATTTTCTTCTCAAAATATAATCATTTTTCTAGTTTCTAATTTTTACATTAAAATGATATTTTTAATGTTAACATGTTTATCTCAAAAACATGAACAATTTTCATAGACAATAAAAATGTGAATTTTTATTGCTTAACTTATTTTCAGTTCATCATAAAAATGATATTTTTATATTTGTAATAATTTTAATGGAATAAAATGACGCTTCTATATTTCTAACATAACATTTCCTATCAAGAATGTTTATTTTTATTCTAACATAAAAATTTCTAATTAAAATGATATTTTAATCCAATGTAACTTTTTCTAATTACAAGGATGTATTTTAATCTAATGTGACAATTATAACATAAATGGTTTTAATCCAATGTAACAATTTTAACATAAACGATGTTTTATTCTAATTTGTCCATCTTAAGTTTTTTTTTTCATGAAATATGTTTTCTAACCCAAATGACAATTTTATCGATTTTAATACAGATAAAATGAAAATCTTATTTTGTTGATTCTAATTCAACAAAATAAATAACATTCTATTTTGTTGATTTTATTTCAACACAAATAATCCATTCAATAACAGATCAGCATACCAGGGTTCATCCATCCAAATCAATCATAAATAACAACAATTTAACTTTAACAGCGGATTTGCAAAGCATGAAAATTAATAAATTTTAATTGTATAAAAAATGAAGAATTCTCACCGATGGTTTTAATACTATACAGTTCAGATCTGAATTTTCTCTGAATTTTGATTTGCTTTGTTTCAGTCCTGGTCTGTACCATCATGTAGATCTTGGATATACGATTCCCATCCTTTTTGTTTCGTTCGATTTCATCTTTGTTTGCAAAAGTTATGGAGATACAAACATTTAAACAATTTTAAATATAATTAATTAATTTAATTAGATCCTTAAGGGTGTTAATTACCTTGCGCCTAATTGTCTTCATCATTTATTGCCTGTATAGAAGAGAACCCATCGTCACCAAAATACATCCACCATCGCACGCATCATCAGGGACCCGGACCACCAACTCAATGCACCACTTCGAAGACCTCCGACCATCCTCCCATCGTCGCCAACCACCCATAACTCGATGCCCCCTCCTAGTCTGGAAACGCCAGTGAACTCGCGGTGTTTGGGAGCCAAAATCGAGCTCCATTCTACCCCATTCCAGATCATAAACGTTCATAAGATAGAGCTCCATCTTCTCTTCGATTTGCTTTTTGATTGATATCCTAATTCGAACTAGATTTGATGATTTTGAGGATCAAAATTAGGAAAAATTGGGCCATTGGTTTCTGAAAGTGGAGACTGGATTTTCATGAGTTAGGGTTACGTATTCTGATGGTATTTAAGTGGTATTTATAGCGTATTTCCATTTTATTTAATTCACTTATTTCAAAAATTCATGTTTAATAATAGAACTCCAATTTAAATCCAACGAGTGTCGCCCCTAGCTGATAACCCCTATCCCGGACGCAATGGAACATGTTTCATAACCCAATTCAGCTGTTACGATGGATGTTTATTTAATTTAATATTAAAATTATTTATTTAATTAATTCAATCTTATATTTAAATTCACCGGGTCACATACAACATCTAAAAATTCCAAAAAAAAAATATTTCTAGCTTTGTTTCGACGATACGGTTCTAACAAGACTAATTTCGTCGAATTCCGAGATCGTTTAAAAAATGGCCATTTTCTGGTCGACCAGATTTGAAAGGACCCGTTACTTCCCCGTGAAGGAAAGAGCGAATACTTTGAGAACAACACACAAATGAACACAGACGGAAGAACATTTCATTGCTATTGCAACAATTCCATCAGATACAAGAATATACAGAGTATAAATGAATAAATTACATTCGATAAATATCAGAGATTACAATAAATTACATAGCAGCGGAAAATAAAACAAAGCACAACTGAAGGTGATATACGGATACAGAGCTTTCCGGATATCATTCCAGCTGTAAACCAGGATCCTGTGAATATAAATCTGCAAAACCAAAACTACTAGTTGCCCGTGTCGAAAATAAGGGCACCCAGAGTTCAGGTTAAAACAATAAACTCCAGGTCAGCCATGTGACTGGTGTGAGAACTAAAACAGTTATTTAAAACTTTACTTTAAAAGAGAGTAATTCAAGGGACCACGTCGTATAACATGGAACGGGTTTCCTCCCAAGAATACCAGCGCATAGAATAAACAATGCAATGCTTTTTCGAGAAATGAAGCTATTATAAGACCCAGGTCCCATCACACAATGCAGCGCAAGACGGAGGATAGGGTTTTCCCTTATAATAGCCAAACATGCTTGGTACGTTTAAAACAAATCATTTGATACTATTATAAGTGTATAGTGTCAAACATTTTCAGTCATAAATATCAATCCTAGGCGGCATGGGTACCATCTATCATGTCGCCATACTAGGCTCTACAAATAAAACCGAAATACACGTATTGGAAATTGGATTTCCGTCATGAGTCGAGGCAAGGGGCAAGCTCCTCTCCGCTTTCGAAACATTCTAGCAAATGTCTCAGGACTACACACTCTGGGCAATCCTTGGATCTTCAGGGCCGGTCCTCTCTTACGTTTGAGGATTAGTATTCCTGAACACACGTTTCCCGGTTCTTACGGACCTAAAATCGAGGTGCCTCATCCAACAACCACATAGGTGAAAAGTATATAAATGTCAGGGCTGGTAAGTCACTGACACCACCAAAGCTAGAAAGAAACGCCGTGCTCTCCCTGCAGTCCTTATCCCGTTTTTGACTCATACCAAGGTGTGAGGCTCGCGAATTCACGTTATACACAAAGCTACGCCACAAAGGCTGTGCTTTGATCATCAACCACAAGACTTTGCTTTTCAACAGAAGCCTTGATCAATTGCCACTTAGGCGTGCCACACAGGCAATTCATGCCATGCGACTGATGTCCATCGATATACAACCTCTAAGCTCGTACGTCTCAGAGAAGGGCGTTAAGCAAAAGAATAAATTCTCCGCCGCCAAACAGATGTATATTTAATAGAGATCAATCAACATAGAATAAAATCCAATGTCAGACACACAATCCATTAACAAGTTAGTTCTGGGTCTGAACGAAACCGGAGGCACTTTCCTCGTATATCCATCGATCTCCAGGTACGTCTGGACGATCACTAACTGATTCCCTCATCTTGGGTGTACAGCCCAATCAAGATCATTAGTAATCACCCAAACGATGTGAAGACTTCCGGTCTTCAACCACCGTATTCATCTTTGACTTATCGTCGAATCGGTTATTCAGAATGGGTATAAACCCGGCCTTTCCGAACAACCCACGTATATTAAAAACAAATGTTACATAAACACAACATATGCCTCATCCCAATTCATTAGTCACTAATCGTAAATCAGCAAGAGAACAATTTCCCAAATATTAACCCCGAAGGCCGAAACCAACATCAGATCAATACCCAGGAAACCATTCTTCTTAACTAACCAACAGCTAGTTTCTAAATTTCAATTCTTAGGGAAATGTTCCCATTAATTTTATCCAAGATAAATTCTTTAAAATTTACCCCTTAATCTTCCTTTTGATATCATTTCAAACCAAATTACGGTTTTCCAAACTAGTCGAGATTAGCGAACCACACCGGAGTAATTATTTATTCTATTTCCCAATCCCAACCTATTCATCCCATGAAGAAAAACTAGTCATACTCCATATCTAACACCACGGTGTTATCGGTAAAATTAATTACCATTTCACGTTCAAATCTAATTAAAGATTTAACTATCGCCTGGAGCAAAACTGGTGATACTCCATTCTCGCTCATTTTCCAAATTTGATAATTTAACTTATCAATTCACATTTTAATTTAATTGCAGATTCATTAAAACTCCTTTTTTCTGTGTTAAAGAACTAATGTCATTTAAAACACAGTTCACGACAAACCCAAATCACATTCTATTTATTATCGGGTAAAAGAACAAGTGTCATTTAAAACACCCTTCACGATAAACCCACAAATCAATTCTATTTACAACCCATTTCAAATCCAATTTATTTATTTAAAATAAATGGGTTTTTATTTTAGTTCAAAACTAATTCATTTCGATAAAAATCTATTTTTATCTTTTCAAATATGGAGTTTTTCATCCCAAATTTTCCCAAATCATTTCTTATGATTTCACACAAATTATTACTATTTTTAATAATTTTATCAAGGCCCGCACAGTCGATTTCCATCAACGGCCATCGAACTGCACTTACAACGACCTTTTCCAAATTTGATTTGGACGTATCTCCAAATCCAACTGTTAGATTTCAAATTTCTAATATTCGTTAGAAAGCTCTTTTCGATACGAACCCAACGGTTCTGGTTTTAGGAGAATCCGACGGTCAGATCTCCCGTAATGTCCGTTCGAAATCAATGGTCGAAATTCACGAACTGCCGCGACGCGGCGTGTTCTATTCAGGCCATTATATTATATATATAATATATATAATATATATTTCGTCGATTTCTATTCAAAACGAATTTTATAAATAGTTTTAAATTCGTTTCAAAAACATTTCAACTTCCATTTCCAATTCAAATCAAAATTGAATTTTTCCTTATAAATTCGTTTTAAATTCATTTCCATTTAATTCAAATTTCGATTCAATTTGAATCCATTTCAAATCGATTTTTATTCTATTTCAATTCGTTTTCAATTCAATTCGAATTCGTTTTATATTCAATTCAATTCAAATTGGTTTTATATTCAATTCAATTCAAATTGGTTTTCTATTCGATTCAATTCAAATTCGTTTTCTATTCAATTCAATTCAAATTCGTTTTCTATTCGATTCAATTATAAAGACGAATATAATCGATATAAATATCGTTCGCGTCAAAATGGCGCATCTCTAATCAACACGGCTTTATATTTTTCAATAACTTCGTTATTCCATTCAACAAATGAATCTATATTTCTTTAAATACATGATTCTATATTTTTGTCAACACACGACTAATCTCAACGAATGAGTACTGTCCACGTGTGACTATCTTTGTTATTTAATATATTTTATAAAAATTGTGGTATCTATCGTTTGATTTCAAATCAGACTCCAATCGTAAATTAGTAAGAGAACGATTCCCTAAATATTAACCCCGAAGGCCGAAACCAACATCAGATCAATATCCTGGAGATCACTCATCTTATCTATTTTCCAATTAGTTTCTAATTTTCTATATGATAAAGATGTAAATTTTATTGTTAAAATATTTCGTTCAACACATGACTAATCTTAACGGATGAATCAATTACCATATAAAGTTAATTATATGGATTCCATACGACACATGTATATAATAGCAACGATAAATAATCAACCATCATCCAAAGTGCACTACACTGTATAAGCATCAAATATAGATATCTAACGCTTATAACAGCCTGTCAATCAATCGATCGACATACAACTAATTATTGGGATTAGTGTATGCCGTGTTTTATCCCAATACCCATGTGGGGTTTCAAACAATCAAACACAGATTTTATTTGTGCAGTTGGGCGATGTGTAAAATTTATCGTCCCAATCAATATCAGTCAAATGTGTGAATATAAACAAATCGTTCGATTTGTTTATAACTATTTATTTCATTTCACATACACGTTAAAAATTCTATTTTTAACTATACAATATTTTTAACTATATAAATATTTTATTTCATTTCATATCACACAATCAACTACACATCAATATCAAACAAACAAACAAACAAACAAGCCGTCCATGGTATGTGGACGACGGGTGTCGGGTGCTACTAAACACCGTCTGCATCCTAGTATATATTTATAACTAGAAAAGAAAAGTTAAAGTGAGAAGTTCTCACCAATAGCTATCCCAACTCCACGACACTTCATTTATAGAAATCTTCGTCGTTCTCGCCTTTTGTCACTTTCGTTGCCCGTAGCCACTACATATATAAAAATCACATTTTTATATTGTTGCTATGTATATAAAAATCATATTTTTATATTTACTCCATATGGATAAAAATTCTATTTTTACACCGCTACTATATAGATTAAAAAATTCTATTTTTATAACGGTGTTCATATAATAAAGATTATATTCTTATCACGCTATTCTTCATATAAAGATTTCTCTTTCTCATTTCATCACTATAAAAATCCCTTTTTTATTTCAACGTATATATAATAAAAATCAAATTTTTATTTCGTTACATATACAAAGATGATATTTTTATATTCTCTATCTTATAAAGATTATATTTTTAATACTTCTACTATATAAAAATTATATTTTCATTATTTCTACTATATGAAAAATTATATTTTTATTATTCCTACTATATAAAAATTATATTTTTATTATTCCTACTATATAAAAATTATATTTTTATTATTCCTACTATATAAAAATCATATTTGTATTCTCTACATCTATTAAAAATCATATTTTTAGTCTTCTAGTATATACTTAAAAATCACCTTTTTTGCATATAAAAATCGAGTCTTCTTCTTGCTAACTTCTATTTAAAAATCGTATTTTTATCATTAGTAGCCTTCATATTCTTACATGAATAAAACTACATCTTCACATGAATAAAACTATAATTTCAGTTCTTAAAAATCATATATTTTCAAGTTAAAAATCAATTTTAAAACTATGCTTCATATTAAAAATAAACTGAATTTGAAAACAATGTAAATAATTAAACTAAGAAAGAAAAGGAAAAAAAACTTACTGTTGCTTTTTCAGAGAGGGGGCTGGAGGTTTGAGGACGGTGTCGGGGTACTGCAGGGTGGTCGGCGGCTTCAGGTGGGGGTGGAGGCTTCAGGGACGACGGCGGTGGGCCAGTGGGCGGGTTCTGTTCAGTTTGGGGCTAGGGTTTAAATGGGGTTAGGATTTAAGGTGCGCGGATTGCAGAAGGGAGAAGGAGAAGAGGAGGGAGCGGTGGAAGGGGAGTGGGGCGGCGCAGCTATGGGGGCGCGACGGAGGCGTCGTGGCGGCTGAGGGCGGCTTCGATTTTTCTCTTTTTTTTTTCTTTCCTCTGAATGGTCGAACGAGAAGGAAGGGGGGTTAAGGGAGAGATATTTATATTATATTTATATTATTTATTTTCAAAAAGTTGACTTATTCATGCGACCTCTAAACGAGGCCCACCGCCTGTCGTCCATAGCTAATTACCCCCATCCCGAGCATAATGGGATATGTATCGTAGGCTGTTTCGACTGTTTCGATCAGTTTCCGTCAAAATCAACATTTAACTCTATATATTGAATTTGAACGCGCATTTCAATATACCGGGGTCACATATTAACTCGAAAAATTCCAAAAAATTATTTTCTAGCTTCGTATTGACGATACGGTCCTAACAAAACTAACTTCATCGAATTCTAAAACCGTTTGAAAAATGGCCAATTTCCAGTCGATTAAAATCAACTGAAAATGGTCAAACGCGTTTTCCTTTGCCACGCTCACATATTGATTCGAAAAATTATGAAAATTGGAATCTAACAATAATTTGACATCACGGATCCAACAAAAGTGGTTTCGTCGAAATCCGAGGTTGTTTGCAAAATTTCCATTTTAAGGGCCAGAATTCCATAGCGACTATTCTGAAATTTCAACTGGACATATCTTTTGATTCCCGCTATGAAATTTTGATTTTTCGGATTCATTGGAAAGATATTCTCAAATAGGTTCTACTATTTTTGGTTTCACTAAAATCCGGTTTGTTTTGCACCCGATATGTTCAATTGAAGTTCGAAATCGAATTATCGAACTACCACGCCATTTTCAATTCTATTTATAATTATAAATAATTATTTATATTCTAACGACGACGTATATAATATATACGTTCGAATTATATTCTAAATAAATTTCTCGTCGATATTATTTAAAATAATCTATTTTAAATATCCAAAATTCATTAAAATTGCCAAAATAAAAATTTTAAACTGGTTCAGAATTTCCGGGTTATTACAAGATTTGACTGAAACTGACAAAACACGTTTTCCTTTGCCACGCTCACGTATTAATTTGAAAAATTATGAAAATTGAAACCTAGCAATAATTTGACATTCCGGTTCCAACAAAAGTGGTTTCGTTGAAAACAGATGTCTTTTGAAACATGGCTATTTTTAATATTAAAATATATATAAATTCTATATCAATTTTTCTAAATTTTAAATTGGACATAACTTTTGATTCCGACTATGAAATTTTGATTTTTTGGATTCGTTGGAAAGATATTTTTAAATAGAAATAAATATTTTTGGTCTAACTAAAATCCGATTTATTTTGCATCCTGTACGGTCAGTCAAATTTCAAATTCAAAATTTCAAACTACTGCGTTATTTCTAACTCCTTTTATAATTAAATAAAATTTATTCGTTCTAACTTCAATTAAAATAAATTTTTAGTCATTATTATTTAAAATAAATTATTTTAACAAGCAACATTTTATTGACATTTTATATTTAATAAAAAGGATAGTTGAATTAGAAATATACATTTTTGATCATTTAAAAAGAAGGAGACAAAAATATACATTTTTGTCATTTACAAAGAGTGAAACCAAAATTATACATTTTTGGTCAATTAAAAAGAATGAGACAAAATATACATTTTGTCATTTAAAAAAAATGAAACCAAAATATACATTTCGGTCACTAAGAAGAAAGATTACATTTTGATCATTAAAAAGGATTAAAGAAAAGATGAAACATTTTTGTTCATTTAAAAATGATTAAACAAAAAGATACACCTTTTGTTCATTGTAAAGAAAGAGACAATTTTTGTCCATTAAAAAGAAAGTATACATTTTTGTTAATTAAAAAGAGTTATACAAAAGTATACATTTTTGTTAGTTAAAAAGAATAGACAAAAACATACATTTTTGTTAGCTAAAAAAGAATAGATTAAAAAGTTATATTTTTATTTACATTTTAAAATGTAAATAAAAGAATAGAATCAAAAGTTATATTTTTATTGTCATTCTAGGGACAATAAAATGAATAGATTTAAAGTGACATCTTTATTTACATTTTAGATGTAAATAAAAAGAATAGATTTAAAGTGACATCTTTATTTACATTTTAGGTGTAGATAAAAAGGATAAATTTGAAGTTACATCTTTATTTACATTTTAGATGTAAATAAAAGGATAGATTAAAAAGTTACATCTTTATTTACATTTTTTGATGTAAATAAAAGATTAGATAAAAAAAATCATTTTTATTGACATTTTATATTCAATAAAAAGTTTAGAATTAAAGGAAGCATTTTTATTGTCATTTTAGAGACAATAAAAGAATAGATTTTAAAAGTGACATTTTTATTGATGTTTTATACTCAATAAAAAGAATATATTTTAATGTTATGTTTTTATCGACATTTTAGATGCGATAAAAAGAATAGATTTTATTAGTAGAAATCGCCAAACAATTTATATACATATATTTATTAAAATTAAACAAATCACGCGCGGTAGTTCGCGTTTCGAAATCATATCTTTAAACGATTACACTGAAAGATCCAACCATCAGATTTTCTCAAAACCGGAACCGTTAGGACTGCTCTGGGAAGATCTTTCCAACGATATAAACTTGGTCAAAATTCAACGGTTAGATTTTTAGAAATGTGTAAATTAAATTTGATTGAAAACAGCGTCAGGGCCGCCGATCGAAACGTAGCATCGTTAAATGAATATTGTTAATTTTATATAGATAAAAATAGTGATAAATCATTATCAAATGCTAATAACGATATGAAATGATTTTTAAATATATATATATATGAGAGATTCATTTGAAAGGTCCGAGTTTAATCTCATTTCAAATGATTATACGACGATCTAAGTCGAAGAGTTGAAAACAATGGTTGAAGACCGACGATTTTCACATCGAATGGATGTGTTGCTACTTATGCCCATGATTGGAGTAGCTACCTTTAAAGGGAGTCAGGGGTAGCCGTCCGGACGTATTGTTGATTGTTCAGATATGCGAGGCATGAGGTGCCTCCGGTTTTGTAACACCCCACGTCCATTAATGTCACTCACCAAGGGATTGCATTAACTTCCATGGGGGTCATAAGTGAATATAGAACAGAGAAATTACAACAAGACAGATAATAAATAGCACTTGAAAATCTAAAACTTCATTTCATTGCAGCGGAAATTAAATATGTCTGTTACATCATAAAACCATAGATCATAACCAAGTACAATATCCGTCTTCACAAAAACAAAATACATAATCCCATTACAATAAACAGCCATTAAAAAGAAAGATAACAAGCTGGACTTTACTTCTGCAGTCCAAGCTTTCCAAGAGATAAGCAATCCAACTAGACTCCACTAGAACTTGGCCCAACCTGAGGACCTGAAGGAAAAAAAAGATGTAAAAGAGGGGGTCAGACATAAAGTCTGGCGAGTATGATAATTCTACAATACTATTATCAAAATAACTGGACTAAGGCATAAGCTGGAAAACAAGGAAATGTCTATGAAAGAGCAGATTAAGGACATAGACAATCGCTAAAGGCAACGTTATAGGCGCTCCTAAATACTAAAGGGTAAACACTATACTGCACCACACCAGTCACCCTAAAGATTGATCCCACTTAGCTTCACTTAGAAACTTTCTTAATGGCTTTACGTACTCCTAGCTGACTACATAGGTGCCGCCTGCCCCTATCTCCACTAGGTGTACCCCACTTTCCATTTTTCGATCGGCTCCCTACTCGTAGATACCCGTGCTGGCCCCACAGTGGGGTGTATCATTCCCCTAAAGTGGCAACCCGATATAACGGAGATGCACGGCTTATACCTACACGATGCAACAACGTCTTACCTACCAGCCCGGGTCCACACACGCATATGAAACCCGTTGGACTTGCATTGCCACCGCTCCCTGTTTTGGCCTCTTATAGTCAGACCCAGTATGCGTGTCCCGTCCTCGACTTGGGTCGAGCCCACAAAGATACGTTTTGGGATACTGGTTGAAATGGGCCCCCATTATTTCCCACAAGCATTCCACCTAAGCTTGTCCCATTAGTCCATCCACTTAACCCACTTAGTCATGTTCATTTACATGTGTATTTGGTTAAGTCTAATCGTATTTCAAATGCCTCTAAAGGCAACCACTAGATTCCTCATGCCACCCAAGGCACCTAATTAACCCCCATGTCCCACCTTACATGATTATCTGGCTAAGTATTTCTCAATTCATTAAGGCCATAACCTCATAAAGACCTCTCACATTAGACTGGCATTTATGGCAGCTGGATTTGCCGGGCGGGTCCGGGCAGTCTTACACCATAAAAGAGTCTAACCTCGTGTCTTTACAACTGTTATGCTTTAGTTTGGGCCCAGGACCTCTCACATTGGGCCGACATTTGTGACTACTGGATTTGCCGGGCGGGTCCGGGCAGGTTTACGTCACAAACGGGTCCAACCTCGTGTCCTAAGCATTGATTATTATTAATAATCCAATTTCCCCAATTTTAATAATTCCCTACTTGAATTATTAATTAATTCCAAATTCAACAATGTCCATAATTGACTCAATTATGGACATCCATTCAAGGCGTGCAAAATCATACAAAATTGCACCCAATTTATTAATTCCTAATATCACCCCTACCCCACATTTGAACGTTTATTCGCAAAATATATATATTAGACTCGAATAGTCTAACTCATAGCATAAAAGAGATTATCACAATAACAACATGTATATATGACTAAATGAATCATAATAAGGGGTGAAACTTGCATATGTACAACTTGCATAGGATTATACATGTCATGGATCTAAAGATGTCAACTTGTTCATAATTCACATAATATGATCTCAATCAAATTTCATAAACTTGCATAGGAACATGTGTGAATCAACATCATCTAATCTAACAATATGGGTTTTTATGGGTACACCTAACTCAATAGGCAAATTCCCATAATAAAAATTCATTTAGTCATAGATTCATGCATATGGGTACACCTAACTTAATAGGCAAATTCCCATATTCAAGATCCAATTTAAATTGTGGATTCATGTATATGGGTACACCTAACCTAATAGGAAAATTCCCATAATCATGATCCATTTAATTTAAAAAAACATAAACTTTAAACATGATCCAATTCACATAAATAACAACATCATGATTTTACAACTTGTACGATTCAACACAACTTAACATGATATCATTATCATATAACATATGGATTTCAACATATGTGTTAACATGAGATCTACAACATATATAAGATTTATGACATAACATAGCATGATTTACACATAGCATAGCATGATAGCATAACATAGCATAGCATGATTTCCATCATAGCAAGGCATAGCATAGGAGAATTTACGACATATAATTTACAACATATGACAACATAATAACATAACAAGAGATCCACAATATAGAATTTACAATTACAATTCACATCACTTTCTTGTGATCCATTCATAACTTAATCGAATTATTTTATAATAACATTGTGAGAATCATCATACTCACAATTTAAAGAAGAGAAATAGAAAGAGTCTTTGATTTAATTTGTATGTTGAGTAGATTTAGTTGTAGGCTAGGCTTTCTCCTTCTTCTTTAGTTTGTGACGGCTACGCTGAACTCCATGGCAATGGCATGTCGGTAGCTCTCCATTTTTTCAAGTGATTTAGGGTTAGAGTATACCCACTTATTTATAGATGTTAGGATGCATTTAGGCCATTAGATTTACCCTAGAATAGATTAGAGCCATTAGATTTCGTCCAGCCTTCAAAACACAGCCCGAAAACCCAACCAGATGCACCCAGGTCACCTGCGCTCGACCAGGGAGGTCGACACCCAGGTCGACTCTAGTGTCGACCTGCCCCCCTAGGTCGACTCCCAAGTCGACCCCCAGGTCGACCTGGTCTGGGCAGGAGTTTTCCCGCCTGCCTCCATTTCTGTGTTTTTGAAATCTGTTTTAAAATTTGAATTTTTCGTGAAACTTCTCGAGGCCATATCTCGGTTATACGAACTCCGATTTACAAAATTTCGGACTCTATTTCGCGTATTTTTCCGAGACGAACACAATGGCGCAGCCCGTTTCCCAATATTCTTATATTTGAAATTAATTATTCTTTCATTTGTGAATATTAGTATTAACTGATTTACGGGGTGTTACATTCTCCCCTCCTTAAAGTATTTCGACCCCGAAATCTTCAAGTCAAGAAGAATGTTTAACCTAACATCCAATCAACCATCTACTCAATCATCAAACACTGGCATCCACTGTCCTTATAGACTTCTAATGCTTTTATGTTTAAATGCATAGTGTGTGTATATGTCCGTATCTAATGCAAAATCAGGCGGTCCATTGATTCAGTTGACCTCCTTGATGCAATTCATGATAGTGCCATGCATCCATTATGTATGCAAAAGATCCTAATTGCTTACATACTACTTCTATATGCGTGCACATCCATTCAACCGAATGCAACATCTATATGATGGTACAACCATTATACATCCATTATACTAAATACATTCATTTATGCAATATGCAATATGTAGTGACTGAGCCAATCTAGTGCCTAAAGTGTGTGTATATATGCATCCACGAGCAACCACTAGCAAACACTTGCATCCATTTTGCATCCATCATACATAACATGTCTCAAACACATATTTCAACTATAGGATTATCCTAACTAAAGGTCAAAGATACTAATGAGAGGACATACTAAAGATAAGATAAGATAAGCTAAGCGATAAAGGAGAAATTAAAAGACATACCCTCAAAAAGAAAAGGGTACAACGAACGCATCTTCTCTTCTGTCTCCCAAGTAGCGTTGCTCTCATCATCTCCCCATTGCACTTTAACTAGTCTGACCTCTCGATTCCTCAACTTTTTGATCTCCGACCCAAGAATGCATGTAGGAGCTCGTCTAATTGTTGCATCATGCTCTATTTCCACCTCTTTAAGCAAGCTCGGCTCTACCACCTCCGCGGTCTTGTGCAAACACTTTCTCAAATGTGATACATGGAATACGTCGTGTACTCCACTAAGTTTCTCAGGCAACTCCACCCTATACGCCATCTTCCCAATCCTGTCTTTTATAGGAAACGACCCTACAAACCTTGGCGCTAATTTCCCAACGGACCCAAAGCGAACAACATTCCGTAACAGAGATACTTTGATAAAAACCATGTCCCCAATGTCAAACTCAAGATCTGTCCTCCTCTTATCAGCATACGATTTCTGCCTATCTTGTGCTGCTTTCATCCTCCTTCGAATCAAATCAATCTTCTCCGAGGTTTCCCTAACCATATCGGGCCCAAGTAGGATTTTATCGGTAGATTCCCACCAACATGTAGGCGAACGGCAAGGTCTTCCATAAAGAGCTTCGAAAGGTGCCATGCCAATACTAGACTGAAAGCTATTATTATATGCAAATTCTACCAACGGAAGGTGCTCTTCCCATGTACCCCCAAAGTCTAGGATACAAAGCCTTAAAAGATCCTCTAGAATACGATTCACCCTCTCGGTCTGGCCGTCCGTCTGAGGATGATATGCGGTGCTCAAACATAGCTGAGTCCCTACCGCCTCTTGTAAACTCTTCCAAAATTCGCTAGTGAAGATGGGATCACGGTCGCTTACTATACTAGAAGGAATACCGTGCAAACGAACTATCTATTTAATGTATACAGAAGCCAACCACGGAGCAGTCCTCTTACTTTTCACGGGAATAAAATGGCGCTCTTAGTAAGTCTATCTACTATAACCCAAATCCCCGTATTACCCTTCCTTGATCTTGGTAATCCATCCACAAAATCCATTGAGACGCTTTCCCATTTCCATAGTGGAACTTCCAATGGGTGAAGCAACCCACCGGGTTTCTTTTGTTCCGCTTTTACTCGTTGGCACACCAAGCATCTAGCGACGTACTCGGCCACATCCTATTTCATACCGGCCCAAAAGAAAACCCGCTTCATATCTTTGTACATCTTGTCTCCGCCGGGATGAATGGTCATCTTTGAGCGATGAGCATCATCAAGAATGGCCTTCCTTAAGTCTTCGTCTTGTGGTACACAAAATCTATTATCCCTTCGTAACCAACCCTTATCGTTTAGGGTATACCTACGAAGATGGCTAGACGACTCCCCTCCTTTGAGCTTTTCTACTATCTCAACCAACTGTGGGTCGTCTTGCTGTACCTCACCAACTCGTCCTAGAAGTGTAGGTCTAACCTCCAAGGATGCTAACAAACCAGGTACTAGGTCAACGGAGGGTCTAAAGTCAAACATGGAGATGAATTCTAAGCTTTGTCGTTCAACAAACAACGGACTCAAGGACAACCTTTTCCTACTTAAGGCGTCTGCTACCACGTTACCCTTGCCCGGGGTATATGCTATTTCAAAATCGTAGGAGGCTAAGAATTCCATCCACTGTTGCTGCCTTAAATTCAAATCCTTCTGAGAGAATAAGTATGTTAATGATTTGTGGTCAGTGAACAGTTTGAATTTCTCACCAAGAAGATAGTGACGCTAAGACTTAAGCGCGAAAACAATTGCGGCTAACTCAAGGTCATGCGTAGGGTAATTCTTTTCATGAACCCTCAACTGCCTTCCACCATAGGCTATTACTCTTCCCTCTTGCATGAGGACCGCGCCAAGTCCCGTCCCACAAGCATCAGTATAGACGGTAAACGGTTTATTCTCGTCTGGCAACACTAAGACTGGGGCTGAAGTTAAGGCTCTCTTTAAACGTTGGAACGCATCATCACAATCTTCGTCCCACATAAAAACCAGGTTCTTCTTCGTTAACCGTGTTAATGGAGATGATATTTTTGCGAAGTCTTTGATAAACTT
This sequence comes from Allium sativum, assembly GCA_030737875.1. Lineage (NCBI taxonomy): Eukaryota > Viridiplantae > Streptophyta > Magnoliopsida > Asparagales > Amaryllidaceae > Allium > Allium sativum. Next base: position 547,427,368 of record CM060922.1, read on the forward strand.
CCCATAATAGCCAGCCAACCCCAAGAAACTTCTTACTTCGGTTACATTTTTAGGGACCTTCCAATCTTGGATGGCCACCACCTTTGCGGGATCCACTGCTATCCCTTCCTTGGAAACCACGTGCCCTAAGAACCGTACTTCTTTCCTCCAGAAGTGACACTTAGAAAATTTTGCCTTAAGGTTATGCGCTCGAAGGGTTTCCAACACTTCCCTAAGATGTAGGGCATGCTCTTCTTTGTTCTTAGAAAAGACTAAGATGTCATCCACAAAGACTACCACGAATTTGTTAAGATACTCCCTAAACACCCTACTCATCAAATCAACAAAATATGCGGGGGCGTTTGTCAAACAAAAGGGCATCACTAGCCATTCATAAAATCCATCCGGAGTCCTAAAAGCAGTCTTATCTATACTATCCTCAGCCACTCTCAGTTGATGAAAGCCAGTGGCTAAGTCCAACTGCGAAAACACTGAGGCGCCAACTAACTGATCAAAGAGATCGTCAATCCTCGGCAGTGGGTGTCGGTTCTTTTTAGTAAGCTTGTTTAGTTCTCTATAGTCCACACAAAGTCTAAGGGACCCATCCGCCTTTGTGGCAAATACTACTGGAGCACCCCACTCCGATATACTACGTCTTATGAACCCCTTCTCAAGCAACTCCTTCACTTGCTTATTGAGTTCCCTCCTTTCACGAGGAGCCATGTGGCGCACTGGCAAAGATACGGGTTTAGCATTATCCACAAGATAAATTCGAAAGTCTATCTCCCGCTTTGGAGGTAAGCCCTTCACCTCCTCAAACACATCCGGATATTCCCGGACCACCTCTACCGATCGCAGATTCTTTACAGACGCGTCAAGCGATTCAAGATAACTTAGCATAACGGAATTTATGGGATTACAAAAGATGTCGAGAGCATTACCAAGGCGAGTCACAAGCCTAACTACTCTCCTTTCACAATCAAGAATGACCCCATTTCTAGATAACCAATCCATTCCTAAAATTAGCCCATAGCCCGTGAAGCCCAATACATAAGCATCACATCTAAATTCAACGCTAAGTATAGAGATTTTCAAATCCAAACATATCATGGTCAAATGAGCCGAACCCCCAATTGGATTTGAAACAACCAAGGGATCCTCTACTAAACTGGTGTTCAAGTGCAGTAATTCAACTAATGATGCAGAGATAAACGAATGAGATGCGCCAGAATCGAATAAGGTACGGACAGGATGATCAAATAGAAAAACTAAGCTTTCAACAGAAATTGTTCTACCTCTTTCTTGCAGCGGTGGGGCCGCAATAGCCTGAACTTGCCCCCTTGCCTGCCCTGGTGCCATAAGAGCCTGCACCTGTCCTCCCGAGGTAGACCCTGCCCTCTGCCCCTTCTTTGGACAGTCCTTCACCAAATGTCCCGCATCTCCACAATGAAAACAACCAGTCTTCTTTTTCTTTCTACAATCTTTGCTGAGATGGCCAGGCGTCCCACAATTGAAGCATCTCTTCTTCCCTTTGCCATTATTGTTTTTACCACCCTTCTTATTTTGCTATTGGGGTTTCTTCTGATCCCCTTTCTTTTCAACTGCCTTATCCTCATGCATAAGTGCCATTTCTACTAGCCTTTCAAAGGTGGCTCCCATAGGGATGTGGGTCATAGCCAACCCTTGCAACGGTTCATTCAAGCCTCTAACGAACCTCAAAGCTTTCTTCTCTGGCGTGTTCACCAACTCCAAGCCAAACCTTGCTAACTGATTAAATTTATTGACATATTCCTTCACTGATAAGCTCCCTTGCTTTAATGTCAAGAATTTTTCCATATTTAAATTCTCCTCTGCCCTTGAAAGAAACTTTGCCTCAAACCTTCGTCTGAAATTCGCCCATGAATCAACTGGACGTTCCCCGTTAGTGACCTCCCACCAAAACGAGGCCTCTCCCTTCATTAACCAAACAGCTAAACGGACTTTCCTCCCATCTTCCACTTCAAAGATATCCAACAATTCCTCAGTCTCCTTAAGCCAGTCTCTGGCCTCCACAAACGTCTCAGTCCCTTGAAAAGTTTTTCCTCCCATAGCCTTAAATTCCTTGCACGTCTTTGCAAAAGTGTCAACACGAGGAGGAGGAGTGGGTGCAACTGGGGGTGGAGGAGCATCTGCTAGGCCTGCAGTGGTGGGCCTAGCCTCCAAATATCTCCTAAACCACCTTGGAACCGTCACACCTTCTGGGAGATTAAGATCTTCAGCCATGCTGAAACGAAAAAGGAAAGATTCAAAATGGAGAATTCGAAAGATAAAGATAAGGATATGGCTATTTGGGACTATATTTTTCATAAAAACTCTCTCTAAATAACATGTTTTTGAAAGCACTTCTTCCAAAAATACTTTAGAAAAATATTTTTCTAAAAATTTTATCTGTTCTGGTATGCTCTGATACCACATGTAACACCCCACGTCCATTAATGTCACTCACCAAGGGAATGCATTAACTTCCATGGGGGTCATAAGTGAATATAGAACAGAGAAATTACAACAAGACAGATAATAAATAGCACTTGAAAATCTAAAACTTCATTTCATTGCAACGGAAATTATATATGTCTGTTACATCATAAAACCATAGATCATAACCAAGTACAATATCCGTCTTCACAAAAACAAAATACATAATCCCATTACAATAAATAGCCATTAAAAAGAAAGATAACAAGCTGGACTTTACTTCTACAGTCCAAGCTTTCCAAGAGATAAGCGATCCAACTAGACTCCACTAGAACTTGGCCCAACCTGAGGACCTGAAGGAAAAAAAAAGATGGAAAAGAGGGGGTCAGACATAAAGTCTGGCGAGTATGATAATTCTACAATACTATTATCAAAATAACTGGACTAAGGCATAAGCTGGAAAACAAGGAAATGTCTATGAAAGAGCAGATTAAGGACATAGACAATCGCTAAAGGCAACGTTATATGCGCTCCTAAATACTAAAGGATAAACACTATACTGCACCACACCAGTCACCCTAAAGATTGATCCCACTTAGCTTCACTTAGAAACTTTCTTAATGGCTTTACGTACTCCTAGCTGACTACATAGGTGCCGCCTGCCCCTATCTCCACTAGGTGTACCCCACTTTCCATTTTTCGATCGGCTCCCTACTCGTAGATACCCGTGCTGGCCCCACAGTGGGGTGTATCATTCCCCTAAAGTGGCAACCCGATATAACGGAGATGCACGGCTTATACCTACACGATGCAACAACGTTTTACCTACCAGCCCGGGTCCACACACGCATATGAAACCCGTTGGACTTGCGTTGCCACCGCTCCCTGTTTTGGCCTCTTATAGTCAGACCCAGTATGCGTGTCCCGTCCTCGACTTGGGTCGAGCCCACAAAGATACGTTTTGGGATACTGGTTGAAATGGGCCCCCATTATTTCCCACAAGCATTCCACCTAAGCTTGTCCCATTAGTCCATCCACTTAACCCACTTAGTCATGTTCATTTACATGTGTATTTGGTTAAGTTTAATCGTATTTCAAATGCCTCTAAAGGCAACCACTAGATTCCTCATGCCACCCAAGGCACCTACTTAACCCCCATGTCCCACCTTACATGATTATCTGGCTAAGTATTTCTTAATTCATTAAGGCCATAACCTCATAAAGACCTCTCACATTAGACTGGCATTTATGGCAGCTGGATTTGTCGGGCGGGTCCGGGCAGTCTTACACCATAAAAGAGTCTAACCTCGTGTCTTTACATCTGTTATACTTTAGTTTGGGCCTAGGACCTCTCACATTGGGCCGACATTTGTGACTACTGGATTTGCCGGGCGGGTCCGGGCAGGTTTACGTCACAAACGGGTCCAACCTTGTGTCCTAAGCATTGATTATTATTAATAATCCACTTTCCCCAATTTTAATAATTCCCTACTTGAATTATTAATTAATTCCAAATTCGACAATGTCCATAATTGACTCAATTATGGACATCCATTCAAGGCGTGCAAAATCATACAAAATTGCACCCAATTTATTAATTCCTAATATCACCCCTACCCCACGTTTGAACGTTTATTCGCAAAATATATATATTAGACTCGAATAGTCTAACTCATAGCATAAAAGAGATTATCACAATAACAACATGTATATATGACTAAATGAATCATAATAAGGGGTGAAACTTGCATATGTACAACTTGCATAGGATTATACATGTCATGGATCTAAAGATGTCAACTTGTTCATAATTCACATAATATGATCTCAATCAAATTTCATAAACTTGCATAGGAACATGTGTGAATCAACATCATCTAATCTAACAATATGGGTTTTTATGGGTACACCTAACTCAATAGGCAAATTCCCATAATAAAAATTCATTTAGTCATAGATTCATGCATATGGGTACACCTAACTTAATAGGCAAATTCCCATATTCAAGATCCAATTTAAATTGTGGATTCATGTATATGGGTACACCTAACCTAATAGGCAAATTCCCATAATCATGATCCATTTAATTTAAAAAAACATAAACTTTAAACATGATCCAATTCACATAAATAACAACATCATGATTTTACAACTTGTACGATTCAACACAACTTAACATGATATCATTATCATATAACATATGGATTTCAACATATGTGTTAACATGAGATCTACAACATATATAAGATTTATGACATAACATAGCATGATTTACACATAGCATAGCATGATAGCATAACATAGCATAGCATGATTTCCATCATAGCATGGCATAGCATAGGAGAATTTACAACATATAATTTACAACATATGACAACATAATAACATAACAAGAGATCCACAATATAGAATTTACAATTACAATTCACATCACTTTCTTGTGATCCATTCATAACTTAATCGAATTATTTTATAATAACATTGTGAGAATCATCATACTCACAATTTAAAGAAGAGAAATAGAAAGAGTCTTTGATTTAATTTGTTTATTGAGTAGATTTAGTTGTAGGCTAGGCTTTCTCCTTCTTCTTTAGTTTGTGACGGCTACGCTGAACTCCATGGCAACGGCATGTCGGTAGCTCTCCAATTTTTCAAGTGATTTAGGCTTAGAGTCTACCCACTTATTTATAGATGTTAGGATGCATTTAGGCCATTAGATTTACCCTAGAATAGATTAGAGCCATTAGATTTCGTCCAGCCTTCAAAACACAGCCCGAAAACCCAACCAGATGCACCCAGGTCACCTGGGCTCGACCAGGGAGGTCGACACCCAGGTCGACTCTAGTGTCGACCTGCCCCCCCCCCCCCCAGGTCGACTCCCAAGTCGCCCCCTAGGTCGACCTGGTCTAGGCGGGAGTTTTCCCGCCTGCCTCCATTTCTGTGTTTTTGAAATCTGTATTAAAATTTGAATTTTTCGTGAAACTTCTCGAGGCCATATCTCGGTCATACGAACTCCGATTTACAAAATTTCGGATTTATTTTGCGTATTTTTCCGAGACGAACACAATGGCGCAGCCCGTTTCCCAATATTCTTATATTTGAAATTAATTATTCTTTCATTTGTGAATATTAGTATTAACTGATTTACGGGGTATTACAGGTTTCGTTCTGACCCAGAACGAACTTGTAAATGGATTGCATGTCTGTCGTTGTATTCCTTTATACTGTATTCGTTGATCTCTACTAAATATATATATATATATGTTTGGTGTTTAACACCCTTCTCTAAGACATACGAGCTTAGAGGTTATATATTGATAGGAATCAATGGTACGGTATGGATTGACAATGTGGCATGCCAAGATGCATGGATCAAGGCTTTTGTTGAAAAGCAGGGCCTTGTGGTTGATGATCAAAGCATAGCATGTTTAGCCGTAGCTTTGTGTATAGCGTGACTTCGTGAGCCTCACACCCCAGTATGAGTCAAAAACGGGATATGGACCGTAGGAAGTGCACACGTTTCTTTCTAGCTAGAGTGGCGTTAGTAACCTACCAGCCCTGACATTTTTACTTATGTGGATGATGGATTATGAGGTACCTCGGATTTATAGGCCGGAAGTGGTCATACTAGAGGCCCAAAAGAACCGGGAAGCTTGTGTTCAGGCATAACTAATCCACTAACGTAGGTGTGGACTGACCCTACCGCTTCAAGGGTTCACTACGGGGGATCCTGAGGCATTTGCTAGAGTGTCGAATCGGAGAGGACGATCCCTAGCCTCGATTCATGATGGAATTTCCGATACGACACCATGCGGTTTTTATTGTAGAGCTAGTATGGCGACATGATATATGGTACCCATGCCGTCTATGATTGATACATTATGATTGAAATTATTTTTGAAAATATATATACAATAATAATAATATCAAATCCGTTTTTATCGTATCAAACATTTTTGACCATTATAAGGTAAAACTCTATCCTCTGGTTTGCGTTGCATTTTGTGACGAGACTTGAGTCTTATAATGGTTTCATTTTCTAAAAAGCATTGCGTTGTTTAACGATTTACTTTATTTTATGCACCGGCAATCCAATGGAGTAAACCAGTTCCGCGTTAGCGGTGTGGTCCTGTGATTAGCCTCATTATTAGACTAGTTAAGTTAGATTTCTCATACCAGTCCCATGACTGACCTGTAGTTTGTTTCACTTGCAAACTCGGGTGCCCTCTTTTCTACATGGGCAGTCGAGTAGCTTTTTGCAGATATTTATCTCTTGAGCAGGATTCTGGATCGAAGCCTAAAGCTGTGTCTAGAGCATAGAAAGTCTTCCGCTGTGTATTGTATTAATTTATTATAATATGTCTTCCGCTGTATTTTATTTATCGTTGTACTCTGATATTCTGTACTCTGATGTAACATTATTATGATGTTTATAAAAGTCTTTTGTTATTTGTTTTGATGTGTTGTATGCCCAGAGTTAACGTATGCGGGAATTGAACGGTCTTGGTCGATTTTGCGATCGATTAAGTCCGGGCAAAATCCAACTCGTTACAGTTGGTATCAGAGCTCTGGTTAGCTCAAATCTTTGGGGTACAATTCGTTAGAACTGAACAAAAGAATCATCAGAGATTGGGTTAGTAATATCCAATAAGAATACTCATTAGAGATAGGATCAGCAGTATCCTAGTATGAGAAAACTCATTAGAGATGGGGTTAGTAATGCCCTAGAATGAGTTGAGAGTGCCCAGTTTATAATTAACGTATTTTTGATTATATATAATCTGATTTTAGAAAATATAATTTTTAAATGTATAAAAGGTATATATATTTAAAAAGTTAATCACCTAATAAAATTATTAGAACTAATAACAATAATAAAAATAAAAATGAAAATTGAGTTGGTTAGTAAAACAATTATTAGCTTCGTTCCTTTTCGTGGAAAAAAAGATTTTAAGTGGGGGAGATTAGAACAACCCGGAAAATCAGAACCAATTTAAAAATTTTATTTCAGGAAATTTTATTAGAAAATACGCTAGAATTTAAAAAAAATCATTATTAAATAAAAAATAAAAAAAAAGTTTTTAAATAAAATTAATATGTTGATAAGTTGATTTATTAATAATATGTTTATAAGTTGATTTATTAATAATATATTGATAATAAAAGAATGTTTCCAGTTTGAATTGTATAAGAGAAATTGTAAAGAGATAGAGTGTCAACGGTATACAACGCACGTTTTAACTAACAGTTAACAAAATTAATGTTGACATTAATAATCAAATAAATCATGCATCTGCATGCTCACATTTTTTTTCTTTTTTTTCTCTACATTCATGCATCCTAGTTCACATTACCTATGCATTCATTTATTTCCTTCCCAACATTTTATTTACATGTATTTTATTTTGTATTCTCATCTACATCCCTTTAAATCTCCTTTCTCCATTTTGTTACATATATATATTCCCTTATCTTTTATATCATGTTGTTTATATTTAAAAAAAAAACATAGTACAACTTTTAACATTATCTATGTAATAGCACATGATATTTAATATTATGTGTTTGAAATTTTAAAAGTCACATACATTCTAGCATTTAACATTAAACAATAAATTATCCGTTCATCTCTTTCCTCCACTTCATTAATTTATTTCCTTACTTCTACATTCATGCATCTTATTTCATTTGCATGTTCTCGTTCCTTATATTTTCATTCCCTTATTTTCCTTTTCCCATTATTATTATTTATTCTTACAAAAGCAAACAATTTCCACAGGTGTGTGTGTGTGTGTGTGTATATATATATATATATATTATTCCCTTATATATATATATACATTTTGTTTACATTATTTATGTGCATTTCTAGTCATTTTTGTTGTCTTATTCTTGTATGTCCAATTGAATATGTTCCTTAAATTCTACAATTTTAATGTTTTGAAATTTTAAATTCACAAACTTTGTCACAATTAGCATTAAATCATGCATTAATTACATTTCCATTATTCTCTTTCCTTATGTAATTTTTTTTTGAATTTTTAAATAAGAAATAAATGCTAATTAGATAGACATGTCATGTGTAGTCAGCGAATTTATTTCATTTATAACCTACTACATATGTATAGACACAATGTGGGATAATATAAAATATATAACCTAATAATATATATATATATATACACTCCACTATATAACATCCTAAACTTCTCTAAACCTATTCCTAATCACAAATGAGGAGCCGCCATTCTTTCTGAATCAAAGGCCATTAAACTCCCAATTTCATTTGCTAATCTCTTCCAACCCAAATCGAATTTCCCAAAACGTATAAAGCAAAATTTGAAGAGCTTTGTCCCCTCTTTAAGATCAGGTGGCGATGATGGGTTTTCATTGCGTTCTTCAACCAGAGTCGGGGCTGATAGACGACGACTTCGAGGTGGTCTAGAGGAGGAGCGACGCGGTGATGTTAAAGACGATGTTTGGGTTAGATGGTTTTCAGAAAACGACGATAAAGAAGATGGGGTTGGAGGAATTAAACGATTTTTGATGCGTTCGATGCGCAACAATGAGATATAAAGCGCAAAACAGAGCGATCTAAATTTTTGGAAGAATTCAAAACCCCCAACGTGAGAAATTCTATTTTTTTCTCTTTATATAATTAAAATTATTTAATAATGATACGTATCTAGAACTGATGTCGTTAAACCATACGCTATAATATTCTGTGAAATTATCATACGT